>CM053593.1:376060548-376117275 GCA_028646575.1 Pseudocheirus occidentalis
GAATTTTCTTTTGTTCTTTTATTTCTTTTTTGAACCCTTCTAGCATTTTGAAGAGGCTCAGGGATCTTTTCAAAATAAGGTTTTTAAAAGAAATGCTAAATTTCAGGTTAGTTTTTTAAAACATCTCATTTTTTTAATCCAAATTCTAGCCCTGCCACGCCCCCCCTTTCCCACCCCCCCTCCCCGCAAAAAAAAAGAGTCATCCCAGTTAAGAATTCCTGGTCTAAGTCATTACGAACCCCTCTATTATTTTTCTAGACCAAGGGCAGTGGCATGTAGACTATTTTAAGTTACTTTCTAGCCTTCTTAATTGCTGTGTGTCCTTGGGGGAGTCACAGCTCTCTTCATGTTGTTACAACTACTTTCACCTGGTAAGCTACAAAGCTATGGTAAGCTATCCATGCAAGGCGTTTGTATTCGTTCACCAGGAAGACAAGGAGCTTTGCCCCAAATGTCATCTGGTCATCCCTCTTAAGGGACACAAAGGAGATGGATGAGGGAGACGGCTTGAGCGTGAAAATCTGTTCAATACAAAATCAGCACTTAGCAGAACTTGGGAACAACAGACCAGATTTAAGGATGCCATAGGATGAGATTTAACAGAAAAAAGCATAAAAGCAGACACTTGGGTTTGAGCGATGAACCTCACAAGCTCTGGATGGCAGATACAGCTGGGAGCAGTGAGTGTGGGAGGGCCCCAGGAGGTTTAGGGGCCTGCCTGGCAGCTCAATCTGGATCGAGAGAAGGGTTTAGGGGCTAAAAGTTGGGCCCAGGCTCATGTCTGACATCACTGATCTCAGGGAGGTGGACAGTTCTTCACCGGCACAGACTGGAACCATTTCAGGCCTCCCATCCTCTGCAATTTTTCTTCATTTCAACTTAATTCCCTAAGTCTCTCTGCCAGGGACTGGGGGTTCAAAGCCAGAATAAAGCCAGTCCCCATCCTTGAGGGGCTTACAGACAAGGGGCCCCTCCTGAACACGGTGGAAGGTTTCCTGTAGCTTTTCTTCTTCCCCAATGCTTGCCTACAAGGCACTGCTGGTTAATGTGCTGCAGCTTGCTTACACCCACCATCCTCTGCTCCATCATGCACTGACCTTCAATTCTGATTCTCTGGAGATCATGATGTTCCATGATTCACAGCTAGAGTGAATCACTGGGAAAATACGGGTGTTTGAAAGATTAGCTGTGCTGGCAAGGAGCAGCTGAGAATTACTCAAAGTGCCCTATAGTTTCCTTAGTCAACTCAGCTCACCCTCCTCTTCTCTTCCTCCTTCTCCTGAAGCCTGGGCCCAGCTCACTGGTGTGTGTGTCCAAGAGGCTGGGACTAAAGGGTTCACAGGGCCCGAGGGCGGCTTCATCCACTTAAGTTCTCCTGTGTGGATTGTCAGGCTCGTGTCTGGAATCATCATGGTTCTCACGAAGGAGGCCTCCAGGTGGTGAGCGGGAGAATGCCGGCTACCGGTGCAGGTCGTCTCAGAAAGGAGACTCGGAACAATGTCGCGCCCGTTAGGGATCCCTCTTTGTTTGGGACTGTCTGTCCTGTCCCCTCCCAAAGTGGCAGCAAACGCTTTTTGTGACCTTCTACTTCCTACCTCAGGAGGATCACTGAAGGTCTGTGGGTGGAGGTTTGTGGGGGACATCACTGAATAGATACAGAGAGGCGGCGTTTGGGCTCCATGACCCGAGCTCCCATCCAGTGCCAAGATGCGATGAAACCATAATCAACAGTGACACAGAGAAAGTATTTACATGTCAAACAGCTGCTCATTTTAAAAGGTCACAGCATTTTCAGAAATTCCTACTTCCATTTTGTGCTTCTCCCATCATAGGAAACTCAGTGTAGGCACAGACCAAAGACAGAAGGCAGCAGGGTCCTCAGAGCTCTAGCTGCCTGGCAAGTCCATTCTCAGGCTGGCCTCCAGTTGTGCTCCAAAGAATCACATGCTTTAATTACAAAGACTATTTTCTTTTTGGAGGGGGGAAGGAAGGGCAATTGGGGTTATATGACTTGCCCAAGGTCACATGGCTAGTAAATGTTACGTTTCTGAGGCCATATTTGAACTCAGGTCCTCCTGACTCCAGGGCTGGTGCTCTATTGACTGCCACCTAGCTGCACCCAAAAGACGAAGGGAAGGGACGGGAAGGGAAGGGAAGGGAAGGGAAGGGAAGGGAAGGGAAGGGAAGGGAAGGGGAGGGGAGGGGAGGGGAGGGGAGGGGAGGGAGGCCACAGAGAGACTAGAACTTATAGAGCTTGAGGACAATTATCACCTGACTGAGCAGTGCTACAAACAGCCATTACTACCAACAAGTCTGATAATCTTCAGCAGAGGAAAATAACCCTTTTAAAATCTTTTCCTTTTTTTAACTAGGTGGCACAATGGATAGAATTCAAGGCCTGGAGTCAGGAAGACCTGAATTCAAATCCAGCCTCAGACACCTCCTAGCTGTGTGACCCTGGACAAGTCACTTCCCTCTCTTTCCCTCAGTCCTCTCCTGACAAACCCCTTCTGTATCCTTGCCCAGAAAACTCCAAATGGGGCCATGAAGAGTCAGCGACTGAAACAATTCAATGACAGAAGGTGCTGATGGCCACATGGATGCAGAAGAGGAAGTGAACAAGCGGACCGGCAGCCCGGTAGTCATACTTGCTGAGGCCAGCACTGAATGTCATGGCAAAAATCAATCCTGGCCATGCGAGCAGGGGCCGCACTCAGCACCGGGGACGCAAAGAAGAACCAATGACCACGCCTGTCCTCCAGAAGATGCTGAATACTAGAGCTGATGCTCTAAAGTAAAGGGCAAGTGAGGAAGCCCGGCTGCCTGTGTGGGCCAAGTCTGGAAGAGCCCGCGTCCTGCAGGGAGCCTTTGAAGGGTGGCCGCCGCCTCAAACGAAGCTGCCTGTACAGTATTTAGGGCTGGCTTTGCACAACTCCCACCGGCAGGCGTAGGAAGCAGTTCCCAGAAACGAGAAATGGAGAAGGTTTCAGGAAAGAAAGGAGATTTTCAAGATATAAAGAAAAACCATTTCACAGAAGAGGGAGACAGGTGGTATCTGAGGAGACTGGTGTGGATGCCCAGGACACTCACGGGCCAGTGTGGGTCTTGAGAGGAAACGTGCCAGAGATGGAGGCGAGGGTGGGACCGAGAAGAGGGGTGGCTATCACGGCAGAGCAGGGTCCTCTGCAAGAATCTTTCCGTGAGTCCTAAAGCTCACAATGGAATAAAGTTGATGACAAAGGCTAGAGATAAATAATGCTTTTTAAAGTTATATTGGGGGAAAGAGGAAGAACAAAGAGGGAATGATAACGGACAACAGGAAGCTGGCCAGCTGCTCAATTCTTGTATTGCTTCTGTTTCTTCTACTAAGTAGAAGGACCTCTGGCCTAAGGTGCCTACTGTGCGCCTGCTGTCCTCAGGAAGCTGGCGATCCAGGTGGGGAGACAGAGGAGAACAGGCAACAAGGTAGAGAAGACAAGGTGACCCGAGCTCATCGGCTGATGGGGGCTGCCAGTAACAAGGGCAAGGAGATGCCTAAGGGAGAGGTCATGGCCAGTGGGCTCTCCAGAGGGTGAGGGCCTTGAATGAAGGCCGTCGCAGCCTCAGCGGCCAGGACTCGCACCGCTGCTTCTTGGACCGGCGACTGGCCAGCGTGTTGGGCTGTGGGGCTCATGCCCCGGAGGAGGCCCAAAGGTGGGGAACAGGGCCTTGAACAGCATGGTCAAGAACCATATGGAGTGTTGTATGAAATGCCAGCTAGACAGAGCTAGCTAAGGGGAACTCTTTAGTACTGGAGACAGGGATGGGGGCTGCTGAGGGATTCTCAGGAGAACTGAGCCCAGCACCTTCGTGAGCAGAACACTGGACTCAGAGAGAGGAGGTACCTTGCCCAACACCACAGACAGGAACCAGGATTTGAACCCAAGTCCTCTAGCTCCATACCTGGCCCTTTCCCCATGGCATCACCTGTCTCTGGGCGGTCTCTCAGGCAAGATTACAAAATTGAGGCGTGATGCTTCACCGTCTCCTGGGGGCCTGGCCGCTGGGATGAAGGTGTCCGGGACCACTGTCCCTAATCATTGTCCAGTGCACATAAGGAGAATTTCACATTTGTAAACCTTGCTGCATTACAGAAATGTGAGCTATTATCACAGGGTCGGTAATAAGGACATGGAATTTATTACCTTAATTACCTTAATCCAGGCTGAAAGCAGAAAAAATGTTACGACCCTCCTTGAATAGGAGACCCTCCCAGACTCTTAAGGAACGGGCACGGCCCCTCCCTAGCCTTTGCAGATTGATATCCAAGGGGTCAATTATGCCCTCCCAGAGGCCATCCACTGACGCCAGAATTCTGGACTGCAGAGACCCCAGGCCTGACTCAGAAGGTCATTCTATCTAATAATTTTAGGTGAAAATAAGTTCAAAAGAATATAGCTATATAGTATTTTTAACCTAATTATAATGAATATTTTTGGAGTGCTTAAAAGTGTCTGCAAAGTGCTTTACAGACAGGATCTCACCTGATCCCATCACCACTGAGTGTCAAGGGAGGCACGCGGGTCAATGCGGGTCCACACCTCTCCTGGCCTTCAGCCCAGGCCTCGTCCCCTACTCTACACTGGCTCTCAATGACCTCCAGAAGGTCCTCCTATGATCCTCCATCTTTCTAATGGGAGCAAGCAGGCTAGCAAGACAGGCCAGCTGGCACAAGAAAGAAGCCAGCTCTGGACACACCGAACTCTGTGCATGCTTAACTCTAAAGGACCAAGCAGGCTGGATGCAGGGGCTGGCATTGGGCAGTGCAGCCCTCAGGGGAAGTGGGACACCTACTGAGTCTAGTGGGTTTGTGATTCCAGAGGGGCTGGCGACCACCAGAAATAGCAACTGCCACCTTCCCTGCGCTGACACTTTCTTTACAAAAGTCCTAGGAGGCATCTTCGTTCAAGCCGTGTTTTTGTCATTTTAGATGTGAGTAAACTGAGGCCCAGTGAGACTAAGAGCCTTGCCCATGGTCACACATCCACAAAGCATCTGAAGTCAGAGGTCATTGGGCTGCACCTTATCGTCTCCACAGGCCAAAGGGCAGCTTCTTCCCTACTGTTTGAAATGCATTTTTCTTTTCAGACTAGCAGAAGCCCATCAGCTTTGCACCCCAGCATCCCCCCAGGTTCCACCAGACCCTCCCCTTCCCAACCATGCACCATGAAGACCTCCGAGCCTTGCCTCTGGCATGCTGCTGCACTCATTCCCAAGTCTACTGAGCCTTCCCACCCTTGTCACGGCTGAGCTCCCCCAAATGTGTTATGTCCCTCAATTAGAATGTAAGCGCTCTGAAAGCAAGGAGAGCAGAGTGCCCAGCACACAGTAGGCGGCTTAAAAGACACTTTTCTATTCTGTTTATTACACCACGGATAGAGGTGGTCTTAGAGCCAGGAAAACCTGGGTTTAAGTACAGACTGACACAGACTAGCAGCCTGACCATGGGCAAGTCACTTAATCTTTCACTGCCCAAAGCAATGAAGACTTTATAAAGTTGTAGGATAAATGCTAATCTACATGGGTGGAGCAGGAACTTCCTCACAGGGGAGTCCCTAAGCTAATGAAATCACAGATGGGGAACCTACCCCCCCCAAACCCCAAACAAACACTAACATCAAAGTTCGATCACATACAATTACACAAATCATAAGCAGTTCTATAAAACCTTTGCATAGGAAAACAAAATTTTATACAAAATCTGCATTAGACCAATCTATATATGGCTAGTTAAGGGTCAAGCAGAGTACATAGGTTACATAACAGACATTTATTTAATGTGAATAAAAGGAAAACCTGTTTCCCACATATAGACACCTCAGGGTATAAAGTAAACAATGTCAAAGCTTACCTCTCCTTGGAAACTCTTCAACAGAGGAGCTACCTGCTTGCGCAAATCCTGGAGCACACACAAGGATGAATCAGGAGGCAGACATTTGAAAAAGAAAGAGAAGCAAATATGTTAGGTTGGGCTCTGGAACAGCTGGGAGTAAAATGTTAATGATTAATAATATAAAACAATTGCAAGAATCTAGTATTTAAAGCTATACAATCAAATGCAACTGGGAAACAATACATACAGGGACAGGGGCAGGGAGCTCCTCCCTGCCCTGCTAGAAAGCTAGAGGGGTGTTGGAGGAGGGCATAAAAGGGAACAGATTGTGGGAGGGGCCTTACAGTGGGATCAATGTTCTGGGTTGGGGGGTAGGGGCAAAAAGGGGAGAAAATTTGTAACTCAAAACCTTGTGGAAATGAATGATGTAACCAAGAAAATAAATTAAAATTAAAAAAAATAATAATATAAAACAAGCCCCATTTCCTTTCATTTCTAGTACATTGACAAATTTGGCTTTGCTTAATCTAAATTTTATTTTAATCAAGCGTGGTTATAGTTCATTTCTAATAATTAGTCCTTCTTTGCATACACCTGCTTTTATATGCAATATGATTTTTAAAAACCACCTCTTCCGTGATGTCAGTATCTGCAGTGTGATAAGGTCTACTGTAAGAAATTCACTTGAAAGAAGAAGTCAACGTTATGATTTAGGTGTGAACATTATTTCTATGTGAAATGGATTAAGGCCATAACTGTGGCTTTTAAACCTTTTCTGAACGCACTGTTAATGTGAATTAAACATCAAAGAAATACAAGGGACTCTCTTTGGCGTCCCTTGCTACTAATTTTGATACACCTCCTCGAGAAATTCCTCATTAGGGGAATTCACAAATCAGAGAATTGACTGGATACATAAAACCATTACAGACCATTCAGGTCCTTGGCTAAATGTTTTGAGTCTTGGTACATGTGCTGTTATTATGGCCTAAAAATTGGTCATGAGCAGAGAAGGAAAATTCTGTGTCGTTATCCAGCAGCCTATTAGGAAGGGGGTTTGAGAGATGAGACAGATGGGTTTTTGGGGTGAGTTCTGTGACATGAAGCTGTCACTCTTTCCCTTTTGGTTTAATTGCAAGTATGTTTGTTTTTTAATCCCGTTAGCGACTGTGTAAAGAAAGAAATTTTGTGACTTAATATTCCATCAGAAAATTTCCCCTTAATTATGTGCCCTGGAAAGATGTAACGCATTTGTCAGTAGACCTACTACGTGTCAAGCACTGTGGTGCCATGTTACTACGTCTTATTGAACAACCTCGTTTTTCTGAGGGAACGCTGTTTTTATTTTATAATAAAAATCAACAGGAAAAGTGCAGAGGTGAGGACAGATATGCTGGTCAAACACTGGAAAGTCTGCTTCGTCCAACACCATTAAAGGACATTCAGGAACAATGAGCATAAGGTGGGGGAGCTCAGCCAATCAGTTTCCTGAAAACACAGTATAGAGCAGCGGTTCTCAGCCTTTCTCATGCTGCGACCCCTTAATACGGTTCCTCACGTTGTGGTGACCCCCAACCATAACATCATTTTCGTTGCTACTTCATAACTGTAATTTTGCTACTGTTATGGATCTATCTGAAATGCAGGATGTATTTTCATTGTTACAAATTGAACATAACCCACAGGATGAGAACCTCCTAAAAAATGTCCAGGGAAAGGGAGAAGAGGAAAGGGGCTTCCTGCCGTCTGAAAAAGCTTAGGGAATTGAGGGAATACTGCCTCTGGACGAAGGAACAAGTGACACTTGAAAACACAAGTCCCAACTTGTTAGCCAGATTTCCTGCCCTTTGGAGGCCTCGCTTCATTTTTCATTGGGTGGAACGGTGGGGAAAGGGCTCGATTTCAAGTCACTGATTCTCAGTCTGAGCCTTGGCTTAGCAGGTTACTCTCTGTCTGTTGGAACGGTGCTTTCCTTCCCCTCTGGCCTCGGTTTTCTCATCTGTATCTGAGGCCCCTTCCTAGTCTAGGTATGATGCAGGATGCTCAGGTACAGTGCTGCTCTCTCACTGACTCACTCCCTGTGTGCCAAGGACAGTGCTAGTTGTTAAGAGACAAAGTTGGGACTTCCCCTGTAATGGGGGAGACAACGCAGATATAAATGGGGCTGTGCAGTGCGAGCAGAGTCAGACTTCAGTGTAGACGGCACTTTTATCCTTAAATCAAAGCAGATTTGTCCATTTGCAGAGCTAGGGACGCCTTACAATTTCAAAGGAAAACCTGCTTTAGTGACTATTTTTTTTTCTAGTAACTTGGGTAAAGCCACAGATGGGATGCTTATCATATCTGCCAATGACAGGAGGCTTGGCGAGATAGGGTGGGCAGTGATACTGAATGGCAGGGCCAAGATGCGAAGAGATCTCAACACACTGGAGCACAGCGCCAGACACAAGAATGGGGATAAGGTAAAGTCCACACCTGGGCTCAAACAAATCAGTTTCCCAACCTAATATGGGCCTGACATAGCTCAGGAGCCTCAGGAGGCCTTCACCTGACTGTGCCACAACAACCACAAAGGCCTGGGCAGGCCTGGATAGGCAGGTGACAGACATGGCCTGTGGAGGCTGAGGGAGGGTTCTTGGTCCCCAGGAAGCATGACATCACAAAGGAGGGTGACTGGGACACAAAAAAGTGCCCATCTCCCAACACACAAGGATTAACTGAAGCAGCCTTGGGGATGCTGAGCCAGGAGAGAAGGTAGTCATCCCCCCACATTACCCGAGGATCTCCAGGTAAAGAGGGTTTTGTTCTGTTCAGCCCGGGAGGCCAGCACTAGACACATTGGGCAGAAGCTGCAGAGGCCAAGGGAAGCTTGGTGGAAGGCTCCCCACAAGAAGGGACCACAAGGTGCCCTGGAGGGGCTGCCCGGGCAAAGGGGTGGGGTGGGGAAGTCGCAACAGTGCAGAGCGAGGAGGGGAGGTAAGAGAACTGACAAGACAGGGTGACTGATCAGACACAGAGAAACGGGGAAAACTGAAGAAATGCCACCTGAAGGGCCACAGAGAGAAGGTGCGCTCACACTGAGTGGCCTCTGCTTCCTCAGTCCAGCGGGAGGTGGGGTTCTCTTCTGAGAGGGACTAGGAGGGGTGGCAGAGGCGGTTTGAGGAAGGTAGAGAAATGCAAAGTCTAGACTACGGCGCAGTCACAAACTGCAGGAAGAAAGGTGAAGCAAACGCTAGTCACCTCATTTATTACAGACCCTGTTTTGGGTAAAATGGCGGGCCCGGAAGCATGGAGAAGGCTCACTGTTTGGAGCCTGACATGCTGCTGGATAGTCAGTCCACTGGTCAATGCACCTGGGACGGGTAATGGGTGAGGCCCAGAGCTGAACAGGAAGATAAAAGACACCTGGGAAGTGGCGCTGTGCTTGTAATGACATGAACCCAAAAGTCGCTGTTAGGTGATGAGCGCTGTGCTCCAAAATAAGGAATAAAGCCCCGGCTTTCCAACATAAACCTCCTCCCAGTCACGACTGGAAATGCTTACGGAGAATGCCACAACTGCAGCAGCGATTGAGAGGGATGGTGGGCACACGAACGGGACCCAGAGTAAAGCCCCCCAGAGACTATAAGGGTGCACATCAAAGAGCTAAATGGAGCCTGCTTTGCTGAGTGCCTGCCCAACAAATGCTGAAGTAAATGAAGGATCCAGATGGACCAGCCCCTGCAGTGACCGGTGCCAGGGTACGCCTGGAAGGGCTAGCGCTGCGCACAACCTCCCTCAAGGTGGGGCTGGCTCTCTTTGCGGCCGTATCCCCAGCCCCTGGCACAAAGGAGAAATTGAATAAAAGCTTGCTGATCAGTTCACTGGTCCAAAGACGGCTGTGCCCTCGTGCCTAGGACACCTGAGGACTAAAATGAACCACTCTCTGGATCTGCTAGAGATAAAATAACGTCTCTGAAACAAAGTCATTTTCAGGGGCCATGACTGGCCCTGACTTCCTGAGCCTGGCAGCTGTGGGCTGTCTGCGGAGGATCCAGGTGGGTAGCAGAGAGGGGCTGTTCCTTCCACCTCTGGGCTGGACTTGCAGGCCTCCAAGGACCCTTCCGACTGCCCCAAGCTGTGAAGTGCTTAGAATCGACTGGAGGAGTCCACACGTATCTGAGGACGGCCGAAAATCAATCAGGAAGCACCTGGGATGAACCACCTGTGCACCAGGCACTGAAGAGAGGGGCAAGAAGAAGACACCGTCTGCCCTTGAGGAGCTCCCAGGAAAGCAGGTAAGCCAGGCCGTGACCATGGGGTCACTGTGGAAGCTGGGGGCCCAAACAGAACAGTAATCAGGGCAACGATCCCCCCGAGAAACGACTGTGTCATGGACACCCCTGAAATTCTGGGGCTTAGTACTCGGGCAGGCCTGTTCTCTGGCATTCTGCTGTATCCCCAAATGCCGAGCACAACTTCTGGTATACAGTGGGTGATTCATAAATGTTCACTGGCTGCATGACTAGCTTGGGAGGTAAGTGGAAGCCAGAAAAGCACAAAGTATTTAACATTTGTGCTAAGAACATGCTAAGGCCATCAACAGCTCTTCCCATGGTCCTCTCGAAGAGGTAAATGGAATTATTCCCTCTACTGGCCAAGGAAGACAGAGGGAAGGACCCTCAGAAGCTATCCTGTCTAACCCACAGCAATGCTGGGATTCGAACCCAGGTCCTCTGACTGCAAAGGAAACACTGACTTTTAAAGGTCTAATGGAATTCCCCTAATACAAACTTGGAAGAAAGAAGGAAAAGAATAAATAGTGTTCAGATTCCTTCTTCAGACCCACGGTAACTAAAAGTTCCCTGCTCTGCCTGACCCCAATCAACTGGGCAATGAGCTACGTCCCTGGGCCTTGAAAAAGACCAGACCATAACAAAATTGTTTCTATATGTTCTCCTGCCACCCACCAACAAACTACTGGACCATGGGGGCTTTTAAATGGTGGGATGGAAACATTTCTGCTATGTCCCCTACCTTCTCCCGCCCCCCTCACAATCATTTGAACAAATTAGCTGTATTTGTCTAAAAAAATAAATAAATAACTTCATTTCACAATTCAGATTTTAATCAAAGGATCCTGTACAGCTTAGAGGCCATCGAGCCAACCTCTTTCATTTTACAGATGAGGAAACTAAGTCACAGAAATCTAAATGATTTGTCCCATGGGTTCAACTGCTACCAAGTGTCCGGGGTGATATTTGACCCCAAGTCCGGGACCTTGTCTGAGACCGCTTACAAAAAGAACCTGCTTGAGTACTGAGATGCCAGAAAGAAAGCCTGAGAGATGGAGGTGGGGACAGACAGCCCAGCGAACAAAACTGCACACAGACCTCAAGTCACCAGCTAAAAATCACTCCTGCTAAATTTATTTTTGGCACCCTGAGAAATTCCTCATCACACACTGCCTGCAAAATATTATCTGCAAGTCAGACAGAATTCTGCCCTCCCTGTACTAAAGGGGAGGGACAAAAATACAGAAGCTCAATCCTGACCCACGGGGATCTCTAATGTCACTTAGCAAGGACACGATATGATTTATTGTCATCTTAAAATGTAATGCCCTTTGCTGTCTGGGGAGGAATCAGGTCCCGAAGAATCAGCCACTTGTGAGCCCCACATCAAGGCATTTTCCTGAAATTTTCAAACAAAGGCAGAGGGAAGGGGAGGGCCTGACCGGACACAAACAAAATACTGGGAGACAAAAGATTTTTTTAAAAACGCTAGTTTCTGGAGCCATGGGATGGTCCATCAAGTTGGATACAACCGGTCAAAACCCCTCTGGGGTCACTTAGGCCAAAGCGCCCTCAAGTTCCCTGGTAACACCCAAAGGGCCAAGTGAAGACACGCCAATGTGATCCAAGTTGGTGATCAATATCCAATGTGTTTTAGTGGGACTGTGAGTCAGAACGTGGAATTTTTTCGTACTTGGCATTGGGCAAAACATGATGTATAAACATTTTAAAAGACCTTTGCACATTTAAAATCATTTTCATTAGTTCTGAAAATCACTCTGAGCCAGACGGGCACGATGCACCTCCCTCTTCACTGAGGGAGAAAACAGAGGAAGACCAAAGTTAAAGGGTCTTCTGGGAGCGCAGCGTAGCTCTGACTCCCTGCGCGGCCTTGTTTCTCTGGGGCCCCTCGCCACGATCAATCTCTAAGGGCTCCTTGGGTCTCTGCACCCATCCTCAGCCTGGCTCTCCTCCCCGCTCCAGCTTTCAGTCCCTGCCTAATCTAGGGATCAGAAAGACGCATGAATCTGGGGACCCAGCTTTATAGGACCTTCTACTACCTTAAGCTCTGTTGACTGAATGAATAAAACGTCCTCCACTCAGAAGTGCTATGAATCTCTTGGAACGAGCCAAAAGCTTAGAAAGAGTTGTTTGGTAAAGAAATTAAGTCTGTAAGTAAGATTACAGGATGCTGGTGAATCTGCACAGAGGAAGCAAACCTCTCAGTGTACTTTAGCACACCTACAATTTTCACATAGACGGCTGCTCTCACAGTCATAAAGGAAACAAAGATGTCTTTAAAACACTGAATATCAAAAACTTTTACAAATAATTGTTTCGGGGCACAGAGCGGCTGCATTAGGAAATGCAGGTGACATAAAAACACAAAATTAGTGATTTTGGCTTTTAAACGGAGTAACTGACAAATTTCCCCAAATTCAGACCCATTGCTTCCTAAATCAAAGCCAAAATAGTGAGTTTGCACCGTCCCTCATTACTGGCTTTCTGGCATCTAGCCACGGAGCCAAGATGAAGGGGTGAGCCAAGCTGCCCTCCATTTGCAACTGCTTTGAAGCCCGCCTGAATCTGGCTTCCCCCCCTGCATTATGTGATAACTTTACCTCTGAGGTGTCTGCATCTTATGATTTGTGACAAAGGCCCTTGGATCTTCCTGGGTGGATAAAGTGGTCCATAATAAATAGTCTTGCCAAGGGTGCCTCATTTCCCCCATTTGAGTCTGTGGCTTCCAGAATCTGTCCTGAAGCCGCCGCACCTGGAGGTGGCAATGGCCAGGGAACATCCCAGCGGCTGTCCAAGTAATCATTAGGAGAAGCTGCCTGGGATCAGTAGCAGCCCTGACATGGGGAGCTCAGCTGTCACATTCTATTTCAGACCTGGCTCATCGTGGAAAGACGGGAAAATGCTCCCTTAAATACCCTTGTTTTTTATGTATCTGTACTAAGGGGCTGGTATATGGCTGAACCCAAGAGACGGAGCGAGAAGGTTGGAACCCTCAGAAGACCAATGACAAGGAAAACACGGATGAAATACTGATGGAGAGGGAGGAGAGAGATGGTGCCCACAGACTCAGAACCAGCAGAGAGGCGCAAGTGAACCCACTTAACCCTCTGGCTTCCTCTCCTCATCTAGAGCTTTGCTAAAGGCCCTAGGTATGGATCCCGAATATATTCAAAAGGGCCTAAATTAGAGGAGTCTCTTCACTTTGTTTGAGTCCTGGGCAGACAAACAATTGTGCCCCCACGTCCTTGGGCAATCTGGCGAAGTCCAGTAAGTCTCTCTTAGAAAGATGCATTGAAATGGAACCCCCAACTGCCACCCCAAAAAACAACAAAGGACTACTGCAGAAATGTACTGTATCAAAACAGTTACCAAATGTTTTTTAAAGCGAGTTAAAAGTGTCCACTTTAAGAACTCCTAGTCCTAAAGAGGAACTCCATTAAATTTACAGATTCTAAATGTTACCTGGAAATTCTAAGTTAATCCAGAAGCTAGAAATAGGGGTGAGAATGTGAGGATTTTTTTGGGGGGCGGTTTGTCTCAAATTTCATTCTGATTCAGTCTGTGGCTTGTGTTTTCTTTTGATGACTAATCTGGAGCCCTGAGCTCTAAAAGGTAGATTTTTGGCAGCAGGAGATGCAGTAGGGCTGGCAAATTAACCAGAGACCTTTCAATGCTCCCCTGGCTAGACCGTCCATCACACCCTATGAATTATTTAACTACGACATTCTAGGCACCATGCTTGGCCGAAATATCAGAGGTGAAACTAGTATGGGGGAAAGCCCAGCAGCCACTCCAAGCTGCAGGCCAGTGCCTCGATGGGGCCAGTGCAGAAAATGCAAATGTCTTCATGTCTATGCAGTTATCCCTTCCACATCAGCACTTTCCCCCCCACTGTGGTTTTGACAGATTGTGGGTTGGCATAAGAAATTAAATGAGAATATTCTGGGAGTTTTGCAGAAGCCACAGACGACAAACAAAGGTCAACAGATGACACAGAGCCTATAACCAAATACCTAACCCAAATTGTACAATAAGGTTTTGTAAACACCCCCATAAAAGAAAAAGGAAAAATTTAGACTTCTCTGGTATGAAGGGAGGGCTAAAACACTTTACGTGGATTATCCAGATCACAGGGCACGGTACCCCTAAACCCCACAATATGGAAGGGGGTACTAGAGGTGGGACTCCACATTGTCTGGGGATACACGGGCTCCCAATGGTTTGATGTCAAGCCACAGCCTGCGTCCGCTTTGTTTTTCTATGAAAGTATTCTGTAGCGATCATCATAGGCCAACAGGATCCTGGGTCTAGAGCAAGAATGGACCGGGGGGGGGGGGGGGGGAGGCGGCGCCAGAGAGGCTGTGAGTCTTATAAGGTCATACAGCTAGTAATGTCAGAAGCACAATTTGGACCCAATCTTCTTGACTCCCAATCAAATACTCTCCCTACTGAACCTCACAGATTCCTCTCAACCTTAAGAAAAATCATTTTACTTCCTTGTCTATCACATTTGAAGGTGCCAGGTCCAAGAGATCAATGGAGAACCCTCAGAAGGCTTGGAGATGATTTTTTTTAAGGGTTCCTTGCATTTCACTGGAGACCAATCACAGATTCTATGGCTGTGATGGGCTGGTTACAGGCTCACAAAGACTGATGGCAAAATTTCAGTGTGAACATTTAAATTGAACGTGATAGAAAAAATGTTGATATTGCAGAGTAACCTTAAATGTGGTCATGGGGATTTTTTTTTTGATAGTTACAGCCAGTCACCCCTCGGCTTTCCTATTCACAAGAGCAATCTCTGTGGCTGGGAACGGCACAATCCCGGCCCTGATGTCTATCAGTCGGGTCACTTGGGGATGTCCCTTAAATACTCCAAGACTCAGTTTCCTAAGCAGCAAAAAGAATGACTTGGACTAAATGAACAAACTAAGCCCTGTCCGGCTCTGGGGCCCGATGCCCTGAACCCCAAGTACAAACAAGACAAGTTAAACCCTCCAGAAGGTATTCTGAGACTGAGCTTAAAACAAGGCTCTGGAGAAAGTGAGGCTGCCACCACCACCAATCATTAGACAATCGAAAGTGTTACCACCCATCTAAAATGGGCTTGTTCAAGCCTTATCCAAGGAGGGGGTGGAAAGGAGCTAGAAATCATCATAAATGGCATTTACTGGTACAAATGACAAAAAACCCTCCTTCTGTGTATCAGAAAATGGAACGGAATGCCTTGGTGCTTTCTCAAAGATGGTGGTAAAATCCATTAGTTTCAATTATTTATCAGTAGTCAATTTAAATTACTGCTCATGACCTATTTTTCAATGTATGCAACATCAGAAAAAAAAGAGAATGAATATTCTTTTTCTAGAATAGTTGGTTTTCCTGAAACCATACTATCAGGTGTGGGAGATGGAACGTCAACAGAACAGCACTCCAACACGCTAATGGCTCTGCATTCTGGCATGACCATTCCCTCCAGAGATGGAGACCCTCACTTAGCCACGTCCCTCCGTGACAGGGCCAAGATGCTGGAGCTTTCCTCGGAGTTTCTGGACTGCAGTTCATGACCCCAACAAGGCCTGTGAGCAGTTAGTTTACTGGTCCTCTCCACTTTCATGAATGGCTCATCTTTCTTTCCACTTTACACATTTCTTCAAAGACACCCTGGAAACTGCTCTTCCTCAGTGAATTCTGCTTCCTGAGATGCAATGGCCTGCGTCTGCCCACCATGCGCCAACCCAATGCCTTGTGGAGAGCCCTCAACTTTAATTATTCAGAGTAACACATCCTAAAAGCTGCCACACGACTTCTCTGTGAAAATGCACAGGGCAGAAATTTTCCAACGGAGGACCAGCCTCTCCAACGTCATTGTGGACGTCACGTGGTTCAGCAGACAGAACAATGGGACCTGGGAGCCAGGAAGTCCTGAGCCCAATTCCTGCCATCATTAGTTACATTATTCTGACCAAGTCATCTAGCTTTTCTCAGCCTCAGTCTTCTCATCTGTGAAGTGGGAGTGATGACAGCACCTCCCTCAGAGGGATGGTGTGAGGATCAGGAGAGGTCTTCTACAGAGAGGGCACATATGCGACATGCCAGTCATTATCATTATTTGCCAGGTTAGATAGAGATAGATGGACAAGATGAAAGCCAAAGGGCTTTGCAGGCTGGGAAAGTAAGACAGCTTGACCTCCAAGAGTTTCTGAATCTCTTTAGGTCCACAAATTACCCTCCCAACAGCAGAGGGGCAGGGGCAGGGGCAGGGGCAGGGGCAGGCCCGATCATACTGCTTCAACACAGCATCAACCACCAACGGCATTCCTTCCATTAAGATGATGGCCATCAAGCCCTACAGTCTGGCCTGCCCTTAATTGCTGCCTAAGGCCAGCCGAAGCTATCCCTCTGCCTGATTACTGAGGGCACAGGGGCAGCAAGTGGTGCTGGGAACTGAGCGAACCATGCCTGCTTCAGCTGGGCCACCTCCCTACTGCTTAGAGACTCTTCACTAAGGATGCAGGTTACACTGACCAGAAGGCAGGTCAGCTCTGAAGATCGAGGCAAGGCATTTTCTCAAAATTATACATCTCCAGCAACCCGTGTGCCTTATCTGAAAACTGGCCCCACGCTGGTCAATCAGACATTGTTTATTTGATTGTTTGCAGACACTTGGGAGGAGCTGGGTGCCGCTTTTTCTTATTTCGGGAACCGCACCTGTTCATTCTTGCCTTCCCAGCTTGGAACGTCCTTCATCTTTCATCCAGTTAGAAATCAGACTGCCTGATGTGGTATCCTGGTTAACTGTTTCCTTTTAACTAATTGGCCTTATTTGATTAATTGTTTTTAACATATAACAATCTGTCTCCCCCTGTATTTGGGGTCCAGCCAAAGCTGAGGTAGGCTACCAGTCCCGATTTGTTGGGCAATGGGCACGCGCTGCTCACCATGAAGCCTGAACCTTACTCCTCAGTCACTTCAGCTTTCAGCCACCATGCTGCTCCCTGTGCAGACCCAGAGGCACAGCCATCAGGTACGCTGAAGCTCTGTCACCTGCCGTTGCACAGTGTGAGGGCCACTAAGCCTTTCCACCCGCCCCAAAGCTGAGCCGTCTTACAGGCACCATCTCCCCAATCTGGCCCAGGAGCGGCCTGGCCCAAGGAACCATCTCCTTTTTCTATCCAGACCCCAGTGCTTGGCACATTCGTTGTTGCTGAGTTGTTTCAGTCATGTCCTACTCTCTATGACCCCATCTGAAGTTTTCTTGGTCTGCCATTTCCTTCTCCAGTTCATTTTACAAATGAGGAAACTGAGGTAAGCAGGGTGAAGTGACTTGCCCAGTTTACACAACCAGGGGAAGTGTCTGAGGCCAGATTTGAGCGCAGGAAGACGAGTCTTCCTGACTCCAGGCCCGGTGTTCTGTTTACTGCACTACCTCGCTGCCCTAACTTAGCACATAATAAGCCCTGAATAAACCCTCTTTACCCATTCACTCATTTATGAAGGTGGCACATGGAGGCAGGCCTCTGCATGGCATGGTGTTGTGGGAGGCCACCGGGAGCAGAGCCAACCAGGTAAAGAGAAGGAAGCCTGGACTGTGAAGACCATTAATGCTAATAGACACAGCTCCATTTACACGGCATTTTCATGGGATTTTGGACTCAGAGCTACAAGAACCTTCATGGTCATGAAGGTCAACCCTCTCATGCTACAGATGAGGAAACTGAGGGCGGGGGCCTGAGCTGGGAAGCATCGGAGGTGGCACTGAACCCTCTCCAAGTTCAGGGCTCTGTGCTCATTTAAAGTGGATAAAACACTTTCCATACAACTATAAAAAGTACTTTATGTAAATATGGTTATCCATATTTAACAGCCGAGGGGAATTGAGGCTCAGAAATTAGGTGACTTCTCCTTGCTCCCAGGCCCAGCAAATGGTGGAGCTCAAGAGCCTGTGGAAACTCTAGCCGAGGTCTTCTGAAGGCAACTCTAGAATCGTCCCATCCCCTGTTGCTGTTCTGGAGGCAAAGGGGCAAGGGGAGGGGGAGCATAGGAAGCGTGGCCTGGCAGGGACACATGCAGGATATCCTGGGTTGGAGGCTGCTCAGATCAGAAGCTGCTACAGTAATCCTGGCATCAAGGTGGTAGGAGTCTAGACTAGGACACGGGCACTTGAAATGAGGCAGCAGATGCCAACTGGAAGGGGGCTTCGAAGGCAGACCTGGCAGGACCTGGTGACAGTTTGGACACAGTGAGTGAAGGAGTCAAGACTCTGGCCTGGGGGCTGGGTCTGAATGCTTAGTTCCCCACTGACTCTGAGGGGGCATCTACACCAGGCTGGGGGAGAACAGCCCTTTCTCTTTGTAGCAAATTAGTGATCCCTAAAGATGTGCTCCTCCTGCCCTGGAAGAGATTCCAGGAAAATGCAGAAAATGAACACAAAGCCCCTCCCCCTACCCCGGGGAGAGGGCACCTGAGCCCAGCTCTGAGGTCCTGGCTCACTGCCTTGTGCCCTCGTGAGTGAAAGCCACAAGTGCCAAGGGGCAGGCTTGGCAAGACAGCAGCAGGGGAAGCGTCAGCTCTGGGCAGAGCACAAGCAGTGAGGGAGCCCTCAGGAACACGAGAAGACATGGGCAGGCTCCCGGCTCCTAGGGGAGGCTTCCTGTTTGACCTGGTCTGGGCCCCCAGCTCTGGAGGCCAAACAGAGGCACCTGGAAATGCGGCCCATTCAAAGGACCCCATCAAAGGAGAGGGTCCAGGGCTTGACATGCAGAGAATGCATTGTGCACCTGAGCGGCTCCAGGCTGACTCCTGCACCTTCCACTTCTTCCTGGCCCTGGCACTGCCCCTGGGCAGGCGAATGCCAGGCAGTGCAGCTCATCCTCATGGCCTGCCTGCCCTCCCAGCCTCAATCATGCAGCTGTGCCTTATTTGTCACATGAGGCTTACTTACAGAGATGCAGACAAAACAAGAAAAAACACAATAAAAACCAAACTTCAGAAGGGGACGCAAGGGGCAACGTTGTCACTGCCGCATCAAATTTAATGCACTTTAAACTCCCGTCCACAACAGAAGCTCCCCATTTCAGAGACAATCCCCGGTTTTGTTCTTTGTGCTCTGAAATGTTCGTGTCAGATGTCCAAGTTCCTAATCAGAAACAGTCCTGCCTCCTCCCCCCTTCACACCCATGCAAATCCACGCCGGCTCCATCAGGTGACCGCCTCGCCACTAACATCTGGCCACGTGGTCCCTTTAAAGCAAAAATAGAGAAGAAATGACAAAAACAAGAAACAGGAGCCTTCTAAAGTAAACATATGAAGACTTGGGCTGGAAAAAAAAGCCACAGAAAGAAGCTCATGGTAGCTCCCAATACTACATAAAACTGTTCTTGACAATCCGACGGCCAAGGAACCGAACCGTGCACGGAAGCTGAGCCTGCGGGAGTGTCTCCTAGCAAGGGAGAACAAACCCAACTTCAGAAGTGTGCACAAGCCCCAGGAATGACCACTCAGCCACCACACACACACACATGCACGCATACACACGTGTGCGTGAGTGAAAAATCCACAACTCTGAAATCAACTTGACATCCAAACTGGTTCCTATTTGTGTGTCCATACAGATGTCCATATGAATATGTACAAATTCGTTTCTGTGTGCATCCATGTGTATGCGTGCACGCACACATGCACACGCACACAGACGTTTTTCCTAAGAGAGCAAAACCTCATAGTCATAAGAGGTAGATGTTGCCGAGTTATCAGTTTGTATTCTACCAGTATAGATGTCGGGCCATATTCCTCAATATGAACGTTGATCTGCAGCCACAAGGCAGTAGTGGCCTGCCGGGAAAACCACTGGCTTGGAATCCCAGCTCTAACATTGCACACAAGTCACTGGATCTCTCTGGGCCGCATTTTACTCACCTGTAAAGTGGGGTTGATCATACCTGTACCACTAAGAGCTTACAAGGTGGTTGTGAGAGAAGAACTTTGGAAACTTTAAAGGCTTACAGAAATGTGATGAGCCTGGTAGGTTTTGTCCTTCCCCAAAGCAAAAAAGCAGTAATAGTGAACTCCCAACAGACATAGGAAGCACAAAGTAATCTGTCATTCCCTGCAGAACCCTGACCAAGGAAGAAAAGATCTGCCCAAGGATCCAAATGACGGAGCCTGCAGAAAGGCTGCTCCTGGTCTGTTCCCTGGGTCTCTCGCACCCAGGATCACGTCCTACCAACTAACTTCATCTTCTGCTCTGCACGCCGCCCTCCTGGCAGGTTTATTCGAGGGTTAGGGGCAACCAGCATCTTCTGTTTGGCTGAAGAGGGTTACAAGAGGGTAACAATAGTCATTCTCCTCATCTACACAATTCTCTGACTTTCACGACTGCCCAATATTGGTCAGTGGTAAATGAACAAAGTGGCATGTTCGAATTCTCTTTTAAAAAGCCAAGCACAAGCCAAAGCCCTGGGCATTCAGACTCAGAAGCCCAGCCAGAGCCTGGCCTCAGGGAGCTTCCATGCTGGGTGCCAAGACTGAGGGAGGAGCAGGGACCAGGGAAGCCGCTCCAGCTGTGAAAGTGCCAAGGATGGAGATGGGAGCCTTTCCGGGGCCATGACAGTACTGACTGGCCTGTGGATCTGTTATGTTGGTCTGTCTCACACGGCTGGCCTGAGCAATGATTAAAAAGAGTAAGGCGGCGGTCAAGTCCTTTGTAAATAAAAGAGGGCTTCATAAACACTGATGAGAGGAATACTTCATGGGATTCCTCCAAAATCACAGAGGGCAGAGCAGCTCTGGTGAAGCAGCTTTAACAAGGTGTGCCACAGAGTGGCCATGCACAGAGTGGCCGTGCACAGGCTGGGCCCACACAGGTGGCTTTCAGGCCTCTTTGGAATGCCCTGCTCTGCCCTCCTAACTTTGGTCAACTCCAAGGGGCCCCTTCACCCATTCCCTAATGACCTTGTATTGACTTGGCATACACTCTTCTGGGTCAAGCATCCAACATTTATTAAGCTCCCATTGTTTGTACCCAGAGGCAGACTCTGAACCCATGTCAGAGGTTCTTGAACTCCGGAGCCAGGGTGCTTGTTCCCACTGAACGCCTCTGCTTGTAGACTGATTGACAGCAGTGGCACCCTAAGCATGCAAACCAAGTCCAAGAAAGGCCATGAGACACAAACTGCGGCAGCCCCACTTTTCAGAAGGGTTAAAAGGAGATCTAGGCTATTGCCATGAATATTTCAATAGTGGTGAGGATGGTGGGGATAAAAAGCCTGTACTCCTGCAGCCTCTTTTTACATAAATGCTGCAAGGCAGTTCAGCCCACATCACAGCCGGGAAAGCCTCCGCTCTGACAGGCCAGGAACCAAAGCCAGAGCTCACATTCAGGCCTGAAGTCCAAGGCTGTTTCCACTCCCTCGAGGGGCCTCCAATAGGCTGAGTGGAGCAAATTTTCCCAGGGGGAACCAATGGCTGAAATATTTTCAGAGCTGTCACAACCCTCAGTATCACCAAAGGCAGGGAGTTATGGAGGGGCTAGGAACAGGGATCTGATTGAACTTACCTACAAGAGAAAGGAAGTGAGAGGGTAGGAAAGAGGAAGGTGCAGGAAGTCTCAGAAGGGGTGGGAGATCCATTAATCTAAAGATCCTTTTAATTCAAGGGAATAAAACGTGTCACAATCAGGTTTTTGATTCTGTTTACCTGTTTCTTAAGGCATACACCTGAGGTGAAATCTGGGTAAGAAATCGTAGCTCCAGCCACCAACAGCTTGCTGATACAAACGTCAGAATAATAAGGGGGAAATCGAAGGCCTTCCAAGCCAGGATTCCTCGCAATCTGGCATATTGTTTCACTTTTACTGCTGGCTTTTTGGATTCCATCAATGTGGCTTCTAAAAGTATTTTGAAGAGCAGCTTACTGTCAGCACTGTAATATATGGCCTCTTCTGGGACCAATTCCCAAATTCAGAAGACTGAATGTGAGGTGGTGCAATGCACTGCTTGAACCATAGACAGCCCAAGAGAAGAAACCACCGGACTGAAGAGTCAGGAAAGGGAACACTGTGTGGCTGCCCACTCTTTGGCCTGTCCCCGAAAACAGAGCTAGAGATTACACCTAAGAACAGCTTACAAGGGCACGCTTGCACATGAGAGCATTGGCGGCATGAGTACATATGCCAAACGGCACAAGGTGTTTTTCAGGTTATATACAGGAGTCACAGGAGCCAGCATCTAGAGCTGGAAGGAGACTCAGAGGGCATGGAATTCAACCTGCTCATTTTACAGAGGGGACAACTGAGGTCCACCTGGTCAGGCTCAAAACCTTGTTCAAGGTCTTCCGGGGAGGAGGCTTCCATGGCAGAACCAGACCTGTTTCCAGATCTATGGGAGGTGACTCGCATCCAGACAAGTGGCCAGCCTTGTGACGTGAACATAAACAAACAGCTCTGGGCACATGCTTTTGGAATTCCACTAGCAAGCTTTATCAAGATGCTTGCCAGCCCTGACCTTTGCCTCGGTGCTGGAGCCTTCTTCATGTGAACACACAAAATTCCTTCTTTTGTGGCAGCAATTTAGGAATGAGAGAGTTTAACAAATTCTCTATCTCTTGGCTGGGGCTGCTGGCTCTGACAGATGAATCAGAGAAGTCCATAAATGTCGAGAGGATCGGTGCAGACTTTTCGTTTATTACCATATATGGCAAATATAGATCCACTTATCTCAAACCATCTCCAGCGAAGCCTTGGAATTTCTTCTTACCTTAATGCCTATCTTTGCTAACAACTCTCTTGATCTGTAGCTCCCCTCTGCAGGATCCGTGAGCAAAGGATGACAAGGAGCATGGGGTACAGGAGCCGAGGGACCGGACATTTACATACGTCAAGACGGGCCTCACTGCTTGTGTTCCCGCACCTTCTTGAAAGAAGTCAGTGGTGTCAGAGTGGACGGAGCTAGCCAAGTCAAAGACTTCCTGAGTGACTCCGGGCAGGTCACTGGGCCTGCATGTGCCTCCAGGAAACTCCCTGAGGCAAGAGGGTGCTGGGAAAGGGGCAGATGACCATCAGTGGGCAGCTTTTCACCAAAAAGTAAAAACTATAAAGGTGCCGAGCTATTGATGCTTCTTCGACTGATCAAAACAGAAAAAGCCTAGAATGAGGACCAGCCTCAGAGTCAGGAAGGCCAGGGCTCAATGTGGCCCCTATGACACACGCTGGCTGTGGGACCTTGCGCAAGTCTCTCCCCTCTCAATGACCACAGACAAGTCTCAAGACTAAGCTGTGCTGACCTGCCTTGGGAGAGGGAGCTTTCTCACCCATGTTCCTAAGATCAAGGAAATAAAAGGCTGGGTCCAAAGAACGGAGTTCCTCAAGAGCGGCGGGGGCTACGAAGGCTTCCACAACATGCTTGAAGGCCCCACGGCCACGGAAACCACCGGCTTGGGGCCTCCCCTGCCCAACATGCACTGAGGACTGCCTTCAACAACAGTTGCCCGTCCTTTCCTCTTGGTATATGCCTAACGAGGTAAGTATTAAAAGCATCTCTGGAGGCTTCAAAAGGGCCAAGTGAGGGGAAATTCCATAATTGGCAAAGACGTGGCTGGGCTCCTCTCCCGAGGACAGCGTCAGGCTGGGAGGGGGCCCTCCTCTCCGAGAAGAAAACGAGATCCCTGGTTGGCTGGGCTAAGTCGTCACCTAGAATGCATTCCAGCACTTAGCACATAGTAAGGGCTTAATACAGGCTTGCTGGCTGACTTTCAAGAGAACCAAAACAGCAAACCTGCAGCTGGGCTTTTTCCTCTGGGGCTGCAAGTCCGGAACAAAAAGAGGAGGGCTGGGAAGGAGGAGGCACCGCATGCCGCCAACAGGGCCTTTGCCAATGACTCATCGATGCTTTAACTCTGGGCAGAATAAAAAGGCACCCAATGGACCAAGACTCCATCCGGCTGCTTCTGGAGGCCACGCTCAAGCAAAGAGCTGCCGACATCAAGCAGCAAGTGCTGCTGGGAAGGACGCTGCGAGTCCTGAACAAAACACAATCAAGGAGAATCATTCATAAAAGTCTGCGGGGTGGGGGGTGGGACCTCCGGGATGACGCCAGGCCCGGGGTCTCATTTCACGGAGAACTCTCAGGTGAGGAACCTCTCTCCACCAGAGCGGATCAGCACAGAGCTGCAGGCTCACGCTTCACCCAGCTTCCCACAGCCAGTCAGAAGGCCGGAGACAGAACGGAAATCCAGGTCTCGCGGGCTCTGAGGCAAGAGGCCACGCTGCCTCTCAGAATTCCATTTCATGAAGTTATTTTAACAGTGGTGACCAACTGGTGAGGAAGCACCAGAGGTCTGTAATGAGGGATTGGAGGGAACCACACTGCCTCCACCCTGGAGCTATTCAGTGACAGGCCTGGTCCCACTTGTCTTGCGGGAATCGTGAGAACTTTGCTGCATTGTGCGGCTGGGAAGCTGAACGACCCCTACCTATTGCTTAGAGGCCCTTAACCAAGGACCCAGGTTATGGCAACCAGAAACACGGTCAGACCCAAAGCCTGATAAAAGGACTTTTCTCACAATTGTACATCTCAAGTGACCCATGCGCCTTATCTGAAAACTGGCCCCATACGGATCAATTAGTTACTGTGCCTGTGCTCCTCTGCTTGTTTAGACCCTTGGGGGGAGTGGGGCTGGGATGCCTCTTCTTCTGAAATTAGGCAATTGTACCTGTTTGCTCTGCCCCTCCTAATTTGGAAAGTCCATGATCTTGTTTTTTATCATCCAATCAAAAATCAGATTACTTAATGTTATACTGTTTCCTTTTAGTTAACTGCCTTGATTTGATTGTTTTTAATACATAAAAGTCTGTCTCCCCCAGGGTTCAGGGTCCCGTGCCAAAGCTGAGGGAGCCTGGGCCCGATTTGTTGGGCAACTGGAACACATTGCTTAATACACTGATATGCGGGAGCAACTAGGGGGTGCGGTGAATAGAGCACCAGCCCTGGAGTCAGGAGGACTTGAGTTCAAATCCAGCCTCAGACACTTCAACACTTGCTAGCCGTGTGACCTTGGGCAAGTCACTTAACCCCAAATGCCTTGCCTTCCCTTCTCCAAAAAGCACAATAAATAAATACATAAATTGATAAGCTCAGAATATTAAACTTTTGTTTCCTCAGTCATTTCATCTTTCACCAGCCACAGTCTGTGTTTATTTGGAATAATGAAAATTCTAAGTGGGGACAAGGGACCCTGGAGCAATGTCCACTAGCTAAGAATCAATGAGCCTGCCACAACCGAGGAGGGGAATTCTGTCCCATCACAGAACACTGAGCTTCTTCCCAAACAGGTCAAGGACGGCAGAAGAATGCGGCTTACACCACCACTTGCAGAGAGCAATCTGGAGGAAAAGACGCTCCCCCCTAGGCCTAATGACGAGGGTGCCAGTCCCGCTTAGAGGGTCATTTGTGGGTGGAGATAAGTCTCCCAACTCCTCTATGATTCTTCTGCCTTCTCTGCAAAATGACCCGGCTTCCCTCACAAAGATATGAGGGGAACCAAAGTACCATGTGTGTCAGATAATGAAGGGAGTGCTTTCACCTGCGGGAGGGCAGCTCGCCTTGCCGGCCTGTTCCTGGCCCTGTGTCACTGTTTATGGTCTGGCTCTGTCTGCTCAGTAAGGCACCTGCATTTATACACGTTCAAGACCAAGGAGCAGAGGCTATTTTAGTCACATCCGTCCCATTCTTCCTTACTCAACAAAAGTGGGGCCTTGGCTGCACTCTGGCCAATTTTGAATAATTTGTGAAGTTCCTACCAGGTGTAAGGTCCTGCAATGACATTTACGCCAATCCTACACTGACATCCGCCCGCCGGACACCTCCCCCAGGACCTCCTTCTCCGAGGATACCACCTCTGTATCATGGCCCCCAGGGCAGCCACCCTGTTCCACTCTCCACCCCCTTCCTGTCCCAGGTCCAGATAAACTACCACTAGCCCCACCTGCTTTTTCTGGTATCCTTCGTTCAGGGTGTCCTCACCTCCAGCCTCCTCCTCCAAGCTTCCCTCCACACAGCCGCCAAACTGATAACCCAAAGGTATAGCCAGAGCCCTTCCATTGGGTCTGGAGCAGCGAGATCCTATCCTACACAAATGCAATGACCAAGAAGCCAGAGGGAGAGGCCTGGTCCTTCCAGAGGTGGGGGAGTAGGGGTGTGCAGCACCATCAAACAGCATCACACATGGTTCACATACTGGTTAATTTTTTGCTCCTCTGCCTGTTTCCCCTTTTTTGAATTCTCTTTCCCAAGGAAAGGCTGCTTGGGTGGGGCAGGGGGGCACCAGGTATTAGGAAATGAAGATGCTGTTTTAAAAGTAGCAATAAAAAAATAAAATCACAAAAAGTGGAGGTTTTGTGGTCTACAGACTGCACTCGGTTCTCCCCACTCTCTTGGTACAGCTAAGTCCAGAGAGCCGGATGCCAATGACGTGGCCATTTCTTTCATTCCCCAGGGATAGATGTGTGGGCTGCCGGCCTTCAGACAGTGCAACCCAAGAGAGAAAAGACACCAACCAAGGGCCGAGTGTCCGAAGAAAGGCAGACAGCGGGCCGAGGCCCACCGCCAGGAACACGCCTGGGCCACGGCCACCAGCCTCACCTGGGGCTCCTTCCTCAAGAATCTGCCCAGCAACACGCCCAGCAGAATGGTCACCGTGGCCCAAAGACCCGCCCCCAGTGCCCTCTCTGAATAAGGAAAGGACCCAGAGTTTATTCAGCCTGCTACATGCTGTGTCTACAAAGATAATCTCATTTGTTCCTGACCATAGTCCTGGGGTGCAGGAGGTGCCATAATTATTAACATTTCACTGATAAGGAACCAAGGCTAACACTTTAAGTGACTTAATCTAAGACTGGCTGTGAACAAGGGAATCCCTGAACCCAAGTCCAGTGCTCTGTGCCACTGTGCCACAGTAGCTGTGCCACTGGCTGTGCCCAGGTGCCCAATGCTACCAGAACACTTCAGGTTGGCTGTGCCACCTAGACAGGAGGCCTCCAGGCTTTGGGGACCCCCAAGAACATGCTACCTCAGTGGACCTCTCCCTGCCTTTGGCCTACACGTTACTCCCTTTCCACTAAATGAATGAGAGATCATGCTCATTTTAATTAATTTATTTTTAAGTTCTACAATTCTCAAATCAGAGATTTAAATATTTTTTTTAATGATCACATAGGTGAGGTATATTAAAAATTTTTTTTTACACGATGCTAAATTTAAGCTAAATGAAACATGCCAGCCATGGAAGGCTCTCTAAACTGAAATCCATTCATCTTGCCAACTGAAAGAGTGTTATAAATATCAGAACAAAAGTTACAAGTCACAAACACTGCCCCCCAACGTTTCTACTGTTCTACCACACCTGGGATTTCAGCTGGTAAAGGTTATTCCCAGGAAGGCAATTCTTTCCCCAGAAGCTACAGAGTACCACCTCCCCTGAGCTCACTCCTAGGGAATGAGGGGGATCAGCGTGTCAAACACGCCGCCTCGCCCCTGCCCAAATGCCACCCAAGCCAGACGAAAATGCAGCTTCTGTGTGAATCTAATACATCGCTGTATTAATAAGAAATATATAAATACGTGTGGTTTTCTAAGTCAACATCAGCCTGCAGGGCTAGGTATAGAGCTGGCCACCGTTTCTACGTGAGTTTGACACCACTACCCTGGGATAAAAAGGTGAGGGCCTGGGCTAGGGTCACTAGCAGCTGGGATTTACCAGAGGGGAGATCTGAACCCAGGCCTTCCTGGCAGCAAGGGAGGCACTCTCACCACCAAGCTACGCTGCCTCTTCCTCCAGATGAAATCCTATCACTTCAGAGAGAAATCCTTTGTAAGGAAAAACTCTAATGGACTGTCCAGTCAGTCCCTCACTGGCAGCAGCAGGAAAGCTGAGACAAAAAAGTACTGGACCCACCTACAGGTCTAGCAAGTTGGGGAGACCTTGGATAAGTGATCTCCCTTCTCTGGGTTTCAGTTCCCTCATCTATGGAAAGAAGGCCTGACCCCAAGGATCTCCCAGGTCTTTGCCAGGCCTCAAATCCAATGTTGCTCCGTAACGTGTTGAAGTTCACTGTGAGATTAAAAGTCCTATTGATAAAACAATGCATGATTTGCCAATTGCATTGTGCTGATCACTGTGTGAGAGGTCTAGCTACAGACGCTGAAGGCGCCACGCTCTTCTGCCTTGCTATCCTACGCTATGACGGTCCATATGCCAGCCACAGCTTCCCCCGCCTCACAGATACCAACCTAAGAGGGGTCAATCACCTGTTGGTTTTTTTCACCCACATATTTTTCCTGCCAAAGACATTTCATTCAGGGGTGTGTTCTCTCTTCAGAGCTGGCCCACAGTCAGAACCATGATGATAATAAGAGGTATCTGTCACCAGGAGAAAGCAGAGCTACTTTCTTTGGGCACTTGAATCCACATCCCCTAGACGTGCTGATGTATGCATGCTGAAGATTTCTTTCCATGGTTATTTTTATAAGCTCCTCATCATTTCCTTGTTAACCAGATTTTTTTCCCCTTGAAATTTCATGAGTTATGAAAAGGGCAATCCTCAATATATGGGACACCTGCCTTTTGCTGGAGATGCTCTTACTGGAAAGCTTGGAGAAGGCTGGCATCCCCTTGGTACTGGCTGCCCAGGCAAAGTATCCCAGGCTCCTTGGTTGACTCATTGTAAACATGAAATTGCTTATTTGTTAGATGGTTGGGGAAAGGCAGGCAGAGGCAGTCTGAAGTGCACACTGGCTTTGGGGACAAAGGCCCTGAGGAGTTCAAAGCCCAGCTCAGCCACCAGGTTCTCATGCAGATAAACAGATCCCCAGGGACCCTCCCAGTTCTATGGTCTTTGAGACGCTTTGCTGCCACTATGGGTAATGACGTTCTGGTCGCGCTCTTCAGGCTCCCTCTTCATATTTTCCGCTCTGAATCCTGAGTTACCTGCCGAGCATCTCTGGTATCACAGAACAGCCAGGCGAGCTGGTGAAAGGAACACGTGGTGAGCTGCATGACCTCCGACCAGTACAGGCACAAGCTTCGACTCCTCCATTCAGAACAGTCATTTGTCATCATTAAATAACCTCCCTCCAAACTGCCTGATAGACTCGATCAGTTCCATTCAGGATTCCCGCTGCTTGGTACTAAACCAAAAAATGCTGTTATGGGTCTGAAAGGCACAGACCTACAATGAAAATGCACACTCCCCACCCCCATGTGGTGGGGAGAGGAAGGGGCCCTGGCTTGGGAGTCAGAGCATCCGAGTTCAAAAGCTGCCTTTGATACCTACAGTAAGCGAGTCCTGCATGGGCCCATTTCCTCAGCTGGAAGACTGAGGGACGGCCTAGAGAGTGCCTTGGTTGAGGGATCCCATAATCCAAAGCTGGTTCACTCCCCAGGGCCTCAGTTTCCTCCACTGTAAAATGATTACATGCCTTCTGACGTCTCACCTAAATCCCTGTTCAGGATCTCTCTCACAAACAGACTTTGAATTAAAAACAACCACAGATTCCAAAATCCTGCAGGACAAACAATCACTGGCTTGCTTGATAAAATAACATCAATGACAACTAATACTCAAGTAATGCTTTACAGCTGACAATGAAAGGAGAGCAGTGAACTCCACCTTACTTGAAGGGAAAGGACAGAGGGAATATTGCCAAATGAACCAGCCCTTAGAATAACAATGCCTGGGCAGGTGCAGGCGCCTCAGGGTGATCTCCAGGAAAGGGGAAGGATGACCCCCCTTCTCAGCCAGCCCTTGGAACTTCTTGCCTGACACAAGGAAAAGAAGCCCAGAGTCTGGTGGGCCCAGGGTGAGTGTGCAAGTTGCTGGCAGTCTCCTTTCATTCGGGAAAGGGAGGTACCTCTTTGGGCACAAATCACGGATAAAAGACCAGGTCAGAACCCCTGAACTGTCCAAAGCACAAGGAGTGTGTCGCTCAAAGCTTACAAAAGACTGTCTTTCCACTTTTTCAGGGCACAAACTAACTTGCTCCTGGGCACACAAATGGTTAATGACAAAGGCAGGAAGTACCAGGGGCTGTCAGGGTCTCACTCCAACATACCCTGACATACACAACCCATTTTGGTTTAAAACAAATGGAGTTTCCAAAGAGAATGAGTCAAATATGCAAAGAAGAGTAGGGTCCTTTTACCTTCATCTGATTCCACACACTGCAGACTTTGGGAGTTCTCTGATTTTCCTTGGGAAGAATCCACATTAAACTGAACTCTTACTGTCCCCAAAACATTCTTGGGTTAAAAAAAAACCCCAACATAGCCCACTAGTGTAAGATGGGGGATCCATGGTTAGATAACAAGTGGTCTGGAAAGGATCTGAAGGTCTTAGTGGCCTTCAAGCTCCATGAAACAAAATGTGATGTGGCAGCTAGTGAGTTGGTGGGCTGGATTAAAAGAAGGGTAGTATTCAAGAAGAGAAGGAAGCCCTGGCCAAATTAGAAGGACACAGGGGAGGGGAGAAGAGTGTCCAGGATAGTAAACAAGGTGGCTGACAGCCTCAGATATGACATGAGCATTGATCAAAGGGCCTGAAGAAGAAAAGACTGAGAGCTGCCTTGAACCTCTGGAAGAAGGGCTTCATGGCAAAGAAGGATCAGGCTGTTCCACTGAGCCCCAGAGAGCAGAGCCAAGAACAGCCGAGAAGCTTCAAAGGGACCAGTGAAGAAGTGATAGAGGAATAAATTTTCTAATCATTAACCCATCCAGCAGGGCTTCATTCTGTCTCCGTGCACAGACCCCAGCCCTCCCACACAGCAGGCATGTGCTCTCCAGACTGGCCAAGGGGCAGTGCCCCCAGGGAGGCCCGGCATACATGGGGGACCGAGTCCAGAATGAGAGCAGGATGGAGTGCTGGAGTGGGTTGGCTGCAGACACAGGCCGGGGGCTCAGCACCCTAAGAAATGGGCAGCCCCCGGCAGACGAATGGCACGTTCTGAGCCCGGGCTGATTCTCACCATGAGACACTGTCATCAACAGAAGCCTCAAATGTCAAATCCAAAATAAAGGATAAATCCAAAGGGTGACTACGTTGAACTGTGTGCCAATACACTCTGAGCTGTGAAATTAATCATCGAGGTGCAAATGACATTTCTCTCCTTCCTTCCTGGATGAACAGGGAATCTGAAACATGGCAGGGCAGTCACTGGCCTTTTGCCCAAAAAGGTGGGCAGAAAAAGGATGGGTGGGGGACGGGGGACCCAGCAAGGCTCCCAGCCTTTACGTGTGACACTGTTCTGACTCCCGTCATCCCACCATGCTTTCCCCACCAGTGACAATGGCTTTCCTCACAAAATCACTTTTGATTTATTTTTATATACCTCTATGTTCCCATGAGAGAATGTAAGTTCCACAAAGGGAAGGAACCTCCCTCTCTCTCTCTCTCTCTCTCAGTCCCTAATAAAGGCTTGAAGACTCAGGGTTCCCAGTTCTTCCAAGAAGTCTTCCCAGATGCCCCAAACTTGATGGAATTTCACCATTCCCAGACTCCTCTGTAAAGATGATAGATGCCTTTCATATGGATAAGGACCCAGCCTAGAGATTTCACTGGCAGGTGGGGTTAAATGAGTGGCCCAGGGCCACACAGCTCCTCCATGAGGCAGAGGTGGGGCCTGAAGCCAAGTCTAGGCCCTAATTCCAAGGTTGGTTCTATAATACTACTGGCCCATGTAGCTTAGCCCTACCCCTAGTAAAGACAGCCCATACAAGGTAAGGTATCTGGGTGGTACCTGTCTCATCTCCCACTGCCAGCACCCAGTATTTATCCACCTCCCCAACCTCACACCACATAAGAGACTTTATTTTTGCTTTCATTATGATTTTTCTATACTGGTTCGTAAACAATTTAAGTCATACATATTACTCTTCACCCCAAAAGAGCCTTGCCTACATCTCCACCAGGAGCAGTCAAGGAGATGCCCCAACAGCCTCTCAGGAAATAAATGCTGGTAGAGACAGGCATTAGTGAGCACCTACAGTCAGTCAAGAAGCGCCTTTCCTTACTGATCATCAGAGTAACAAAAAGCAAGAAAAAGCCTGGCTATACTCGCCACTGTGTCCACTGGAGTGTCCACTGGCTTTTCTGGAAAACCGAGGACTTCAACATGGGGCATGTACAGGAGCTGCCTGTGTGGGCAGCTACGGACCCCGGAGCCAGGGTCACATCACCTCTGGGTCTGTCTCCTCATCTGCACAACCAGGGTCCAGCTCCCAGCTTGGTCCTAGGGCTGCGGGGAAGGCCCAATGAGGAAAGAGCAGCAAAGTGCTTGGCAAACCTGAAAGTGCCCAACAAACGTTGGCCTTTAGGGTTAAAACAGCAAAGTTATTTCAGTAATTATATCTCTACCTTTTAAAATAGAAGACACTGAACGAATTTAATCTACTCAAAAGCTCAGAGCAACCATGACAAGTGTAGGATCCTAGTGTCTTGGGCCTCAGAAGCCATCGAGTCTTGCACCATGCAGATGGGGAAACGGTGGTGCTGTGATGCATGCAGGGAGCAAACTGCGGGGCCTGCTAGGCTGTGTGGGTCTGACTGGACCCAGGCTGCTGTGCTTGAGGAGCTCGGGTCTACATTCTTCAGACCCTTCAGAAGGATCACTTCTCATGGCTGGCTGTGTGCATGGCAGGAGCTGCTTCTCTGCCTTCTAATTCATGGTTTCTGATCTGCCGTGGCCTTCAAAGCCAGATTACCAGGTCTGATTGTAACTGGGGCTGAAGTCAAAGTCACTGTCATAAAGGGCATGAGCCTTCCCATGTAGACTTCGTGGCCTCTTCTGGCTGCTCCCAGACCTTTAGGGCTTGCCTCTGCCATCCCAGCTCTGTCCTGGACACCTCAGGTCTTCAGTCGGTTGCCTGGTGGTGCCTGACTCAGGCCTAGGCACTCTGGGTAGCACTCACTGACCCTACACTGACCCAGAGTAAGTCAGGTGATTCTGTGCCTCTCTGGTGTTCTGAAAAGATCCCTTGAAAAGGCCACATCTTAGTCCCTACTTTTCTCCTTCAAAGAGCCCCTACCCAACCACTTGGCCCACACTCAGCACCTTCTTCTCTGGTTCAGACAACATATAGCCCCTGACAACACAAAATTTAGCACCTGGACTCATCTAGGTGGGAGAAACATCATGTGTGGGCACATATAAGAGACAGTGTGGGGTAGTGGGCAGAGAGTTAGTTGGCCCTGGATCCAAGAAGATGTAGGCCTGACTCCTGCCTCAGATATGTGCTAGTTAAGTCAAGCCCCTTAACCCATGTGAGCCTCTGTTTGGGGGTAGAGGGTTGGATTCGATGACCTCAATGAGGTCTCTTCAGCTCTAGATCAATGACATGAAACAATAAAAACAGCAAGTGCTTTTGTCCTGTCTGTCCCCACTCCTCATTGGAGAGACCTTCCGAACACTGTTATCAACTGTCAGCAAACAGGGGTACCCAGGTGGGGGCCTGGGCTCTGTGCCATCCAGGCCCAGACCTTTTCCCAGGGACCACAGCAGCTGGGGTCACAGTCAGGATCAAAGGCAGTGCCATCGCTCTCTGGAGACAGATTTCATCTGAGGAGGGAACAGCTAAGAGTGCTTTTCTAAAAGAGGCTGAAAGAACAGCCCACACAGAGGCCCATCAAAGCCGACAATGCTGTTTAAAATGCAGATTCTGCCGGCTGGGAACAACACCTTGACTGTTTTCTGAGAGTCTTCAGAGGGGGCTCATTTTAGGAGTGGCACAGGAATACAGGGCAACATCCTCACAAACAATGGGCTTGATCCTGGGCATAGTCTGAGACCCTAGAGACCTAAGAATCAGGACCTGGGGTAGGGGGAAGTCCTTTCCCCAAATTCCAGGCTCTGCTGACTCTGCCCCACTGGTACCCAGAGCATCAAGGCTCACGTGATCCAGTAGAGAGAGTACTGGACTTGAGAGGTCAGGAAGACCGGGTTTGAATCCTCCCCCCTCCTGGGGCCCTGGGAGGATGCCAAGGCTCACTTGCCCTGAATCCTTCTAGCTGTGTGATGCAGGTCAAGGCCTTTAACGGCTCCTCTACAAAACGGGAGGGCTGCATTGGAGGGGCCCCCTTTTAGCTCTGAAGCCTAGGACATACCACCTGCTCAAAGTGTCCAAGAGGGAAGCCCTGGCCTCTATAAATATTCACAAACAAAATCAAAGCATGAGCATTTAGGCTATTGGAAGAAAAATCAGTGACCAAAGATGGGGCCGTGCCCACCCGTGAGACGGAGCCTAATGATAAACTCCCCACAGAAAGGAGGAGCAGTGGCTGTGGGCCAGGTGACCAGGTGCAGAACAGGCCTCCAGTGTTGGCCGCCCTGGGGCACCCTTCATCAGCAAAATAAGGGCAGTGGGCAAAGCGGCCGCCAAGTTTCCCTTCCACCAAAGACCCCTGATCCAAGCATCTGATATAGAATTCATAAATTCCTTGGCAAGTTAAACCAACTCTCTGTATGTTACACACAATTCCAAAGCATGTAGCTTTACATAATGGTTACCTAAAGCAATTTGTGAGATGAGAGTTTAGTCACTGAAACATGTTCTTCCCTTGACATTGTAGTTAACAGAGAAAGAGAAGACAGTTTAAGTAATTTATTTATAAAGGCAGAAATTCCGAATGCTTTAGGTTTCAGACTCCCTGTTCCCTTACCCTACACAAGTGTGATGGGGCCCTAAAAAGAAGAAAAAGTAGTGGAGGGCTGAAGGGAGAAGAATGTGAAGGGGTGCCATGGAATTAACTATTTAGACTTGGAAGGGACCCAAAGGGTCAGCCAGTCCATAGTCCAATCTCTCCTTTAACTCATGAGAAAAGGAAAGCCCAGACCAGAGGTCAAAAGACATACTTGCCCAAGGTTATACAATGTGAAGCCAAAGTGGGATTCAAATCCCTCTCCCCTCCTTTCCAAATCCTGTCAATGTGAAGGACATTTTTTTGTCATTTCTGAAAATGACACCACATTATATAGGGCAAAAATCATACTAAAGGGTCAGCAGGACAGGGAGGTGGCCCAACGATACCTAGAATTAGAACTTTCCAAAACTGGATTGGGGGCCTTGTGCGCTTTCTTGTTACTGGAAATGTTGAAGAGGAAGAAGAGCAAAACAGAAATACATAAGAGTTTGCAGAATTCAGAGAAACTTAGTAAGATTTAGGGGAACTGATGGCAAAGTAAACAGAACCCGAAAAATAATATCTCCAATGATCACAAAAATGTCAACAGAAAGGAGAAAAAAAAATCCAAACTCCCCAAAACAAAGTTGCATGATTAGATGATTTGGCTTGGCTTCAGAGAGGAAATGCCCGCCTGCCTGTGCCCCCTGGCCCATTTCCTTCTCTGCAGAGGTGAGGCTCTGGAGGTGTGGAACCCAGCAAAGAACATCGGTTGCTGCACTGGGTTAAGTTTGTGGATCTGTTTTAACTTTGTTCCTTCCTTTTTTGCTTTAGAAAGAGAGAAAGAGAAAGAAAGACGGCTCTCTGTGCAGGAGAGGGAAGGAAGAAAACACGCACTTATTAAACGCCTGGTGTATGCCCTGCCAGGCGTGGTGCTAAGCACATCACTTGAGTGACCCCATTTGATACTGACAACAACCCTGGGAGGTGGTACGACTGTCACCTCCATTTTACAGATGAGGAAGCAGAGGCAGAGACGCTAAGTGATTTACTTGCCTAGTTAGTGTCTGAGGCTGGGTTAGAATTCAGGGCTTTTTAACTCCAGGACCAATGCTCTACCCACTGAGCAAGCTCACAGTAGGAAGGATTTACTCTTAACTACAGATCAGATAAAAACAAGAAGTATCAATGGCTGTTTGAAGCTTTTTTGGCTAAATAGCCTTCCGTCTGGGGGCTCTATGGGTCTGTGACAAAGAGTTAATAATAAACAGACAATCCTGGAGGGTTCTGGGCACGAGGAGGAAACAAGAAGCAGGTCTTTAATGGCCCAGCATGCTTAGGGGCCTGGAAGGGAAAGACCAACCACCACCTATGCGGCCAAACAGCCAATGACAATTCACTAACCCTTAAGAAATATAACTGGCCCACATGTAGGCAGCTACAGCTCAGCACACGCCCAATGAAGCGAGCCCCTAAACAGACAATCTCATCCCCAAGCAGTCACAGAACCTCTTCCCATTTCAGAGCACAGGCCACTCTCAGAGGGTCGGACACCAAGGACACTCCAACTCACCTTAGGAGGATGCCATTTACAAGTAAAAGATGTGGACGGACGCCTTTATAAACAGGAGAAATGCTTTTCAGACCTTCACAGGCCTGGTAGCTGGCCAATAAAGAGTGAGTTTTCTAGATTGAGTACATGAGACAGACAGAATTAAGCAGGGAGTAAGGCAGAGTGCGGTCTAGAAGACAGGGGGCTGGCCCCAGAGGGAGGAAGAGCCAGGCTGAAGTCCTACGCCTTGGACACATCTTGTCACCCTGGGCCAACCACATAACCTCTCCGTACCCCCAGGTGACTCTCTAGGACTATAAGGAGCAGGGCAGGACTAATCTTTATTGAGAAGGGTGACTTCCCTCAGCAAGGTCTCCCTCTATCCATAAAATCACAGACCCTGTTTAGGACAGGAAGACTGTAACCACAACAAGGAGGGAGATCATTTGCTGCTAAGTGAGTTTTAGGCTGTTATTCATGGCCTGCATATGATAAATAACAATCTGGTGGTTTCTGGAGGGGTCAGCCGCAGTCCTGGGATGGGCAGGTGACGCAAGGACGGTGTTGAATTCCGGGTTTCCACGGCTAGACTGACATGTCATTGTTTCTGAGTCGTTGCAGAAATAATAGTTGGTTTTTACAAAATGCAAAGGGGGGAAAGAAGCCTTGGAAAACATTTCGAAATGGTTCCACTGACACGTCACTAGGAGAGATGCTGCAGGCACCAGACCGTTCTCTGGCCACCAACACAAAGCAGGCTCACTGTCTTGATTCTGGGCAGCTGCTTCTCCAAACAGCACCAACAGACGTTCTAACAACAACAAACACTTGGCAAAGGCAGCGGGTCTCAGTCTCCAGGACAAGAGTTTGGACCCGAAGCAAACTGAGATGCTTGGATGGTTTTCCCGCCATCAACTACTGATGGATGTCTTGAATTCTCATCCAAGCCGCCATCACCAAAGCTGTGTGCCACCAACCCAACTGCCTGGGCTGAATTCAAAGCCTGGTCTTCAGAAGAGCACAAGTGGCCCTGCAGAAGACGAAGCCATCATCAGCTGTCAGAGGGCTCGTGCAGGCAATCCGTCACCGGGCGCCAAGACATGTAATTGAGGAGCACCTTTGACAAACTTCCAAGCCCTGTTTTCTGGATGGAACCAACATAAATCACAGAAAAGTCATTTGTATTAAATTGGTGTGTTCCCAGAGAATTGGGATTTCTAAGCAAGTAATCTTCTAAACCGAGTGGTCAATAAAGTTCAAAAGAGCGCCCGTTAGAGAGTGGCAGGCAGCTTGACCCAGGTGGTCTGGCCAGTGGGGAAGAAAGAAATCCATAAAACAAAGAGAGATGAACTGCTGCCTTCCCAGGTTATGGATTAAGACACTGGGTGTGCTCCCGGAGGACAGCTACCCCTCCCCTTTGCGCCATTATCACATTACCTAGCCTGGCGCTGGCAGGTTGACAACAGGCGCTCCATGACGCAGTGTGAAACAGGATTTGGTTATATGGCTGAGGCAAACATGATCTTTCCGGGCTGTCTTGGAGCACCAGGAAGCACTTTGATTTAGAAGGAAAAAAAAAAGCCAGTGAAGGGAGGCAGCTGGCCGCCAACTTCCTCTCGCTCTGGGCTCTCACATGCGAGGCTTCCAAGGTCGGTCCTTCCTTCAGGAGGAAAACGCAGCACCCGGGTGCCCTGAGCTGGTACCATGAGGAAGAAACGCACTTCAAAGACAGGCTCCAACACTAATAAATTAGGGATTTAAAAAAATGCCTGTCCTTGGCTTAACTTCAGATGGGGCGAGGGGGAGGAAAGAGGAAGGAGTTAAAGTCTGAGGTTTGAGCCTGAAGGTTGGGATCAACTTCCTTCCCAAACAGCCACAGAACTGACTGGGAAATGGGGGCCTGCCTGGGTCCCAGGCCCAGATCTCCTTCTGAAGACAGGAATGCCAAGAGCTGAAATAACCTCGGCTTATCTCCCCATCCCCAAGTGGGCAAGGCTGTGTTTTTCCTTTCCTATCAGCCTGAGGAGGGTGTGGATCAAGGGCAGCTGATAATGGTCAGAGCTTTACTAGGAGACCAGAGCAGAGATGGGGGGGGGGGGGGGGAGGGAGGGAGAGCACCTGGAACTAGAGGCTCCTCCCAGCCATCAGCCCAGCCCCCTCCCTCCCAGGAGCCTGTGTCTCTGCTCTCTTTATAGGCTGGTAGGACTCTGGTGTCCCCCAGCAGAGTAAGAGCCCAGAAGGCAGTGACAGGGTCACGTAGAGGCTCCCATCCCAGGACTCAAACTGTGCCTGACACAGAGAGATGGGAACTGGACTTAGATTTCACTAGTGGAGGGAACTCCCAGGTCAGGAAACTGCCCAGCAATGCGGGTAGCACCTCCTCCAGGGTCACACAGACAACTCTGGGCAGCTGGGAGGTGCAGTGGATAATACAGGGAGGCTCATTGCAGAGAGTTCAAGTCCAGCCTCAGACACTAGCTGGTCATTTCACCCTGCTTGCCTCAGTGTCCTTGTCTGTCAAATGAGCTGGAGAAGGAGATGGCAAGCCGCTTCAACATCTTTGCTAAGAAAACCCTAAATGGGGTCATGGAGTGCCAGGCAAGGCTCAAGTGACTCACAACACACAAGAAGTCTGACCAAGGCTGGCTCCCCAGCCACACACTCTGCCTCCATAGCAGGTCCTCACCAGGCCTGTCCTGGACTGCCTGAGGCATCTGATGGTGTTGTGTGGGAGTCATGGCCACCAAGCCCCTCCTTCTGTAGAAGAGCAAACTCCAGCTGGGACAAGGGAAGGTCGTGGCCGGGCCCACAGGGGACTTACCAATTCCAGGCCCTCAAGTGAGGCTAGGCCTCCTTGTCAAGGTCCCAGGGTGACAGGGGAATAGAAGCACCGGCTGAGAGCCCACGATGGGCAAACTGCCCAGTGCCGGAGGGGATGCAGATACACATTCCCGCCCCGAGTCACTGGGTCCCGAGCACTCGTCTCAGCCAACAGCTTCCCATGGGAGCTGCTGACTCTTGCTCCCGGTGGGCTGAGACTCTTGATGCTCAGACTCTTCTGGATGGACCAGCTCTCCAGCAAGACGGCTGACAACAGCAGGCCTGCCACCCGCGGTGGAGAGGTTGTACTCACTTTCCCAAGTCTGTCACTGGAGGATGAGGAGACTCTGCTGGCCCAGTGGGCAGCACACTGAACTCAGAGCCAGAGGGCAGAGGTCTGAATGCATGGCTCTATCCATGACCTCCCTGGGCAACCTTTGCTAGGTCTCCAGGCCTCTGGGCCTCAGCTCCCATCAATGTCATTAAATTTAACAAGCACCTATCGAGGGTCTAGCATATTCAAGGCTTGGGTAATAATCACACCAAGAGAAGACAAAAACCAGTCACAGGCCCTGCCCTTGAGAGCGTCTGCTTGACCCCTCAGCAACGAGGTGAAGGGGTTACTTCTGGGGGCATTTTTTCTGGCTTTCCCCCAGCTCCATCATCTCTACCTTCTAAGGAAATCTTCCCCAGCCTCTCAATTCCAGGACTTTCTCTCAATTCTCTCTTATTTATCCTGTATAGAGCTATTTGTACATATGGGTCTGCTTGCTCCCTCCCTCCCACTGACCCCCTTCCCACTTCCTCTCTCTCCTCTTTTCCCCGTCTCTCTAACATAAACTCGTACTGCCCAAATCTGCAGCCCAGAGATGGGCTATATCTCCGGTGAGATCAGAATGGCTTTTCATTTAACCCCATCTTGAGTTTTTGATCACAGCAGAGCAGAGCAGAGCAGTGGGCAAGCCTGGAAGAGGCAGGGCCCAAGCCCTCCCCTCTGACCCATGCTGGGTCACCCCCAACCCAACTAGGGGAGGCAGCTCCCTTGCCTAGGAATTCCCCCTACCAGCAAATCTCAAAGGGGACCATTTCAGGAGGTCTATGAGCTCACAACTATTTTCAGAATAATACTTAGGCATTTTAATTTCGAATGTAGTAAATTCGGAGAGATACAACCAAACAAATAAATGCTTTTGGGGTCTTCAATAATTTAAGAATATAAATAAAGGGGTCCTGAGACCAGACCACTGAAGAACCCCTGATCTAAAGCAACGAGCACATGGGCCTGAGCCCATCCACATCTCGGTCCCGATTCCCGTCTTCTCACTTGAACTGCTTTCTATGGAAATATGGCCATTTCACAGCCACTCTCCCAGCATCCCTAGCTCTGCCTAAGCAGAGCTAATCTCCTCCATCTACCTTTTAAAGATAATTTAATGCCACAGCCTACAAGGTCATTTTTAGACTTTCCAACCACAAATACTTCCCGTGTAAACTGTGAGCTGAAGTCCTGACAATGTTTATTATAAACAGCCGGGGGGCTCGGAGGTCTTGGCATACAGAATCCTGCCTGGGAGATGCCATTGCAGTCCGCTCTTTTAAAGCAAGCAGTGATCAAAGTTCCTAATTTGTGAAAGGAGAGAGGCAAAGGACTGTGAAATCTGCAGCAGAGGCAAGGTCGGATGTTGCAGAGGACGGTTTGTGTGGATTTATAAGGAGAAAGTCTGCCTGGGTCCATGTGCCAAGAAGGGAGTCATAGGACAGGAGCGAACAGAACTTACTGTGGAAAACGCTGGCTGGGCCCCAAGAAGGTGCAGCGCACGGATAGATGCACAGCAGTCAGGGTGGGCAGCCCTCTCTGAGGCCTGCATGCCCAGCCACATCACCTGGGTCTGTGCAATCCCCGCCACCAAAGATGCTTTTGTAGCTAATGCTCTAGTTAGGGGCCAGAGGCCTTCTGGGTGCGCAGGGGGTATTTGTGACACTCTTTCTTCAGACCCTCAGGAGGCAGAGAACAGGTAGGACCTTGGGAAGAAGACACCTCAAGGGCAGGTCAGTGTCCATCCAGAGCACAGACCGTGCACATCATATAGGGATGAGGTAGGGCCCCAATTCTTGGCTTCTCTGATGAGTGACATATAGGGTTGACAGATGGGTCCAGGTCATAGGATCTGAAGTCTAGGGCAAGAAAGGACATCAGGGGTCACTGGGTCCCACACCAACCCTTTACACAAGAAAAACCAAGCCTGGTCAGGTGACTTGCATTGGGGCACATAGAGGGCGAACATCAGAAGTGGGATTTGAACTCGGATCTTCTGACTGCAGAAGCTGGCCTCTTCACTGGGGTCGTTGTTATCAGTGGCTTCTGGTTCCATGTATCATAATAAGTTATGAAGGGCTAAGCAGGTTTATGTATGACTCTTGAGGCAATGGGCATAAAACACAGACGTGTGTGGATTCTGAGCATCCTGTGGGCTTTCCATGTAGGGCGCCATGCTGTCTAGCACCAGACACACAGTAGGTGCTCCATAAATGCTTACTTATTGGCCAGCAGCTTGAAGAGTTGCTGAAAACTAGTCTGGGTGATGGCCACAAGCCAACCAGGGCCAAGAACAAGCAGCTCACTGGCTCACCGGGTTTTCCCAGAGTGGGACACACAGGCAGCAGGATCTGGGTTCCAGTCCTGCCTCCAACCCATAATGGCTGTGGCTCCAGGAAAGTCGGCGAAGCTCTTGGGGCCAAAGGCCCCTCTCTGGGACCGCCGAATCCCTCCATTTCACAGATGTTCCTTTGCCAGCCCATGTGCTGAAAGGGCTAAAGACTGGGCAGAAGAAACTGGAGGCTGAGCTGGTCCCAACAGGAAGGTTTGAGAGCAGCCAAAGGGGCCGATTCAGCAGGCCACTTGCCACCTCCAAGCCACGTCCAGACAGGCCAAGCCAAGAAGCAGAGAAAATGCACGGGTCGACATCAGTGCTACCATGTGAGCGGCAAATGCCAACATCATATGCCTTGTGTTGTGTTTCAGGGGTTTGAAACGGGGCCCAAATAGCTTTGGCCAGCAACCCTCAGGGTCTTCCCCTCCCAGTTTTGTTTTTGCTTTTCTAATTATTAAAGGGCCATCCCTTGACTCACTTCTTAGAGTCCTATTCATGGAATGGGCATGACCTCACTCTAAGTGAGCACCTGAAAAGGCCTCGGCCTAAAGGGCAGGGTCTCCCATTGCACTCTGGGTCATCTCCAGTCCTCCTGATGGATATCTGGCCACTGGACCCAGATGGCTCTGGAAGAGAAAGTGAGGCTGGTGACTTTGCACAGCCCTGCCTCCCTCCAATTAAGCCAACTACAAGTCATGTCATCATCTTCCTGATGCTGTGGTCCTCTGAGAACAAAGGAAAAAAGACAACAAGGACACCATGACCCTTCCACTGTGTCCAAAGTGGGAGATGGAACTCTGAGAGGCACCAAAGGTGAGGAGGCCATCAGAACAAACTCTGGAGCATGAGTTATTCAGAGAGAAAAAGGTCAAACCAAAAGAACACCAGATGTGAGGTCAACAATCCCGAAAAGGTCGGTCAACAGTGAAAACCTGGTAAAGCCAAAAGTATGGCTGGGGCATGCAGATGGGGAAGGAGGGATGGAAGTGGGAGCCCCGGAGGATGGGGATCAACAGGCCTTGGAACAGGCTGGACGGGGGAGAGAGGAGCCAGAGAGGGACGAGGAGGGGGCTTCTCAAGCACACACCTGAATGGACGAGCCATGGCTGTGAGTGAGACGGTGCCTAGTTTATAAGGGCTTATAACCAGTTTATGGAACAAATCAAAAGGAGTGTTGATTAAGAGAACCAAGGCAAGCTGGAAAGAAGTCTCTAGTAAGGTGCTGTGGGGATCTGTCCTTAGCTTTTTAAAAAATCCTGTCAGAAGCTTGAATGACAACATAATCAATGTCTTCCAATGTCTTTTCCAGACCCGAGATTCCACTGGGGTACAACTATGTCTTCCTCCCCCCTTTGCCAACACAGCTGATGGGGGCACTAAGAAATCAAGAACCTGACAAGGGCCACGTGGCTGCCTTGTGCCAGCCCATTATCCACTATGCCACAGTGCCCTTCATTCACTGTTTATATATGGGGCACAAAGCTAATAAATTCAATGCCAAATTCCTGATCCAAAAACATGCTGAGGAGTTAGATCAATGAGCTGAAGCCAATAAGTTTTCATTTAATATGTTTAGATGTCAGGGCAGACAAATCACCACAAGGTCAGCAGGCAGTCCATATACACATGGCTCTGATTTCCAAAGTCATTTGTAGCTTTTTAAAGCGCCTCCCTCCCAGTCCTCTGAGTGCGCATCTCCATGTTACAGCTGACGGTACTAGGATGACAAAAGCAGGGTCAGGATCTGAATCCAAGCCTTCTGACTGAAGGCTTGCCCTCTTGTCATCAACACTGGGCTGGAGACCTACAAACACTCTCATGGGCTCTTCTCCATCTCAGCGGGCTCCAGCATGTATCCCTCCAGCTGAACAACTCCAGACGCCAACGTGGCATCCTCGGCCACCATGATAGAGCAAGAAGGCATCCACACAGCAGACAGGGCCACTTCTGCTTAGGAGAAGCTAGCTGTCTGACCAGATGGGCTCACTGCTCTCCCAGCCTTTTCCAAAGCATTCTTCTGACCCCTTCTCCAGGGGAGTGGCCAAATGCTTCTGTAGGGCATCAATAATCTAACAAGAAAACAAGTGCCTGGCACATAGTAGGCCCTTTCCCCACTGGTAACTCTATTCCAAGCACTGACTCAGGGTAAAGAACCAAGATTTTATTGTAAGATGGTGGGATGGAGGAGGACCAAGGAGGAGAGAGGTCAGGCTCATGAATTCCAAGCAGCAGAGGACCCAGAAACCATCTACTCAAAACAAGGCCCACTGTCACACAAGGGAGTGGGATCCTCGGACTCTCCTTAGATTTCGGACACAAAGGAAACACTGGATAATCATCAAATGATCGATCCTATTTTTCTTCTATTAGAAGTGGAACAATTCTTCTGGCTCTCAGACTTAAGGCTCCACTCCCACATGCCAATGTGCTAAGCCTCAACGTTAGTGTCTCCAGCCACCACAGACCACGTACCCCATTCTATGATGAATACTGCCCAGGTTCTAGGCAGATTTTTTTTCTTTCTCTCTTTTTTTCTTTCTTTCTTTCTCTCCTTCCTTTCTTCCTTCTTTCTGTGCGTGCATGCACACACACATACACGTGAGCATGTGCACACACAGATGTGTATTTTTAAATTTTACTTTTAATGAAGTGAAACTCAAGAAGTTTGTCTTAATGTACTTTGCCTCATTAACCACCAAGAGGAAGTGTTTCATTTCTGGACAGGAACCCCCCCCCGCCCAAGCTATTTCATTTCATGAAACTTCAGGATCTTGGAGCCAGAGCTACGCAGGATTCTGGTGGCCCTCTTGTCTAAATCTCTCATTGTAGATAGGGGGAAACTGAGGTCCAAGGATCTGTCTGAGTCACTGGACCAAGTCTGTCTCTACTTTGCCGCCACCTCCCCTCCCTTGGCCCAGAGTCAGCACCTAAAGGCCACTCTGGGAGCGGCTCTTCCAGCCACACCACCACCACAGCACATGCATGGGCTCTCCAGCTCATAGACTCATTTCAAGCTGAGAATTTCCTTCTCACCTTTCCTGCCCTCGCCTCATTTGGGTTTGAGAAGAGAGTGGCCCTTCAGAACCAGCAAGGAGCAACTTGGATAACCCGGGGCCGACGAGTCCATGACCAGCTTCTTACACAACCTCTCGAGCTTTCGCTTTTTCTCTTTTGACCTCTGCCTCCCTTGTTGATGGCTCAACTTGGCCCCAGTATTTATTTCTTTATGTGCATTTGTTAGCAATACCGGGCCAGACAACTGCAGTAAAGTGCTGCTTCCTGTCACTGCGTCCAACGGGAAGAGCCGAGGCCTGCGCTGGGGACAGCTCTCCGCCTTCGGTCCCGAGGACACAGGCTGTGGCTCAACAGGCAACACGCCGGAGGCAGAAACATTCATTTGGTGACATCAAAAATTTTTAAAGAGGAGGAAAAAAACCCCAAACATGGCAGCCCTGAATCTTGAAAATATGATAATAAAAACGACAATCGAAACAGCAGCAGCCACAACAACATGACCACCGTTCTGCTTTTCATGTTGTGAAAATGACCTCGGCCATCAGTGAAAAATTTGTACATACATGTGGACGAGGGACGATGTTACGAAAATAAGAAATACGACTCCTGCTGCTCCGGGTCTGTCTGTCATAGCCACAAACAGAACACGCACATGCATGCACACACATGCACACAGGCATGCTCGCACACGTGCACACACGTGCATACATGGATGCACACAGGTGTGGGTTCTGAGGACTGACCAGAGGTGAATTCAGTAGTATCTGGACTAAAACGATCCCTGAAGTCACTAGTGAGAGGCGAGGACCCGATTTCTGCAGACTTTTATATGCTGTATAATCTAAAATAGACATTATTACTCTTATGGGAAAGAAGTAAGAGAGGCATTGAGTGACGAAGCCAAAGGTAGAAGAAAAAGGCCATAATCCAAGCTCAACTGAAAAAGTGCCAGGCAAACAGGAGCGGTCGTGGGCCATAGAAGACCAGTGAGGGCTGGGTTCGGGTTCTGCCTCTGACACTTTGTGGCCCTGACGCTCAGCGAGAATGCTGACTGTGCCACATGGTACAGGGAGCTTCCTCCCCGGGGAGCCTCATAATCACATTTAGCACTTTAAAGTCTGCAACGCCCTAAGTCATCGCATGCGGCCCTCGTAATAACCATGAGAGGCAGGTAGCTTATGATGACACATAGGCAGACAGGGAGAAGTGACCAGCCCAGGGTCACACAGCCTGCTGCTGGCTTCAGGCTGATCCTCCAGTCTCCAGGCTGCGCATTCCACCCGGCATCCGGTGCACCACCGTAAAGACAGAATCAACGGCACAAAGAAATGGCACTTTCTGAGCGCTCGACCCCGGCAGCTGTCCCACTCTCCTCTGAGTTCACTTTCTCTTGCCAAATCCTGCTGCTGCCTCCACAACTCTTAAAGCTGCTTCACTCAGTAACGCGTAAGAGGAACAGAGGGGGCCTCCTGGGCCTCGGCCGACTCATTTGTGAAATGGAGCCTCTTCCAGCATTAGATGAAATGCCATGATCCTCAATCTTCTCCTTCCTTTTGTTCTGGGGGATTCTGACCCATGACTTGAATGGTACAGAGACTTCCCAGGTGAGGAAGCCCCCTCTACGCTACTCAAGTCTTAGGGAGCTCAAGTGAGGTGACTTCCCAGAGGCCCCTCAGCCGGGATATGTCGGAGGCAGGGCTTTGGCTCGGGCGCACCCAGCTCCCAGGGGCTGCTAGGACCTCACCAGTGAGGAAACCCCCTGGATCAGTGCAGGTGAGGGCCTTCTCTGCCACTGTGAGCGGCCCCTTGATGCTCAGCTCCCTAGCTTGAGGCTGAGGGTGATAAGGGGAAGGAAGAGACAAAGCCAAAATTTAAAGCCATGATCAAGTTTCTCTTACATGGTTCAAAGGACTTTCTGGACGGGTTAAGTGGCAGCTTTCTACCGCTGGCCACGTGGCTCTTCTTAATGTTTCCTAAAAAGCCCCACAGAGATGCTCTCGGGAGTCCCAGTGAACTAGGCCCCAACCATCGCCCAACAATGCCAACAGTTCACAGCATCTTCACAGAGGGATCTAATTTTTCTAAAAGGATTAAAAGAACATATATCAAAACATAAAAAAGGTGGGTCTCTTCCCCACAGCCATCACTTCTAAATGTACAAAAGTATATCTTTGGAAATTGCAGGCCCCACCTTCTCCAACACATCTCCCAGCTACTCAGAAAGAGGCCTCACTTAATGATTCAACAAATCCCCGGGGGGAGCTACTGCCAGCCCCCACTCCCTTTCCCCAGTAAGCTCCCAACACCAGCCATCAGACTGGCCACGGCATACAGCATACAGCATACAGCACACGGCACATGGCACACAGCCCCAGGTCTCCACCCCGATTCTCTGTGGGCTCCAGGGGCCTATCAGCAAAAATCACACGCCACAAAAGGGTCTGAATTTGTTTTTCCCCAACAATGCTGGCTTTCCAAATGCAGCTCTGCTACCTCTGATCCTTCTGAGCTGTTTATAAACTGGAACACGTTACCTGAACTACATTAGGGAGACTTGCTATGCCATGAAAGCCAGGCACCAATTATTTAGAAAAGCAAGGATGCCTTTTGTCCAATTAGTAAATACCCTCTAATGATCAGTTTATACCTTCGGAGAGGAAGACTGGCTGAGCACAAAGAACGTTCACTGGCTCTGGAGTCAGACGCCCAGGTTCAAATCCTGCCTTTACTACCATCATGCGCCGTCGCCCAGACTCTCCCACAAGGCCTCTGCTTCCTCAGTAAAATGAGGGGAGGTTCAGAGCAGAAGCGTCAAACACACAGCATGGGTCTCCCCACTGCTTCCTGAACCAGATTAAAATGTAACTGGGAAACATTTAACAGAATAAATAAAAGTACTTTATGACATAGCAAATGTTAACCTGTGGTTTTCTGAGCTGACTGTGGCCGGTTTTCTTTACAGGAGGTTTGGTGGCCCCTTTTCCTATTGCACTTGATGCTACTGGTTGGGATGATTTCCACAGTAAAAGCAGGGGATCGATCTGGGTGGCTTCTCAATTTAATCTTGGAGCCTGTGATCCTCAGAGTCATCCTGCTGCCTGCCTTGTGCCTCAGTTCCCTCACCTGTAACATCAAGGCATCGGACTAGATGGCCTCTGCTTCTATATATTTACATGTTTTAAGGACAAACACATAGTTAGACAACTAGAATATAGCTCCAACGGAAAAACCCAGCAAAATTCATATTCAGACACTTGGTAGAATCATCCAAATCTTTTCTTTAAAAAAGATTTTACTCATCCTTCTTATCTGCAATTATGCAGGGCATAATGTATGCACATATCATCTATCATGTGCAGAGAGTGACACATGTACAGAACCTATAATGTATAGTCTCCTGTGGCCCCATGAATTTCTCCCCATCTACGTCAGGAATTTCAAACATAAATTCATGTTCCCTGGCTCAACTCCCCCAAGATCACATTTTCCATGAGGTAGGAAAGCATTCAAAGTGCACGAGGAGCAATCTTATGATACAGTTTCAGGATACAGAGAACATATGTGTGACCTTGGGAAACTCATTCCTGAGACTCAGTTTCCCCATCTGTAAAATAGGAGTTGGCCTCAATGGGCCCTGAGGTCCTTTCCAGCTCTGGATGATCCCCACTGTCCTCAGCTCACTGGGCAGGCACGTCCTTCTGCCCGTTCTGGGCTCTCATGCCTCTTTAGTAATTCCAAATGAACAGTCTAAAGATGAATATTCAGTCAGCCACACACTGCCGTCTCATGCTCTCACACAATAAAACTGCTGGCATTGCTTCAGAGCTGTTCGTGTAGATTGGATCTGATGCTTTCTCTAAAAAAGAAAGCCCTCAAAATTCCCCCAAACTCCCTTTGCAACGGGATCTTTTGAGACCCAAGGGCTTGAAAATAAACCGGGCGGCAGGAAATCTAAGTGCGTCTATTTGTTGGCCCTGGTCAATTCTGACAGAAGCCCAGGTGACTTTCCTCCCTTTCCCTTGATCACACACACCCGGACCAAAGAGGAGGCCTCTCCTAAGCCCTCGTCTTGGCCTGCCCCAAAGTCTGGGCACCCCTCTCCCCTCGGCATTCCGTCTTCCTCCCCAGTCTGGCTCGGGGACGGCTCTGCACTGAAGGTGAAAGTATTTGAAAGCTAGTACTATATACTGTATACACATAGCAATTTGTTACTATGAAAAACCATCTGTTTCTCGGTATTACAATCCTCAGAGGGCAAATTATAGCTAGCATTCAACATAAAACATCAATTTAAACCATCAACTATTCATAATTTCAATTCTTTATTGGGAACCAAGGACATAAATGTCAGGGAATAAAGCAATATTTCTTTTATTAACTGTTCCATTCATCTGGCTATTAAATAAAACCAGGACCCTAATAAATAGCATTAGCCTTTTACTGACAGCCACACCAAATAGCACTATAATTCTCAGATGTTTTAAAACAACTAAAACTGCATTATTGGGAAAGTTAAGAACTTTAATATATAATAAAATTAAGATTAATACGATCTTAATGCCTTTCAAAACTATTTGTAGGGCCTTCGCATTCAAATATGTTTGTTCTCATACACTTTGTTCTTAATAGCGCTCACTCTGTGCTAAGAACAGAGATTTTATGACAAGGTTTGCCAGATGCCAACGACCTCCAGCTACTTTTCAGCAACATCTCTGTTCTCAGAATTGGAAAGTGCCCCAAAAGATGCCAAATCCCAACTGCCCAAGTGTGACTCTGTTGGCGGAATCCCAAGCACCACGATGGCTACAAGGCATGTGTAGGTGAGTGGAGGAAGCATCTCCCCCAAATGGATGTGCCAACATTCAGCCTTTTTCAGAGCCATTACTTAAAAATGGATTGAACACGACAAGCTCAAAATAAGGCATCGTATTTGTCCGCTGTCCTTGACCAGTCTCTCAATGTGGAGAATTTTATTTTCTATGTCTATAACCTGTCATGGAATTATAATCATGCTATGTACCCTAGGACTTCTTTCCACTTAGCTAATGGGAGGGGGCAAGAATGACTTCACCCCATGAAGTTAAGCCTTTCAGGTGGTCATTTGACCAGAGTGTGTGATTAAAAAAAAAAAGTCATCCAATCATAGATTAGAGATTGAAGGCCCATTCATCCCACACTAAGAGAGAAAGGGTGCCCAGAAATTAAATGATTTGTCCCATATCACATATAATGACTAAGTGGCCGAGCCAGAATTGAAACCCAGATTCTCTGACTGCCAACCCAGTTCTGTTTCTGTCCTAGAAAATGATGCTACTGTATTTTAAAATAAATAAAGTTTACTAAGAGGCCTCGACTGGAGGAAATGGTAGTGCATTTTTCATTTTGGCGCCTCACAGGAAGATCATCAAGAAGCCAATGTCTTTTGAGGGGGTTACGGTCCAAAGGCAGAGACCACTCTAAGAAGATGGTCATCTTTGTATCTACCTGTGAACCACTACCTTCCTATTCTTCCTTCCTGTGTGCTCTTGGGTAAAATCAATGAAACTCCTTGGGCCAGTTTCCTCACTTGTAAAGTGAAGCGGAGGCCAGACTAGGTGGCCTCTAAAGTTCATTCCTGCTCCATGGAGGCAGATCTCCTTCCTTTCAATTCCTGCAAACTCTCTGCATCTCAAGTGTTCTCATCTGTAAATAAGGAGGTGAGACTGGCTGTCCTCAGTCTACGATTCCAGGACCTGACAACTCATCTAAAAGTTCAGGAGACCATGACTGCCAGCTTCTCGTCTGTATTAGGGCCATTTAATGGATGAGTATCAATGAGTCTGGGTGATGAGATATTTGAGGTCAGGCATGCAGAGAAAGCCAAAAAGATCCTCCCACACTAATGGGTAAGTCAAAGAAGAGAAAGGTAATGGACACGTAGACTTTCGGAGAAATTCTTGGCCCTGGGAGACTCTCAAATATCCTGCCTGTCTGCTTGTAAAAGAGAAATTCCACGAGCCCTCAACAACATTTCTGAGAGCAACGCAGTAGCAAAAAATACAGAGCAAAGAGGGTAATTAATGCACGTCGTGGCTAAGTCAACAATAAATCCCAGGCTGCCTAAATTTTCACTCTCGTTTTATGGATGCCAGGCCTGGAGTCAGGGAGATGAGATCACACCCTGCTTCTGACACCAGCTGCGAGACCGTGGGCTAGTTGGGGAAGCTCATCTGTGAAATGGGGACAAGAAGGCCTCTGTAACCAAGCTCACGAGGCTGGTAGCAGGGCCCCAGTGAGATAATGCAGGCAAAGCGTTTTGCAGCCTTTAAAGAGAGAGGCACATGGCAGTTACTACCTGTTCCCATCAGCCCACAATGTTTCCCTGTGGAAAATCAAACGAAAAGAACTCGGAGGGTTTTTTCCCCTCTTCGTGCTATTGTTGAAGTTAGGAAAACGTGCCACTGTAATGTGCACTTAGCAAGGAAAGTTTTAAATGAACATGCAAATCACAGCACTTGGCAGACTTGAGAAATGACAGCGGCAGAGACTGCAAAGACAAGTGGAAAAAGGAAGACAATCCACAGTGAGACACGAGGCTGCAGTTTCCATCGGGGCTGGCGGCCACTGCCCGGATCTGGCCATCCGGAACGATCATCCTCTGTCTGGGCCACGGTCACTGCCCGGATCTGGCTGTCCAGAGCGATCACCCTCTGCCTGGGCCGCTCTCTCCCTCTTCTTTTTGAGATTTTTCAGTCGTTTCAGTCCTCGCCGACTCTTCATGCCCCGTTTGGGGTTTTCTTGACAGAGATGCCACAATGGTTGGCCATCTCCTTCTCCAGCGCATTTGACAGATTGAAGAAACCAAGGCCAACAGAGTGAAGTGACTTGCCCAGGGTCACATAGCTATTAAGTGTCTGAGGTCAGATTTGAACTCAGGAAGACGAGTCCTGACTCCAGGCCTGATGCTCTAACTACTGCAGCACCTTTGTTTAAGGTTTCACAATGAACTACTTCCCAGGTGGATAAAATGATCCATTTTTCTAATTGAATGAAAATGTGGGGATACAAGGTCCCCCACCTGCAAGCTCACTGCAAACATCTTTTAATAGTTGTAAGTCCTGTGGCAGCTTGTTTATAAAGCCTCACAACCAACAAAGAACCTTGGTGGGGTCTGAGGACCTGGGCTCCAACCTCGGTCAGTGATCCTGGATAAACGGCTTCTCTCCTCCACACTCAGTTTCCCTATTTATTAAACGAAGGGACTGGAATCGGTATCTCTTAGACCCCTCTGACCTCAAAATCCTATGATTTCTCCATTTTCTACATGCTCAACTGCTGGGTCTACCAATCCACGAATCTTCATTAAAACACTTACTGTGTGCTGAGAGCTGGACGATTCAAAGACAGAAAGGAAACTGCCCTTGCCCTGGGGAGTTTCCATTCTCTTCATTCTCTAGTTTAGTCCAAGGCACAAAGAGCATGTGCCCCATCTTCCAGAGGAAGAATCCACAAGTAAGAAGAGGCACCTCTAAGGCCAGACTCTAAGAAGAAGAAATGGGGGGATCCGAATTTGGCTTCCTCCTCCTTCCTGGGCTGCTCTTCTGCCAGCTCCAACACACTCAGAAAGGAGGTGTGGGTCTGGAAGACGGATTCTCAGAGCACTCTGGGGAACCCAGCAGGAAGCCCCCAAGACCTTTTCAGAGAGCACATAAGGTCAAAATGTTTTTCACAGTAATACTAAGATGTTTCCATTTCTAATAAGACAAACATCAATAGCTATGACAAAAACGAAAGCTCCTTCATGGGGAGAGGAGTCCTCAATGATTTTTAAAAGCATAAAGGAATCCTGAGAACCTTGCTTCTAGAATGGTCCCCAAAGCTCCCTCTTGCTTTGTAACTGTATTAAATCTAAGGCTATCCTAATGAATAAAAGTAATAGCATTTCTAGACAATGATTCTATCTGAATTACAGAAATGCCCTCCCCCCCCCTTTTTTTTTGCAGGAAATGCAACTTCAAAATTGGGAGTGGCTTCACTGGCCATCTTGTCCACCCTGTGCTTGAGTAAAACGTCTGCATCTCCAACAAGATATCGACCATCTGCTCTGCTTAAAGACTCCCAGTGATGGGCAAGTCACTACCTCCCAAAGCAGCACCCGTCCAACACGACTAGACAGCGTTTAATTTGTGTACATTTTCTCCACTTCTCCCCATTTTGGAGTCAAGAATTAAAAAAAAAACACCTAATCCCTAACCACTTAAAGCCAGTTATCCTTGGCCCCTAAGTCTTTGCTTTGGACCAAATGTCCCCAGTTAATTCAACTGATCCTTGCATTGCATGACTGGCCCCCTCACTATTTGGTCACTCTCTCTTCAACTGACTTCCTGCTTTCAAAGTTAACTCAAATGGCCCCTTATCAACAAAGCCTTCCAAGATCGGCACTCTCCCCCCACCAAGGTTATAACCACATTCCTACACGCACACGCACACGCACACACACACGCACACGCACACACACACGCACACGCACACACACGCACACACACGCACACGCACACACGCACACACACGCACACGCACACACGCACACACACACACACACGCACACGCTACTTCCACTATCACCCATCCTCCAGGTAATTTCCCCATGAACCGTCTTCTAGTTGATACATATTCTGCATCATTGGTTTTTGACACCGTGTGCAGGGCCTTACAATTCTCCTTATTTCATTTTATTAGATAAGTTCTACCATCTCTAGGCCCTGCTGAGACTTTTTCCATCTCAATTCTTGGATCAACTTGGGGAGCCATTCCTCCAAGCTTCATGTTATCTGCAAATGCCATCCATTCTTTCCCACTTAAGCCATCATAAAGATATTATGAATAAGAACTATTTCATTCTTTAGCTCTGTAACCAGTTCCATCTGTACATACATGAATAGTGCGTACATCTATACACAACTGTATAACCAGTACCTAGCTCAGAGCAGGTACTTAACACATACTCATTGATTGATTCCAAAGGATCTGAGGTAGAGTCCCAAGGCCCCCAACTAGAGACCACAGCCAAACACCACTGTGCGTCACCAAGAATATAAAAAGACCAAGTACTCTATTTGAGAATAGCTCGTAGTCCCATTCCAGCAGCCACCTGCTTGGAATACCACCTGCACCTCCACTCCATCTGCCTTCCCCAGTCTAAGCTCATGGGTTCTTCAAACTTCTATTTTGCCAAGATACTGAATTTCCCACACAACATTTACACCCAGAGAATCAGTTAGCCACCTGTCTCTTAGAAGTCAGCCTGCAGTTATCTGACTAACACCAAGCCAAACCTTTCTGGACATGTTACAGATTCATGCAACTCATTCAAAATGTGGGGTTCAGACACACTCTAATGGGTCCCTTCCTAGGAAATGCATCATTTTTGTTGCATCTGATGCTCTTTAAAGTCAATCCTTGCAAATACGCATCCTTAATGCAGGCAAGCACCTCTCAGGAGTGGAATCATAACCAAGCATTGGCCAACCCTGCCCAAGCCAGGTGAACCCTGCCGACACGTCTGTCAGGTCCCCGCATTAATGTCCTGAAGAAAAGAAGCCAAGATGGGCACCTCACTGTCCAGTCGTCACTTCAAACGCACCTCCATTTGGAGGGAGAGGGACGTGGGTTCCGAGCTCATGTGCTCTAGACTGGTGTCCTTCTCCAGAAGATTCCAATGGCCACACGAGGCATTCTGGGAGTTGCAGAAAAGGCCCTGGACCTCCAGAGTTCATTAACTAAGTAAGAGATTGTGGCGCAAAGGACTTAGATAAACCACTGCCGGGACAGCAGTCAATGAGGGAGGACACAGAGAGAGGTTTCCCTGCTCCTGTCACTTCCCTAGGAGGGTACCTGCCACTCACCTGAGAGAACCTACTTTCTCATCTCCGTTCTGAAGGACTGAAGGGGTCAGAGAGTCCACACTATCGTATACATTTCTTATTCATGTTGTCTAATCCCAGCACTGCCTGGATTTTAGGAATTCCTGTCCTTCCAGGCCCCTTGGGCCTCTCTGCACACCTGTATCAAAGCCAGGCTTGGAGTTTGACTCTCTGAATCTGCAATTCTTTTGTTCCGAGAGGGGCCAGGTGCCCCTGATTCTGCTCCCCCTCCAAAGTGAGCACTGACCCATGCCCAGCACCTGTTCTTCCTCTCTTTCAAGGGGAAAGTATTGTTCTCGGCTCCTCCCAGGCAAGCCATTAGCCAGAAACAAGCCTTTAAGTCTGTCTGGTCTCTAAATATTCTAAAAGAGATTGGAATCTTGCACATAGTATGGAAAACCAAACTGGAGTCAGGAGATAAGGGTTCAAGTCCTGCTCAGACATCTACAGCTGTGATCAACAGCAAATTCCTTCTGAACCTGAGTCTCCTAATCCACAGAGAGGCATAATCATTGCAGCACCTCACAGGGTTGTGATCAAATGAGGCAATCGGTGTCACAACATACACAAATCACAAAACACTACGTGACATCTGCTCCTAGACTTAGTGTTATGGAATAGAAGGCTGGAGTGACATCACACACTGGAAGTGGCTGGACCCAGGTCTCCCTAACTCCAAGCTGGCCATTCAGAGGGCTACTGAAATCAGCAGACTTCAGTTAAAATCTGATGCTTCCTAGCTGTGAGACCCAGGCAAAGTCACTTAACTCTCTGGACCTTCACTTCCTCACCTACCAAATGAGGTGGAGATCCGTGATCCCACAAGCTCCTCCCACCTCCTGACTTGTCCACCCTGAGAGCAGGGTCCGGATCTAAACAGGGCACAGGGCAGTGGACAGAACAGGCAGCTAATTAACGCTCAGTGAATGACTCATTTCTATCCTTGGAACAAATCTTCTGACAGCCAAGTCTATCAGAACATATCCTTTTCTTACTGGAGGTATGACAAGACGTGGGAGGACCAAAGTCCAGGCCCACATGTTCGTGTATTTATTGCTGGGTCAAATCAGTGTGACCCTCTGATGATTCATGCAGTGTTGGTGACCAGTTTCGGTCTCTGCTCTTTCTGTCTTTTGGGGCTGGCGTTATTCTCCCTGAGTTGCGATCAGAAGGCAGTGTGTCTGGAACAAACATGGAATCTGCGATTCTAGCCACTGAGAAGCCGGTGGAAGTGTTTTCTCACCTCCTTGAGCCCTTCAGGTGCTCTTTTCAGCCCCAGTGGCTCGGGGTGAGGAGACCACGGGGAGCTGGCGAGCCTGTAGATAAGGTCTTCGTGAGGATATATGGATAGGTACACGCTCGTGTCTGCTTCTCAAATCAATTGTAACACCAGAAAGCCAACTGAAGTCATCTCCTCATTTCAGGGCGGCTGCTAAATGATTGTCAAGTGGGAATGACTTCCTGTCACCACTCACCTGGACAGCGTTTTAATCAGTGACCTAAAGGTGAAAAGCTCCGTATCTGATTCCTGACCATTCGAGCCTTCCTTTATCCGATGCTAAAACCGAGACTTGGTTTTAAAGGACTGCTTTTCAGGCCACTGAAATTACGGCTTCCCCACTCGGGGGGACATGTGGGGAGAGAGGATTCGGGTCATTCCATTTCCTCTTTGTACGGTGCTCCAACCCATCAGCACACAACCTTTATGGGATTTCCATAAAGCCCAAAAGAGGCTTAAGGTCTCCAGGTGAGATTGTGCGGAGTTGGTTCAACTCATCCGTGGGCTGCTTTCTCTTTCAGCGCTGGTCTGCCAATGGCTACAAGATGAGACCTCAGTGACTTGGCCCAGTTGGTGCTCAAGGAGCTCTCCCATCAGCAGACTGCATTTCTCCCAGCTTATCTTCTAGCCAAGTCCCCCCCCTGCCCCCCGCCACAACAGCTGGCCATCCCTCCCAGGCT
>CM053593.1:376117775-376212031 GCA_028646575.1 Pseudocheirus occidentalis
TACTGAGTCCTGCTCGTTCCCCCCCGCCCATGTTTTGCTCTGTTCTCTCCCTAGTACCGCTCCTCCTGGGTCCGTTACTTCCAGCCAAAAGCTTAAGACTCACCTCACTGGGTGGACACCCCTGTGGCGGGCCTCCCTGACTCCCTACTTCCTCAGTACTTTGGGGTGTACGATGTTCCACATAACAATCATATTTCATGAGCACACCTTGGCTCACCAACAAGTCTGTGACCTCCAGGTGGCCTGGGACCAAGCTTTGCAATGCTATTGTATTCAGAGGGCCTAGCACAGCACAAGGCCCTTCCTTCACAAGGCCTCAAACCCCTTCTGGGAGCAGGAAAATGGACATGCCTATTGATTTCAATTCTGAGACCGGTTTCATCTCAAACAAGAGGCTATCTAATGACTTGATTTGTTTTGAGCCGGGGAAAAAGAAGTCACAGGGATGACAGAGTTAACATTTCATTCAAAGGGAGCCCTTGCCAAATCTTGGGAGTGCTTGCCCTCCTCTCTTTATCCAATCCTGTTTGTCAAGGTCCTAGAACACGTCCTTGATGACTCCGGCCAGCACTGCTATCTCCTCTCTGAAGCACACGTATGAGCTGGACCACCCACCGCAATCTAGAGCTGGATGGGCTGGTGGAAGCCTGGAATCCAACACCCTCATTTCATGGATGGGCAAATTGAGGCCAAGGGCAGGACAGGAATCTATGAAGGGTTAGATTCTTGAGCCAGAGTCCAGCTCCCTCATCTTACAGGCCGGGAAACTCAAGACTACAACACACAGGGCTACCCAGAGACTGTCTTGCATTATGATTTATTCTCATAAACATTTGCTTTTTTTCCCTGTCAGATAAATTTCTTAGTCAAGAACTATTCTCTATGCCCAGTACAGCGCCGATAACAGAGGAGCCCTGTGGCTGGGCTGAGCTAAAGGATGAGGGATCGATGCAAGAGAAGGCAGAACCACAGGGGCGTTCTGCAGGATGTAGATGGACGGATGGACAGGGTGCTCGCCACATGGAGCCACTTGTCCCCTGATCCAAACGGGGTCAATGAAGGAGAATGCCACCTCTCAGCCAGCTAATCACCCACCAAGCATTTCTAGACAGTCTTCTACAGGCATGATCTGGATTTCCATGTAGTATCTTTATTTTTTTTTTCTGCTTTTTTGGAGGGCAGTTGGGGTTAAATGACTTGCCCAAGGTCACATGGCTAGTTTTTATGTTACGTGTCTGAGGTCGAATTTGAACTCAGGTCCTCCTGACTCCAGGGCTGGTGCTCTATTCACTGCGCCACCTAGCTGCCCCCCATGTAGTATCTTTAGACAGTAAAAAAGACAAAACAAACAGTGCCAAACCACAGTTGGCACAATAATATTCCTTTTTCCAGTGCAAGGAAAGCCTGGTGAAGAGTCGCCCAGGCCCATTAGCTGGCCAACGGCAGCACGCAGACCTCGGTAAGGCTGGGGCAAGCCACGCCTGATTACGTGGCCTCTGAGGTCCCTTCTGGGTCGAGATCCAAGATTCTATGACCCATTTCTTGGCCCCTCCTGATGAATCTCTGGAGAGCGCCATTTAAAGCAAGCCCTGAAGTAACACTACCTTGAATGAGAACAAACAAAACCATGCACACACAATTATAGTGCTCCAACTATTCTAAAGTTGTGTGTGAAGGAATAAATTCACATCGTTAGCTTCTGAGGACCCCTCATGCATCTCCTCAAAAAGTCTGGTACCCATTCATCCCCTCCATGGATTCCCAGCTCATCTCCAGATGTGGTTTCATTAAGTAATTAAGCTAATAGAATGTGTTTGTGGTCTCTGCAGTTTAGAGAGGCCCAAGCAAAGCAAAATAGCTCATTTTTCCTCAACAGTTACAAACCATCATTTAAGAACCTTTGTATTCTATTAACACTGCACTAAAATGACCTGCGTAAAACAAACCGAGCTTTTAAAAGCTTCTCAAACTTGTCACTTGGATTTTCTTCCAGTGAAGACTAAATCCAAATTGGCAGCTGCAATCAGGCTCATTGTAGTGTTGTAGGAGCTTTCAAAGCTTGGTTAGTCTTTGCAAAAGATGCTTGGCTTAGTCATAAATGTATAAAACTAAAAAACATGCAAAATAATCCCCTTAATGAAGCCTTCCCAGAGGGTCTTTCTCTGTGTGTAGGAAAAGAAGAAAGACAGCTGACTTGGAGTCAGAAGATAAGAGTCTGAGTCTGGGTCTGGGTCCCTAAATCTAGACACTGTGTGACCTTGGATGAGTCCTTTCTGTAAAACTATAGCTTCCTCATCTGTTAAATAAGGAAGAAAACAATATTTGTATTACCAGACTAGGTGGTCTCCGAGGCTCCTTTCAACTCTAGATCCAGGATTCTGGGACTCCAGGTTACAGAATCCGACCCCCTCTTTTTACAAAGAAGGGACTCAGGTCCAGAGAAATGATGGTACTGGCCCAGTGTCTCACAGGCTGCAACCATCAGGGGCGCGACTGAATCCAAAGAACTGTGCAAGGTTGTTCTGGGTACAGACCAAAAACACACACCAGGTCTGAACCAATTTGGATTGGAAAAGGAGCATTACCAAGCACCAAAACCAAAATAGGAGATGACTTTCCTAAACTCAGACTCAGAATCCAACATCCAGGTCAAAAGTCTAAAAGAAAAAGTAGGTAAGCTGTGGGTAAGCCTTCAGGGAAGGACTTCCGTTCCCTTTACTGAGAAGCACTTAGGTAGGCTGATGGGCATGGGAGAGAGGCCCAAGAGAGCATGCCTGGCAGCCAAGGCACCACCACAAACAATGCCCGGGTCCCCAAAAAGCAGTGCCAGGCATCCAGCTGGGGCTGGGTCAGTGTTAACAGCAGAGGCACCTACTTCCGGTGAAGAGAATACTGGCCCGGGCCTCAAGAGGCCCACCGGTCATGCTACTTCTTCTGTGAACTAGGTTTGACCCCGGGTCACCCATTTGGCCTTGACTCTGATCTAGACTATGAAGAGACTGGGCTTGAGGAACCTTCCAAAGGTCCCTCCCAAAGTGATGGTTTCACAGTCATGATGACAACTTTCACGTAGCTAAGTTTTCAATACGCTCACCTATCTTTGGCCAATCTACCTACCTCTTCAAGTTCAAAACCAGACCCCACACAATTGTAATGGCCAACCTTGGCCCCACAGAGGCAATCTGAGAAGGCATCTCTCCCCTCTTCTGTGCAGAATCATGGAACACTGCACATAATGCTAGACTTTCTGGTGACGCGTGTGATGCTTTTGTGATTTTGTGATGTTTGCTAAACCCAGGCTTTCTCCCCTCCTTTTTAATGCTTTGTTATAAAGAACTGCAATCTCACTGGGCTACAATGACGAAAACTGGTGATGTAAAAACAAAAGACATCAACAAAATTTATTTTCAAAAGAAAAAAACATTTCAATATGAAAATTTCACTGGAAACCAAGCTGAATTTTTGGAAATACAACGTAAGCAGGCAGATGAAAGAGTGAAGCGGAAGGAGCTGGGTCTGACCCTACTCTAACACCCGGAACCAAGTCCTTGACCAACTGTGGTTGTCCCTGGACCTCAAAGTGGCCTCCCAGGTCTCTATTAGCTCTGGAACCTTGACCCGGGATCTGCGAAAGCAGGTTTGCTTTGAACGGATGGATATAATAAACATTCGTGGAGTTGGATCTCTGTCTCCAAAGCTCCACACGGACTTACAAACACCGAATGATACCTGGATTTGTTCACTCCTGAACTATAAAACCCTAGTCAGGATCTACAAAAATATTTATGACCTTCACAGACTGATAAGTTTTTTTGGGAGACTCTGCTACCTCGTGAGGTGGTGAGAACATTTGGCTTGGTGGTGTGTGTCTTAATGCAAAATGTCAGATAGCCACCTGTGAATGGAGACAAATACGCTATAGAGAGAAGGAGGCAAAAATAACACTGGAGAGAAAAAAAAAATAACACGCAAACAGATGAGAGTAAAAACTGGAACAATGTCTGCAGTAACTTCCAGAAATACACTGGGGAGAAAACTGTCACTTTAGCCACTTTCCAGCTTCAGCCAGAACTGCAGTCACCTCGCAGGAGGTGCAGAGAAAGCAAAGGGAAGAAGGAGCTCAAGCCATCTGCTCCCCTCCTCACCGGCCATAGAGAGGAGGACGCGGGGACGGCAGAGCCGAGAGGCCCGTGCACCTAATGACAGCAGAGTGACACAGAACTGGGTGGGATCTGTCATGGGCTGCCCAACTGTGCAGTCACCTAACATGCCACACTTAAAATGGCTGAGACCACATCCCGCCTCCTCCTATGGGACCCGGACACCAAAGGAACGCTGTGACAGTCATGGAGAGCATGTACATGAGAGGCCATATTTCTAGGGCTCTTAGGAGAAGGAATGCTTTATACATCTAAGCCAGGGGGGCGGGGAGAGAGGGGGCTTGAGGGGGAAACCTGAGGCCTCAAGGCCACACGTGGTCTTCTAGGTCCTTGGGTGCAGCCTTTTGACTGAGTCCAAGTTTTATAGAACAAAGCCTTTAATTAAGAGGATTTGTTCTGTGCAGTCTGAATTCAGTCAAAGGACCGCACTTGAAGACCTAGAACAGCGGTTCTCAACCTGTGAGTCGAGACCCCTTTGGGGGCTGAACTGGGTTGCCCAAGACCGTCGGAAAACACATATTTCCAATGGTCTTAGGAACTGAGACACAGCTCCTCTATCTGTCCTCAGGTGGGTCCGCCCACATGCAGATATGCCCACATGCAAGTATTAAAGGGTTGGGGCATTAGGAAGGTTGAGAACCACTGTCCTAGAGTGACACCTGCAGCTTCGGGGTCACAGGTTCCCCACCCCTGGTCTAAGCTATTCTCCAAAGGATAAGTAGCCAATATTCAAGGAAATTAAGTTTCCATAATATTTTTAAAACTATCAAAGCATTATTAAACATACACCAAGTCATAGCAGAAGAAATAAAAATCCGAACAGCTGAAGCTTGACCTCCCACCCACTGAACTGGGGAGATGACAAAATGCTGGAAGGGCTGGGGCAAGACAGGCCCATGAACACCCCATTGGTGGGCCTATAGATTAGTCCAACTATTCCAGTTATCAGTTTGGAACTCGGTAAAGGTGCCACTAAATGGTCCAGTTACCAGTGGGCTTAGGAGGAAGTCAAAGGCGGACACACACACCGCACACTTGCAGCGATTCTCTGTGCGGCAGCAAAGAAAGGGATATGAAGTAGCTGCTCCTCGACTAGAAAGACAGATGAAAGCAGGTTGCTCTGAGAATGCCGCGGAATATTACTGAACAGAGAGGAGGCACGCTGAGAAAGGGAAGGTCTGGAAGAAATACGCCAACCTGAGAGAACACCAGGCACAGAGACTCTAACAACGCAGTGGCCAGACTGCTCCAAGGTCAAAACACACAGACAAGGCAGAAGCTTGAGAATCATGCCCGTGAAACTTGCCTCCCTTGGACCATAAGCTCCCCGAGGGAAGCGACTGTTTCTGGCTCTTTTCATAAGTTCAGCATTTAGTCTGGGATGGAGAAGTGCTTACTAAATGTTTACTGATGGATGAATTATGGTGGAAGCAGGCAATGATGAAAAGAGAAACGTCACATATACACACCGCTGGGCTTGGTCATTACGCCCAATGACTGTGCGTCACTGTCTGCCTCTGTCAAGAGGCAGGGCTCAATAGTGGGGGGTGGGGTGTCTTTGCTTTTTCTTTCTAGAAAGAGTTGTGATACAATGCATCAAGGCCACACACGTTTCACAAAAGAGAACCTTGGGGGGAAAACCAAGAACCCCAGCTCTCAGCAGTCATACCTTTTCACCAAGACACACTTTCGACCATGACTGAATAAGCAAACATCTTTGGTGTCTTCAACCTATCACCCTTCCCCCAAATGCTACTGGATTAGGGGTAATACAAGGAGAAAGTAGAGCAGGGAGAGGGGGGGAGCCTTTCTTGAAAACATATAATAGACCCATAAAAAGGACACCCCCCCACCTCTCTCAGTCACAAGCATCAAACTATTCTCTGGAGACCCCAGATTCTGAGAAGCCTCCCGGGGTAATGGTGCAGAGAGGGGGCTGGGAAGGGGCAGGATAATCCTGGGCTCATCAGGGAAGACTGTCCAGGAGGCTGCTAAAGGTTCAGAGCCCCCGTCGGTCTACTCTGGTGATCTATTCACTGCTGCCCACACCGAGGAGCAGAGCACCCTCTCTACCAGAGTCCACGCAGGTCCTTTCTCCCTGCAGGTCTTCGAGCATGGGTGACTGAGCTCAAGGGGCTAGGATCGGGGAGCCTCCCCACCTCTCACATTCTGTGACCCTCTGGTTCTCTTGCTTAGATCCTGGGACACAGCTTAGTGGGCAGTGGGAAGAAGCTGGGAGCTTCCGCTTGGTGTCGGGAAATTTATAAGGAGAAAAGACAGCACCGCGGAGTTTCCGTGGGCATTCCTTGGCAAGGGCAGAGGCCGTTTCAATTACACACAGACACACACAGACACAGACACACACACACACACCCTTCCTTTGTGACTCTCTAGAAGTCACTTTCTGAGCCTCCCAAGGGGAGGGTCAGGCTTCTGGCTCCAGAACATGGTCCCATGATTCCCCCCACCAAGGCCCTTCTCAATTCTATGGCAACAAGCAAAATAACCGCATACTGTGAAGTTTCTAAGAATTATTGTTGGTTTTAGACAGTTGACCTATTTATTTATACTTAATCATACTTTTTCTATGCGGTAGCAAGGTGGCCTGGAGTGGGAAGACTGAGTTCGAATCAGACCTCAGACACTTCCTGGCTGTGTGACTCTGTGCAAATCACCCTGCTTGCCTCAGTTTCCTCATCCGTAAAATGAGCCGGAGGAGGAAACGGCCAACCTCCCAGCGTTTCTGCCAAGAAAACCCCAAGACGGGTCAGAAAGGGCCGGGCATGACTGAAAACGACGGTACAACATCAAGACGCGGGGAGTCCTGGGTTCGAGTCACAACCTTTCAGTCTTGGTTTCCTCAATCCAGGAATTTTATGAGAGGAGGGAATTCACTTCCTCAGTCTTGGACTTGCCCCCACGGGCCTCCTTATGACCACCTTGCATCCGCTGTAAGACAGGGAAGCCGCGCTGGGCCTCCCTGCCCCTGGCTCTGCCCCTGCCTGGCAAATGTGAGCAGTCACGGAGGGGAGCAGGCACCAGCCTCTATGAACATAACATACATCAGCCGCCTGCGTCTGTGGATTGTAAACAATAACACGAGTGGGTGAAATGGAAAGTAAATGACATAATTAGAGATCTCAGCATCTCCACATTAAACAAAATACCTGCCCATTGAGGTGAGGACTAACTGTCCTATCTTTAGTCAGGACTCTCTTTTTTCAATCAAGGCCTAATCTGATTATCAAGAAAGGAAGGCCGACTGGACAGCAGGGGATGGGGGAGCCGGAGGGAGACCAGAGGGAGACGTGGAGAGAAGGGGGGGCGCCAGGGGGAGGGAGCGGGGAGGAGGAGATGCGGGAGGGGGAGGAGTCCGGAGCCTGGCACAGGCCACAAGCTTGGGAACGTGGGGGTCTGCGCAGCCCCGGCCTCCCTTCCACTCTCACCAAGTAATGGGGATTAAAATGGGGAAATGGAGACACTTGTCCTTTCCCTTCTCAGACGCTCCATCATCTCTGGCCCGCTCTCCTGCGTCTCCTTGACCAATGTGAGCCGTGGCTCCTGTACCTCGCAGGGAGGGGGAGAGATCTCTCTAAAGGCTGCAAAGTGCTTGGGAAATGTTATCTCAACGGATCTGACAACCCTGAGGCTGGTGCTATTATTATTATCCCCATTACACAGGTGGGGAGACTGAGGCCAACAGGCTGATATGCCCAGGGTACTGCAGCTAAGCGTCTGAGAGCATATTCGAACTCAGGCCTTCCTGCCACCGGGCAGGGCTGCCCTAATCTATTCACCTGAACAGAAAGAATGGTTTACAACATCAGAGGCATGAAAGTGCCAGCCTTAGGGAAGGGGTTTTGGTGGAGGGGAGGCTGGGGGCACAGGCTCCTCACCCGGGGCCAGGAAGACTCCCTTCTGACCCGATATCTGGGGCTCCAGGAATGCGGAGTCTTGGGCCTAGAATGCAAGTTCTGGCAGCCACTCAGCACTCCCACAGGATGTGGCGGAAACTCCCGAGGGTCTCTGGGCCTTCATTTCCTCACATGCAACCTGAGAGGATGAGGACTCGGGCATCATGGGACCTACCTCTGCCAGCCCCAGAGTATGAGCCATAAGTCACCTGCCCAGCTCAATGTGGGCCCGGTCAACCCAGGAAAGGGGCTTCCAAATGTCTCGGCTGGCCGCTGGGAGGCTTGCAGGATCTCTGGGCCAAGGGGCAGCTGGGGGCCAGAGTGCACAGAGCACGGGACCTGAGTGTGAGAAGCTGCGGGGCACCGTCTGCCTCAGTGCTCCCATCTGTAAAGTAGGAATGACAACAGAACCGAGGTCCCAAGGCTGTTTGTGAAGATCAGATGGTTCAGTATTTGCAGAGCCCCCGGCAAACCCTGCATAAATACAAGCTCCTGCCTCAGCTCTTGTGCATGGACAAGACCTTAAAATCCCCCCCTTTGACCCCCACCCTGCCATTTCATAAATGTGGATCTGAGGCCCAGAAGGATCAGATGAAACTATGGACATAACTCAATTAACCGCAATCCACAGGGCAGCTACCGAGTCCCTGCTGTGATCCAGAAGCTAGAGACCCAAGAGAGAAACAGGCTAGCAGCCCCCCTTTCTCTGTAGGCCCAGACTCTCCTTCACCCCAGTCGCCTTCCCGACCCCCCAAAACACGAGGAGACAAAACACACAATGCCTGAGCCTAAAAGAGAGAAATGGGACATCTCTGGGCATCTGTAAAAGACAAGACGAGAGGAGCCAAGAGCCGATGACGCGGGTCTCGGGTGGCAGAGGCTCCTAACTCAGGCAGTCGTAAAACGCTCTTTAAAATGAGTTTAAAAGGATTTTGTTATAATAAAGCAACAGTACCAATTTAAGAAGTCTTGGTGGCATTAAAGTCTATTAAAACAGCATACGCGTTCCCTCTGTTACAAGAACAGTGGTGGGCTGAAAACCATTGCAAAACAAATCTGGTTATAGCCCTATAAACAGCAAGTCACGTCTCCGAGCTTAAAAGGGTCCGCAGGTTGCACCATGTTCAGACGCGGAACATGTGTGTGATGAAATTCTGAACAGAAAGACATTTTCCCATTAATTAGGCAGAGAAAACCACACCCAGCCCCATCACACAGGAACAAACAGGAAAGGAAAGAATTCATTTCTTCTGAAAAAACAACACACAATAAAATGAAAAGCGAGGCGCTCCGCCCTCAAAAGAATCCATTTCAGCAGAGATAATTAGAGATGCCAGGCAGACGTGGTCTGGGGCACATTTTTTCCAAAATACAGCAGAGGGAGAACCATCCAGGCTTGATCTTTCTACAAACATTCCCCATCAACATGGTGACCGCCGGGTGGCTATCAGAGCTACAAGGGATGACTGGAAAATGCTAACTGAGCTAAGACCTTTCTTTCTTAAACCATATAAAATAGGGTAGGGAGTAATATTGTTTTACATAGTAAATCAAATAATTTCAGGTTCGAGAAAGAAAGTTCTGGTACCGACAGAAAAGAACCAAGTATGACTCAACTTCCGAAACACCAATCATGTATGCGTATCTTTACTATCCCTCCTTCATCCGCCTTCAGTGCTTTCTGGGCATTGGCTAGGTAGTAACACTGGATAACATCTGAAGTGAGCTTAAGAAGGCATGGTTCTGACAAGCCTGTGAGCCAGGCGGTAGAAATATTATAAACCCCACTTTACCACTTTACAAATGAGGAAGCTATAGATCAGGGAAACATATCCTATCTCTCCAGTAACACAGGGACACCAATTTGGAGCAGGGGAGGCCTTCGGAGGCCGGGCACCAACCACTCTGCTTTCACACACAAGGAAAGGGGCTCTGACTTATCTGTCTGACTGCCTCCTGGATGGTCCAACCTGGAAGTCTTGAAAGTATAACAGACGCAACTTGTCCCAAACAAAATTCATTATCTTGCTCCCTTCCTGTCTCATTTGGGGGGGGGGGAGGTAGAACAGGGATACACACCCACACACACACACCCACACACACCATTCCACTTCCAGCCTCTGCACTGCATCGGAGAAACATCCTCACCTTTGTCCCAAAGAATCCTCTCTTCCTCTGAGACCGAGCTTCAACACAACCTTGGGGCTGCCAGTGCCCTCCATCCACCTCTGCCTGTGTTTCTTCTGCACACACTGACGTCTGCCCAGATGTGTCACTTGATGGAAGGGAAGCTTCCTGAGAGCAGGGACTGTCTCTGCACCCAGCCCTGTGCCCACACCTGGATCCGGCCTCACAGGCTGTGTTGTGTGCCCTGGGGCAGCTCATTAAAAGCGTCACCAGGCTTCCTCCTCTGTGAAATGAAGCTCACAGTGGCACCTCCCTCCCAAGGTGGTTTTGGACGTCAAAGGAGATCCTGTTGGCAGAGCTCTCTAGAAATGCCAGTCATCTGGAGGAGGGTGAGGATGGCAAAGACATGCTTAGAGAATGCTTGACCATCCAAGGGCACAGAGGCACTAAGCAGCACATGAGGGTTTGGTTTAATGAGAGAATCACAGATCCTGACCTGGAGGGGTCCTAAAGAGGGCATCAGGTCCGACCCATTCAATTTACAGAAAAAGAAACTGAGACTTGAGGAGATTAAGTGACTTGTCTGAAGTCATAAAGTAAACATAAGAGGCAGGATTTGAATCCAGGTCCTTGGACCCCAGAATCAATCCTCTTTTCTTTTACTAAATAAAATTATTCTATAATTGCACCTCTCCACGAGGCAGAGAGGAAGAGAGTACTGATGGTACCGAAGTAAAACGGGAATCCTGGAAAAGAACGTCCCTGTTGCTCATGCTGAAAGTGACAGGTTGAAGCAAACTGGAACCCAAGACCCACTGGTCTGAGAGTTTCCTGAGCACCAGAACTGAAGCCCTGCCATGTCAAATGCAGAATGCTTCCACTGCCTCTACACACAGAGGCTGAGAAGAGGCAAGGGCTTGGGTTTCACTGAGAAACAGCTGACCCCTCTTCTCTGTGACCTTGGAATCGAGACCTTCTACTTCTAAGATTGCTCTGCGATGGAGGATGATTTAGTGAAAACATGCTGGTGACCCCTTCCCGGACCAGCCACCTCCCTTCACTCCATCACTCACGTGCCAATGATGGAGCCAGAGCATCAGCTCCACCCCGAGGTAAGTCTGACGCTGACCCCAGAGCTTCAGGAAGCAGCCGGGAGAGTGAGTCCCAATCAGGCAGCCCATTTGGATACCCAGCCTGGGAGGTGGCGGTAAGGTGAACGTGGGAGGAAGCTTCTGGCATGGAGAAGCAAGAGAAAAGGGGAGAAAGCTATTGGTCAGGGGGGTGCTGAGGCCCAAGAGTCAGAGGTTAAAGCCTCTTCTCTGACACGCTCTGACTTCTCGGCCTAAGCAGCCATCTGTAGGATGAGGGGTAGCCAGGGGGTCTCTGAGGCCCCATCCAGCTCCAGGGCTACAAGCCTGTGATAATCTTCTCCACAAGATGAGCCAGTCTTAGAGACAAGGTAACAGGGAAAGTAAATCTGCCCTAAGTTGTTCATCAATCAACAGCCAGTTAATTCTGACCATATACTGGGAACCAGGAACACAAAATAAAAAGTGAAACCATCCCTTCACCCAAGGGCCTTACAATGGTGATAACATCCCCTGAGCCCACTGAGATACAAGATAACTGGAGGTGGGGTGAGCGGAGCTGGAGGCATCAGGAGCTTGGAGGAACAGGAAAGGCCTGGTCATGCTGAGGATGATGAAGAACAAACTGGCTGGCTGGACGGATGGATGGGACAAAAGTCCCAGTTCTGACACTGACACCTAAGGGACTCTGGGCCAGTCACTTCAACGAGCTTCCCCTTCTTCATCTCTAAATGAGGGAACTGAGATGAGATTTATTTTACATTCTTACCTGTTTCAACCTCTAAGATTTGGCCACATTGCCCTTTCTGTGACTCCTCGCATACCACACTCTTATCTCCCACCTCCAGGCCTTTGCCCAAGCTGTATACTCTGCCTGGAATGTCCTCCCTCATCACCTTTTCTATGTCTACTTTCTCTCAAAACTCAGCTCAATCTGTCCTTTACAGATCCCTCCAGGCACCGAGTTCCTCTGTCTCTAAAAAGTAACCCAGTACCTATTGTTTACTTACTGATATATAGATGTCACTAATCTGGGTAGAGACCTAAAGAAAAGTGAGTCAGACTATGGCAGAATAGCCATGCTCCTCTCCCCAGTACTGGGAATGCAGGACGGGCTGGTGAGAAGAGCAGCAGACCTCCCTCTGCCAGTCAGGGACAGCACGGAGACCTCGGGAAGCATGGGGGGCAAGCCGTGCCTGGCTGCAGGCAGGTCCGGGGTGTCTGCTTCCAAACTGGGAAGAAAGGAGATCCCGCAGAGCACTAAGCGTCAGCGAATGGCCCTCACTGAGCTGCAGCATGGAAAAGCAGAGGGCAGCACAGGCCCAGCACACTTCCCAGACTCCCGCTGGCCACGTTGGTCTGCAGGCCAGAAGTCAGGGAAGCAGCAGCAGCTCCTGAGTCTTACTTGTATTTCTTTGTACTAGAGCTAAGCAAACATCCAGAGTCAAATCAGCGTCCTAATTACCTGGGTCTACAGGTACATTCTCTTTTAGGAAAAACTAGTCTAGCTCATACTCCAGGTAGATACTGTTCCTCCCAAGAAGCACCAGGGTTAGACCCGGCCAAGGAGCTTCTGTTCTACTGAGGAAGACAACACACTCGTCTATCTGTGTGCAGACACCCCAAATTCCCCAGAAGGAGGTACGGCGGACAGAGAAGCAACAGTGGTTGGAGGAGGGGATCGGGGATGGTTGGGTCCCAAAAACCTGGATTCAAATCCCAGCCCAATAACTCACTACCAGCTGTTAAATGACAAGAAAGCTGCAGCCTTTCCGATCCTCAGTCCCTCCCTCTCTAAGAAGGAGATAATATGGGCACTAGGAAATTTCATACAGCGGTTGTGAGGAAACCGCTTTTAGAGCATAAGTGTTCATTCATTTCTGTATTATCATTCATTTCATCGGCCTTCAGCTCCTTCTTCCAACCAATGCTACCCATGACCCACCAGGAGAAGGAACTTGGCCAGCGTGTGTTTGTTGCAGCCGGCGTCACAGGAGCCGTTCAACCCTCCATTTCCATAAACAAAACTATCACTCAGGAAAGAAGACACAGGTCTTGGAGCTGGCACCGATCCCACGCTCGGGAGCCCACTGGGCTGTTTCTGACTCGACTACAAGCAGCTCAGCTTAGTGAGACTCAAGATATTTCAAGGAGTCTGGCCTTTCTGACTCTACACAAGATGGGCAGGCAGGTCACTGTTTCACATTATCCTAGTGAACGGACTGAAGAACTGTCGAGATGGGGATACCAAGCTTGGCACGCCTGCCTGAAAGAGAACGAGGATTCTCTGTAGTAAGGCCTAAGCTAATCACAGCCTTTAAAAATATGGAAGGTAAACTCATGCACTAAGTCACTTTATGATTTTCTGGATGAGAAATCACCTAGGAAATATGCAAGAAATATTTCTTTTTCCTTTGAACAAATTCCTTTTTTACAGGAAACTATCAATTATCAAACCAGAAATGTATGCAATGCTTTACATTGCACCAAGTTAAGTGACAGGCGGTTTTCTTTTTTTGGGGGGGAGAGGAGAAGGGAGAAGAATATTATATTTTTCCTCTTAAGGATGAGTCACAGCTTGCAAACATCATCAATAAGTGAGTCACAGTGGGGGAGAAGAGGAAATGGTTCAGAAGCAAGAGACAGGGTGACTCCCAGAACCGCAGATGTGAATTCCAACAGAGTTGACTCAACTTCCCCAATCCGTTGGTGCTTAATCAATGAAACAGCACTCACACAGTGGTTTGTCATACACCAAAGGGCCGTCCCATGTCTTATGCATGATCTGCCCAGATGGCATTAGCCCAACTGAAGAGTCAAGTCCTCTTTCAACAACTCCTTATGGGCAGAATCATTAATCGGCAGTGAAATCATCCAACGGAGAGGTGCCAACACCAAACTCAGACGATTATTGTTATTGCTCTAACAAGGCTCCCCAGTCCATCCCAAACTTCTGCGCCTGTGGCCCTCTGATCACTTTCTGTCCCTCACCATCCCAATTAAGTCGTGCAAAGCATTATCCAAAAGAGGCAAAATGGAAATCTTAAGCCCTTTGAGTAAAAATGATTAAGGAAACAGGGATAGGCAGAGTGAAAACAGAAGCAATCCAAGTCCTGATTAAACAATGAATAACTTTTTCCTCGGACTACAAAAGGAAGGGAATCTACAAGACCCCAAAGGGCAAACACCCCAAACAGGTCTCCTCTAGACCCTGCCCAAGGGTTAATCTGCAGGTCTGCCCAGAGGGCAGCACTGGGAAATGCCTCCCAATCCCCCTCAAAGAACATTTGTTGTCACACACCACCATGGCTCCGCTGGACAGACATCCTCCTCGCTGGAATTTGGTTTGTAAAATGCCACTTGGACAAATAGGGCCAAGGCCAAAGGAAAGGACAAAAACCACACCACCCATCCATAGCCTCCTTAGCCAATTTTTAAACTTAGTGCGGAGCAGTGCAGAGCAGCCGAGCCTCGGAACATCCTCTTTCCAGGCATGTCCACTCCCCCCTGTGCCTCTGCCCTGGCTAAAAGCAGGCTGGGAACGGACGCTCCGGGAGGCGATGGAAGGTTCACAAGTGGGGTACAGGGTGCATGCTGTCAGACTTTTTCAATCCACTGATCAGTTGTGCTTATGCTTTATCTCTTTCAACGCTCCTATTTGTTACACGGAATAGCTCTAGGAGACTGGCAGGAGAAATTCTGGGAAAGCTTGAGAAACAAAAGATGTGACAGAAACCTCGTTTAAATGAACATATGCTTGTTGGCTGACTGTGTGACAGTGACAGCACACACTAGCTAAGAGACCACTGGCGGACCACTTACCCTCTCTGATGCAGCCTCCTCATCTCTCAACTAAGCGTAATGAGAATGAACTACTCTGGAGAAGAGAGCCAGGAGCACCAGTCAGACCACCTCTGACATCCCCGCATCTCAGGGCTACCATAGCCTGTCCCATCAACTCTCCAGTGCTACGTCAATGCTGTTTTCATCACCACAAAACTAATGACTAGTAAGTTCAAGAAAAAAATCTACAAAAAGGAGAATACCCTTTCCATTTTTCTCTAAATATCCTTCTCCAAGAGCACGTCTGCCATAAGGAGTCTCTCTAGGGCTCAGGGGGAAGACTTTGCTTAAGGGATCAGGGCAGACATCGTTTTTCCATTTAAGAAACACAACTGAAATCCATTTAGAAAGAGCTAAAGCCCAACATTATGAGACCAAGTTCACAACATCAAAATTATGGATGAGTACGACCAGGTAGGAGAGCCAGACCAAAATGATGATTTTACGATGGAAAGTCAGAACCTGCCACTGCAAATGAGCAGAAACTGTGAAATGGGCATTGCTGACAATGGGAATATAGTAATTGGGGTTGATTTCTTGGCGTGTGGCCCAATCTGGCTGACGAGCAAATGTCCTGCAAGTTAATTATAGCTCTGTTAACAGAGTGGGAATGCTTAGCTGTGACGCAGAGATAAAACTCAGCGCAGGTTTCTGGAAATGAAGCAACCTTGGAATGTTGTGGCTGGAGATTGGGAGCAACAGAATTATTCCCAATTAATTTCTTAAGCAACGTCCATGAAAAAAGTGCCGCTGTTTATCTGGACGGTGTCAGCAAATCCACAAGGCTGCCCGACTTTCACAACATCATCCATTTTGCCAACAGGACGGCTCCATCCCAAGTAATCCCTTTCAGTACCCAGACACAGTGAGGCCACTGTCTAAAGCGATTCCTTCCCCCTTCTTCTAGAACTAAAAGTAAGGGATTCCTTGAAAATAAACGGATGGAACATCCAATCTCAGTAACCTACAATTACAGATTTATTCAGCACTTGAGTTTCACAGGGTCCTCAGGATCATGGTCAGGGCCAGAAGAGCCAGGGGCCACCTCCCAACTCTACAATGAGGAAGCAGACTCAGAGAGGTCCTGACGTGCCCCCTCTCCCATCCAGAACATCACTGTACAACGTAAGCTCAAGTGAAAAAAATTAAGAAAGCCTGCAAAGCCACCATCCTAGCCCTAAGGCGGGTACAGCGGAAAGCGTGCTGCATTTGGAGTCCGAGGATCCGAGGTCAGCCATATCCTATCGTGTGACCTTGAGCGGGTCATTTAGTATGGTGAGTTCATGCTGAACCTGAGTTCAAATCACTCATCCTGTATGACTTTCCCGTGTGTAAAAATTAGGTGGTTGGAACAGATGGCCTCTAAAACCCCTTCTGGCTCTAAATCTTTGGTGTTTTTGAACAGGAGGAGGTGGGCTCAATTTCCTCCCATGAGATGCTTACTATCGATGTGATTTTGGGAAGACGGAGGGCTCAGTTTCCTCATCTGTAAAATGGTTGAGCTAGACCAGGGACCTAGAGGTTCCCTAACAGTTCTAAATCTATGAGTCCATGAAACAACATACCAAAAAAACTATGACATTCCAAAGTCCCATTTTTTAAAAAAATTGTCTTGAGTCATGGACTTACTGATTTACCAAGAAAGGGCCATTCTGAAAGCGGGGAACCCAGCTTCTATCAAAACTTCAAGTGACTCTGTCTCAAGCAACTCAAAATGGGAAGCAAATCATTGAGCAATTTCTGGTTTTTCCATCCTATTCAACTCACTCCAAATACTAAGGCCTCATCACTGAGCTGGAGCCACTGAGACTTCTTCTTGAAGACAAAAGGCACATGAAGGCCTACAAAGGCCTCAGTTCACAGAGAGGTCCCACAGACTCACAGAGAGTAAGCTACAAACAGTCTTCAAGGTCAATGAGTCCATCAGTTACAGATGGGGAAACTGAGGCACAGAGAGGCTGCCCAGGATCACCAGCAGGATCTGAATCTGAGCTTTCTTGACTCCAAATTCAGGCGCTAAGCTATCACACCATGCTGTCTCTAAGCCAAAGGATGCGATTCAGGCCCTGGTCTAGAGGCCAACAGAGCTGGAACTGAGTTCTCTTATTCTCCTGAGTCCTAAACCCCAAGAAAATGACACTGAATGACCGGAATAGGTGGATTTTGGGCCACAATGGCTTGCCCCACCCCACAAACCAGGGCTTCTAATGGCAGCTTTGAGGGGGAGAGGGAAGAGGGCAGAGGGCCCTGACACCTGTTTTCTGCATGCTGCCTGATCAGAAACAGCTTACTTTTAACAGGTTATTCCTGCACTATAGCTGGGCCATGCAGAATCAAGGTATATGTGTCATACAGCTTCAAAAAAATTCCATCCTAACTCTCTAAGATTACAGCAGTTTCAACTATATCTTCAGAAATTCCATGTAAATGTTATAAAACCAAAAGGGTACAAACAAGCTTTCACCCTTCCTTGCAGAGGTGGGGGTCCAGGGGTGAGGACCATCACATACAGGCTTTGTCAATGTCTTAAGCAATTTTGCTACATTTGGGGCTTCCCCCCCCCTTTTAAAATTCTTTATTCAAGGGGATTACTCTCTGGACAAGGAGGGATGCAGTGACATATTGGGAGAAGATGACCCAAAAAAAAGATATCAATAAAAAAAATTTTTAAACTCATATGGAAAATTAAAGAATCATTACTCCTACTGAGAATGTATATGATTAATATGAACCCATTTTTTCCAATTCACTGCTTGTCCTAAATTCCACGATCCTATGACTAACCCTTAACAAGCCTCCTTGCTATAATGACATGATGTTTATGTCGAACATGTTTTTATCTGCTCCTTAAAACACTGAACTGGCTCTATTTAAAAGATAACTAAGGCTGTATCTTGGCGTCCAAAAAGGATTTTAATTTTGTCATTTCAGAAGGGGGGGGTGTCAAACATTTTTTCTACTAACAACAATCTTGTTAAAAAAAAACTTTCAAAGTCTTAAGAACCGTCAGCAACATGGGGGGGCACTGATGATGGAAAGAGCCGTTTCCTAACACTGGCGTGACAGACCCAACATGCACGCTGGACATGGCTAAAGAAAAACCAGTTCTGCTTGGCTTTACTTGCTTGTTATAAAAGTCTGACTTTTCATTTTTCCCTATTGGGTGGAGAAGTAGAAGGAAAAAAAAAAGTTTCTTAATTGGAAATAAAAGTCTTCCCTAAAATTAAGGTCAACTTAGAGTGCCTGACATTGAGTTTTAAGATTTACAAAGTATTTTCTTCACATCAACCCTGTGGAGGTGGTAACATAAGTATTCTTCTTCTTCCCGTTTTATAGGTAAGACAACTGAGACCATTCTAAAGGCACACGGCCAGCGGGCAGAGAGGTGAATCAGGCCCAGTGCTGACAGCACTTGGGACTAGGCTCATCAATTCTGAGAGTCTGGGGCTTCAGAGGGCACCTAGTCTAACCCCCCTCTCATCTTACAGACAAAGGAATGGAGGCGCACAGCAGGTACGGGAAAGGAGCCACTCCAGAGATAGAATTCTTTACTCCAGCACCACCAGACACTCCATTCCCCTGCCAGCTGTTTGGTTCGGTACCTTGACCAATCAGCCAACGAGCACTTTATTAAGAGCCTAAGTGCTTGCCGGTCACTGTGCCAGGCTCTAGGGGATACAGATAGCCCCTAAATGTAACAATCCCTACTCTCAAGTAGCCCACATTTGATCAGGGGACACAAGAAGTCACTGATAAGCACATGTGGAAGAAATGGGAACGTAATTCACCAGCGCTTCAATAACAGAGTCTGAGACAGACTTGCTTGAACTGGGTCTCCTGGAACAAGGAGAATTCAGTACCCTTGGTTCCATTTCACTTATTCCAAGAAAGCTCATCTCGGGCCCAGGTGTCTGAGGGAAAGACACCAATTTTCCTCCCTGGGAGTTTTCCCGTATCTGCCACGACGCTCCACCCAGGTGAGCTTTGGGAGTAGTCCCTTCTCCCTGAGTCATGTAGCTTTGGAAGCTGTCCAGCCAAAGACCAGACCTGCAATCCCCTAAGAAGGCAAGTGAGTGGGGCCTCTCCACTGAAAGCACCTTTTTCTCCACCCACTAACACAAAAATCGGGTAGGTTTCAGTCCAAACAAACTGTGCTAGGGAAGCAAGGCCCCTTTTGACAGCATCGACCACCCCACAATCACACTGACTAAACAAAATGACTATGGGATTAGGGTTTGCAAGACGACCAAGTTTTTCTAGCCCGTATCTGATCAAGCTGTTCTTTCTTCCCTTCAGTCTCTTTCTGGATTACCCATCAACTCTGGGACTTCCCAGGGCAGAATGACCTCCTATTATTAAGCACATTTTTCCTTCAGCCCCAACGTGTCTGAAAGCTTAAGTGAGGTCATTAAGAAGTCAACGTTTTTCCCAATAATCTGCTGACTTGTTAATATCATAAAGGGGTCCGAGGCCGAGGTGGGATCACAGCATGAATGGAAGCTGCCCCCTGATCAGGAATGCCAGGGAAGAGAAGCCACAGGGTAGGAAAGAAGACAAATCCGTCCTCTGGACTGAATTATCAGAAGAATAATTGGCAATTTGCATGCTCAGCAAGGAAGAAAAGAAAACAACCTGCTAATAAAATTAATTTGAATTAGTAGGCTCCATTTAAATATTTTATTTTCTGCAGTGTTTGGTAAGGAGCAGGCTGTATGGAGGAACATTTGCAGCTTCTCCTGTCTTCCCTGGCTGTTTCTGTAGTCCTCGTGGAGAGCACGGTGCCTGGCACACAGTAGGTCTCTAACAAATGCCTGTTCCCCAAGGAGACCGTAAGCTTCTCAAGGTCAGGGCTGAGCACTTCACTTTGGTCTCCACTCCTGCTGCCCAGCATTGCACACAGTAGGTCTGTAATAAAGGCTTCCTGATGGATGGGGATCTATTCCAGGAGAGCTGCTCACCTCAGAGGCCTGGGCCGGGAGGAGGCAGTGCTCATCCCTGCCTGGCAAACATCTGCACTCTGTGCCTTAGGGCTAGACCACTTTCCTTTTCTTTCCAACTAAAGGAAAATGGAAGCAGAATTGCAAGTTCCTGCCCCCCCTCCCCGGCCCTCCTCTGGAGGGGAGCCCTCCGGCTCCCCAGGGCTGTCAGAACTAGAGCTCAGGCTGGGATTGATCAGCACAAGCTGCTGCGGATGCCGCCTGCTTCCATGGAAACGGAGGTCAGATTGGCAAAAACAGGCGAGGGCTAAGAGAGTCACCTGCTTCCACAAAGCATTCGAGGCTCCCCCTTTTCCCGACTCTGAAAATCGACAAGAACAAACAGATCCATGCCACGAGGGCCCAGAAGTCTAAGGAGCAAAGACTCCTGAGCCCTGGCAGGTGGGCCCTGCCGGCCTGGGGCTGACAAGATGCAGGCCAAGGGATGGCAGGGGACCAAGCCGCCAGAGAAGCCGGGCTCCAGGACCCTCAGACCCCACACGCTGCCTGCTGGACCTTGGGCAGGGCCTTCAGACGCCCTGAGACCCATTCTATAGACCCCAAGGAATTCTCCTCAGCTGGCCTCAGGGTTCTCCTCTCTAAAGTGAGGGGCTCTGAAGCCCCTTCCCACTCCAGGGGGTCTTGCTCTCTCTATGGTGCTGGGCCTTCCCCAAACTGTCTTGGATTTTCAACATTGTTCAAAAGAGCTTTCTAATTCCCACTATAGGCACCTCCTGCCACTGGATCAAAATTAATCTTGCAAGTTTCCCAAGATCACCGATCTGGAAGAAAAACACCGTAATTTAGACTTCCACTGCAAGCACACCCTGTATTCAGACATCAATTCAATAATCAGAGATACGGCATCCTAAAGAAAAACATCTGGTTCACTATTTAAAATCCCCTGTATGCAGCCGACTGGCACAGGACTCCTGGGAGGGAGGGAAGGGAGGAGCACAGGAAGAAGACCAAGTGTCCCAGGAAGACTCCGACCTGCTCCAGACACAACCAAGGCCCAGTCCTCGAGGGCACTGGGAGAAATAACCGCTAAACCCTTCTTGATTTATTCATGTACATGTGGTTTTCCGCAAGACACTGTAAGCTTCTTGAGGGCAAGAAAGTCCCCTTTCCCTTCCTCCATCCTCTCTCCCCCTCCTCTCTTTTCTCCCTCCCTTTTCTCCCTCTCTTTCTCTCCCTCTCTCTCCTTCTCTCTCTCCCTCCCACCCTCTCTTTCCCTCCATTTCTTTCTCTCACCTCTCTTTCTCTCCCTCTTTGTCTCTCCTCCCTCTCCTTCTCTCTCTCTCTCTCCACCCTCCATCATCTATCTCCTCTGGAGCACTCTAACAGTAGAGATATGAACAAACTATTATAAATAGGGAAAATTATCCATCTTTCGTACCCCTCGTAGAAGGGCTGGGCACAATCAGCTCTTACTAACTGACTCCAAATGAGATTCTCTGCTTGAGTTAGTTCACCACTGGGGGGGGCGCCCAGAAGCTCGGATCCCCCCACTCTCTCTCTCCACCGGCCTTGCCCATCCCTGTGCTTTCCCAGTCTGGGCTGCAGAGACCTGAATCCAGGCGATCACTTGGTCTCCATCTCAAAGGACTGAACAGTCCTCCAGGGTGAGGGAGCTCTTGGTGCGCTGGGTGTGACCTCCACTCAGTGGCAGCTTTATCATCTGACTAAGAGGGTCTGACAAAGCAAAGTAAACAGGGCTCTATTATGAAGTGGCTGGACGTGGACTCCTCGGGGGTTGGAATCCAGAGGACAGTGAGGAGGGAATTAAATTAAGACTGATTCTTTTTTATTTAAAGAACAAGAATGGCAGTAAAAGAGAGAGGGTAGGAACAAATACACTGTCTAGAATCAGAAGCCTTGGGTTCCAATCTTGCCTGTTACCAAGAGCCCGGGTGGCCTTGGACAGATCCCTTCACTTCCATGGTAAAGTGAAGAGGCTGGCCTCTGAGGGCCTTAATAACACTTCTGCACCAGCCCAGAATCCTGCAGGGGTCCGGGGAAGCTGGTAAGTGGGCCCTGGCACACATCATTCACCCTTCTCTTGACCTCCCTCCAGCTCTCATCAAAGGAGAGGGCCCTGGTCCTTCTCCCTGCACAAGGCCCGATAGGAACACAAGGAAGCCCAGGGCTATTTGATCCCAAGAAGGCAAGGACTTGGGGCCATCTCCCCTGCCCTTCTCCATTTGTCCAGCTCCTGTGCCATCACAGAATCCTCGGAAGGACCCTTTCATAGGGTGGAGTGGAGCTGTGGGGAAGGGGCCCTGGGCAGGGGTGTCTGGGACCTTATAAAGGTAACTCACCACCGGAACGCACCTGCCTAAGGAAGATGCCCCTGGAGCGAGGGCCTTGGGCGGGGCCTGCCGGGCTCCCCCCTACTTAGTCTGAGAGCTCCTTGGGGCCGTGGCTGTGTTTGCCTCGTTGGTGCCTGGCACACAGCGAGAGTTTAACTTTAATGCATGCTCGCGGACTGATTGAACAATGTTCTTATGGAAATCAAGCTACACCTGCGGTCACTCTCCTTTAGCAAAGGACCAGAAAGGAATAAACTCATTAAAAAATTGATATTTCCAAGCTAAATTTCAGAACTCCTAATATTAATTCGTGCTTAGAGGGAGCACGGCCTAGTGGGCAGGGTGCTGAGAAGGGAGTAAAGAAGAGCTGGGTTCAAGATCTGCCTGCGAGACAGGTTGGCTCAATGGCCTTGACCGGAGCTGTGAGCCTCCAGGAGGCAGCGAGACCTGAGTTCAAATCTAGTCTCAGACACTTCATAGCTGTGTATCTGTGGGCCCCTGCCTGCCTCAGCACCTTCCTTCCAGGCCGACAATCATCAATAATGTGCTTTGCATACCTTAAAGTGCTCTGTAAATGCTTAGCATTATCATTATTAATATTGACAACCTAAGAGTCAAGTCGGTCAAGTGGTAATCCTGCCACGGGTGAGCCTGGCTCAGACACAGGGCTAACGTTCCAGAGCACCGTGTGGAGTTTGCTACAGGGACCAAGGCAAGTCTGGACTGACAGGGACACGTCCATCATTGCTCAGGCCTCCTCCAGCACCAAGGCTGAGGTGGCTCCATGGAGGGATGCTGGGCCAAGGCCTAGGTGGGTCTGCAGAGAACCCAAGAAGCATTCACTTGGCTGGGCAGAGACATCCAAATTTCAGCCGATTATGGGGGAAGAAACTTTTACACACGGCTATGCATGTTTTCCCTCTGCTTGTCTCTCTCCAAAGTCATGTTTTATATACAACCATTTTTCAACAGACTCCAGAGCCACAAAATTATACACTAAATAAATGTATTAATTTATTGACAGAAGCCATTGATTTAAATAAGTCCAGATAACCAAATGAGTCTATATTCATGGGAGATCCTACCAGCTCTTCCACTGATGGAATTCTGTAATTATTATAATACCTCCTTCAGCTCAAATAATTTTTAAATGGTGCTATTTTGTAAAGGAAAAAAACTATTATTTTTGAAACACATAATTTTTAAAAAAACTGTCAGAGGTGTCTTTGTACTGACCTCAGTCTTTCATTTCTAGTTCTGAAAAATAATTCAAGTAATGGAAAAATATGGCTTATGAATCATCTTTTCCCATTGCCTTTATAACTAAAATAGCTCATATAGATTATATAGGCTGGCAGAAGAGAAAAGCCCCTGAAACAAAAACATTTGAACATGTTTTTAATATACAAAGTATAGACGAGCCATCTGAACGGTCAAGGCCTCCGTTCCATTTATGGTGATTGAATGGGGGGAGAAGAGAGGAAAGCGGCAAATCTTTCAGAGGTTCCTTCCAAAGCCAACATTATATAATTTCCAAAGCTCTGGAATCTATTGTATAAAAACACAAATCTCTATCACCTTAACAACAGGGTTATATGAATTTAACAACATTACCCTCTGTCTCCTACACAAATTTTAATCATTTTTTAAAAATCTATTTCTTGGAGCTAGGGTGCAATGAATTGCAGATATAAACCTAATGCTTCATGTTCTGGAGAAGGAAGACTGACTCCAATTTCTAAACAAATTCAACTTGGTATGAAAGTAAAAAAAAAAAAAAGAAAAAAAGAAGGAAAAGTTCCATTTAATTGTGAACACCAAGAAAAGCTTGGGATTTTCAGTTTTTAGAAAGGCCTTCGGAATCCCTGGAATTGTGCCTGCCAAATCAAACACCTACTATGAATTTAGTAATGGGTTATACAAACATAAATTACAAAGCCAGACATTTTAAAAGGAAAAAAAGGTGATTTATTGTCATGCTGGAGACACGGCAGGAGAGACGCACAATTTCAGTTTTCCATATATTCATCAACGCTGCAGATGTCTTAATGCAAAAAGAATTTTAAAATAGAAATTACTCTCAACTCCTCGAGCTCACACAAATCAGCTCGTTTACTTAAAGAGAGGGTTACCAAGGGACGTTTCTTACAAGTATTACCAAAAAAATTAGTACCTAGAGAAACTTCTTCCCCAATCTGGTTTCAGCTACAAATGGTTAAAAAACAAAACAAAACAAAACCATAGACAGTTGTTGTCTCAGAATTTCCCAAAAGATAACGGAGGAAAAGATGAATATACATTTTGTAAGTCACTTCCGCTCCCTTTTTTTAAACAGAAACAATAAAACAGAGGTATTGGCTATGGCACCTAACTTAGACTTCATTTCATTGGTACCTCCACCAATTTTTATTTATTCTAATATATCAAAGTTCATTCTTTTTATTGTCGTTTGTTCTCGGAGCTTGGAGGGGGAAGCTTTACGCCCTGCAAAAAGCACAGAACCTGCCTGGTATCAGGACGCCCAAACTGTGAAGGCTGGCGCTTTTTGTGCCAAAGTCAAGTCTCCATCTCTCTGGCCTAAGAAATGAGAATTAAATTAAAGTGATTGTCTCCATGCTCCTTTCTGACGCTGGATCCTACAATATTCAGAAGTTTCTATTGTTAGTCACTGTTCCTAAAGAAGGTATTTGTGGCAGAAATGGCAACCACAATTTTAATGGGGGAAAAGCCTTTTTGCTTGACCGCTTAAGGCCTGGAGAGGATGGGCGGGGGGGGCTCTATTTTTAACAAAGAAAGGAAAAACCAGCCTGTTGGTCTTCGACTAAGCAAAAAAGGGAGAAAATTTAAAAGGAAAAACTGACCCACTGGTCTTTGACTAAGAAAAAAAGGAAGAAAGTTTAAAAGGAGGCAGAAAAGGTTCGGTTCATTTCTTTTTGGCTAAAGGAAATTCCTAACACACACCCAGAGACAAAGGCTCTTCTTTCCCCCATTTTCCTTCGCTCCCAATGGCCTTCGCCAAGAGAGCCACACACAGATGGTTCTTCTGCCCATTCCTGGGCCACATACAACCAAGGTAGATAAAGTGATTTCAAAAACACTTGGCCAAGAGAGGCCACATGTTTGGAATTGCGGAGGTCCAGAACAGCACTGTCACATCCTTGCCATGCCGAATGTCTCCCTGGAGAGGGCCGATTCATGCCATTTGGGCTTTAGGCTATTGTCAGTTTGATGATGTGAACACACCTGACCCCAAGGAAAGAGACGGAGACCAGCACCATATTTCAGGCAAACCAAACAGCCCAAAGACAGTAATGGCTTTAAGCTACTAGTGACCCCAGTCAAAAATGAAGGGCCACTTAATCTTTCGAAGGAAACTGTCAATGTGAGTTGGCCCAACAGCTGACCCCTTCTCCTGATCTTAATCACAGGCACCTATAATAACAGAGCGGTTTTTTATGTCTGACTTCAGACCAAGATTATTAATCCTTCAATTCTGACTATTTTTATCCACACAATGAAGCACTAAGTCTAGCAAGTGTTGCATTCAAGATTCCCTTCAGGCAGGGAACCAAAATATCACATTCCTTTGAAGTCTTCAGAATTTATGGAAATATGAAAGCCAAGGTATTGCCAAAAAAAAAAATGGTTTTTTGGTTTGGATGTTTGTGTACGTGGTTCCATAAACACATTAAAATTCATGCTTCCCCATTTCCACAGTTAAAAGATTACATCAAATCCTTTTGTTTTTAACACTAGGGTACGGCAACCTGGATGTGTTCAATCAAGCTAGCAAATAATTCATTCAAGCAAACCAAAAGCTAAAAATGTCGACGTTTTCATCACTCGCAAATTTCTTGTTAGTAAAAATTCCAGTAACCTGGAAAATTAAAAACTCCAAGAGGCTGAAAAATAGATATATAAAAGTGGTCTTCAACTTACAAATAGGTAAAAATGTGAATAAAGTCTTGGGGAGAGGGCCTTAATAGTGCTACCCCCCCCAAAAAACAATATTTCCATGCATTCTTCAAATCAGAATGCCTGGGGAACCGCTGACCTAGAAACATATCTTTTCTTATTAAAATGTAAACAGTTCATCTCTAATGCAAATGTAGAACGTTTAGAAGATCCTGCCCTCCACCCACCAGGGTTCTCAGTCAGAAGACCACTGGAGGATGTATTTCCCCACAAACCACAGCATCCACAGTGGCCGTGTGGAGCTGAGACAGTCTCCTTAACATTCAATGTGGGGCTTTTATGATAGTATATGTTCAAATTGGGGGGTGACTGGGCAAAGGGGATAAGCTGAAATTGGGACGTAGTACGTGTGCCCCTCTTAAAATGGATCCTCTAAAGTTGGGGACAGTTTAAAGAGCAGACTATGATTAAAGTTTCCAAATTGGGAAAAAAAAATGCCCCCACTGAAGTTTATAGAGAACGGGCCTTAGTCAGGCGATAAGCATTCATTAAGCACCTACTGTATGCCTGGCACTATGCTCAGCACTGGGGACACAAAAAAGGTCAGGGACAGGCCTGGCCCTCAGTCTAACAGGAAAAACAATGTATTAACAACGCCATACAAACGACCAACAGGCAGGATGAATGGGGCTAATCAGTGGAAGAAAGGGCTAGAATAAAGGGGTGTCAGGAGGCGGCCAAGAGGGCGCACGCCCCAGGCACAGGGGCCGCCATAGAGAACACTGGTGCTGAGATGGAGGGTCCTGCTCTACCACAGGCCAGTGTGACGGATCTCAGAATCTTTGGGGAGGGGAGCAATGCCCAAGAAGGCTGGAAAGGCAGGAAGGAGCAAGGTTTGGGGGGGGGGGGGGCTCTGATGTCCAAAGGAGATTTTATATTTGACCCTGGAGGTGATGGGAGCCCCTGGACGTTACCGAGCAGGAGGGAAGGACAGGGGAGACCTAAGAAAAGCCACCGGAGGCTCAGTAGGAATTTGGTCAGGAGGTCTACCAACGTGGCACACAGACTGCCGCAGTGGAGAGGACAGCCACAGCAGCACAGGACACATGGCAGGGCACACGTGATCACAGGGCCTCCTCCACATGAGCCAGCGGTGCAGCACAATGTCCAGCTTCACAGCCCCCCGGTGACCTCCTCTCTGGTTCAGCTGAACCCCTTCTCTTGATACAAGAGGGACAGAGGGGGCTTTCCATGGATGGTCACTTCTCTGGGTAGTGGCAAAGTCACTAGCCAGACCTCCTAACCCCCAGGGCCAGCACTTCACTTCCCAGAGCAAACTGCTTCCGTCACCATGAGGCAAAAATGCAGCTGGGAGAATTACTGAGTATCAGGGGGCTTTTTCAAGAACCTCCATATGTGTGTGTGTGTGTGTGTGTGCGTGTGTGTGCGCGCGCATGTGTGCGTGTGTATGCGTGTGTGCGTGTGCGCATTCTCGATTCTGGTTCTAGTTAGAGCTAATGTTTAACACAGTCAGGTGGGAGTACACTTTCAATTTTCTGGCTGTATTTTGTCGGACTGAATGAAGTCATATATTTCATACTCCAAGAGGAAAATAGGTTTTCTGGTTATTTCCTTTGCACTGAATATTTAACATCGACCAGTTCAACACAAAACACCCCCATCTGAAACAGATAGATGGCACAAATCTGTTTACAATGGAGCTTAAGTAGATTCAGTGATTAAATTAGGAAATATTTGGGTATCTATGTGCTTCTAAAAAGTCTGGTTGTACGAACTTGCTGAATAATTGGAAAGATATTCACTGTACATGGTCGGGCCATGCCACTATAAAACATACAATACTCTCTAAATTAACTTACAAATTCAGCACTACATCAATGTCAAGAAATTTCCAAAACTATACCTACAGGACCAAGTTAAACTTAAAAAAAGAAAAAGAGGATAATTTAGAGGAACAAAAAGTTTAGAAGCTCAAGGAAAATAAGAAAAAAAAAGGGATGATATGAGTGGTCATCAAGATGATTTGGCAATGGCTAAAAAAGAGACAAGTGGAAAAGTAGAACAGATTATATAAGGAAGAAATAAAAACAATAACCACTGGGTGCGGTGCGTTTTTATAAATGCAAGAAGATAAGATTTACTAGGGAAAGGCTCTTTTTTAAGAGAACTCAGAAAAGCGCACAGCAGCTTTGAGGCTTAGAACATCTCCCATCACATGCCCCAATAAACTCCAAAAGGGAAGGTACCTGAGTGTAAAAATATAAAAGATCATATCATAAAAAAATTAGAAGAGAACAGCAGACCCTTTCACATAACAGGCACATCATAGATTCTTACTGACTGGCTCTGGCTAAGGGAAGAATTCTTAACACAGGATATAGCAGGTCATAAAGACAAAATAGATCAATTTAATGACACAAAATCGCAAAGCTTTGACACAAATAAAATCAGTGAAAAGAAAACAGGAAGAGAAACAGTGAATGGGGAAAATATTTTATCAGATTCACCGGAGAAAATAGGAACATCAAGACACGAAGGCATCGGCACAAATGTGTAACATCTAGAGCCAGGAGATGCGGTCAAAGGATAGGAAAGGTTTTCAGGAGAATTTCAAACAATAAACAATCATTTGAACACACTCAAAGTGACACCTAGCAAGAAGAAGGCAAAGTCCAAGCTTGAAAACACAATGAAAATACCTTACACTAAGAAAACGACTAGAAGGAAAAAGACGGATGGCGCCTGGGCCATGGGGAGCCAGGCACTCTCATCTGGGGGGAGCACTGTGCATGGTTCAGCTGCTCTGAACGTGGATGTGGGACCCACAAAAAGGGATCCCTGCCCTCTGATTCCTCCAGAGGCCTGAGTTCACAGGCTCACAGTCCTGTCTCTGCCTCCATCACGGCCCTGTCTCTCCACCCAGGATGGAGCCCTCATTCTCTGGCCACAAGTGTCACATCGCCAAACAAACTCCTTCCTTGTTGGAATGAATGGTATGACTGGGGTAAGAAGATCCAGCTGGTGGCATCTGCAAAAACAATGCCTGAAGAAATATGGAGAGAGGGCTATGAATTGCTTTGGAGATCCCAGGCTTCCTGCCATTTATTCAGGAAATCCAGAGGTTCAGAACCAAACAAAACACCACTTGGTTTACCAGGAATCAGAATCCTCTACCTTCAAAGGTCCCTTACCAGTCCTTGTGGATTTGAACAACATGGCACAGAGACATTAAATGGTCCTCACGTGGGATAAGACAGAGTCTAGACTAGAATCCAAGTCTAATTCCTCAACTCAACTCATAGCCACCTGAAATAGCAGCTGGGGCTCCTGAGACACAGTAGGGAGGCTGCTCCACCCTGGAAGGGACACGTGATTCCGAGGCCACCAAACTCAGTAAGCTCTGCCCTGAGATCTGTTCTGTCTTCCTCCTGCCCTGCCTCTGGCCTACAGATCTCACTTCTATTTACATGCTGCCTTACTACTGATCTTTCCACGGAAAGCTTCCCTCCCACGGCCAAGGACATCAACAGGCATCCTCAACAGCCCTTGAGGTCCACCCTGTGCTTCTAGTCTTGTGAAACAAACTTCCCTTTGTGGACTCTTGGGCTCAGCCAAAGTGGCTGGGTAGCTGTTCCTCACTCCCACCGCTCCATCTCCCACCTCCTTGTCTTTGCACTGGTTGTCCCTCATGCCTGGAGCATTCCCTGTTCATCTCTTCCTTAAATCCCTTGTTTCTTTCCTTCTTCAGGAAGCCTTTGCTGATAACACTCCCAGCTGCTAGTGCCTTCTTGCCTCTTGTTTGTATACATATACGAACATACGTAGGTACATATGTACACACACACACACACACACACGCTACAACAGAATGGTAGCTCCTTGAAGGCAGTCCTTTCATTTATGTCCACATCTCCCCAGCATGGACCTGAACATATACATGAGGGGCAGAGGGGGCTCAGTAGGAATTTGGTCATAGGAGACATTTAATAAATACTTATTTAGACCCAATGCTCCCTATTTTGCTAATTCCTCCCTCTTTCCACAAGCAACCATGGGCCTACCTCACCTTCCTCTTAAGGCATCCCATGCATTTCACCGTATGCATGTAAAAACAGGATTCTGGCAAGGGGTCCAGGCTTCCAAGAACCTCAGCCCCTCCTAGACCTAGGCCCTTCCTGGGCTACACAGCTTCCCGGGCCCACTCGTGCTCCCATGTAATAAGGCCGGTCTCCATCTAACTGGCGTCTCCTGGAGGGCCTTGTCACACGACAAGTGAGCCTCTTAAATCATCTCTGCCCAACTTGCATTCCCGGAGCCTCACAGGCTGGTTCCCCTCAATGACACCCAGTTAAGCATCAGTCCTTTCAGGCTGGTTAGCCTGCCACACTGGCAAGCTCCCACCCATGCAGAGCTGAATCATCCCTCAGACCCAATTCCTCCCAGCACATTAAGGCACAGGACCATTCACTCACTCAAGCAAAAACCCTCTCATGCAACCAAGCTGCTACAGCCTCCATCTATCAGCAAGCTCTGCTTTGGCACCTACCATGTGCCACGCACTAGGAACGTGAACAGATTCTGCCAATGAAGGTCTGAGGGAGTGGCCTGGGGCACTGGGAGGTGCCCGTCACTCATCGAGGGTCACAAAGACAGCATGTGTTAGAGGAAAGCTGGAACTCTCCCCTCCCCCCACAAGCGATCTAAGTTCTATGCCCACTACTGGAAACTGCCTCTCAATGCCCAACAAAATTCACATTCTTGGTGCAAACCCACCCCCTGCTCCCATTGACGCTGAGATGAAAGGAAAAAAAGAATGAAAACTCTGACCTAATCCGTGATCATGGACCACTTTCAGGGAACTTTTTATGCCAACTTACCAAGGAAGCCGCCATTTCCATTTCATGAATTTTGATAAGTGACGCACACAAAGGTGCGGCTGAGTTTCTGGATTAGTCCTTAAAGGATTGAGTCTTCGGATTCTCAGTTCTCCACCTCCCATGTACAAATGTGCCAGAGAAACACGTATCTACCATCAGCATCAGCAGTGATGAGAAAGTTATGGAGTTTTAAATTCTAAAAACTGTCACTTAGAGACTTACAATGCTCTCCAGCACCAACGTCCCTTATTAGCGGGTAAAATCTGCACAGGCTCTTTCTGTCCAATCACTTCACCCACCTCTAACTCCATTCGCCAATTACTCATTTGTAGGATCATTCATCCGCTACACTTAGCACCACTTAAAATAGCCCTTCTTAAATCTAGGCCTCTCAACGTCCTGTCCAGTCCTGGCCGGGGGAGGGGAAGAGACGACACCCCCAACTCTCCCGAACAAGGGAGACACCTTTCCGCCGTGGGCTGGGGAGCCTGACGATGCACAGTCGGTGCCAGCTGAACCTGGATCTTGGCCGGAGCCAATACTACACACAGAGGAGGTGAAGAGGGGCAAGGTCCCAGGTCTAATCGCGGCTTCACCATTTACTTGAGACTTAACTTTGGAAAAGCAGCTTAGAGAACGAATACATCTGAAGGAAGGAAAAGGCACATACCAAACACTGCTAGTAACAGGGGAGAAGTCAGTCCCTGCCCTCAGGGAGCCGGCACACACAGAGAAGCAGCGGTGAGGCCTCCAGGGCGAGTGTGAGCGGAGCCAGAGTCCAGGGCAGGCCCTTTACAATTCCCAGAATAATCCATCCATCCACAAGGATGTATTTAGCATCCGCAACGTGAAAGGGACTGGAAATACACATTTTCAAAGTGAAACAAGGTCTGCTCCCAAAGAGCTTACGTTCTATGTGGCAGGAGAGGGCTGGACCCTGAGGAGCTTCCACTCCCTCCATCTCCACTGGGACAGCTCCGCCCTCGGGCAGTCTCTGCCAGTGGTACCCTGTGTGACCTGTGTGAAGGATGAATCCCACGCACACGAAGTCTTAATTATGCAAGACTTGAAACAATCATCATGTAAAGGACAACAGACGACTGGTTCCAGCCCAACGGAAACAGGCAGTTCAAATTCAAATAACGCGACCCCTTCAAGGGGTTCCTCATTGGCACTAATTGGGACCCACCTCGGAAATGTGTCATTATTGTCTTGATCTTCATTCATGTCTAAAGGCCAGAGAAAGTTGAGGCGGTGGGAGAAGGTATCCTCTGGACCTCCACACTGCGTGCAGCGACTAACGCGGTCAGTTAGCTGGGCACTGCACAATGGCCAAAAATCTCCCAAGCCTGGGTCCTCCACCGCCATCTCCAAAATTGCCACCAAGACTCATCACTCAGGATGCTCTTTTCCCTTGGCTACCAATATCCTGCTGATGGGGGACCGGGATTGAAAATCAACCCAACACTTCATCACCATCATGTTTATATAGAGCCTGAGGGTTTACAAACGCTTTACATGGGTTTTCTAATTTGTTTCTATAACCCTGGCAGGCAGGTGCTATTACTGTTCCCATTGTACAGATCAGAAAAAGGAGGCTGAGAGACATTAGACAGGTTGCCAGTGAGTACCTGAGGCTGGATGACAATGGGAAAGGGACTATTTAACCATCCCGGACTCCGATTCCCACCTGTCTATAAAGTCAGGTTCTTGGAGGGCCCTTCCACCTCTAGATTGATGGTGCTGTGTCTCCTGATAACCTAGTAATGAGGCCACCAATTGGGCACCAAATTTGCTCCTCATAGGGTTTTTAATTACACCCATTACTTATAGCCCACAAAAATCATGCTTCGCTCCCTATGGGCACAAATGAAACTGGAAAATAATTTCTTTCACTGATGATGTGACTTAAGCTAATGGTTTAATTGTCACCAGTTTAAAGGTTCACATTTAATTTTCCAACAGTTTCTAGTTAAAGTCATGTTATAATTTAACAATAAATGATGAACCACCCAAATTTTCTAGGATCTGATACTTTACAAGGCAAAAATAAAAATCCCCAGGATCATTTTGGCTGGGTGGTTACTTCTAAAGAGAAAGAGAAATAAAAACCTAGTTAATTTTTTTCCCCCAAAGGACATTGTGAATATTCAGAAACTTCATTAATAAGCATTACTAGAATTATGAAGTGGTAGAGTAGGGAAAACTCTGCCTCAGATGTCAAAGGGACTGGGTTCAAATTCTGACTCGACTTTGGGGAACCTGCTTCTACTTTCTGGGTCTCAGTTGCCTTATCTGTAAAATGGGGGGATGGACTGTCTTGGCTCTTCAAATTCCTGCTGGATCTAAATGAATGATCCCAGGACCCTAAAAGATATTCTAAGGAACTGTAAAATCTTGGCCAATCAGAAAACTGAAGCAGGGAGTTGGGGGTTACCCCTTCAAATGTTTCATTAATCATATGTGATGGAAAGCTTTCTAAAACAAATTCTACACTTCCGTGACTTCTTAAACAGAGAACAGCCAACTTGTTTAAACCTCTTCTTGCTCTATCCAAGTCACCATCATCATCAGCCCCTGCTCTGAGTTGGAGTAGGCCCAGCGGAGCACATGGGATGCTCTGGTCCTAGCCCACGTGGCCCCAGACCCATCACCACTCTGCTGTCTCTTCCCACCATGTCATGCTGTCAGGGATCATTTCTTGTCTGAAAAGAGCCCCCTCCTCACCCCCTACCTTCTAGTGTCTAATGCTCTGGGGACTTAGGAAGCAGAAAACCAGTTGGTTGACAGTGCGTCTAAGAGGAGTTAACAGTCTCTGAGTGAGGAGCGGAGGGGCCCCTGATCAGACAGGACCTCGTGGTGGCAGCTCTTTCTCTCTGTGCTCTTCCTCGATGGAGGCTGGCTCCAGACATGGGAGGTTAACAAGGCTCTAAACTCCTCAGAGCTGGGTAATCGCCGTACCACCGGTCAACGGCATCAGTCGGCTGGCTGGCCTCGTGGGTTTCTAATGCCCATGACCCAGGCCTCTTCTGCTGCCATTTTGTTTTCTGATGCCTCATCTTTCCACGGCTCCCGTCTTTCTTTAAGTCCATTATGGAGAAAGTAGGCTGCAGCGAATGGGCAGCTCGCTTCTATACCATAAGTCTTGGGTTTGAGTGTGTCTTGTTGCTTGGCCCTGGGCAAGCCCCTTCCGGCAGCCCTGCAGGGCCACAGAGCTCCTGGGACCAATGGAGCCAGGGGTCCAGGCCCTTTCCTATAAGCCTGCAAAACCAAACTTGATTTACTTTCTTAGAGATACCTTTCGCTGCCCGGGAAAACAACTGACCCATTAGGCTGAGGAGCCAAGTGCCAACACATGCACAACTGAATCATTTCTTCTTGGGGCAGAGGTCAGAGCTGCCCCTTGGGGGGGGGGTGGCAGTCACAGGGTCTTCTGTTCAGGTGCAAGGCAGACCAGAAGACCGTTACTCCTTTCTAACTGAGATGCTGGAGATCTAAGGCGCACAAAGCAAAGCTGCCTCTTCTCAGTGACCTGCAGCAAAGAGCCAGCCAGCTATCAGCATGCTGAAGAAGGAAGCCAGAGGAAGAGAAGACACCGCCTTCCTCTTATGGTGATTTTGTAAAATCTTCTTATAAAGCTTGGTGTTTCTGTTTCAGAAACGCTCCAAGAATGTGCTGCTTCAGGGACAACTGGGCAAAAAGAGGAAATGATGGGCCCCAAGAGGTGAGAGGTGAGCATCTCAGGATGCTGTGGTCACAGCTCTGAGCCAGATGTGACCTTGCGGGCTGCTGGACGCGACCTCACGGGCCGCTGGATGCCACTGTCTTTTACAGATGGGGATGCAGCGGGGTCTCTGAGTGAAGCATCGGGCCCACAGCTACACAGATTAGAAGTACGGTGTGCAGTTTTACACAATTCAGTTCTCTTTTTATTCTCTGTTATAAGAGATGGCTATCTGGGGAGGGAAGCCAAGCGGCAGCCATTGGGGAATGAAGATGATGTCAGTGGTTTTAAAATAAGAAATCTAACAACCCAAACAAAAATGCCCAGGACCTGGCTCCTCTAAACTCCGTCTCCACCACAGCCAGCAAATAGGCCCGTCTGATGGATGGACAGCCTTTGCCTGGCACCAGGGTGCACAGAGCTGCTCACAGCACAACACAAGGGTACAGGAAGCAGAGAAAGGTCTGGTCCCATCGTGCTGGCCCTCACCAGCTCGGTGCGTGGAGCACACGTCATGGAAGAAAGGCTTTGGAGGCCTCAGATTGTCTGTCTCTCCCCAATGCCAACATTTGGGAGACCAGAGCTCAAAGCAAGCATCCAGTTTATGGTCCCGTTTTCTGGGGTATTAACTTTATGGGTCAGAGTGCTTCATTTTTTCCTTAGCTCTTTAAAAATGGCCATTTTCATTATTTTTCATTAGCCCTGGCCAAAAAAATAAAAAATTAACTCGCAATGAATCAAGTTAAGTCCAATGAGGCAGCCTAGACAGAAGAGTGCCCTGAACTCATCAGAGCTGGCTGCACCTTCCATTGGCAGCTGCCAGGCCCAAGAAGGGCACCTGCCTGGACCTGGCTGGGTGTGGCAGCTGTCTGTTTACCAACCAGAGGGGACTCTGCCTCAGCTGCCCAGCGCCTGAGCTCCATCTGAATGGCAGGTCACTGAACTAACCTCAGCAATGCTGGGAAAGGGGTAGGGTCATGGGGATGGACATGAGAGAGGGGCCAGGGTCTCTGTTACTTCCATCTAAACACCACCAGCTCAGCCAGGGACCCATCTTTTTCTTAACGATTTACAGAGGCTAATTTCAGAACATGCTTACCCAGGTTAAGTTGGCCTTGGACCTAACCTGGCTGTGTGACACTGAGGAAATCACTTGAAGGCACACTGACCCCAGGCAATCCCAACCTCTCAGAGGATAAGTCAGTCTACATTGGTGAAGGAAGTTTCATCACTGGGAGAAAGCCCTGTATCAATTAAATCAGAGGCAGGTCTAGTATCCCAAATTTTATCTTTTTTTTTTTTTTTTTTTGCTTTTTGGAGGGCAGTTGGGGTTAAGTGACTTGCCCAAGGTCACATGGCTAGTTTTTTGTGTTAAGTGTCTGAGGCCGGATTTGAACTCAGGTACTCCTGATTCCAGGGCCGGTGCTCTATTCACTGCGCCACCTAGCCACCCCCCAAATTTTCTCTTAAGAGCATGTATTTTCCTAAGGAAAAGATTGTTTAAACTTGAGTTAAAAGGAAGTGCAGCCAGTTGGGGAGGTGTCCTCAGCCTCGAGACCTTGCAGAACTCCAAGCAATACTCTGAGGTGGTGGGAGGCTTGGTAATGTGAATTTAATAGCGAGAGGTTTCTCCCTAGGGGTACCAACAAAATCCCAAGTCTAGCCCAAAGAAATCAAGGTTAGGGGTGGGTTTCTGTCCGGCCACTCTGCCCACAGACTAGACTTTTTCCCAACACCACCACATTGGGCCCTGCCTCTTCCACCCAGGCTTCGAGGACTGTGAGCGCCCCCTCCCTTCCACTTCAGCCTTCGGGGTGTGCAGAGGCGTCCTTCCTGACAGGCTCTGGCCCCTTGGTGCTCTGGGCCCAGGGCCCTTGGCAACTCCACATGCCCTGGCTACAGAGCCCCAGGATGGTCTAGGGGCAGGCTAATTCCCATGCTTCTGCACCTCTGGAGCTCCCCTGCTTGCCAGCAGGAGCTACAGGACCGCTCAGCCCCCTCCACACTACAAGCTTCCTTTTCAACCAGCCCAGCCAAAGGTTTCCCCAAAAGGCATTTACTAACTAAGCTCCTCCTGCTCCAGGTCTTTCCAAGTTATGGGGCTGCTAAGGAATGAGAATTCTAAGGCTCCATTTCTTCAACTGTGGGATTCAACACCATGACCTACATACAAAGTTGATCTTTCATTGAGAAGTATCATGGTGTGGTGAAGAGTGCTGGCTTTGGCATCAGAAAGTCCTGGGTTCTTATCCTACCTTTGGTTCTTACTGACCCTGAGATCTTTGACGCGTCCTTGCCTTTCCTGTGCCTTATTGCTTTCTCCCTAGTAAAATGGGGGAGGGGATTAACTGATGTCTGATGCCCCTCTGGGTCCCTTCCAAAGCTGCCTTGATGCTCATGTAACCCCGCAGAAGGACTCTTTAAATGTCGGCGGTGGATCACAGTCAGTCTCCAAGAATGCTTCCTTTCACCTGGCTTTGGGCCTCCAAACAAATGGCTCTCCCCAAAAGGGGCCTCTCCTCTACATGGATGGGGAGTGGGCTGCACCTCTGTCATTTTGGGCTGTCACAGAGCCACCTAGACTGACAGTCTCACCTCAACATCCCAGCCCTCACGGGCACCAAGCTAAGACAGAGCTAAAGTCTGACAACGGGCAGTGTAACAGGGCATGGTCAGCATGGGGCTGAAGCCGCACACGCACTAGAGCGCCTGACACACCCTGGGTGAAAGAATAAAGGAGGGTCTGGGTCTTCACAGCCACAAATCTAGACAAGTACAAACGATCCCAGAGGGAGCCAAGTTCAGATACGGTGTCTGCCTCCTTCCTTCTAACACACAGGTCTCTAAATGGGGATTGGGGTGAGACAGAAGGGAGGGGATCCCCACCGAAGCAGAAGAGACCATGCATGGTGAGAGGTAGGAAACTCGCAAACGATGGGCTGAGCTTGAGGACAGCCAGGAATCTGGTCTGGGGGGCCTGCCCGAGGAGGTTACCGGGGACAGAGACAATCTTGGCCCTGCCACTTGTGACCTGGGGAATGAGGAGGGCCCCCACACAACCTCGAGCTCCCTCAGAGCTTTCCTCAGACCCTCCAGCCATCCTCAGAGGATCAAACTGTATCCATGAGGCAGGAGGGAGCCACTGAAACTGCCTGGCTCGTACTAGGAACTGCTCACACAGTCGGCTTCCCGGTACTTTTTAATTTCAGAAAGAAGTGAATTTAGAAGTGCAGAGGGCTGGACAAAGGGCAGAGGCCATGGAGCATCACAGAACACGAGCAACGCAGAGAAATATGGAAAAACCACTCCCACCCGACCAGTGCCTGGCACACAGCAAGCACAAAGGAAAAGAAGAACCAAGCACCGCGATGGGGACCTAAATAAAACACCGTAAGTCTGTGTGACAGCCGGGCTGGCCCTGGAGAAGCGCGAGGCCTGGGGGAGGAGGGGACCGGCTCAAAGGCTCCTGTTCTCCTTCTTCTGTTGTGGGAGGGCTTGTGAGGGGGCGTGGAAATAATGAGAGTGTGAACACTAAAACCACAAGCACACACGGCACAGACAGACAGACAGACACAACCACCTCTGGCACCACATTTTAAACAATCAGATTAAGAAAGAAGATGCACATATGCTTCTCATTCTGGGCAGACCTACTGTGTGTTCCAGCAGAACGTAAGCTCCCCTAGGGCAGGAGCTGCTCTTGTCTCCTCCTCTTAGGCTGGTGCCCTGTATACACCAAGTGCTGGCTAAAAGCTGCCTGTGGAGGGGGGCCCACCTGCCCTGTCAGGTACCAAGGCTTCTGACTGCACACAAGAACCCTACCCTACCCCCAGTGCCCTCCGGGCATGGGAAGAACCAAGCCAGGAGCTGCTGGTCCTCCATCGGAGGGCCAATCTGGGGTCTGCTGCATAGGATGAAATCTATAAACAGCTCCACTCTCTGTCTCACTAAGCTATGGAGAGAAAGAACGGGTCAGAGGTCCCAGAACAGCCAGATGAGACCTCAGGAGGCCTCCCACATATCGGCAGATGCCCTTCTCCAACACTGCTCCACAAGGCCCTCTGGTTCCTTTACAAGTCAACGCTAGGATCGTGTGTACTTCTGAAGAAGAGATGAGGGGCCTAGCTGGTCACACAGACAGGAATCGGCCCTGGCTCCCACGGCACTTGGCCAGGGAGGCAGATCCTGGGAACCGCCTGTCTCAGCTTCCACACATGAGCAGGTTCTCATGACCTAGTGGCAAGTGCCTTCTTCGACAAGGTGTGTTAACGGACTTAAGGCCTGAGTCCTAAAAATAATACACAACTGAACCCTAGAACTATGGAGGGGAGGCAAGCACAGACACTGAAACAAAGAACCACTCTTCACACTTGCTCCCTTCCCATTCGAGTACCCGGGGATTTACTTCCAATGGCCAAACCAAAGCCCATAGCTTGCTCCGATGCCTGCGGGCACCCACGAGGCAGCAGCCAAAGAGAGGTGCAGGGCACTGGCCGACCAGGGCAACAGGAGCTTGCCCCCCAACGCCGCCCCCGACCATGGTGCCCAGCCTCACCTCTGGAGTGTTCTTCTTGAACTCTCGACTTTGCTCAATAAGCCTCTTCCGAGACTGTTCACTTTCATCTTGTCGGTTGGCCAATACTGTGGCTGTGGCGTCGAGCTCCCTCTGTCAAGAGAAACAAGGGGCACAGTGAGAATGGGCAGGCGCTGAGCCCCAAAGACATCACATTACATCTGACCAAGGGGTGAGGGGAGGATGGGCAAGGGGAAGATCGCGTCCCTGATACCTGGTAAGGGGGAAGGCCACATCCCCCCACTGCCTAGGAAGGGGCAGGATCATGCCCCCACTGCCTGGTGAGGGATGTGATGCTGGGCAGGGGGGAGGACTGTGCCCCAACTTCCTGGTAAGGGGGGTGGCACTAGGCCGGGGAGGAGGATTGTGGCCCCACTTCCTGATTAAGGGGGGAAGGGCGGCGCTGAGCCTTTTCTCCTTTAGACTCACCAGCCTAAGGGACAGTAATGACGTCGGACATACAAAGTTTTCATGGTGTCAACGACACATAAAACCATGCTAAGCTGAAGGCGTCATCTGCTGAAGTCATGAAGCTCCTACTCCTGAATCTTACTGATGCTTAACCTTCTGCGAGGAAGGAGACTGGATCTACAGCCAGAGTTCTTAACCTGAGATCCAGGGAACTTGTTCACTTAATACTGGGACAGCTCTATTTCAGCTGAATCGTGCCTTTCATAGTCCTAGCATGTTATTTTATGCATTAAGAACACCACACCCATTCTGAGAAGGGGTCCAGAGACTTCACCAGATTGAGAGGGCCGGGACACAACAAGGGGCAATGTATCCCTGATCCTGGGCTGGAGAGGGCCTCAAAGGCCAACTAGTCCAAACTCATCCCATTGTAGCTGAGCAGACCAAAGGCCCCAGGGTCACACAGGTGATAAGAGCCCAGGGCAGGATGTGAACCCAGGTCCTCTTGGGTTGAATTTAACTCAAAAAGTTAAAATTAATTTATTTAATCCCAAGAAGGTGAATCAAAGAAGAATCTGTTTTTTTCCGGTGACTCAAACATGAACCTGTACAGAAAACTGAAAAGATGCTTCGGGGGATGGGGTTGATATAACCGAGAATCACCCTAATTCTGAGATCTCCAATATCAAGGGGAACAAGGCTTTGGGGGATGGGGTTGATATAACCGAGAATCACCCTAATTCTGAGATCTCCAATATCAAGGGGAACAAGGCTTCGGAGGGTGGAGTTAATATAACCGAGAATGACCCTAATTCTGAGATCTCCAATATCAAGGGGAACACGGCTTCGGGGCGCTTCTACACATGTCCCAGAAATGTCACCGAGCAGGTGATGCGGGGGGCGGGGGGGAGACCCTCCAGTTCTACCAGGAGATGCCAACGTGCCAGCAGCCTCACGAGGACTTGTGGCAGATGGGCACACAGTGGGGCTACAAGCTAACCACAGGTGAGCCCAGTCCTCCTGCCGAGTGATTTTGGTTACTTAAGAGACTTCCAGGCACATTCTGGGAAGGATGAATTAAGAGCTAGTCATCAGATACTGAGGATTTCATTCTAATCACATTAAGATTCCAAGGCAGAAAGACATTTGGGTGGAAAAGATAGGACAAGCTGAGCATCTCAATGCAAAGAGCTCTGACTTTGGTAGGAAAGGTTCTGCATTCAAATGACACCAAGTAAGTCATTGGATCTCTGAGAGGTGCAGGAGAAAGAAACTGGAGGGGAGTCCAGTCACGGGATGGGGGTTCAAATCCCACCTTTGATACCTGCATAAACCTAGGCATTATTAAACTAGCCTGAGACTCAGTTTCCTCATCTATAAAAGGAAGGGGGTCTCTTCCAGCTCTAAATCTGTATCAGGCCAAGACTAGATGGTCTCTGGCTGCTTCCAGCTCTAAACCTATGATGCTATGACTCTCTCTGGGCCTCAGTGTCCTCTCAAGCTCCTTCTGTGGCTGAGTCTATACTGAGAAAGATCCCAGGTGGGAGGGCTCTACCTGTTCTTTTTAAAATTAAAATGCCACATCAGTGCTCTGCATGGCCACTATACCCCTACAGGGCTGGTCTATCTAAGAAAGAAGCTAAGCCAGAGACGTGAATGCGCACAAGGGCCCTAGTTACCAGCTGCCATGAACACAGGGTCGGGGCAGGGGCTTGGCTGCAGAAGGTATCACGGCTAGGCCCCCCCCAAAATTCTGGATAGATATCAGGCTAACAAGTCCAATTGACTGGGACGGGCTAGAATTCACTAACAGATGTCAAAGATATTGCAGAAAAAGAGGGAAACATTTAACAGTTTGGCAAGACCACATTTGAAACTCGTCCCAGTTAAGCAAAGGCATGTAAAAAGAGCAGCAGAAACCAGTGTGGTTACGTCGGGATAGAAAGAGCAATAACAGATAAGCAGAAGGCTCTTCAAAAATATAAACAATCTGCTGAGGAGGAGGGCTTGGACGCCTCGACTTGAGGAGCTGGAGCCCAATTTAAAAATGGAGTCTTCCAGAAGAAAACCTCATCGTAAAAACAAGAAATCACTTCAATTTGGCTTTTTAAAAATCCCTGACAAGATACAGGGGAAATTTTCCTGAACAAAACCAGGTCGATGCTTCATTCCCATCAAAAAACAGATCGAGAAAAGACAGAATTGGTTTATTCTATCGGACAAATGGAGATATTTTCTGAAGTGACCCATGCGATGGGGGTAGGGGGTACAGAAGCCACGTCCAGGAGCCCCAGGACGAACATTCCAAGTTAATGACAACTCTCACAACAATCACAGTCACAAGTAATTGAGCTCATTGGGGACGGACGGGGCCCTAGAAAGGCTGGCTCTGGTGATGAAGAGGTCACTTTTCTGAAGATGGCAAGTCTCCCATGATTCCCTTTTCCATCTGCCGCATAATAACAACTCTGTCCTGAAGGGCCAAACTAGCTGGACAACTACAGACACGCTGGACTACGCTGGACTCCTCCATTAAGTGGTTAATTTGCTTTCCGTGTTGGAAGGTGCAGAAGGGGCCCACCTGTTGACTGATTAATGAAGGAAACCTTGACACCGAGGATATTCTCTTACATGAATGCCCCACAGCTGCCTATGACAGACCCAGGCTGCAGTGAGAAGCACAATCTTCCCCCGCTGTCCCCTATGGCTCCCTGGCCTTGGCAGACACCCTCCAAAGAAGCTGTGGACACGTCTGGAGAACGAGTGACCGAGATAACTCACGGAGAAGACAAAACTACTGGCCAAGTGCTCATCTCTGATCTACCAATACTTGAACTTCACGAGGCCAAGGGGACACGGAACCTGTGATGACCTCAGAGGGAGTCACAGAACCTCTAACCTCGGAGATTTAAAACAAAACAAAATACAATCATCGGCACCAAGTGCTAAGAGGCAGGGGGTTGGCCTAGATGACCCCAAGGTCCTTCAGGGCCCAGGGATGTGGATCCTAGGTCAACCACAATAAACTGACCAACATCTGACTGAGTCAGCTTTGTGGGGAGGTGGATGGAGCACCAGACCTGAACCCAGGAAAACCTGAGGATCCCACCCTGAACCCCCTGCTCTCCATCTCAGTCTGCTCCTCTCTGCAATGGGTAGAACAATATCGCCTACCTCCCGGGGCGTTAGGAGGGTAAAATGGGCTACTATTTGTAAGCACTCCGAAAACTTCAGAGTGGCCGGCAGAATTCTTATTCCGCCGCATGAGGGAAGGTGCTTGTTTCCTCCCTCGCCATCCCTGGGCCCTCTCAGAAGCCCTGGCTCCCCTCTAAGCTCAGCCTCCCCAGACCTCCTCCGCACGCTCCCCTCCAGGAGTCTGTGTGTTGTGAACCTATTTATGCAGAGGGCTCCAGAGAGCCCCAGGCCCATGACAACAGAGACTTTTGTCCTCTTTCAGTCCCTGACTCCACCACGCTCAGGCACGACTGCTGCACGTTTATAGGGCTTTGTCTCTGGGAACTCACTGGATCCTTCCAACAAGCCTGACCAAGGCTTAGAACACTGCCCGGCACACAGCGGGCATTCATTAAACACTTGCTGACTACGCCAGGTGCTAGTAAAGCAGGGCTGAAGCAGCCCCTGATGCCTCGCTGGCAGGGCTGCGTGAGGCCTGAAGCATGCGGCACAGGGCCTGGCAAAGAAGAGCCACTGGATAAATGCTCCATCTCTTCTTCCCATTCTACAGGCAAGGAAACAAAGCAGCGGCTCAGCGTTTCCCTTGGCTCATACAGCTCGGGAGCATGTGGGGCAGGACTCACACTCAGATCTTCCTGACTCCAAGGTCAGCATTCTAAGGACTGGGAGACTACCCTGCCTGGCACTGAACCTCACATCTCTCCAGACACACGCACACGGCCGAGCTCAGTCATTCTAGCTAACAGTAACAAGGAACCAGAGTTGGCGCGTGGCCTGGAGCCAGAGGTGCTCCTTCAAGGGTCTAACCGGTGTCTCACCATCCTTGAGGGCCCTGGTACCCAGAGAGGAGAAGAGCAGGTGCTGGCAAGCTCACGGTGCTGGCAAGTTCACCATCTCCAACTTTTCTTACCCAGAAAGGCAGGACCTTGATCATTGAAGAAAATCATGCATTCTGACAAACCAAAATTCCACAATCTGCCCCTGATGGGAGCATGACAAACATGCCCATTAAAGGGGCCCTGGCCCAAGCACCCTCCTTGGATCATGGATTAGATTGGGCAGTCAGGTAGCAGCGACATCTCACGTACCCATTTATCCACACAGGACATGGTGCCTTCTTCTCCCCCTCCCAGTCCACTACTCTTCAGTTCGCTTTGTGGCGGTCCTCGCCCATTAGAACCTAAGCTCCTAGAGGGCAGGGCCTGGCCTTTCAGCTTGTCAACACCCTCGCACACAGAAGGTGCTTAATAAATGCTACCTAACAGTTGAATTTCACAAAACGAAACAGGAAACACAGCATGTGAACAGACTCTGATTTCCTCATCAACATCTGAATGCCAGTGACCCCAGTGCAGCACAGAGCCGGACTGGGGCTCAATTCAGAGGTACACTGGCCCTGCAGCCAACTTCCTGCACCGCCGGGGGCGACTGCCTGGGCGACTGCAGGCAGGTCTCTGTTTACCCCTCTGTAGAATGAGGGGTTGGACCAGGTGGCCACAGAGGCCCCTTCCAGCTCCAATCTACAATTCACACTCGTTCTGTTACACCACGAGACCCACCCTCCCTCCCTTGGGGACATGCAGCCACACTGACCTCAGGGGTCACAGTCTAGAACCTTTCACATTTTAGCTACATTACTGACAATCAAACCCCAAGTCTGGTCCCACGTTTGCCAGATACACAGTTCACAGCTTCACCCTCCGTCTAGCCCTATGTCTGACCACAAGCCACTCATGTCCCTCTATCCCTGTGCAAGGGCTTGGTGGCAGCGATCAGACCATTTCATTCACTTCATCATAGGGCGGGTGTGGGGTGGGGAGGTGAACACCCAGACCAAGTTTTCTCCTCTGTAAAATGCACAGGGTCATATCTGTACTGCTCCTGTTTCACAGGGGGGCCTTCAGCACCCAATGTCAGCGAAGCCCTTCACCAATCTGAACAACAGAGAAATGCTATCAATCTCACTCTATCTCTCTCTCCTGGTCAGACAATGACCCCTCCCCTTCCTGACCCTTCCTGGCGGGGATGGGCAGGTGTCCGCCCTCCCCGCTCCCTTTGCTCTCACCTCCATCACCCTAAGGAACACTGGGCCCTCCTCTGTGCCCAGGAGGGTACAAAGTTTTGCAGAGTAAACATTTAATAAAGGTCTTTCCACTAATTATTATTTTTGCCATCTACTGAAGCTATTGGCTAAAGCCTGACATGTGGCTGAGAGTTCAGGATGGTGTCATTTCTAAGCATCTAGCTCTACCCCAAATGCCGAGGGAGACAGACACGGGTCAGGGAGAAGAAGCCTCTATCTGCCCACAAGATGGTGGAGGAGAAGGGGGAAGCTCCTCGGCCCCACCTCCAAGTCCCTCGGCTTCTTCCGACATCCTCTACCTTCATCTACACCCCCTTGCACAGGCACATCTCAGCCCACACAGACACCACAGCCCCCCATCTCCATCCCTAAACAACAGAAACAACACCAACAGTCATACAGAGTCATGCCCATGTTCTAAGCGGGTCAGCAGCCACAGGGCAGCTCGATCGCCTAATCTGCCTCTCCAGCTGGAGGTCAGCCCACAAAGGCCCGGTTAATCCATGCGACCCCCACAGCCACCATCATTTCCAAAGGTATTTCCATAAAAAGATGAATCATAAGATGCCAGAAACGAGGAAACCTGTGACGTGATGCCAGCTAAGTGCCACAGGGCGTCTGGGAAAAAGCTGGGTTCAAAGCACGGTTCTATTTATCTATTACCTGGGTGACTCTAGGCAAGTCTTTTAATCTCCATGGGCCTTAGTGTCAGCTGCGCAAGGGCAGGACTGGGTCAGATGACCACAGATGGAATGGCCTCCTGAGCCTGTCGTTTCACAGAAGAAGAAACAAGGCCCTTCATTGGGGCAGAAAGGGAATTCCAAAGCCATCAAGGCCACCCCTCCATTTTACAGAGGAGAAGACCGACAGGCAGAGGTGTGGAGTGACTGGTTCATGATCACATAGCGAATGAATGTCCGAGACGGGACACGAACCTGTCCTTCCCACTGCAAGGCCAATACCCTGTAAGGAATAAAGCTACGGAGCTGGCAGGGCTCTCAGAGGTCACCAGTGAAGAAACTGAGGCACAGAAAGGCCAAGTGGCTTGTCTACGGTCACAGTCAGCCAATGAACTCAGCACCCCAATGTGCCAGGCCTCGTGCTAATGGGGAGAGATGACATGCAGACAAGATGTAGACATCTGAGCTGGGAGCACACGGTTCCCAAAGAAAGACACAGGAAAGGCTTCGTGAGCAAAGGGTAGGAGCCAATCTCTGAAGCCAGGTCCTCTAGATTGTCTTTGGACACGCCCTCCCGGCCTCCACAGCAAGGGAGGCCACACCACCTCAGGCCATAGCCTTCCCAGCAAACTCAACAAACCTTAACCCTTCCCCTCCCACTGCTGGTCAGGGTGCAGGGGCCATAGCCTGGGACCTGGGATGGGGCCGGCTCAGGGGACTCGACCAATAGTCTTCCAGGGTTGCTTTCCTCCACTCGTTCTCTATGATTTTTGTCTCTTTGTCCTCAACACCAAATACCAGAGAAAAAATGCAATCTGACAGCGCTCTAGTTGCTTAGGATACAGGTTATCAAGTTTTTCTCCTAAAAAACACACCCATTAATAGAAATCTAAGATCTACATGCTACTCTGCCCTCTGTCTCTACAGAATGTGTGCACGCGCACATTTAGGTGTGTTTTCTTTCAGTCATCTGCTAGACTGAAAACCACTGGTGGGTCAAGGTCAAGTGGTCTTTTCCTTCTATAGGCCACAAACCCCAGTGCAGGGTCACACAGCAGGTAAGTACCGGGTATCTGTTACTGCACGGAGGTGACTTCAAGCCAGACAAGCTGAGCAGTTTGCCCAAAGTCACGCAGAATCATAATTGAACAATTCTGAATCTTTAGTCGAGCACAAATGACTAAATCTGGCTATTGAAAGCTCTTTGCACCCACATACAGCTTTCATACAGGGCCATCAAGTCAGGAGCTGACTGAGAAGCATCGACACTGGATGGGGGAAATGTTTTAAAGGAAACGTATGTGGTGTGCTCTGGGGGGGGGGGGGGGGAACCACTCAGTCCCCGTGGAACCCAGCATTGCGAGACAGACAGTCATTTAAGCAGTCAGATGTAAGAGACTGGGTTTCATTAAGCCTGGCTCTGCCACAGAATGGGGCACAAAGCAAACCAGACAGCCAGGGTGCAAGCAGCAGGAGCACATGGTCTCAAGCGACTTCCTTAGGAGCAGACGGATGAGAAAGGCATGTCATTTAACCTTTAACAAATGGCGCTGATTTAGGTACCTTCATGCTGTTACTGTCCAGGACTGCCTTCGCCTGCTTCCTAAGCCTAGAGAACACGGCCAGGATCTCGGGGAGCGCCTGGGCCAGGGGCTGCTTCGGGGTCTCAGGTTCTGCTTTCCCAAGCCCTTTCACCTGGGTTTCTGCTGGTGGCCCAGCGACACTCCCTCTGCCTCCTCCCCTCCCTGTGGCAGCTGGCCAGACACAAGGAGCCAGATTAATTAATATGTGCCTGTGTCTTGGTAGTCCCAGACTCTGCTCCACCTTGCTCACTCCCCCTCTGTTCATGGAGCATGAATCAGCTAGCAGGATCTTGGGATCCCACATCCAGTGCCAGGCGTGCGGGACCTCTGAGCCCTCCTGTGACACCAGAGGGCTGCCCAGTGTCTGAGGCAGGATTCGAACCCAGGCCCTCCAGACTCCAAGTTCCATAGCACCATGCCTCTCCACCCACCTTCTCCCTCTACTCAGACCTCCCATCACACCCCACCCCCCCAAGTCACTCTAAACTGTCCCCTCCCATCCATTCCCCTGGCCTCCGGACCTCTTTCCTGGACCATCACAACAGTCTCTTACTGGCCAAGGTAGCGACCAGTTCCTATGACATTCAGGAAGGACGACTCTGTTTCTCTACTTTAAAAACAGTAACACACCTCCCCATTCCAGGGACCTGAGATTCAAGTCCTTAATGAGGCACTGAAGGCCCTTCACAGTCCTGATAATGATTGCAGTGGGAAAGGGTTTGGGCATGGTGGAGATAAGATGGGTCAGCAAGACCTAGCTCACTGACTTCTGCTCAGTCAGCCTCAGTTTACTCATCTGTAAAGTGGGGATAATCACAGCATCTACTCTATCCAACAAGTGTGAGGATCCAATAAGTTCCCACGGAGGTCAAGTGCATTCTGCACACCAGCGACTGAGACCTAGATCCTGATCCCTTCCCAGGCCCCTCCTTCATGTCCCTCAGGCCATGCTCCCTTCCAGTCCAGACATCCAGATCCAACTTAAATGCCTCTCCCTCGGTGAAGCCTTCCCAGATGACCCCTAGCTCAGCTCTCCAAAGTCTGAACCCCCAAGGGCTCTTTGGAGACTTTCCCATGGACCCCCAGATGCTCAGGCCTCCTCTGCTGCTGCCTGGCGGCAACTTGTTCATAACAGGCAGCTAGCTCTGCGCCCCCACAAAACTGGAGGAAATGGGTCACTTCGATCTTGGGCTATGTGTGAGGTCTCTGTTCCTTTTCTTTTCTGTCTGCCACTAGTCTGGATGACGGGTTCCTTAAGGGCAAACCCCACGTCTGCTGGCAGCAGATGGTCACAGACCAAGGTCTACACTCGCAGACTTGATCCACCTTCATTAGCCCTCCAAGAAGAGAAGGAGGGGGTGGAAAGCCTGGGCAATCAATAGCCTCTGGCCAACACCCCAAGGGCAGGACTAAGAGGGATACCCACAGAGCTGTGTGTGGGAGTGAAGCCTCTGGCCTACTTTTCCTCACCAAACCAGCCTCTGGGGTGCCCAGCTTTGGGTCTGGATCTATGGCCCCTGGGGCTGGAGTTGGGAAGACCTGCCCTTACTGTGTGACCCGAAGCAGATCAAACTCTGGAGCCTGGGTTCCCTCCCCTACAAGCTGCAGGAGCCGGACTGCAGACCTGCTCTAAAGCCGGGAAAACCAACACTGAGTGTGTAAGAATGCTACCACTTGAGAAACTGGAGAACATCATTGCTGACCTGCGTGTGCCACATGTGTGTGAGTGACAATTCTGTCATCAACAGTCAAGAAAAGGAAAGACTTGAGTTCAAATCCATCTTTGGACCCCCACGACCTGAGTGACTCTGGACAAGTCACACACTCTCTGTCTAGTTCAGTTTTCTCAACTCTAAGATCTTAACTGAGAATCGCACACCTGTCTCCCAGGTTTGTCATGAGGATCCGAGGAGAGGCGTATAAAGTGTTCAATCTAGTGCCTGGCACAGAGCAGACGCTTCATAAATAAAGCTGCTTCTTCTCCCCCCTGTCTGCTGGCTTATTGCCCCAAGGTCTCCCCCAAGCTCTGCCTAACAGAGACTGTCTTCTTGGAAGTCGAGCACAAGGCGGAAGGGTAGCCAGGTCAGGCCATTGGTGCTGGCCCAATGGGCACATATGCACCCTCCATGTACGCAGCTTTCCTTATGTATACCACTGTTCAAAGCCTATGAAGGAACAGAGAGAGCCAGGTCAGGGAGCACCCCCACTGCCAGGGAATACACCTCCAAATCAGCCTGAGCCTTTTTAAAATAAAAAGCACCCACTGAGGTTATTAACTGATAAATACACTAATGATGACGTCCCTTATTAAGAAGATGCCTGATGAGGTGGATTTATTCTCAAAATATATACATGCTGTTGCTGCCAACAGAAATATCTCTGATCTTATCCACACTAGCCAATGTTTCTCCTAATAAAGCATTTGTTTCATAAATAAGGCTTTAATTTGAAAGTCTTAGGAGCCAAGATGTTTGTGTCTCTTCAAAGTATGTGTTTCCATTGTTTGGCAGAAATCACTTTGCTAGGGCACTGAACACTTTGGCAAAGGTTTCCACCCACTTCCCTGGGAAAGCCTTGGCTGGGAGAACCATTTTCAACCCCGCAAAAAAAATTTTTTTTTATTTTTTTGCAAATGTTTGGGCTATCCCAGCCACAAACATCTGCCAGTGCAGGCACAATCTGTGAATCAAAATAAACCATACAATGCATATGTGCCAGGACAGATAAGATGGGAGTTTATTAGTAATAGAACTTGGCTTTGATTATTAGTCATTAAGAGTGCAAAGATTCCAGTAGTGGCCTCTGGGCTTTCCTCCCTGGAATTCTTCTACTGGTGGGAGATGGGGGGAACTGCAATTTCTTCAGTTGGTCCATCTTAGTTTGGGAATGTCAAGGTGGCCCTTTCAGTTCTGTTAGAAAACCAAACATTCATTCATTGCTGGATCTAGGTCCCTTTGTATAGTGTCCATTTAATTTAATTCAGCTGTAATATGAGGGGATTTTGGATTAGATTCAAGGGCTTTTAACCTGGGGCATGGTGAACTTGCTTTAAAAAAAAAACCTGATAATTCTATTTCATTATAATTGGTTCCTGTGGTATCTTACGAAGAATCTTGTTTTATGCATTTAAAAATATGATTCTGAGAAGGAGTCCCTAGGCCTTCTCCAATGGCCGCCATGGGGGTCCAGGACATAACAAAAGGGTAAAAGCCCCTACATGGTCTCTGGGGTCCCTGGTAGCCCAGATCTAGGATATTTGCCTCTCAAAAGAATAACAACGGGGAAGGAGGAGGGTGGTGGTGAAACTTATAAAACTGATCTTTAAAGCTATGAAGGTTCCAGAGAAAGAGTCAATATTTACATTTTTGAAATTGTCTAAGCTTTGTTTTCTGGTTGTAGTATGTGTGTTTTTGAAATCACAGTTGTGCCTTGCACTTAGAAATCCACCTATAGCTTTTCACATTTTAATTAGCAAATGAAGACTTTTCTCAGAAAAGCTCCCAAACTGTTTTTTTCTGCTTGCTTGGTAATTAAAAGTTGAAAACAGCCTCAGCACTGGCTAATCTAAGAAGGAAAAGGGAAACCAAGCAAATTCCTGGGATACAAGAAAACGGTCAAATGAATACACTCCATGGACCACTTGGATGGCCGGTCAGCACCCCCCCCCCCTGCCCTTTGGACAAGCCTTGAAATTGGCTTCATTTGCCGTTTCCAGTATAAGCGCCCTGCGTTCTCCAAGGCATGTTCAGGGACCAGGCTTTCCAGAACACTGATACTGGTTGGTAGCTGCTGTCAAGCAGATGGTTCAGCAGAATGGCCCTCAGATGGCAGAGAATCTGAATGTTGTGTATGATTTCTTCACTAATTTCTGGCACTATTGCTACATGCTGTTATCAGGAAATCTGGAGGCTAGGCACCAACAGGTTACACTCCATGAGGGACCCCGCATGCCAAGAGCAGAGACATGATTTAAAAATTTTTAAAGAGTGGTTTAAATACGAACTTCTCCCTCCAGACAAGGAAGAGTCCAAAGGAATGGAGAAAAAAAATTTTTAATGCAGTTAATGCCCCCTCCCAAAAGGGCATCAAAACAACATCCCCAAAATCACACCCACATGCCTACTTTCTTATTTTTTATAAAAAAAATTTTTATGAGAAAGATTCACACACATATGAGAACTATCCTGGAGGAAAATACAAATAAATCTTTAATGAAGGTAACACCTCTACAGTCAAACAAATGACTAAGGAGAAGGCCCTCCTGCGGTGTTTGTTCACTGATTACCCAAAAAGAAACTGACTCGGTCCAGCAAAAGCCAATCTCTAACAAGGAGGTTTGTGTGTGGGTGCCGGGCTCCTACAGGACTCCTCAACAAATACAAACACTCAATGAAGAAACAGGAAGCCGGGCAGGGGTGTTTGCTCATGGGAGATGATGGACGCGAGCAGAAGACAGATTCCCTAGACATGGCAAGATGACAGCTCCCCCTCGCTGCCCAGAAGAAGAAATAAAGGGGGTTGGGGGTCAAGATGACACAAGCACTAAGTATCAAAGGTGAGACCCGAACCCAGGTTCTCTGAACCAAGACCAACACGGGTCTTCTAAGGCTTTTCTAGATCAATCAACAAGGATTGGCTAAGCGCCTACTCTGTGCCACACACTATATACTCAAAGACAAGGGTATACAAGCCCTGCTCTTCTCAAGCTGGCATTGTATTGGGGAAGATGACTTGTGTAAATCTATGCAAACTATAGAAAAAATAATTCATGCATGGGAACCTAGGCAGAGAAGGCAACAACAGCTGGAGAATGACCTCATGTCAGGCGTAGCAAGCCCCAAAAAGCACTAGGGCCTCCTCAGTGAGACCCAGAAATAGTCAGATGAAATGACCATACCAAAAAAAAAAAGAAAACCAACCTAAAAGGGTGGGAGGGGAAAGCAACCCTTTATGCTGATTATGATATAATGTTAAAATGGCTCATCCGTGAAGCTAATATTGAATATTGTATCTGGGGCAGATAGTACAAACGGTCGATAAGACGAAGCCAGAATTTAGCAGAAGGAAGAGTGGGGTAGATTTTGTTGTTTAGTCTTTTTTCAGTCATGTCTGATTGTGACCCATTTGGAGTTTTCTTGACAAAAGCAGAAATTTGTTTTGCTTCTCCATATTTTCTGTTTCTTTTTCCACTGTGGCGGGGGAGCAGAAAGGAAGACAAAATATTTTTATTTAATAACATTAAAAAAATCTTTTTAATGAAAATTCCTTGAGGGTAAGGATTGTTTCTGCTATTTGTAACTTCCAGCACAGTGCCTGGCATTTGATAAAATGTTTGATAACTGATGGATTGATTTTATGATACAGAAGGGTTCACCCCGCCCACATAACATGCATGGGTAACAAAAACCCCCACATTAAAATCTGGATTAAGATACTATAAAGAAAAATAAAGAAAGTTCGACTGTTCGCTGAAAATATCCTGAATTCACTTCAGAGAATAAAGCAATATAAGCAGCAGCATTTTGGAGAGGAAGCAGTCTACACAAAAATGAAATCAAGAGTTTGGCAAGGCACAACTGCAAGGAATTTCTAAATTCGAGAGCTTGCCAGCTTTCGCTCTCTGTCTTCCCCTTTTAACATGTTAACAGGAGTCCCAAAGCAAATCAGTGTCTGACCTGTCAAATCATGCCGTTGTTGGCTGAATGCAAAGATGGAGTGGCAGCCGTAACATGGAATTTCCTTGTTTTTATTAGTTTAAGACTCTTCAAGAGCAACTTTGACATTGGGGAAAACTTCTGACTATGTCCTGCTGCAAGCTTAGATCCAGTTACCTCTCACATGTTTTCAATCATTTCGCCTGCCAATTTTTACTAGTTATCAAGAGACATTTGTGGTTCCAACCCGAGGCTCAGCTCTCTCCCAGCTCTTCTGCGCCCCTCCTCCAGTGAAGTCCTGTTGGAGCCCAGGCCCAATGAGGTTGCCAGCAAAGTCCTGATAGCAATCAGATTCGGGGTCTGCTACTGAATTGTGCTGGTCAGACCAGGGTTGGAGAGAAAGATGGCGTATATTCCAATATATCAGCCCACTACTAAAAAGGGGGAAGGGCTGAAGATGCATGGAGGTCTTCAAGAGACCCCAGGAGCCAACTAGCCCAAGTCCCTCTTTTTATAGATGAGGGAACTGAGGCTCAGGGAGATTAAATCACTTGTCTAAGGTAGCACAGGTAGTGTCAGAGGTGGATCTAGCCCAGGCCCTCAATGGCTAATCCAGTATACTTTCTACTAGATAGCCCTGCCTTGAAAACTGGAATTTTGTTTTGAGTACTCTCAATGAGAGAAATGGAATGATCTATTTTTCAACCAAGTAACACTTATCAAGATCCTACCATGGGCCTGGCACTGTGCTATGCCCTGGAGGTACAAAGGAAAGTCACACAATGCCCTCCCTCAAATGGTTTATGTCCTACTGGGGCAACACAGGTAGAACACACCACATATAAATGTGAGCATTCACAAGATAACTCTACGTGGCAGAGTTACATACTAAGCAACTCAGGGGACCAGAGAAGGACTCAAGAAGGAGGAGGTATCTAAGCTAAGTCTGGAAGGAAAACAGAATCCAAACGACGGAGGTAAGGGCTACATTCTAGGCAGGGGAGACCCCAATACAAGGGTACCGAGATGGGAGATGGTATGCTCTGTGGGTCACTCCTGCTAAACCAGTGAGTCTAAGGAAGAGAATGATATGGTCAAAGACCAGAAACATAAGGAAAGCTTTAAATGTCAAATGAAGGACTTTATATTTGCTCCCAGAAGCAAGAGGAACCCACTGGAGATCACCAACTCCTGGAATGAAATGGTTAAACCTGCCTGTACTTTAGGGTGGTGGCTGTGTGCCCAATGGCATGGAGAGGAAAGAAATGAGGCAGAAGGGCCAATCAGGCAACTGGCAACAATCCAGGGAAGAGGGGGTCCTAAAACCACCCCCTACCTCTACACAATCACACAAAAACTAAAGAGGCGGCAAGCTCCAACAGTGAACTGTACTATTCAATCTTAAATTACTCAACTATGTCACCTGGGACATCCACTGTGGGGGTCCACAAGGGGCCCAGCTAAGGTCAGCTATAGGCACTAGGTAGCCTGGAGAGTCCGGCCATTTAAAAAAATTGACCACAGGTATTTTTAAGTGCCAGAAGGATAAATAACTATTGACCCATATATGCCTACTTCATCATATTTATAAAAACAAATGAGAAAGTGATTCAAACACATTTGAAGAGCATCCCTGATGAAAGCATGACAAAGGAGAGGAATCACACAGATGTCACCTACCTTTACCCTCTATCACATCAGAACATCCAGTGGCTCTACCAAGAGCAGAATGTAAGCTCCTGGAGGGCAGGGGCCCCCAAGGCCTGGCTTGGAGCGGCATGCCCTTCGGTGGGGGTGTGGCTTTGGGCTATCTCTAAATGTCAGCAAATGTTTACTCATGTCTATCAATAAGTATTTATTAAATGCCTGCCATGTGCCAGGCACGACACCGGGCAGTGGGAATGTGAATCCAAAAGTAATACGTTCCTTGCCTTCAAGCAGTAGCTTACATTCTAACATCAAGACTAGACCTGCCTTTCTGCAACAGCCACTCGCTGACCCTAGCTAAGGGGATCTACACACTCCCCTCCAGGGACACGTCCTCCACCACCCAAAGTCAACCGTCAGCTCCCACTTGCTCTTTGCCCCAAACCTCCAGCCCAGTCCTTTTCCCCCACACTAAATGGGCCCAATTTCTTTTTTTTTTTCCTGGAGGGCAGTTGGGTTTAAGTAACTTGCCCAAGGTCACACAGGTAGTTTTTGTGTTAAGTATCTGAGGTCGAATTTGAACTCGGGTCCTCCTGACTCCAGGGCCAGTGCTTTATTCACTGCGCCACCCAGCCACCCCCTTGGGCCCAGTTTCTTTGGCCAATGCTTCAGGCCTGAGCTGCCCTCCTCTGCTCTCCCTCTATGATACGGCCATCCCCTTTCTTGGCAATATCTCCACATCCTTTCTACGAGGTCTCCTTTCCTGTTCTAGTGGCAGCTGCCTCAACCACTTCTCCAACTACAAATTCTTTATCAGAAAAAGCTGTGCACACAGCAAAGTCATCCCTGATCAACATATGCATTTGGAGCAGGCTGGCTTTCACCAACAACATCCCACGGCAGACTACAGCTTTCAAGTCACCCAATGGCCTGAGTGGCTCGGAGGGAAGATGGCATCTTACCCATGGCGAGTCAACCCTTGGCTATTTGAAAAAGGATTTCACTTGGTGCGGGCACAGCAAAATGCCTCCTTCAAGGAGCCTCCTGTCCAGGTGTTAAACTCTCACAAGACCCCTTGACGTAACAAGAGAGAACACTCCTCAACGGAACTCATTAACTTCAGGCAAGGCATAAAACAAAAGCAAATGCAAAATTCGGTGCCATTAACAGGAAAAGGATGGCCGCTATTAGAATTAGTATATTGGGGGAAGTGTGTCTGTTTTTCCCCTTTCCACATAACATCCTAGGCCGAGATCTAGATGGGACCTTAGTTCACTGAGTTCAACTCTTTCATTTTATAAGAAAGCTGAAGTGCAGAGAAATGACTTGCCTAAGGTCACACAGAGCCAGAGCCAGGGTGGATTCCCAAGCTACTGGTTTTTCTCCTGTGACCTGATGCAATCATTGGTGTATTAAAAGAAATATTTCATTCAATAGGTGTGGCACAATGCAAAGAATTATTGGCTGAGACTCAGTTTTCCCTTTTGTTCAATTAAGGGCATGGGCCAGATGGTCCTTGCGGAGCCTTCCAGTGTGAAATGTGTGGTACGATGATGAAGCAACATACAAAATGAGCAAAAGGTCCACCAGGAGGCCAGCCCTCCCGGGCCATCCAAATGCAGGGCTCCTCCCCGCTGTTGGGGACCCCTTGGGCAGCTGGCGGGTGATATCACTGAGGGAAAGGTTCAATTACAGTTGGAACACAGTTAAACCAGAGGTGGGATTTTGGATCTCTTCAGACCCTTGGGGGAACCTTGGGCATCTTAATGCATGGCATCAGGGCATACCAAGGGAATGTATCCGATATTAAATTATCCTAACACTCCAAGGATTCTTAACCAAATATCTGGGATTTGTGAAAATGTTTTGATACATATATTTCAGTATAATTGCTTCCTTCATAGTCCCATCTATTTGATGGACTTAACAATATGGTTCTAATAAGGGGTCCAGGCCACATAAATGGGGAAGAATCTCTTCCCGAAAGCACTTTACAGAATCTGTTGGCCGTATACTTATTATGGATCAATCACTTTCCCACATTTCTTAAGGGCAGCACAGACTGCAAATTGTTATGAAGGTAATGACTCAAGTTCTAACAATGTGAGAATTTCTCTCATGAACAAGTTAATTTTTCCACAACCATATTAGGCATCATTCAAATTAAAAAAAATGTACAAATCATTTTAGCTTTAAGAGATGATTTCCACATTAGAGGCTGATATCTTCCCAAAGTGCCAATATTAAATAAAAAAAAAAACACGGAGCCAAACCTTTTCAACAAAAACCTGTTAATTTCTTGACTGAGAATTTGTCAAGTTTCAGACTGGAGTGAATTTTAGTAACTGATTTACAAGAAAAATACCAGTAGGCTTAACACACTGTCACTAAAAAGTCTCAGTTTGGCACCCATTTCAAATTCTTTAGGAGAAAGTGGCAAAAAAGAGGATTCTAAAGTTAGTGAGCTCACAATTTTCTTACTAAGGAATGTCGCTGTCTGTCTAAAGCAAAGTTAACAATCTGTTAACTAGTTCCCTTCTATGGTCTAATGGAAAAGATGTGCCTTCTTTAAGTTCCTTATAAAAGAGAAAAAAAGGATTCTAGAGGAAAAAACAAACAAAAATGCAAAAGAAAACTCCCTTTCCCCACCCTCCCTCAGTCCTGAGGTTCAGGTGCCAGGCAGCCCTTCTTTTAAAGGGGGCAGGATTCCCCCAATGCTAATTCAGCTCTGCTACCGACTTGGGACCAGTTACTACGGATCTCTTCCTCACCTTCCTCATCTGGACTAGGAGGAACTTGGGCAACATGGTATCTCAGGTCCCTCCAGCTCCAAGCTTTCTCTTTTGATGCTGCCTCCAACATTTCTTCATGCATGTTCCCCAAGCTCCTCCTCTATGGTCACATGAAGCCATCAAAACTGGGATGAGGAAGAACGCTGGGAATTCTGCTTCCTCTCGCTCGGGAGACTAGGCTCCCAGAAGCAGGGATGAAAGGCAGGGTCCTTGAGAACCATCCACTTCAAAGCCCTCCTTTTGGAGAGGGAGGAACTGAGGACCATGGCTGTGAAAGGCACCTGCCCAGGGTGCAAGGATCTGAACCCAGGTCCTCTGACTCCAGAGGCTGTACAGAAGAATCTCATTCATCTGTGCCATCTCTCTCTTAGGGCCGTCAGGGTCAGCTCTAGAGTCAGAAGCACTAAGGTCAAATACAACCTCATGTACTTACTAGCCGTGTGACCCTGGGCAAGTCACTTAACCCTCACTGCCTCAGTTTCCTTATCTGTCAAACGAGCTAGAGAAGGAAATGGCAAACGCCACCAAGATCTTTGCCAAGAAAACTCCATATAGGGACATGCAGAGTCAGATGCTCCTTCATGACAAATATCTCTCACGACTCCATAATTTTTGGTTATTTTATGCTGCGTGTCAATCCATTAGCGATCATTCATCATGCTCTCGGAAGGTGCTAGGCATGGTGCTAAGGACTGGAGCTGCACTGACAAAAGTGAAATGGTCCCTGCCCTCAAGGAGCACGCAGTCTGAAGAGGAGAACCACAAGTCTATGCCAAATGAATACTGGGTGATACAAAGGGGGGCTGGCGAGCACCTTCATGTTCTGGGAAGGACAGGGGAGGAGAATCACGGATAAAAGGAGGTGGGAAAGGGAAGTCAGAGCATAGCTGTGCAGAGTCAGAGGAGCAAAGGGGCCACCCCTCCCAGGGCAACTGCCCAATGGCGGAGCAACGACCCTGAACCCAGGTTTGTCCTCCCCGCCACCCCCAGGGGTTCCATCCGGGGGTGGTTTGTGACTCTGTCCTCAGTGACCTGAGGTTTCCCTTTTTCTGTGAGATGCTGTGAAGAGCCCTTCAAATCTGAAGCTTCTATTCTACTCAGCTGAGGGAGAGGCCAGCCCCGGGTACCTGCATTTTCACAAACAGCTTCAAAGGCGAAGGCAGGATCTACAGGCCAGAGCAAGGGGAAGCTGATTTCAAAACCCCTCTGCGTTCAGGGAAGGTCAATCTCACCTCACTGGGCAGCCTTAGGAAACTCCAAGAAAGAAAAGTTGGACACAAACAGCTAAAGGCATCACCCGGGAGTTCCTGGGTCAGTGAAATCTCGGGCCCAGTCAGTCCTTATCCCTACGTGGCCAGATTGCAGAGAAAAGGGCCAAATTTCCAACTCAATTCTCTACCACTCGGGAAATTCAGCTCCAGGCCAGTGTGCTAGGGGAAGGAGCAGCTACCCTATGTGAAACCCATGGCCATATACCTCTATCCACCTGCTATTCCTTGAAATGAAGATTTTCTGGTGAGCAAACCACAGAGAAGGAGGGTATGTGTGAGAGTTTATTAAATGCCTACTATATGCCAGGCGCCATACTAAGCGCTTGTTCTATGAATTTTATCTCATCTGACCCTCTCCACAACCCTGGGAAGGAGGTGCTATTATTATGTAATCACATTATACAGGTGAGGACACTGAGGAAGATGCACGTTAAGTGACTGGCCCAGGGTCACACAGTCAATAACCATCTGAGGCCTCATTTGAACTCAGATCTCCTTATCTCCCGTCCCAGACTCTAATGCATATAAAAATGGGAGGGTCTGAGCAAGAAATTACTTCCTTCTTGAAAGGAAGAAAGACATGTTGAGTAGGTCTTTTGCCTTCGTGACTTGTATATAACCCTCCAATGCCCAACAGCCACCGGGTCTGGGAAATTCTGCCCGGAGTTTCAGGCTCGGACTCGCGCTCGTTGTCCGGCTCACAAAATAATGAGGTCTCCCACGTCTGACTTGCAGGTCACGGACGGCGTTGCCACCCTCCAAGGTGAGCGCAGAACAAACCGAAGCCAGTCCACACTGTGCCATCCAGACTGGGGCCGTTTTACTGCTCCAGCAGAGACTCCAGAGCAGGCGGCCGAGACTCCTTCCCAAGCACTAAATTCACCCGAATGAGGCGGCCCCCACCCGGCGTGATTTACACCATTAGGATTATTTAAGACTGACACGCAAACATGGTGTTATTTATGAAGCTGAGGGACTGCAAAAGTTCCAGAAATGCTTTCATTTGACAATGCATCTCTAAAGCAAATAAAAACCATCCTTTAATGTCTGGGCCATAATTTGATGGCATGCAGAACTACAGATTTGAATAAAAATCTGGGCACAACTAGGGTCCGTCTTCTGTTGGATTCTATTTGTTCTGTTAGTCTGCTGGATAATTTAAAATAAAAACAGATGCGGTCCTCACGGGAAAACCCCTCCAGAAAACGGCTTCAGAAGGCTCAGCTCCTGAGGTTCCCGACACCTGGCGCCATTTTTTCCCTGGACCACCACGGTCCTCTCAAGCCGGCTGGTCACGCAGGGGCTCCGCAGTGGACCCTAGAGTTCGGAGGCCACGTTCCAAATCTGCCCCTTATTTACTGCCTCCCCGAAGCATTTCAGCCTCCAAGCTGGATGTATATTTCATACAAGACCCAAACTTTTAAATATCCACGGGAAGATTTCATTTTTATAGGCAATAAACATTAAATCTAAAGGACTGGAACATAAAAAGTATTTTAATACCACATAAATCACCTTTCCCTAGACAGAATAAATCTCGGAAGGTTTTAAGGACTGCAATATAAATTTTTATGGCAAATTATCTACATAGAAATTATCTGCATGAGATGTATTTTCACCTCACTTTATCTGCATAGCGCTGACAATCTTTTCAATCACATCGGTGAATTCAAACGGGGCCGGCGACCGAGCATGGCCGGCCGCAGAGCCACGGGGAAGGGTCAGTCAGCCGGGGACTCCCAGTCCGGTTGTGGCCCGGGCCTGCCCGCTCTGCCTCCATAAGACGCTTCAGGAGCGCTGGGATCAGTCACACGTCATACACTAACTCACACTCGTGCGGCTGCTAGGAGTCTTACAAAGGACAGTCTCTCATTTAACACTGGAAAGGAGGTCAGCTCTGGAATCAGAGGACGGGAAAATGAGGTCATATCCTGGCTCTGACACATAATATTTATGCAACCACGAGCTGGCCGCGTGAAATCCCCGAGTTTTGGTTTTCCTCATCTATAAAATATGAAGCCCATTTTTCTGACACGTATTAACTAAGTGTTTAATTAAGTGACCCTGGGCAAGTCACTTAACCTCAGTTTACCTCAGTTTCCTCCGCTGTAAAGTGGGAACAGCATAGCCCCTACCTCAAAGGGTTGTGAGGATGAAAAGAGAGATTTGTAAAAACGTGCAGCACAGAACCTAGCACACAGCAGGTGTTCACAGAAATGTTTAGGGGCCGCTAGGTGGCGCAGTGAATAGAGCACCGGCCCTGGAATCAGGAGAACCTGAGTTCAAATCCGACCTCAGACACTTCATACTTACTTTGGGCAAATCACTTAACCCCAACTGCCCTCCAAAAAAAAAAAAAAAAAGAAACATTTTATTCCCTGCTACTTGTATCATCATGTGTTCCCATTTTACAGATGAGGAAGCTAAGGTCTAGGGAAGCTAAGAAGGATTCATTTGAAATCAGACCTCTCCTGTATGGTGACAGCGGAAAGGGTGCTGGGTTTGGTGTCAGGGAGCCTGGGTTCACACACTGGTTCTGCCTTGATGACCTCTGCACCCCTGAGCAGGTCACTTAATTTCTCCAAACCTCATAATGAGGGTGCCGGATTAAACGGCCTCCAAGATCCCTGCATCTAAGGCTGCGAACCTATGACCTCCCAGCCTCAGTTTGGACCACAGCTCTGCACTTGTGTGATTCTGTAATTCTAGGACCTCTGAGGTCCCCCTGAACTCTAAATCAGAGATCTGAGGCCCTGCACAATGAGAGAGGGGCCTAAAGGAGGCGGCTTCCGAGGAGCAGCCGTCGCTGACCCGGAGACCTTTGCCAGAAAGAAGACCTCTTCTCCCTCCTTTCCGGAGGCTGTCAAAGCAGCCTCACTCCATCACCCAAGAATCGGTGCTTCAGATTGGTCCGGAGCAAGGAGGAGGGCCTCTAAGTGCCACCTCTCAGTGCCAGCCCACGGGGCCAGAGCAGAAACACGAGCCAGGGTTCTGGCTCTGCCTCAGTCACATCTGCTTTCTGGGTCTGATCTACAAGGGGAGGAGGGTGGACTACATGACCCAAACACCTTCCACCACCATGCTTTTAATGAATTAACTAGTAACAATAATGAAGCTAACATTTACACAGGGCTTCAAAGTTTGCAAACTGCCTCTCTATTTATTATCCTATTTCACAAATGAGGAAACCCAGGCTGAAAGAGCTCACCAAGCACGAGTCAGGATCTGAACTCAGACCCTGCTTGCTCCAAGACCACTGGTCTATCAACTACACCATGTACCCCCCTCACAAAGAAGGTCACCACGGCTTTTTGAGAGCGGGGACTGATTCCTGTCCGTCTTTGTCATCCCTGCACCAAACACAGGGCTGAACACACAGTAGGCACTAATTACTCATCAATCAAAGGTCATACAATTACAGAACCTTTGACCCTTTGCTATACTAGTCAGCTGAAAAAAAAAAATAACAAAGACCAAAGAAAATGAAGACTGAATGTTTCTAACTTCTTCGCAGGCTCTAAGTGCTGAGAGATAGAATAAAATAAATAAGTTGGCAGCACACATCTGCTTTCAGATACATAACTTATAGCCGTCTCTCTATGAAATGGAAGAGAGAATCTTGAAATTCTCCTCCCACTGGTTTTATTAAAAAATAAAAGAAATACTTATGCCTTTCATCTAAGAATTTCCACTCAAGGCTTTTTAATGTCCTAAAATTTTAAGTACAATTCTCCTTCATTTTCTTTTAGGGCCTAATTAAATAAAAATACATCTAGCATTATGAAATCCTAGATAAAAATTGGGGGGAGGGAGGGCCCTTTGGCAAGTAGGCACTGATTTTAACTGACCCAAGTTTACCCGGATGAGCGCTGACAACAGACTGATGAGACAAAAAGGGACTTCGGACAACATTTCTCAATTAAAAAGTCACATTTTCATTGGAATAAAAGCCTACCCAGATTCATGATTATGCACAACACTATAATGGTGGGCCCATTTCTCGGTCTCATCACCAAAATTTCTCATCAAAGCGGCAATTTCTGTCCTGCTTGTCTGAATGAGGGTAATCAGGAGCCATGGTGAGTTCTGAACGACCGACCGCCAGAAGCTGGGTGGGGGAGCTGATGCGAGAAAGCTCGCTTGGTACCGGGAGAGGTATGGCTCTCTCCAGCTTCAAAGCCACATCATGCCAACTCACAGCAGCTTGTGTGATATTATTTAAAACGTGCTAAAGCTTTTCACTGTTGTACCAAATGGGGAAAGCAGCCATCCCAAACCCAGAGGCTGGGGGGGGAGCGGATAACAGGCCCAACAAACTACTTCCCTTACGAGGCAAACCCTCCGTCAGGAATTCTGTCATTGACACCAACTGGCTCAAGGCCAAGGTCATGAGAAAAACGAGTTTTAAGTGGAATTCAGTTCTATAGCTGGACGCTTTATCTATCTAAGAAGCAGAGTGCCTAGTGAGGGCAGGCATCTGTTACTGGGGTCTGCACTTGCAACTACAAGGGACTAAGTAACAATGCAAGAATTGATTCTACCCTTTGAAGAAAACAGTGAGATCCTTCTGAAAAGCACGCATGGAGCACCTACAAATGGGTACAAGGACAAGCATCACAGCAATGCTGGCTTAATGCCCCCATGCCAACGCAGTCCTCTCGAGGGCAGGGCCTGCCTTCTGACTGGCCTCAGCGCTTAGCCAGCCCGATACGACCTGACCGGTGGACGACAGAAGGCAAGGACCAGAACATAAACCGGAGAGGCCGGTGGCCTGCTGGCTTTCAATTTAAATCAGCAAAGAGACCTTGGCACAATCTGCCCATATGCTGAGAGGGCGACACCGGTGCTGCCTGGGGGGATGGGGCTCCGCCGCTCTAGAACGGGGTTCAAAGAGATGCCACAGTCGTCGGAAAGTTGGGAAAGAATGGGAAGGCCATTGAACTGCTCCATCTGTCCATACTGTCAATACTGTCCATCTCAGTAAAGGGGAGAGAGAGGAAAGCTGGGGGAGGGAGATGGAGAAGGAAAGGGGGAGATGAGGGAGGGAGAGGGGAGGAAGGGGAGGAGGGGGAGACAGACAGACGGCTAAGGAGAGCCAGGAAAATGGGGAAGCTACCATTCATTTTTTAAAATTTGTTTTATTAAAAGGTTAAGATTAAACGTTAACACAACCAAGCAGACTTGCTTAGTAACTATTGACATTTAACTGACTTGATTCCAACCCAGAGCATAATAAGCCTCCCTCTCCCCCCACCCCGACTCGGGTCTCTGTTGATCCATTCATCTTTTGTTCCCTTTTCCTCTGGGATGGTCTTCAACATGGAAAGCACTTCAATGGAAACCATACTTTTTTTTCTGTTATCTGATAAAATCTGCTAGAACCAGAACCCCAGATTATACATTCTGTCCTTTGTTTTGGTACAGCGAGGGGGTGTGGTATGCAGAACTCAGGACCCGAGTTCAAATTTGACCTCAAGACCCTACTGTGTGACCCTAGCCAAGCGACCTCTGTCTCCCTTTCCTCAGCTGTAAAATGGGTCCTGTGAGAACCAAATGAGACAATAATACTTGTAAAGCATTGAGCACAGAGCCCGGCACAGAAGAAGCGTATATAAATGTTGCTGTTGCTAAATAAAATCATCACACACAATTCTGATTTAATAAAAAATTCCAATAATGAGCATCCAGGCCAGTCATAAGGGCATCCAACACCACCCCATTTTTTAAAGCTTCTTATAATCAATGCTTTCTTCTTATGGAAAAATGGCATCAGGAAAAGCAAAATGCATCAGAAGTTCTTAAAAAAAAAAAAGATATCTTGTTTTTAGTATTCCAGGGTTCATTTTAAGCTTCCTTCACTGCCATGAGTAAATGGAACTGGGGAACACAGGAGGTGAATAAGCCACCAGCTGAATAAGATTTATTCTGAACCTCAGAAAGAGATCACAGATTGAGAGTTAGAAGTTATTATTACCAATAAGTGGAGAGTTAAAAATCAGAGTTTCTGGGGATGGGGTACACACTGGCATTTAGACATAGGTTTATATATACCAGCTCCTTTGCTCAGCTCAAAAGCCCCCTCCTGGGTCATACAGAATTAAAGGACTAGAGATCAACTGAGGAAAAGGGCCTTGGAGACCATCTAGGTCCTCACACAAGTGTTCATTTTACAGATGAGCAAACTGAGGCCCAAGGCGGTGAGCCTGAGGTCACATAAGCACCTACCTCCTCTTCTCCCCTCCCTCCTGCCCTGAAAGATGATCCATATTGCTTTTAACAAGCTCACAAGGCAGCTGCAAAGCGAAGGGACTTAGACCTAAAACGACGGAGGCTCATTGAGGGCAGAGGCTGGTCAGTGCCTTTTGTCTTGGCATCCCCTGCCCTAACACAGTGCCTAACACACAGTAGATGCCTTGCTGAAATTTGGAACGATGCCCAAAGGATAACCAAACTGTGCATATGCTTTGACCAGGCAATACTACTCCTAGATCTGTATCCCAAAGAGATCATAAAAAGGGGGAAAAGACCCACGTGTGCAAAAATATTTCTAGCAGCTCTTTTTGTGGTGGCAAAGAACTGGAAGTTGAGGGGATGCCCATCCATTGGGGAGTGGCTGAACAAGCTGTGGTATATGAATGTAATGAAATACTATTGTGCAACAAGAAACGGTGAGCAGGGGGAATTCAGAAAACCCTGGAAAGACTTAGATGAACTGAGGCAAAGTGAAACGAGCAGAACCCGGAGAACACCGTAGACAGTAACAGCAATAATGCAAGATAGTTACAAGAGACTCATGATAAAAAAAAAAAAATGCTATCCACATCCAGAGAAAGAACTAACGGAGTCTGAACACAGATCAAAGCAGACTATTTTCACTTTCTGAGTGTGTGTGTTATGTATGTATGTGTGTACACATGTGTTTTTCCTTTTAATCTGATTCTCCCTTAACAACATGACTAATAAGACAATGTGTTTTATATGACTGTACATATATAACCTATATCAAATTGCTTACTGTTTTAGGAAGAGGAGGGTGGAGAGAGGGAGGGAAGGAGAAAAATGTGGAACTCAAAATTTTGCAAAAATTAATGTTAAAAATTGCATTTACCTATAATTGGAAAAAATAAAATTCTATCAAATAAATAAGAACGAACGCTGAATTGAACAGCACAAATAATTTTTAGTGTTAAGTGCTGATGTGGCCAATAAGTGCTTTCGGTTTGGAGAAAGAAGGCATCTCTGACTAGGGTAGATGGGGAATGTTTCTCCCTATAGGCTTAGAAGACCCATGGGAGGATTCCAGACAAGTGATGGTGAAAGCGCTCAGCCACAACGTCCAGGTGGGAAGGCATGAATTATGCTTTGGGGCTTTAGCATAGACCGGCTGATCCCATCACTTCTGATGAAAGGGCTTAGACAGTCATCGCTGTCACCTTTTTCCCCCCATACTGCATAGACACACTCACACAATTCTCATTTTACTCTCACTCAGAGAGCCTGCCTTAGTATCATGAAATCCTGGGTTCAACTTCTGCCAGAGGTGGCCACATGTCCTAGGAAGGAAACTAGACTTTCACAGAATAATCTGGAGATGGGTCACATAGAGATTATGATGTGAGTTTACTTGTAGGATCGTAGAAATTAGACTCTGAATGGACCTTAGAGGTCTTCTGATCTAATGCCCTTATTTTACAGATGAGAAAACCGAGGCCTACAGAGTGGAAGAAAGGGAAAAAGCATTTCTATAGTATCCATTATGTGCCAGGGACCGTGCCAAGTGATTTTTACAAATATCTCATCTGATCCTTACAAACCTGAATAAGGATTATTATTAATTTCTCCATTTTACAATTGAGGAAACTGAGGTAAACAGAGGGGAAGTGACTTGCCCAGGGTCACACAGTTAATAAGTATCTGAATCAGGATCTGAGCCAGGTCTCCCTGACTGCAGGCCTATTTCTCTACCTACGGGTACACTACGGAGGCCCAGAGAGGTGACCCAGCTGCAGCTCCATCCAGGCTCTTCCCATCCTGTAGGGTGGAGGCAAGGATTGGTCCTGTGTGCCCGGAAGCGTGTTAGGTACTTGGGTTGACAAGCACCCCATAGTTCGCAGCTTTTCCTCTCTAATCTTTGGTGCTGACCCTGGATTAGAGCCTCTAGGAAGACCAGGGCCCACCCTCTGAACTGTTCTGCACCCCAGAGTCTGCATGCCCAGTCCTGCCTGATTCAGCATACCTCCTCCCCAGGGAAGTGGGCCGGGCCCTCTGTTCCCCGACTCCTACCACTGTCTGTCCCTTCATTTTTAAGACGAAGAGGGGAAGACAATTCTCCTTGGAACCTGGACCAGTTCAGCTCTGGGACTGCCTTGCCACTAATCCTTCATCTCGCCAACTAGGGGGAGACTGGGGGGGAGGGTGTACAGAAAAGGGAGCAGGGAAGGATGCTTCAAAAAGACCAACCAAGCAACTCCAAACGCCACTGAGAAAAATCTGTTGTTGCCTAACCACGTGGCCAGGCCACTGCCCAGTCGTGCCTCAGCTTTAGCATAACCTCTGTGCTGTTGAATCTAGGGCCCTTGGCAAGAAGGCTACCCCGTGGCCCAGCTGAGTGTGAATCATGGAGGCGGCCAAATACCTCACCAGGGCCAGCAGGGCCCCCAACACTCACCTCCCCAGTACTGCCTAGGCTGATGAATGTGCAAATACAAATACAGTAACCCACAGAGAACACGCATTCTCAAACCAAGTCGAGACCCGGCCCACAGGGCCCTTATGGATGACATCAGGCGCCATCACTGTCTCTGAGTCTGATATCGCCCATCTGTTCCCTGATTTTCAGATGATTTTCCCTGAGGCCAAGGAAGCCTACAGGATCTGCCCAAATCCCCCCAACGGTGATGGGGGTCACTCGGGCTCACCCCAGCAGAGTCTGAGCTGGTCTGCTGCCATTCTGAGTGGCCACATCAGTCACCTGCCACCCCAGGAGGCTGAAGCGGCCCAGCTGTCCTCCACGTGCCCCACGGGGGCCCTCGGATGGTCTCACGGCCTCATCCTGAACGTGAACTTGGCCACAATGAGAAGCCAGAACCACAGAATGCCGTCCCAGGCCATAGCTCTGGGAACTGCCTACGGGGTCATGGTGGGAAAAGGCTGGAAGTCCGACACCCTGGGCCCTCTCTCAACTCCATGTTTAACAACAACCGACATGGTGAAGGCTCTGACACCGGGTAATAAAACCACCACAATAAACAGAAATAGCTTTATTGGCAAAATCCAATTTCTTTCTTATATGCATATGTATAAAAGTCCCCCACAAGCTAACAATCCCTACATCGTGCCCGTTTCATCCCAATATAATTTAAACGCCTCACTTGTAAACAGAAATTACTGACAGAATTCTAATTAAAACGAAGGTGACATTCTGTACCCAGGCTGTGCGAGACTGCTCTGTAATAGAACCAAACTGTCTCCGTTCTGATTCAGAGTGATGAGCCCAACTGGAGGGGGGAGAAGCGTTGATGGTACCACCATTACCTGTCTGAAGCCGGGAAAGCGAGATCAAAACATCAACACCACCTCAGCGCTGCAGGGAGAACAGTCTGTCTCCAACCTCCGGACCCTCTTCCTGAAAATCAGAGCAACTCTCCCCAGAAGGAAGCCGCAAACAAGCCGGCGCCGTCGTTAAGGGTACAAAAGCCTACCGCTACTGAGGAAGACAGACCAGCAGCCCACGGGGCATCTCGGCCACAGCATGAAGAAGCGGCTGGAGGGGTCCTGGCTCACCCCCAGAAGGCGGCCAGGGGCTGCCCCGACAGAGGCCACGGCTTAGAGCCAGGAAGCCCTACCTTTATTTCAGTTCCACCTGATACTTGTGAGCTGTGTGACCCTGGAGTGGTCACTGCCCTCAGCCTCAGGCGTTCTCTCTTCAAAATGGGATAAGGACAGGATCTGTCTCCCAGGGCTGCCAAGAGGGTCAGAGGAGCCCTTACATAAAAGCTAGGCATCATTAAGTAATGTTTAGGTTTCTTCTAGTCTCCACCGGAATTCCTGTCATTTTTAGGAGAAAGGGGAGGCCCCCCCCCCAGTGATTTCACTGTCAGTATGGAAGCTCCCGTAGGCTTGGGGTCCTGTAGGCCCCTGAGAAAGTACAAGCCACACAGCAGGAGGAGGTCAGAATTTGAACCCAGGATCTTTTTGGTTCTTAGGCCAGCACTTTACACACCAAGCTGCCTGCCTGTGATACCCGATACACTGGCATGAATGTAAATGAGAATAATGATTAGCTAAGACATTGATTGTGCTGATATTTAATGCTAAATTTTTAATAAAACATTTAATTTTTTTAGAAATCAGATACTTCCATTTGCCTGGGCATGGATTAAAATGCTTCACGATTCAATCCGGAAGATCTCTAGACATCTTAGAGCAGGGGGAAAGGGACGGACAAGGCCCTAGCACCTGCCGTGGTCATGGGGCTCCGCTATGTCCACGGAGGGGACGTGAGTGACGCGGGCTCATACAGTGCAAGAACAAGTCCTCTACACAGAAATTCAGCCCTACGGGGAGAAGAGAAGCCAACAGATCTAGCTGAGCAGGGTGGATTCTATGCCCTTGGCACAGCCAGGGAGCCCCACAGTGCCCAGAGTGCTGGGAGTCAGGAAGGCTCCTCTTTCTGAGTTCAAATCTGGCTTCAGACACTCTCTAGTTGTGTGACCCTGGGCTAGTCACTGCGCCCTCTCTGCCTCAGTTTCCTCATCTGTAAAATGAGCTGGAGAAGGCAATGGTCAACCACTCCAGTCAGTATCTTTCCCCAGAAAGATCTTTTGGATCTTTTATTAGATTGACCAAGAACAAGTCGTATTTGAGAGGCAGCTGCCCTAATGGACACAAGCCCAACCTCAGAGTCAAGAAGGTATGGGTTCACCCCATACTGCCAACTTGCTGATGCCCTCAGAATCCTGGGCAGCTCTTTAACACTGAGCAAGCTTCATTTCTAGTAGGGAAATCTCCTTGAGGGGAGAGAAGGTCCCCTATACCAATGAAATCACAGGACTACTTTTAAAAATAGCAAATTAGTATTCACTACTTTGATAGGAAGGATGTGGCTGCATTTAGCTCTTACCTCTAGTTTCTCATTCCCTTACCTGCTTTTAAAAATAGTCAACTTACACAAATATTTCAATTTACAAAAAACAAAAGAGGACTATAAAATTGCTACATAGCTTTTGTTTTCAAGTATGTGTCTATTCTGTGCATGTGTGTGCATGCACGCACACACACACGCACGCACGCACACACACACACGCACACACACGCACACGCACACACACGCACACGCACACACACACACACTTTCCTTAGACGTATTAGATGTTAGATGTTTTGCTGGGACGCTGCTGAACCAAAGGAAGTTCCCTGAAAATGGAAGGATTCTCCTTTCTCTCCCTTTCTGTCCCTTTCCTGCTCCTGTGTCTTGTGGGCTTTACTGTGTGGTCCTCCAAATAAAAGGGTGCCGAGCTAACAAATGATCACAGAGCTTACAGCATGAACAGCAAGGCCACAAACAACATTTGGCTCTCCTTCCCTGAGCACTTAAATGCCAAACTTCCCCACTGTGTTTCTGGCTACATCTTTAATGCTCACATTGTTTAATAATGATTTTAAGAGCTCAGACTATCAGGTAGTAACCTGCATTGTAGAGGGAGTTTTCTCCTCTGGGAGTTCCCTACACTAAAGAAATTACAGGTCCGGGACCCTTCCCTATCTCCATCCCTATTATTTAGACAAGATCTAAGAAAACATCTACCTTTGAATCCCAGTGACGTGGCTTAAAAAGTGGGCTATCCCTTCAGCTGGCAGCTTTCCAGGGGTGATACCATAAAAAAAAAAAGCCAAGACCCACCCGAATTAAAAGTACAAGAAGCCGGCTAAGCAAGGAGTTTTGCCGAGTTGATGATGGAACACTGACTTCTGACTATGAATTAATCTGACTGCTCGACCGAGTAACGTTGTTCCTGGGAACAAAGGTCTGCCTTTATTCTCTCCCCCAGCATGTACACACACACACGCGCACACACACACACAAAATGGTCCCCTGGTTTGGATGCCATCCTTGGACCCTCCAATCCACGGGGTCAAACCCTAGAACAAGCTGCTTTCTTGGGGCCCCATGAGTTCTGTCGAATCCATGAAAAGGCAGGGATTCCCAGACAAATCTGGAGGCAGAAAAATCAATCTGGGCAATCCGCTAAAGCATTAGGGCTGGAGGAAAAGAGGATTTCTCTTAAAAAGCGACAGATAGGTGGAGAGATGCATTTCGATGACGTCTGCTCCGCAGCCCCAGTCGGGCCCTGGCTGGAGCAATGAAAGCAGATCTCACAAACAACTCAGGCCTGCCAGCAGTGAACATTAATGGAAAGGCAAAGAGTTTCTTTGGATGCTGGAAGGGCGCCAGTGAAAACTGGTCTGTACATGGGAACATGGTGTCAGACTAAGAGAGAATCAGCTTGTCTGACTTGTGGTTTTCTTGACAACATTCATCTTCCCTTGGCCTGATACAGAGCAATTAGTGCTTGTCAGCTGAATCATGTGTTATTAAGATCATTCAGGCATTTTTTAATTATGGTTAGCGAGACAGACAGTAATGAGATCGCCAGCAACTTCAACTTTCCACTTCCTTTTCAGATAAATCTTAAGCTGCCTTTTTTTTTTTCCTATCGCCTTTTCAAAAGAATTGTTTATTCCTACAGGCAGATACATGTAACTCAAAGCAAGGCTTTCCTCCTTCCACACCAGGGATTTAACTGCTGGGGCTCCCCCTCCCCCAAAATAAACTGGGGAAAGATCTTATCTGATAGCCTTTTGTAATGCCTATCTACAGTCTCATACAGAGAAGGCAAGGGATATGTGAAAAGGACTGCATGGAAAAATCCGTTTTTAGAGGATTTCCTAAGAACACACACCAAGGAAGGGCTGATTTTGTGAGGATGAGGGAGCTGAGGCCCAGGGATCCCAGACAGACTCGAGCTGGAAGGGGGCTCAGAAGCCATCTTGTCCAGAGAGGGAAACTGAGGCCCCAAAGGGATAAAAGTAGGACTTTTGGCTCTCCTTCCCTGAGCACTTAAATGCCAAACTGCCAAGGTTTGCAGGGTAGCACAGGGGCAGCAAGCCAGGTCCTCTGACTGTGGAACCAGGGATCTCTGCCCCCTTCCTTGGTGCTTCTTCCAAGGTGGGCAGGGGCCATGGAAGCCAAATGTCCCTCAGCCTGCTCACCTATCTCTTCTCTCCCAGAGACTCTGTCACCTACAGGGAGGGATGTAAGCCGTTCTGCCTCCATCTACGAAGCCCACTCCTCTCTATGTGAGCTCTTTGGAGCCACGTGACATTTTTTTGCATTAAAACCTTAAATCAGGAAGAATAAAACTGATCCAAATTGCTTTTATCTATCAGATCTCTCTGGTTTGTTGTTGCTAATGAACAGTCCCCGGAGAGAGGCTCCATCGGAATCTGGGCCCTCCCTGCTGCTCCTCCTTTCTTCTCTGGGAGAGTCTCCCCTTCCTGGGGAGCACTCACATTTTCATGCTCACCATCTCTCTCTCTCTGCACACAGGAGTCAGGGTGATTTGTGAACTACTCTGGGTGTGCCATCTGCTTGTTTATGATGCCAGCTAGAGTTCTGGGATGTCAGAGATAAGGGAAACCAAGGGCCCACAAACCCCATCACCAGCTCAGAAAGCATGGAGGGAGGGCCCACATTCTTCAATACTGGAGATATACAATAATTCATAGAATCGCCATTTCAAAAGAATATGTATTTCTGAATGTTACAAAACAGTCGCAATAAATATTCAACATGCTACAAGGAAACTTCCTAAAGGCGAGTTCCCAAAGGGCATGCTCTCCCAGGAGAGCATCTGGAACATACATTTCCATATAGTCCTGAATTTTCATACATATAATGCTTTCCCAGGTTCTTCACTGGAGCAGTTTTTCAACGTATCAAGAACCTTCTTGCCCTCCTTCCCCAAGGTATTTATAGGATTATAGACAAGATGGTCAGGAATTCAAAGGAAAGCTCTGTTTCTTGCTGGGTCCCCAGTGACTGTGCTCCCACCCCACCAGCAAGGCTCCCAAGGAGGCCTGGAACAGCCCAAGCGTGGCCTGGCAGCCTCCTCCAGCCTGATTTCAGAAGCAGTCTGTCCTCTGGTTAACAACTGTGACTGCAGCTTCTCAGCCTGGCCGCTGATCCCAGCTCTGCTCCGCTGCCTTCTGGACAGACGCTGGAACCATGGGCTGAATTACTGAGTAGAGCTGGAATCCCACTGAGGGTCTTTTCAAACAACCCATCGAGCTGCCCGCCAAAGTAGCTTTCGAGTTCTCCTCGAAGCTGGGCAGCCGGCTCCAGCCCCTGGCACACTTGCTCGGTGAAACTTAATAACAAGATGGCAGCTGCCAGATAGGCCGACTGTGGGTCCCACCAGGTAGGGGGCTACCTAGGTCAGGAACGCCGCTGCTACCACACATCTGTAGCAACCCTGAAGTGGTGGGGGGTCTGACTGCCGAAAACAAGGTGGTTTTTTTTGTTGTTGTTGTTGTTTCTTAACCTGGTTAAGCCTGAAGCAATGCAAGGAAGAGACCTCCAAAGGTAGGAAGGGAACAAGTCTAAACAGGACTGTTTAAGACCATTTAAATAATTATAAGACTAGCATCATCACCAGACAGGAGGCTGGCAGTCCCTGGGAGGAACCAACATCTCGTAATATCTGTGGTTATAAAGGGTATTTATTTAGTAAGAAGAGGCAACTGGGCGGCTCACTGGATAAAGTGCTGGGCCTGGAGTCAAGACCTGAGTTCAAATCCAGTCCCAGACACTTACCAGCTGTGTGACCCTGGACAAGTCACTTAACCTCTGTCTGCCTTAATCCACTGGAGAAGGAAAATGGCAGAACACGTTCACTGGATCACAAAGAGTAGCACACGTCTGAACAACAACAATAAAATTTAGTATGAAAGACAGTAAGAAAGAAAAAGAAAGAGGGAGAGGAAATGTGAATAAAGTAGCTTCAAATGAGAATTTTCAAATAAATAAAGCTAGGAAACTCAACACAAAAGACCGCAACCATCCCCTCCAACTCTACATGTAGGAACCTTAGATTTCTAAAGACTAGATTAGAAATTGAAACTGAGGGGGAGGGGGCTCCAGCGTCACACAGTCCAAAGCTCTGCCCTTCCTAGGTCCTCTGCTGGCCGGCCGCGGGCACCAGCTCCCAGGAACATAGCAGCCCCAGAGGAATCCTGGATGCCCCATAGGCAGGAGCCCCGTCGGAGCAGGGAACCAGGCCGGGAAGGGGCTTTGGGAAGGTAAAGCACCAAGACAGAGACACCCCAGAAGCTGACACTGCTTAGATCTCTTCAACAGAGGAAAGTGTTATTTTGACCAAATGGCTAGGGACAATCCCCACACCATAAAACAAAAACTGGCACTTGACCATAAGAATGTTTTTGATGAAAACATTTTCTTTTGAGGAATGATCAGAAATGAACCTCGGCACGTTTGTCCTTTCTCACGTTATTTGTTGGAAGATACAAAAAGCTCCATTTTTCAAACATTACTTTTCTCATCTCAAAAAAAAAATCCCTTTGATTTTACGGATAAGCATCTGTTTTGAAAACTAGACACGACAAAAAATGGGATTTTACGGAATACCCTGAAACCACAAAGGGGCCAGTTTTTCATCTGGTTATCCTAAACATGATCAGAGGTTCCTAAGGCACATTTGGTAACTACCACCTAACCTTGGCTCCTTCCTTAAGGTCCTTTTTGCCGCCCACTGGGAACTTCTTCTACCAACAGAAGCACAGATCTGGCCTACTCCTCCCTACCAAGTACACTGAACATTTCAATTACATATGTAAATAATCAAAGATCTTTTGCACTAGGAGCACAGAGGTGGAGTTAGAAGGGCCCTGAGACCCTCACTCCTACCCCTGCCATTTTATAGATGAAGACACTGAAGGCCATGGAAGGAAGTTAACTTGCCTAAGGCCACACAAGATGGAAAGTAGCAGAAGCTGGCCTCCATATCTAATGGCATTTCTACCACATGACACTTGATTCTTAGAATATATTTACTTAGTGACTCCAAAGATTTTGGAAGGCTGGACTAAGTACATCGGTGCTTAATGCAGGAGTATGTGGATACATGGGGGAGAAGGGGAGAGGAGGGGAGGGTTATAAACTGTGCTAGGCCCTGTGATCCTTTGATAACACAATATTAGTTCTCACTGATCATTCATAAACTCTACGATTCCAGTCCTTCCAAACTCCTTATGTTTGCAAGGCTAGGACAATTAGGAAGGTGCTGGATGGTGACAACGAGAATGGGACTGACCTGAGTGGTGAAAAACAACAAGAAAGTCAAAGGGGGGTCCTGCGAGGAGAAGTGAAGCCCAGGACGCTTAAGGAACAAGCCAGATGAGACACAGAGCCCAGCACACCAGTCCAGCCTCGCCTCTTAACTCCCTTTGCCCCGCCTCTTAACTCCCTTTGCCCCAGACACTTTTCAGTCCAATCAGAAAATGTAACTCAAATAACGAGCCAACTGGAGAATTTCTGGGACTGAGACTTTCATCTTTTGCTTCCATATTTGACTCAGATTATTCTCTTACTGATGATCACAGGGTAGTGTGACAAAAATACATTCTAACATCAATTAAACAACATGTTTGGCAGCCAAGTCTTTCTAGGGTAATGAAAAGGCTCTTCCATTATGAGGAACATCACTGTCTTCCTTAAAGTAGCTGTGGTCTAAGTCCTAATTCCCACTTAAGAGTAAGAAGCAATTGTCCACAAATATGCACATTTCTCTTTTCCACCAGCCAACCCCGATCAATAATGGGCTTTTTTCTGGTGACTGGAATAATCCCGATTATGCCCCTCTTTCCTTTTTCCGCCTTTCCCTGACCAGTGGGTTCAGCTTTCCGCCATTTATCAACTTGAGTTTTAGACACTCAGATAATTCACTGAAAGGCCGTTAGGAAAGAGCCTGTTTGGGATGGGTTAGGAGAGGCAGCTCTGTCAGCAGAAAGAGAAGAGAGCTTCCAACTTCTCCAAAATGTTCCTCCATGATGTCATTTGTTTAAAAATGTCTTTAATATTTATAAACCCAAGCGGATAAAAAGAGCAGTCAGTTGTCATCACACATGAGCGCCATAAGTGAACAGACATTGCCTTTACTTCAAATAAAAAAGCCTCACGCTCTAGGCAACTCTAAAGACGATACATCGCTGACAACGGGCCAATCTGCGCTGGTGGGGCAAATTTCCTCATCTGGGAGTTCCCTAAAATACCAATGAAATCCCAGGTTCAGTTCTGATCCCCAACACTCAGCCCATTATTTCTAAAAGCTGCTTGCTAGAAATAAGTCCGCCCTCAGGTCTCAGCCCTATCTTTCTTCTCTTGGAAGAAAGTTGACATTCTCCCCACTCACTGAGAAAAAATGTCCGGAGAGTTCTTCCTCAGGGTCCCAGGAACCACAAGCTTCTGGGTGTTTCAGTTCCCTCATCAGGGAAATGGGGATAATCCCATCTGCCACCTTCAAGGATGTTGGGAGGATTAATACAATGGCACATAGTAAACTCTTATTTCCTCAGAGAGAGATACCATGTAGCTACAGGGTATTATAATAATAATTATTATTATTATTATATCAAGGGCCTGCTTTAATTCCATTCTCTGCCTCGGGCATGAAAAGAATGTGGACCATTTCACTTTCACCCCTATATCAATAATCCTAACTCAAACAGACCAGAAATTTCATTCAGAGAAGCTTCTTATTTCAAGAACAGTAAGAAACAATTCAAAAATCTATTGCCTGGATTATGTTACCATATAACATGTACTCCTTTTGGAGGGACATTGTGAATTCTTCTGTGTTCTTTGTGAAAACAGTAACAACCGGGCATTAGTGTGTTTTCAGATTATGGTGGGCGAGTTCTGGCCCCCATATTCCTATAGATAATTCTCTGCTTCTGATTTCAGACCAGGGAGAAAGAAACCTTTTTCCTCTAAGAACCAATGATGCAACCAAAAATGGGGGATGGGGAGGAGTGAAGAGGAGGCTGTGATGGGGGCAGCTTGAAAATACAGATGCAGAGGAGATGCAGAGCTTTGCTGAGTGAGCCCTCATCTCTGGTACCTACCACCAGCAATGTGACATGAGCAGGTCCCCTAACTTCTTTCCAAGTCTCATTTATAAAGTAAGGGCGCTGGTCGTAGAGACCAACCTGACCAAGGTTCCTTGCAGTTCTAAATCCTGTCTCTCTCTCTCTCTCTCTCTGTCACACACACACACTCTCTCTCTCTCTCTCTCTCTCTCTCTCTCTCACACACACACTCACCGCCTGAGCAGCCCTGGGCAGGTTCACTTTCAGAGCCCCCCCCCCCCATTCCTGATTCTCTAACACTTAAGCTGCAGAGAGGATGCCAATTAGCACTGGCAGGTGGAGTTTCCTCACAGGGAGTTCTTCCTGCACAGGTGAAATCATAGATTTGATCCAAAGAAAATTATAATAACAGCTACAATATTTCCTGGTTTACACCATGTTCTACATACACCATCCCATTTAATTCTAGCATAATTCCTGCAAGGTAGATGAGTCCCAATTTGGAAAAGAGACTGAGAATGACCTGCCCAACCTAGATCAAGAACTAAACAGAGCCACATAATTCTGGCGCCAAGGTTCTCTCCACGGCTTGAGCAAACCCACAAGGCATTCCACCCATTTGCTATTTTTTTTTTATTAGAAAGAAGGAACAAAGAAGACTAATCAATAAACAATAAAAAAAAATTGAAGTCATTTCAATTTACTGCTAAAGTTAAGGGTGAGAAAAAAAAGGGAGGGGCAAGTACAAGAAAACATAGACACGCACTGAGGTATCCTCTGGAGAGTAACATCCTCATCTGGTGGGTTACTGAAACATCGCTGTGGCATTCTGGCAGGTATACACCTGATAAGGTGCCACCTTGGATTCCTTGGAATTAGGGCAGGGCTTGGATCTGGCCCTCATCCTGATCTAAAAGGAAGGAAGGAAGGAAGGAAGGAAGGAAGGAAGGAAGGAAGGAAGGAAGGGAGGAAGGGAGGAAGGGATGAGTGAATGAATGAATGAATGAATGAATGAATGAATGATGGATGGACGCTTGGTGACTCCTGCCATAACATCCTGGAGATTTAAAAAGAAAAAGTGAACTGGACCTACTCAGCAATTCAGGATCACTCAGAGGAATGATTTAACCTATGTGAGGAAAAGAAAATGATCCAATTTGCTATGGGAGTATCTTCCTGGGAAGAACATAAGAAATTCCACATAATTTTTTGAGCAATTGATAAATAGTCCCATGGATGATTTTTTAAAAATTTACCAACTATTCCAAGGTATGCCTTACTATCCAAACTCTAAACTGAAATTGTAACCTCTTTATTTAAAAGTTAGCCTTCCTCCCATTCTCATCAGAAGAATAAAAAGTGGAGAAACAAAAGATAAAATTGTCTGCCCCTTCCAAAAAAACCCCACCAGACAAACAAAACTGACCAGAGGTGAGACATCTGTTTAACCAGTTACTCCACTTAAGACCTCAAAAGCAGTCATGTCAAAGTAAACAGAATATTTCCATTCAGATCATAGATTTAAAGGGCCCTGAGAGGTCATCTGGTACAATCCCTCCATTTTACACGTAGGAAAGCTAAGACCCAGAAAAGTGAAGTGGCAGCATGAGGTCACAGAGGGGTTAAAGGGCAGCGCCCACTTTCTCTTAGACCTGGCTTCCTCTTGCCAGATTCAGGACTACTACAATTGCCTAGAATCTCCACAGCTCTCATTCATAGCCAAAACTCCACAAGGAGAGGCTGTGTAATACACTGGATAGGAAGCAGGAAGAGCAGAATTCAAATCCTATCTCTAACAATACTAACTGTGTGACCTTTGGCAAGTCACTTAATCACAAAACAGATGCCCCTCTGCAATAATGGGGCGGTCCCCACACTTGTAAAATTTAGATCCAGCATCTTCCCCCCCCTCCATTATATACAAAGGACAGCTTTTTTGAAAGCTACCACAGAGACTGAAATGAGAATTTTTTCCCCCATTCATTTGGGAGCACCTCATAATGTATAAATATCCACAGGGGAAAATAATTAAATTTTACAAAGTGCTCCTTTTTTATTCATCAAAATACTGCCAAACGTCATTCTAGACACCATATAAAAAAAGTGAAAGACATGGGTGCACCTACATATCTAACTGCAAGGGGCCTAGACATGGTCGCTAGGGGATAATTAGCGGATAATATTCCACATACACCTTTGTTTATATATTGAGACACTAAAAGAACACAGCCTGAGGTAAAGATCATTAAGTACAGAAGGCGTTGGGGAAGCACAAGACGGGCTGAATATCAGGAAACGCTTTAACCTGCAGCCTGGAGGCCACAGAGGTCCAACTCCACGGCCTTCTACTCTCGCCCTAAAATCCTGAGCTCCAAGGCTCTTCATAGACTCCGATTTATGATTCCCACACGATCGCCCATTTCTCTCCAAAATCTCTCCTTCCCGTCCCCCAGACATATCTGCCGCTGAGTTTTTGCTCGGCTTTCTTCCTGGCCCTTCGGAAGGGCTTCCTCCTCACACACCTTCCCTGCGCATCCCACCCAAGCCCGGTGCAATGTTCCGAATTCCAAGGAGCCGACTCTATGCTCACGGGGCACATCCCACACTGCCCGGAGATACGTGGTATGCAGGTATGAGGCTGTCTTCACGGATTTCTCTAACGTCCTTATTTGAGCCTGTGTTCAACAAGGGCCAGGAGGGGTGGGGACGTGCGCCCACTTCCAAGGTACTCACACGGCATCATATTAATGTTCTCAAGTTTATACTTCCACTCCCTAATCAACCCAGCCATCCGTAGAGAAGCATTAAGCACCTATTATTTGCTAAGCATTTGAGATACACGGTTTAAAAAGTCTTTGCCCTCCAGGAGTTTACAATCTGGCTGGGGGAAAGTGTGCCGAGTAAGCAAAATAAGCAATAGATACAAAGTAGCTCTGAGGGAAAGGGAAAGAAACTAATGGTGGGGACTGGGAGGGGTGGGGCTTTCAGGCAGGTACTTGGGGAACTGGGGATTCTGATAAACTGAGCTGAGGAGAGAGAGCACTCCTAGGAGGGGGGAGGCTGACCAGACAGCAGTGTCACCTCACAGGGCATTCTCCCACCTCCCATTGCCCCCCTGGGGTCAGGAAGGCATCTGCTGACTGACAGGTGAATCCGCCCACCATTAGAAGGGGAAAGAGCATGGAGCCAGGGGAGAACCAGCTAGGAGGCGATCGCTGAAATCCTGGGGGTAATGAGGGCCTGGACCAGGGTGGGGGCACCGGCTGCTGAGCAGCGCAGGCGGGTAAAGCGGCTGTGGTTCTGGGGTCAGGTCCAGCGGGAGGGGGGCTCTGGAGGTCAGAGAAGCCAGGGTGAAAGCTGCCACCCCCACAATGACGGGACTGGAAGAGATGCCCTTCCAGCTCTGGGGCTAAGATTCCGTCTCCAAGGCCCCCAAACTTGAGAGCCTTGCCACTGAAGACCCAGGAAAACTGGGAAAAGGCAGGAAGAGAAGCACAGTGGGAATAACAAATCACTGAGCATGTTATCCCTGCTTGTTACTGTTCAGTCATGTTTGTCATGGCTGACTCTGTGGCCCCTTCTAGGGTTTCCTTGGCAGAAATACTGGGAGGCTGGCCATTTCCTTCCCCAGCTCATTTTACAGATGAGGAAACTGAGGCAAACAGGGTGTAGTGACTTGCTCAGGGTTACACAGCCAGGAAGCATCTGAGGCCAGATTTGGACTTGGGAAGATGAGGCCCAGTGTTCTGTTCGCCATGGTGCTCCCTGGCTGCCCAAGAGAGAAAGAATCATATAATTAGCCCAGTCTGACCACGGCACCCACTGGGCCCCTTGGGAATCCTGGCTTCCTTCCAGCTGAGGCTCCAGAACTGCCTGCTACAAGATTTGCTAACCCCCCCCCGGTGCCTTCTCTCCCATTCTGTATATGGGGGTGAGAAGAGCACCTACCTCCCAAGGCTGTCATCAGGATACAACGGTACACTATTTGGAAAGCATCTCACAAAGCTCTCTAAATACTACTGCTGCTGCGATCATGACTGCTATCTATGCCCTCTTACATGTGTCCGAGTCTCCCCTGGCTCGACTGTGAGCTCTGCAACAGGCACGGCTGTTTCCTTCTGGGTTTGTATCAACAAGGTCCATCACAGGGCCTGGCACACACAGGAGGTGCTTAATAAATGCTCACGGGTTGGTTCGGCCAAGTAGGAGAGGTCCTCTACCTGTCATCAGGTCCTACATTTTTACTGAAACGGGATAAGGTATCACGCCGTCTTTTCATCTGCTGTTTACATTGATCCTGTCTGCCCCAAGACAGCCAGAAAGCTCTTGGCTGTGTCGTCTGAACAGACTGAGGCAGCTGAGGGGGCCTCGAAACCCACAGGTCAGCGGCAAGCAGTGAAGGTGGGCTGGAGATCCAAAGAGCCCTGGCTCCACTCGCATTCCTGGCTCCAGAAATGGGATGCCTGCAGTAGCCTTCTCTGGGTCACCTCAGGAACAAAAACACAGAGACAAGGCAAGAATGACAGCCAAGAGGAGAAAAAGCAAAGCCAGGGACAACAGATAAACCCTCTCTAACGTCAGCCTGGTTTTCCCAGAGCCTCACAAAGCAAGCTTACAGGTTGTCGGCTGGATTCACAGCCCCAGGTCCTCCAGGGTCCGCTACTCCTACAGAACCACTGACAATTGGGGGACACAGAGGTAGAGAGAGAGGAGAGAGGGCCCAGAACATCACTGTTAACTTTAGCAAGCTGTTCTTTCCCCCCTTTTATTGTGGCAGAGGCTCAAAGCAGGATACACCCATATGCTAACGCCAACAAACTGGAAGAGAATTGTAAAAGCTGTCACCCCCCACTTCCCTGCAGATCACCGTGACACCAAAAGCTGCCAAACCGGTATGTCCAGGTCCCGGGCATGTGGCAGACAAGAGATGGAAAACCAGGTTGGTGCTATGTCTCCACCCTGTTCTGAGAGAGAGAGAGAGGGAGAAAAGGGAAGAGGGAGGGAGGGGGAAAGGGAAGGGGAGGGAGAAGAGAAAAAGAAGAGAAAGACAGCAGACCGTTTTCTCTTTTTTGTCTTTTTGCTTTTTTCTTCCTCTTTTGTTCTGATTCTTCTTTCACAACATGACTAATGTGGAAGTATGTTTAATGTGATCATACGTGTAGAGACTATCACACTGCATGCCATCTTGGGGCGGGGGAAGTGAAGGGAGGGGGTACAATTTAGAACTCAAAAGCTTATAAAAATGAATGTCAAAAAATTAAAACAAACAAAAAAAAAGACAGACAGACCTCTGTTGTCTCTCCCAGCTAGACTGTAAGCTCCTCGTGGGCAGGGCCAGGCTTTTTTGTCTTAGTACCCAGAGTGACGGACACATAGCAAGCAGATGATAAGATGCCGATTGATGATCTATGGATCAGAATAAACTCCCTGCCCCCCTCGACCCCTCCCCACCAAAGCTCAAAGGTCTGGGTCTTTGGATCCCCAGGGAATGGCACACAACAGGGGCTTTAAAAAAAAAAAAAGGTTGGGTGGGTGGGTGATGGACACTCAGTGCTCAGGCAGGTAAAGGGAGGTGTCAGTGAGGGGCAGGTTTGTTCAGTAAAAAGAAGCCTGGCTGTTGAATTAAAGGGGGCCAGGTACACTTCTCTAAGCAACAAAAATGTTGATCCCTGTAGCAGTTTTTCAATAGATCCATCAATTTATTGCTCAATCAGTTATCTCTAGTACTTAGCATATGCCTATAAAGATTTTCAATACAATAGAGATGTCTCTCCTTCCATTCTGTAAGAAATTTCCTGTTTTTCAGACTTGATCAGTCCTGATCACTGACACAGGAACGGGACCCAGCCAGCAAACTTCATCCCAGTGCTCAGTCTCTAGTTCCTCAAGCGCAATTCAAAGGGACATACTTGAGGACCTACAGGGTAGGCCACTTATGGCCACAGGTTCCCCATTTCTGCCCTGGCCTATGCCATGTGGCTTCTATTGCAAATGAGATCACTTAACAAAATCTATCCTGAAAGCCAAAACTAAATTTCTGCTAGGCCCTTCCTGTATTAGTAAGAATCACACAAAACCCAAATGCTTTCATTCTGAAACTTAACCACAACTTTCTTCATTCTTGTAATGAGATCTTTGCCAATGGCTCAGCTGCCCCGTGTCCAACTCTTTCCCTGGAAAAACTTTAAGAACAAACAAATAAACAAACAAAACCAGTCCCCCAGACAGAGAGCAAACCTTCGGTTCCCCAGCTACACTGGGGCAGTTCCTATTGTTTCAGTGGCCTCGGTTATCTGCGACTTGCCAAGGCTCACAGTTTTTTTGTCAGTTGTTCATTGTATCAATAGTGACTGATCACCCAGCAGCTGAGCCTGCAGTTGAATTTGGGTCCTTGAAATAAATGCTAATGTCTCTTACAAGGGCCAGATACCAGAAGCCCTTTGTTCCAGAGTCATCAAAACAAGCAGGCATTCCAAATATTTATTACACAGGCAGATGCTTAGGTCTCCCCCATTCATCCCCCAGGTCCTCAAACTTTGAATTATCAGTGAACTTTTCCCTCTAAGCCACATTTGGGTACATAAGGCCCATTAAAAAGAACTGCTCCAATGTACAAGTACAGCATATGTACTGTTCTCTAAATGTAGGTTACATCAAATGTTCATAGTCAACATGCTTGGGAGACCATGGGAAGATTAATAATAAATTGGAGTTTATTAGACAACTCATTGCTCAATGTTTCATAAAGTAAACTTAAATTTAAGTACTAACCTTGCACTCAGCCAGACTAGCCAAATATACACGTCCATCACAATCCATTCATTCATTCATTAAAAAGACACACAATAGTCTAAGTCAGGGCTTCTTAACTATGGTTCCATGGACAATGGATAGATTTCAGGGGGTCTATGACCTTGAGTGGGGGGGAAAATTTACATCTTTATTTTTACTAATGTCTAATTTAAATTTAGCATATCCTTCAATTATGGATGCGGGCAATAACAGCCTTCACACTGATGTGTCTTTAAATAAAATTTAACTGGAAAGTGACTTATTTTAAGTGTATTTTATTTTTTAATTTAATGTGGTAAGGACACATATTACATTATCACAGATGTGTTCTGGCTTTGCTGTTTTTTTTTTTTTTTTAGTATTCTGATAACTGTGTTTCAATATAATTAGTTGCCTTTGTAATCCGATGTATTATATTTTATTCACTGAAAAACATTACGCTGAGAATGGGTCAAAGGAGGCATCCCAAGACTGATTGCCCAGGGTGTCCAGACACACCAAAGTTAAGAAGAGCCCCTCCTCTGAGGCTTCTTATACAAGCAAAAGAGCAAGATACTGGTTACAAACGAGTTCGGCTTCTGGACTTCTCTCTCTGCTTTTCAGAGAGAAAAGTTGCTTTCCAGTTTGAAAAGGACTGGGCAAAAATTAGTAAATCATAAGCTATTATAGTTACTCAGTATTATAGAAACACAATGTCATTGACGATCTCTGACCTTTAAACCGGCTCAGCCGGAGGAGTTGCCGTGCAATTTGAAAGGGATTGGGAACAAATACAGTAAAAAACAAAGTATTAGAGGGAGAGGAACGGAGTAGCCCTGCGATCTCCCTCTTCCAATGCAGGTCTATGAAACTGACGGTCTTAGCAAACTGCCCGCAAGACATGGGCAAGTGACCCACTCAGGACAACACAGCCGCTGTGCGTGCATCACGTGGACTTGAACCAGCTGGCCCTGCCTCCAAGGCCCGCTCTCTACCCCACTACACCAACCTGTCTCTCAGGCATTATACTTATAGGAGATGCATCCTTAAGAGATGCGTACAGCCAAGTCTACCACACCTGGACATTTATTTAAAGGGAAATCTTTCTAATTTTGGCCGGGGGGGGGGGGAGGGGGGGCGGGAAAGACGCAGCAATGTGCAACAACATCAACATCTTCTGAGTAGGGAGACAAAAGGTCAGATGCATAAGCAGCAAATGTACAACAATTTTTAAAAATAGTTATACGGACGTCTCCAAAAAGGGCAGCTCCTCTAAGATGAAAACAGCTGCGAGCCAGGAGTCAGTGGGCAAGCAGCTCATCTGGTCACCTGGCTCCATGACCAAGGATTAGCAAGTAAAGGCCACAGTGAGTTAGCAAGAAGGCACGGAGGCCTGGAAAGGGACTGGACTTCCGAGCAGGAGGCCTGAACAAATCCTGAACCCCTCTGGGCCCCGGGCAGCTCTGGGCATACCCTCACCCTCGCCCGGGGCAGGGTGGTGAGAAGAAACATGAGAGGCAATGCTGTTGTATACCAAATAAAGGGTTCTTGAGGAAAAATGAATCCCTTTATTTTTATGTGCATTGCCTGGCAAATGCTAGTATTTGTTTCCATTCATTGGGGGGAAGGAGGGGGAGATTTACTCAAAGCCAAAAGATACAAGGAACCAAAAAAGTTGGGAGGGGCTTGGGAAGAGCAGTGAATTAATTTCTAAAGTTCCATGAAATATTACAAATAATATGCTATGCATAATTAATATTCCCTGGGAAAATACTTCAGTGAAAACAGCAGAATGCTGCTCACAAACTGTAATTAAGATGGCTCGTTGGAAATTTGCCGGTTCTAGACAAGTGTGTCTGAAAGGATCATTTTGTAACTGAATGCAGTTTTTAATTTTCTTTTGTCTTAGAAAATTGAGATCCCTTTTTATCTGAGTACCTGGTTTGAGTGCTGCTAGGAAAGAAACGTGTCCTCAAAATATTATCACAAAGTCAGTCAAACAGGTCAGAGACAAAAATACTAAAGATTCCAGCTTCAATGGAATGTGGATTTTTAGCAGCAAAGCATGCGGCATTCTCAACTTAAGAATTCTGGAAACAGCAAATTAAATAGCAAAAAACCCTCCAGTCTCAGTAGAGTGGTATCGTGAAGTGTTTAAGGAGAGAGCAGAAATCTTGACTACTGCTCCAGAAGAAAATATTTGGGACCCAGTTTCTGAGGGTGAAGAGAGAGCACAAACCAGGAATCGGTGAGCCCATATTATCCAAAGCAAATCTCTTCGGTAAAAATACCCCAGACAAACAAGTCCTGAGCTCCCAGGCACTGCCCCGACACGGTTCCAAAGGGCAAAGGAAAACAATTTTGGAGATTCTCTGTACCTCCCAGGCCGTTCACAGAATCAAGGACATTTTCTAGACCGAACATCAACCAGTTCTCTTGAGTATGACTTAGGGTATTACCCTCATAAAGCAGATGGGACGAGTGTAACTCGTCATTTTTTAAAAGCCACCTCGGACAGGCCGCAGAGAGGAAAGCTCCAAACCGTGGGAGAATCTGAATGAGCAGAGATAAATGTAAGCCGAGCCACGATATTTTAAGGACCTACTGTACCTGTGTAGTTGGAAAATCAGGGATAATGTTACAAGCAGCAGCTGTGTGACAAGCTGGAGGGACAGCCACTGAGAGGCAAGGGCAGAAGAATAGAGCTTAAAATAATGTGGAGCAAGTCTGGCCTGCTAGGAGACAAGCAGCACGGCCAAGCTCCCCAACTGCCGTCAGGCACGGGGCAGACTTTTTGAAGTCAAAGCTCCCAAAGCAGCACATGTCGAGTGAGGGGCAGGGCTGCCACCAAAAGGTCATGGGATGATAAGGTCAAAGCCTTGGGAGTCGGATGGGACCTTAGATCAGAGGTCATCTTGTCTAACCCTTAACCTAATTTACAGACAAGGAAGGGAATGAAGGCCCAGAGAGAATGACCATGGCCACACTGGTACCAAGCAGCGGAGGGGAGATTTGAACCCAGGGCCTCTCCTCCAAATCTGGCACTGTAGTGTTGCCTACAGTGGCTTCTGTCAGAAATCAGCTTCCGTCAGTGGGGTACAGATGCAACTTGCTGGCATCCCCCTCTGAAGACAGCAATGTGGTATCACGAGTCAAACACTTCAGGGCCCCAAAAAGTCAGGTGAAAGTGTCTTACAGTTTCAAACCTGTTTTTGCCATTTTAACATCTGACTCAATGTGAAAACAACTAGACTTTGGAGGCTATTTATATTTTAGGGCACATTCTGACAAGGATGATTTTATTTCCCCCAAAAAGAGTACTAACTGATGCTCAGGATGATTGCCAGAAACGAGGAACAATTCAAACACTTATTTTATGATATGTGAACTGCCCCAAAACAAAGGAAGTGCGTCTTAAGCCAAAGAAGATATAGCTTAATGTTAAATGTTTAAGATCAACAGAGTCAGAAACAAGATACACAGTTTTATTTGGGGGGGGGGGGAAGAAAAGGGTAGATTTGTGGGAACCGTTACTTCCAAGAGAAAATAAGTTTCAGCATCTCCTTAATTTAATAAAACTGAACACAAAACTAATAATGACAGCAACCATGAGAATATCTTCAAAGTACTTGAAATATTGCAGAGGGCTGTACAGCTCCCTCTCATTCGCTCATCACAACAGCCCTATGTGCTGCATGGGCTGCTATTACGTTCTTTTTATATATGAGGAAACTGAGGCTGAGTTAAGTGATCTGCCTAATGTCACCCGGCTCCTACGTGTCTGAGGCAGGACTCCAACTGGGGTCTTCTTCAGAGCTTTATCCGCTACAAAATCACATGGCAAATTCAGACCTTTGATCACTCACAAAGATTCTTTCACAGGTAGAGAGATGATGCAAACAAGTCTTTAAAATATTCAATCATTCCAAATAAAATATTCAACAAGAATGTGGAAAGCCAGTATTTTCAACATTTTTTTTTAAAGAAAGAAACACTGTTTCAAGAGATGTGCTGCTCCTCCTTCTCATGGCTCAAACTGCTGAAAAGTCAGGGGGAAATGAACATCTAGTATCTGCAACTTATCAGCTGCCCTTGAGAAACATGAATTATCAAGACAGACCAGAATTAGACTGCAACGTTAATGCAGCCAGATCATTTCAAACAGCCCGTGTCAATATTAACTCACTAAATTATCCTTCTCGCAAAACAAAACAAAACAAGACAAAAAAACTCAGTATTTCAAAATGTCCTGGTGACGGAAGGCTCACACCTGCCAATACCTGACGGTAATAAATAGGTATGGGGGGGGGGGGGGGAAGGTTAAAATTGCAAGTGACCTTAAAAGTTCCCACTGAAATAAACCCAGTACAGAGAGCTCTAAGGATAGAGGAAATGGCAAAGAACAGCTAATATTTGGCAAGCTTCCTTTACGATCAACAAATTAAAATGCTAAGAAAGCCATTTGTGGAGAAAAGATTATTTTAAAAGGGGAATTGGCTCCTGTAGGTTTCAGAGGGGCTAAAGCTGGGTCAGGCTAGAGCCAATGGCTAATTCAGAACCACTTCTGAAGGAATGATTTCCCCCCCCAGCGTTCAAGCCATTCGAGTGAAAGTGTGCCGAGACTGGGTGAGTCAGGAGCCCACCTCTGTGGCCACTCAAGGCCTTCATTCCAAGGCACATTCCTGGCTGCGGGCTCCCGCTGCTCGTTCTCTCCTCTCTGACCTCAGGTTCAGCTCATGTGTGTCTGCTCTCAGTGCACACGACAAGACTGTGCACACACAGAAAGGCCGAGCAGGATCCTTGCTTTGGACTTCCTACAGACACACTGGCACAGGCGGCTCGTTTTTTTCAATCATTTGCCCACTTGAGTCATTTATATTTCCCAGGGCAGACTTTCCCAGGCTACTTCTGAGAGAGAATGTAGCCATCTCAATGATTTAAGAGGCCTTTTCCACTTGCTTTTTCCTCACCCAGGGGTTAAGCCATATTTAGACGGAGCCAAATCTATGCTGGGCACCTCTACAGCTCGATTCTTCTACAGAAAAAGGTCTGAGTGACCCCAAGGCAGACCCCCACGATATTTCTTCTTCCAACAAAAAAATTACACTGCTTCTACAAGACTTTCTGTGGCTTAGTCATAAAGCACTTCTGGCCTAATCAAGTAGCTTTATTCATGTTAGAACCTGGAAGACACCAGGTACTCCTCCACCAAATCACATTTGAAAACCCTGCCCTTCATTTTCCAAATGCTCATTGTTGTGACACGAGAGAACTAAGTCCTCCTGGCTGGAATCTTCTCCGGCCTCACTGACGCTGAAGCGTTAAAAAGACTGGCACAGTGAAGTTACAGACAAATGATTCTGGCCGACACCGAATCTGGAAAAGGCCAAGACTAGGAGGAATGGATCTGCCGGCACCTGCCAGCACCTGCCTGGCAAAGGGCAAATGAGAAGGGAACAGTTACTGTTTATAAAGCCAAAACAAAGAGGGGAGAGGGGAGGTGGGAAGAGGCCGAGCTGAGCCCTGGGTCCAGCCACTGCTGGCCTCCCTTCACAGGGTACTGAGTTATTTCATTCCCACAGCTCTACAGGGCACAACAAAATGGCCACCAAGTTACCACGAGAGCCATCAGAAAGCATGTGACCCGAGAGCCGACAGCCCGGGCGGCCGGCAGTCAGCTGGTCGAGAGACCGAACGCCAGCCATGGGCTCCTTCCCCATCCATTAAGTGGAACAGGATCCTGAAATGTTGCTGCCGCTTATTACTGAGATTGTGCTGACCTCATTCACCAGAAAATAAAATACCTACAGCCACCTCCACAGACCAACTCACGGGGCCCACTGGCCACACCAAGCAGATGGTGGCCAAGTGCACCGGGACACTCCCTAGGGTTTGTTTCCTATTGAGTTCCATTAATCAGTTTATGTAGGGGTGACTGAAGACATTTCCCCTACATAAAGCTGTACAGCGAATTCAGCCACTGTTCCATAAATGGGTCGCATGGAGGTGTGGAATACCCATTCATTCATTCCAGCAGGCTCAACTATGAGGTACCAGGGGACACTGTGCACAGAGTGCACAGAGCTTGGAATTTAGAGGGGCCCCTGAGACACAGTCAGGTCCCTGCAACTCTAGAACCTGGGACAGATCCTTTGTAGGACACCTCCTTGTGTGTAAAACGTGGGGGTCCTAGAGAAGTGAGCTCAGGCTGCCAGGCCTGCTTGGAGCTGTCAAACAGCACATCAAATGCCTAAATCCAGCCCCTCTATTTGCATTCTTCGTACAGACCAAATGCTCCAGGCAGCACAGGCCTGGTACCTCATTTAGTTTAGCAGTCAGATGAATGGAAGAATGAAGGTCTTCACAAGACATCATGAAGAGTCGCTTGGAAACATTTTTAAACATCACAGCAAAACTCCCTGCAGGTATCCCAAGCGTGGAGGGGGCTGTCCTTCAGGGCTAAATGCCCTAAGATGGCTGAGAGCCTTCCAGAGAAATGCTGTAACTTGGTAGAGCTGGAAAAACAGCTGAGCTCACTGACCACAGAGAGGAAGGGTACCCTTGGAGCCTGCAGGAAGCTGATTGTGTCACTGGGCTTACCAGGGGACAGCAATCTAGGGGGCATCTCCGTATGGAAAGGACACCCACTGGAGCCTTTATCAGAGTCTCCCAGATCCTGCAGAATAGTCCAGCCTTTCCAGCATGGGCTGGATGAGAATTTAGCTTTCTAACTACTGTGATCATAATTTGAAGCTCTTAATTAGGGAATGAAAAATATCCCTATCTTTATCAGAAATACCTGGGATGTAATTGCATGAATAATCAAATTTGTATAAAGACAAAGGTGAGGGCAAATAGTAACAGCAAACACCTATGAGCCTCAGTTTACACACTCATTAAATGGGAATAATAATAGCACCTACCCTTCTATGGGGAAATGAGGTCATATACAGAAAGGGCTTTGGAAACCTTGCTGGGCCATATGCACACCAGCTCTCATTGTTCTTAGGATTATAAGGCCCAACTCCAGTAGACTAATTAGCAGTGTGGTCCCAGAGAAAGAGCACTTGCTCTAGAACCAGAGCAACTGGGTTTAGAGCCCACCTCTGATACACACATACACACACACGCAGACATGTGCACATGCACACACTCACATGCACTCACATGTGCACACTCGCACTCACACATGTACATACACAGTACACACTCATGCGGTCACACACAAACACACATGTGCACACACATGCAGTGCACACACACACTCATAATCTGCACACACGGTCACACATGCACTCATTCTCACAGTGCACACACATGTGCACAGTGCATGCATGCTCATACAGTACACACATGTGCAACTCACAGTCCACACATATGTGCACACTCACACATGTGCACACAGTGCACTGTGCGTGCACTCACATGCATGTGCACACGCATGTGCACAGTGTACACTCACACATGCAGCCGCATGCACACACTGTCACACATGCACACACTCACATGTGCATGCACTCACACATGCACACACACACAATCACAGGCAGAGTTCAACAGTGACCCTGTTGTAGTCCACACAAGAGGAAGATTAATGAGGGCTCAGTCAGGGAAGGGCCGGTGAAGGAGACTGGACCAAGCTGGGCCAATGAAGGCTGAATGTACCCATCTGTACATGAGGATGCGGCCAGCTCTGCCTGCCACTAGAATGCCAAACTGCTTGGAAAGGTTCTTTTGTTGTTTTGTTTATTAATAAAGGCTTTACAAATTTCAGCCTTTATTAGCAACTGCTGCACGCATCTAGATGAAAATTTGTTAAGACAGGAAAAACACGTGAAGGTAGAATGCCAGCCCTCTGACACAGGGAACGGAGGGCACTCAGGGCATATCACAGTGTTTTCTGGTAAAGCCAGCATCAAGGGCCTCAGCCTCTAATAAGGAAGACAAGTTACAAAAGAAAGTACAGCCACAAGGCAGGAGAACCAGCAGTCCAAAGGACCAGGCTCAGGATCCTGGGGTGAGATGCTGGGTTGGATGCCAGGGCCCAGGGTCTGTTGGGCCTGCAAAGCAGGGCAGGTAGTAGAGCCTGGAGAATCTGAAGCAGAGCGGACAGTAAGGCCCGGAGGCTCCATCTCACCAGATGTGGTAACTCCTGTCTCATCCAAGCCTGGAAGAGTCAGAGAGCCTGGATGGGATCTTTTAGGGAGTGGGCTGGAAAAGGAAAAGGGTAGTGGGGCCAGAGCAGAGGACCAATAAGCTAGCTGAGCAGCAATGAAAACAAGAGCATGACAGGTCCATGTGATGCGATCTAGGCCAAGGCAGAACCCAGAACCCTTGTGGATTCAAGCTTCCCTCCACAGAGCACCCCCTGCTATGGACAGGGCCAAGTTTGAGCTACCCAGTGGAACACTGTGTCAGACCATAACTGTCCCACACTGGCAGCCCAGAGTACTCTGCTCCATGGTCACGAGGCCAATCCAATTTGACCGGACACTTGAGCCAAGAGAGAACTTGAGTTCCTATGGACAGAGAGATTCCCTTGGCCCAAGATGGCAACACACCTACGTAAGAAGTGCGAGGAGGCAAAGTGCTAGTGAGACTGCTAGTCTGGAGAATTTAAATTCCAGCAAGACCTGATACTTTCTGTACCTGATTCAGGTTCCACAGGAGATCCTGAGGGAGCTCTAGGGAAGGCCCTGGGGCTCCCAAGTGCTGCCTGAAGCCTGGAGAGATGAGACCAGCACGGGAGTCCAAGCACAGCTCTCCTACTCCCCCCAAAGCTCTCTAGAGATGCAGAGCACACCCGGCGAAGTCAAGGGAGGGCAGCCAGCCCTTCCGCAGCATGACTCTCTCCTTCGAGGTTTCACATAGTACGGGTCAGCGTAAGAAATTAAATGGGATTTTTGAGGGAGTTTTGCAGAAGCTGCAGATGATACGGTGCCTATGACCCAAATTTTACAATGAGGCACTGCAAACACCCCGTAAAAGACAAGCAAAAAAAAGCCCAGACTTTTCTGGTCTGAAGGGAAGGCCAGAAAATGCTACAGATTGTCCAAATCAAGGGGGCGCTGCACCCTACCCACATGAAGGGATAACTGTCCATGAGACTTCCTGGCATTCATGCAGCAAGGCCTGCAAAGCATGCTACATGTCAACTCAGTAGCTTTAAATCACTGAAACAGGAGCAGGAGACCCACAGACAAAAATGAAAGTGTTGGCAGCTAGAAACGCCGGGCTCTATAGGAGGAGGCATTGTGCTTCACTGAAGGCTTCACCAAATGGCTACCCAAGAGAAGAGTGCCAAGAGAAGCCAGCAGAACTAGTCAACCAATGCCCAAGACCACAGCAACGTCATGGAAAGAACCACAAAGCAGTAGAACGGGGGGAAATTCTAAGGATCAGGTGTAGGCCCAAAGAAGACCCAGGAGAAGGCCCCGTCCCCCAAGCCCCATCCCTGCTTCTCTGAGGAGGTGGGGGGCGATGGGCCTGCAAATCAGCATGCAATGTCAGATGATGAGCATGCTCAGTTTGGTTAAACTATCTTTTTTAACTTGTCTTTTCTTATATTCTAAGGCAAGGGTTCCTAACGTGAGGTCTGTGAACTTTACAAACTCCAACTTTATAACTACTTCAATATCATTGGCTTCTTCTATAATCCTATGTATCTTCTGCATTTTAAAACATTATTCTGAGAAAGGGTCCGCAGTGTTTATCAGACTGCCAGCAAGGTCTGTGGCAAAATTTTTTTTAACAAGGTCAAGATCCTGTATCCTAAGAAACAGCTCCCTAGCAGGGAGAATGGGAATGGGGTTGGGGGGGGGGGAGGGCAGGGGATGTAAAAACAAAATATATCAGTAAAAATATTTTGAAAGGGGAAAAGTGGGGTTAGAACCACACTAGTTAAAGAGCAAGGTTTCCTGGAGGGGCTACTCCATTTACAACTCTTCAAGAGGAATAGGTCTGCAGTTCCTAGCGATCCCTAGCCAAGGGGTTGCTAAGCACCAGAGTCTCCATGTAGGTATCCATCTATCTCCATGTCTGGGTGATGTCCAGGCCACAAAGACGGCAGCTCCTTGAGGGTAAGACGGGGGCAGTCTGGGATCCCTGATCCCTGACATCAAGCGCACAGCAGGGCTGGAATAAACACGTTTGATGAGTTTAAAGGAGAGTATTTCTGTTTGCTCATTATCAGATCCCTTACTCAAGACTATTTCTTTGTGCCTGCCGCTCTGGAAAACAGCTTCAAACAATGAATAACATGTCACTAAGCCAATGATCCACATTTTCTTTACCCTTCTATTTCATATTCCAAAGAATTTGGAAAAGCATGGGAAGTTTTTAAATGAACTTGAGGACGGGTGAAGTAAGCAGAGTCAGAAAAATGAGATATACAATGACAACAAGGGAAACAGAAGGAAGGGAGGGAGGGAGGAAGGAGGGGAAGAGGGGAGGGGAAGTGAAAGGAAGGAGGGGT
>CM053593.1:376212531-376257150 GCA_028646575.1 Pseudocheirus occidentalis
TTAATATCCGTACCTTAAAAAAAAAAAAAAAAAAAGGAAAAAGTGAAGAGAGATACCCTGAACCACAAGAGTTAAAAAGGAATCAGAAACCCGAGCATCTCTTAGTCAAGGCCTTAGAAAATCTGAGAGATGAACTCAGCAAAGTAAATAAAACCTTTTTTTAAAACTTTGTGGACTCCAGCAGCTTTAGAGAAAAAAAAAGAGGATTGAATAATAAACGAAATACAATTTCCCCATTTCCAGATTCTCTTCCAGCCCTCCTTAATGTGAACACCTTTATTTTCACTTGCTTGTAATGAGGATGAGAGTACATATTTTGAGTTCTGCCCTTTTGTGCTTATTATTCTATAGGCACTTTTCATGTAACGAGGAAGACCACATATTTGTCTTTTGGGGGGCTGGGTAGAGAAGCTGTTTAGTTGATGTGAGGAAACCTGACTGGCCAGGACAGGTCTCTGGTGCTCTTCCATGTCTAATTTTGCCTGGGCTCTTAGAGGTTAAGGCTTTGAAGACACTGTCAAACTTGAACGCAGAACTTTGTGACCCCCAAGGCTAGCTCCGTATCCACATGATGCTCCTTGGTCACTTTTTAAAGATCTCTATTGGCTTCCCAGTTACACTTCTTGGTGGCTCTGTGGCCCTGTTTGTCCTTTGTTCTCAAAGACGACCAAGGACATCAGGAAGGAGATGTCTTGATGTGCAAGAGAGTTGGATTGAAGTGAGGCAGAGTCTGTGGGAGGAGAGAGCCTGCCTCAAAGACCAAAAGTCCTGAGTTCAAGTCCTCCCTCTGATATATACTGGCTGTAGGCCCCTGAGCAAATCTCCTAAAACCTCTCATTCATCCCAGGATTAGTAGCAGTGGAGAAACATAAGCAATGGCTTTGAACTCCTGACCAGTTGTCTCCTTGCTGTACTTGGACAACTTAAATATGTTAGTTTGGGGAGTTTTTTTTCCTCCTAGAGGCTTATTGTATTGGGCATGAATTATTATTATCCATATCTTTAAAAAAAAAACACTTCTCTAAGACTGTAAGTTTCAGAGAAAGTGGGGATGGACTCTGCTTGAGGGGAGTTTCTTCATCTGAGAATTCCCTGAACCAAATGCCATCACAAGTCCAGTTCTCCAAAATGCTGTATGCTTTAATTCTCTGAGATAAAATAAAGTTCAGAGAATGATGAAGGATTCAAAAATCTGTTCAACATACTTAGCATGGAAGAGAAAAAAATATATATTCCAAACTCGGTAATAATAAATGACATTTATATAGCACCGTACGGTTCGTGAAGTATTTAATGTACATTAGCTCATCCAGACTTCACAAGATCCCGAGGAGGTAAGTTCCAAGTGTTTGATTTTCCCCCCTCTCCATTTTACAGATAAGGGAACTGAGCTCAAGAAAGGTTCATTGACAGACATTCCCGAAGTCACATGCCTTATAAATGCCAGAGGTATGATTCAAACCCAGGTCTCTCCTGACTTCATTCCCAGCATTTTCCACCACCTTAAACTATCCCATTTTCAAAACATTTACCTATTTAGTTGTCTAATATTTCAAAAGATTTCTGAGTCCTGATTTGGGCATTGTGTGCTCACTGACAGAGATCACAAACCTCCATGCAGACAGTTTCATGAGTCATTGTTGCCCAGAAAAAAAAAATTCATCTGCTTGTGGCTAGCCTTCCAATGATGAGCCATTCCAAACTTAGTTAGGCATGTCTTTGGGCAAAACATACAGGCCACTGCTAGACCAATATTCAGAGTCTTTCCAGCTTGAGGGAACCTATTTATGCTCTTCTGGTCTAGTCTTTGAGCACTCCCGAAATTCTGGTACGGCAGCAAGAGTCCCAGAACTGTCATTAGAGGGCCTGTGACCCTCGTTACCAAATGTCCCTCTTAAAACCTCAGTTTCCTCATCTGTTAAATTAGATTAGACTCAATCAGGAGTTCTTGACCTGGGGTCCATGGACAGATTTCAGAGAATGTGTATATTTGGTTTTTAAAATATTTTGATTACTGTGTTTCAATAAAATTGGTTTCCTCTGTAATCCACTATATTTTCTATTATGCTTTGAAAATCATTTTGGAAAAGGGGCCTTCGAGGTTTTATCACACAACCGAAGTGCCCGCCTGCTCTAAATCTGTACACTAACTCCATACTCCCATTGGAATTCAGAGCTCACATAAACTTCTGACTGATACACTTATTAATCAGTATGTACTAAGCACGAGAAATGCAAGTAAAAACATAAATCAGATGGTAGAATCCATCTAATCCAGCCCCTTCCCTTTACAGGTCAGGCAGCTAAATGACTTGTCTAAGATCACTAAAGTGCTAAGTGTCAGAAGTGGGAGTTCAAGCCCTCTGGCTTTGGAGATGGTACTAATCCCATTAAAGCATGAAGCATTAGAAGGTCCCGGTTCCCTGAAAATCTATTACTTCTAGGATCAAATACAGACTCTTCCACTGGGCAATTAACACCCTTCCCAGTTTCTCTGAATATGTTAAGCAGGGACTGGGTTTGAATGACCAACTAGAATTCATCCTGATAACCCAGAAGAATATATAATACTTTTTTGGGACATGATATATGTTTCCCCCCCAGAAATAAGGTAATTTTCAATCATGGTTCATTTCCTCATTTGACAAAACACCAGCTGTATGTTTGACCTTTACTCTTTCTTAGGTTTACTAACCAGTCTCAAATACCTTCCAGGTATCCATTCCTGCAGAAACCTGCATATTTCAAAAATGCCTTTCACAGAGTAACATCCTAGAGTGATGTTAGTAGCTGTGAAAAGTCGGATGGTCCAGTGAATGGAGAACAGGTTTCTTGGGAGGATGATCTGGTTCCAGTCCTCTCTCTGACCCATACTGGTTCTGCGACCCTGAGTAAGTGACTTAAATCTCTTGCCACCTCCAAGAAATTTTAAGACTAGTTTTGGGGTGGTGCTGATCTGCCCTGGTAGATGAATTCTCCCCACTGGAAGTTCCCCATTCAGTTCTCATCATAGATAGGGACCCACAAAGAGTCTGCATACAAAAGCATTCTTAATACACTTGGAATAAATATTAAATGCCCCTTTTCTTTCTGAGAAGGCAGTTAGGTGACACAGTAGATAGAAAGCCAGGCATGGAGTCAGGAAGATCGGAGTTCAAATCTGGCCTCAGACACTTACTAACTGTGTGACCCTGGGCAAGTCACTTTACCCTGTTGGTCTCAGTTTCCTCATTGGTCAAATAAGCTGGAGAAGGAAATGGCAAACCACTCCAGTATCTTTGCCAAGAAAACCCCAAATGGAGTCACAAAGTGTCACATGTGACTGAAATGACTAAAAAACCAAATTTCTCTCCAAAGAACATCCATCCTTTAGGGAACTCTGATCTCCTCCCAGAACATTACCTTCTCAGGTGGTTCATCAGAGGGCAAGAAAAAAGAAAAGATTCTAGGTTTTTATATGCCCAAATAAACCCAACTACTTTTAATTGTTTGGGTTTGTTTGTGTGTGTGTGGGTAATGCTTTTATGTTCCTCATTTCTAAGTAGGCCGTATTCACAGGGTTAGGACTATGTAAATACCCACCAAGCCGAAGTACACATTATGTTACATGTAATTACACGCAGAGTACATAAGCAATCGTTATATGCCAAATGTATGTGTAGTTATATAATTGGGCCCAGAACCTGCCAAACTAGTAAGAGCAAACCCTAATGATTTCTAAACACTTAGCGCACCCGTCCCCTCCCCCTCTTCCTCTCACTTTTCCTGGCAAAAGAATCTGTCCTGTCTCCATGACCATTCTGGGATACACTGTTAAGGATTAATTTCTGCTCTTCTACCTAATCCTACCTTCTCCTTCTGGCTGACATACGTTAAGGACATTTTGTTGTGTGGAATGATCTTTCCTCACCTCTAAGAAATTATATCCACTCAGTTTACCTGCTCCTAGAAAGCTTGATAAAAGTAAGGTAATACTCAGGGGGAGCCTCAGTCGAGTTAAAGTGTCATGGTTCTAAGCTTTGAACATCCTCTGCATTTAAAAAAAAAGGGATTGGAATTCTTGCAGAGGCAGTGTACCATAATAGAGAGAGAATGCTGAACTTGGAGTCAGGAGAAACATGGGGTTAAAACCCTGTCTCTGTCACATACCAACTGATCCCTGGAAAGTAACTTAACTGCTTCCTAACTCAGAAAACTTTCTGGGACTTGTCTGAAAGACCACAGGATTTGGATGGAGAGGACCCTGGTTCAGGTCCTGGGGGAGTAGCAGTAAGTCTGGACCGTCTGGTGTCCTAGGTCCCTTTGGCAAGCTGGTGAAGCCCTTCTCAGAGTAATGTCTTCAAGAAGATAAGATTTACAGAATCATAACAGAAATGAATTATGTTTTTTAAAAAATCACTTGTCAAGATATTAAACAACAACTTTAAGGATTCCATGATAAGAACCCCTCCCTACAGTAGAAACAGTATGAAGCAGCGGAGAGGGCAAGGAATTGGAAGTTACGAGACATGAGTTTGAGTCCAGCTCTAATTTGAATTATCTGTGTGACTTGGCCAAAGTCCCTTAACCTCTATGGACCTTGCTTTGGTCTACCATAAATGAGGGGGATTAGACTAGATTATCTCTAAGACCCCTTTTCGTTCCAGATCCATCACTTTTTATGAATGCACAGTAAGTAAATGAATATAAATCAGTCTGGAAAGGCAGATCAGAGCCACCCAAAAAAAGCTATTAAATGTCAGTCAGAGGAGTTTGCATTTTATTACAGAGGCAATAGTGAGCCATTGCAACATCTTGAGCAAGAGAGTAACACTGGGAGTGATCTCCGGACATCCTTTCCAGCTCTAAATCTATGGTTCTGTCCTCCTATTACCAACCATGATTGGCATGAAATTGTTAGCAGCTTGGAGACTCCTCTTTGCTTTAAAGAGTGGCCTCTGTCCTAAGACCTTCTGCTTATTCTTCCCCTTTCCTCCTGGGGGGATGGGAATGGGGGAAAGGAACCACATGGAATCTACTTATATTGCATTTTCATTATTAATATTGTTGTGGGTCTAAAGGATGCCGCAATATCAGCTCACCAAGCCAATATTTCAAGTGTACACCTATATCCCTAGTGCTAGTACCCACTGGGCATAAACAGAGTAAAAACCAGTATTGTATATGAGATAAGGAGAGAGTCATTGTATTGTTTTCTGACACATATTCTCTACAGCCCTACAGTCGGACCTGAATGAGGATTTGTTTTCAGGAAATGTACTGTAATTAGATTTTCCTTTGTCATAAGCGCTGTCAGGTTGTGTGTGTATGTGTGTGTGTGTGTGTGTGTGTGTGTGTGTGTATTTCCCTGAAGAGCTATAGCTTGCAAGATTTTTAAAAAACACATAAAAACAGCTCTAGGAAGAAAGAAGTTGATGTTTCTAGCATTGCAGAGAAAATGTCTTTCATTAACTCAGCTTCCAGTCACATTAGATATTTTATCTAGCATTGCTTTTTAAAAGGCTATGTGTTAACATCTATAGTGGGTTTAAGGAGTTAGGCTTAAATTGGGCAGAATCTCAGAGGATAGCTCTGTGTGTGTGTGTGTGTGTGTGTGTGTGTCTGTGCACGTGTGAGTGTGTATGTGTGCATTTGTGTGAATGTGTGTGTCTGTGCATGTGTGAGTGTGTGCATTTGTGTGAATGTGTGTGAGTGTGTGTAAGTGTGAGTGTGACTGTGAGTGTGTGTGTGTGTGTGTGTGTGTGTAGAAGAGAAAAAGGCTTTGCCTCAGAGAGCATGACCACAAGGGAGGTAAGAGGAGGAGAGGAGGCCCCTGTTTCTTAGAACAAGTCATTGACCATCATCCTCTGAATGTATGAATCCAACCAATTTCTTGTTCCAACTTACTCCCATGGGGTTTGACCTTTCTACGTCTGATCCTCAACTCCAGCTCCTGAAGAAAGCTTTCTGAGTTTCCTCGATAGAGAGACTGGCAGTAGAATGGCTTAAGATGGGCTCTTTCTCAAGGCCAGCCTTCAAGGTCAGCCTTATGTACCATCTGAGAACTGCCCTCTATGGTCCTTAATATCTTGTTCTTCCAATCCACTCTGGACTGGAATCTGACAACTTTTTTTCTTACCAAAAATTATTAGTAATGATGACCAATCTTATTTTCAGAAAACTGGATTTAAAAATACAGCTACCCTTCAGTAGAGAGGTAGAGGACAATGGGTATGGAAAGTCACATACATTTCATCTGCTGGATTTGCTTAAATGTTTTTGTTATGTGAATAGCTAGCTGACAATAACTAGTTTTTATTTAGTACTTTTAGATTTGCAAAGTGCTTTACAAATGTTACCTCATTTGTATCTTCTCAACAACCCTGGAAACTAGGTGCTGTTTTTATCCCTGTTTTACAGATGAAGCATCTAAGGCAGACAGGTTAAGTGACTTGCTCAGGGTCACACAGCTAAGTGAGTATCTGAGGTAGGATTTGAACTAGGGTACTCCTGACCCCTGACATTCTTTCCACTGCATCACCTCCTTGCCTAGAGAAGAGTTTCAAATGATGAATCATGCTAACCGCCACCTGACAGAGGTGATAAATGCACTCAATATATAGAACAAGACAATGCAATTCTGGAAATAGTTAATGTGGGCATCTGTTTTCCTTAATGAGACATATTCGTTACAAAGGTTTTTCTCTTTTTTGGGAAGGGGAATAAGAGAAAGAGAAAACAAACACTTGCTCATTGAAAAAGAATTTATTATGGCTCAAGAAAAAAGCCAAAGGAGGGTATAAATATGGGTTGGGGGCTAAGGGGAAATGACTATGAAGTTAAAAATTATAGAGTATGACTATGAAGTTAAAAATTATAGAGTCAGCAGGAAAACTTCATCTTGGTCTACTCCCTCCGCCCTGCCCTGATCTTTAAAACAGAATATCTCTAGCGTAGCTGATGACCAACTATGAGAGATGATGTCTGTGACCTATTAGAGAGATAGATTGATAGATGATAGATGGATGGATGAATGGACAGATGAATGGAGAAGTGGGTAAATAGTGGATGGATGGACGGATGGATGGATGGAGAGGTGAATAGATAGGTGATGGATAGATGGATGGATAGATGGATAGATGGATGGATAGATAGAGAAATGGATAGATAGATGATAGGTGGATGGATTGACAGAAGAATGGAGAGGTGAATAGACAGGTGATGAATGGATGTATGGATGGATAGATGAATAGAAAAATAGATGGACAGATGGATGGAGAGGTGGTTAGCTAGATGATAAATGGATGGATGTAGAAATAGATAGATAATTGTATATCAATATAATTGATTTCTGCTGTATTTTATTTGATAAACACATATAAGAACATGATTCTTAACCTAGAAGTCCTTAAACTGCTAAAGGAGTCCATGATATTAAAAAAAAGACTTAAGAATTCCTAATCTATAACAAGTGATTGAAAGGAGGGGAAGGAAGTTCCTGTTCCCAATTTTCCTCTCTGTTGTCACTTTGGAGTTTGGGGCAAATCATCCTTATTTGTGCCCTGGGTTCCTCACCTGTAAAATGGGAATAATTAACACTTTTTAATAAAATTTTTAGAGAGGATTGGATAAAAGATTCCACAAAGTTACTGGGTTTGTGTTAATTGAACTGGCTAGAAAAGGCCAAGGAATTGGGGTTGTGAAGGTGCTAAGGGTCATAGCAGCTGCCCCCCCCTAGTGATGGCTAGGGGATCCTTAAATCCCCAACTGACTTTTTTCGAAGGAAGACAATCAGGATGTCAATGCCTCCTGCTGAAGCCAAAACAAACCACTAAGGCAGACATTTGCTCTGTGTAAGACAGGCAGGAGGTGCTGAGGAGGACACAGAGTTAACAAGCAAGTGCCTTGCCCTGGGAAACCTAGAAATGAAACAGACCGGTGAAAAATAAAACAAAAGCCCACAAAAGGCTAAACAACAATAGGGAAATGACCCAAATTGTTCATGATTAATTGCTAGACTAATTAATATTTAATTGCTAGATAGAGGTCTGAGCTTGGAGTCAGGAAGACTTGAGTTCAAATTGCACCTTGGGCACTTTCTACTGGTGTTACCCTGAGCAAGTCATTCAACCTCACTTTTCTTCAATGTAATAATATTATGACTTGTAATTATTATTATTATTATTACCCTAATTATTATTGTTATTCAGTTATTTTAGTTGCATTTGAATCTTCAGGACCCCGCTGAGGGTTTTCTTAGGAAAGATACTGGAGGATTTTGCCATTTCCTTCTCCAACTCAATTTACAGATGAGGAAACTGAGGCAAACAGGGGTACTTATTATTTAATAATAAGGTTCATTAATAATTAATAAATCAGTTTAATTGGTATTAAGCAGGGTTAATTATTTGAGAATATTAATAGTAGAGTTAATTAACAAATTAGTTAAATTGATATTAAAATGGGGATCATTAATTAGTAATAACGCCTACCTCCAAGGGTTATTGTTACAGAGTATCATATGAAACAATATTTGTAAAGTCCTTAGCACAGCCCTGGAACATAGATAAATGCTTCTTTCTTCCTTTTTTCCTTCCTTCCTAATTCAGAAAAAGGAGAGACTCTCCTGAGGAAACATAATTGTGTAACAGAAAGAAAGGTGGATATACAGAAAAGTACTTAGGTTTGAATCTCACCTCTGTTACGAACTGTATGAATTTGGGAAAGTCATTGAATGTCTCTAGGGCCTCAGTTTACCCATCTGTAAAATAAGGAGATAGCAGCTGGACTCAATATCTCTCCTACAGCATGATCATGGTGGGCTGCTCTTATGTCTAGGAGTATTTTGTAGAGTGTGTTTGAGAGGGTAGGACTTTGAGAAGAATTTGAATAGACAGAAGGAAGGAAAGCAGGCATTCTTGGGGGGGGAGGAATGAGAGGAACAAAGGCACTGAGGTGAGACATTTAGAGCCTTTCTTTCAGAGTATAGGGAGAGAACATGGGTAACAGAAGCTGGCTGGGCTTGGAGTCCAAAGATTGGCTCTTACACTTACCAGCTTGGTAATGCCTACCTGTAGAACTTCTAGTTAATAATCCCTTCACCCCTATTCCCACCTTAGCTATATCATCTGCAAAGTGAAGGAAGAAGGAGGGGTGGACTAGAGGTCATAAGAGGCCCCTTTTGGTTCTAGATGTATCACTCCATTTCCCAGAACCTTCATTTTCCCATCTTTAAAATGGGAGTTTTTATGAAGAAACTGAATATGAACATGGTGTTAAGTAAGTGGGAGCTGCAGTTTGTCTGCAGTACAGAGTTTAGGGAGGATTTGGAAAAGTCCATTGGGGTCAGGGTGTGAAAGGCTTGGAATGCCAGGCTAGTGCTGGCTTAGCTGTGATCATGTGTGTGTGTGAGTGGGGGGGGGGGTGGAATCAGTGAAAATTCTGAGCAGGGAAGTGACGTGATCAGATGGTATTTTAGTAAAATTAGATTGGAAAAAACCCAAAAATTAGTCTGGTGGCAGTGCCTGAGATGGCTGGGAGGCTGGAGGGGCTTGGGGGCAGGGGAAGGAGGAAGAGGTAATGGGAACCTGAGCTAGGGTATGGTCCTGGGAACTGAAAGGTAAGGAAGGAGAAAAAGCAAGAGATCTCAGGAAGAAAGAAACCGCTGGGCATAGTGACTATGTGGTTAGATAGGGTCGGACTTACAGAGGAGCAAGGAAGGGGGAGGAACAAAGGACCCCGGGGTTCTGGAATGTACTGGCACGGCAGCATCCCCCCAGGATGTGCCAGGGAGAAAGGAGCTGCCCAGGGTGCCCACTTGGGGGGAGCCTGAAGGTGTCATTAGGGCAGGACAGGAGAGGACCTCAGAGAACCTGGAAGGGACCCTGTACCAACACTCTGGTTGTGCAGAAGAGGAATGGGAGTCAAGAGATGTGTGACTTGACCAAACTCACACAGCTAATTAGTGACAGAGCAGAGCCTCATCTGAAAGAGTGGAGCTAGTGGAAAGGGTCAGACCTGAAGGCAGAGGACCTGGATTCAAATGCTGACTCTGTTCTTATTTTTCTGGGTGACCTTGGGCAAGTCATTTCCCTTTCTGGATTTCATCATCTGGACAACGAGAGGGAGGCACCAGGTCTGGGGGTCTTCTGAGGTCTCTTCTGAGGTCTCTTCCAGCTCTAGAGTTATGAGCCAAGAAGCAAAAGAGCTCATTCCACTAGACCACCATCCACATGCAGTGCCTGTCTTATACATTAAGTGTAGATGCATGTTGTAGATACACAGACACACATTCACACTTGCAATGCACATATATACACATCCCCATACATGCACTGTGTATGCACACACGCATGTGCACAGACATACAGGGACACATTCACAATACATTCTCCTGCATATGCACACACATGCACACAGACACACATACATATATACATATATTCTGAGTAACTAGCCCTGTGGGTTATAAAGATACAATGTATATGCCTGCATGTATGTTTATACATGTGTGCATCCCACACACCATCATATATACATACATGTAGATGTGTATATATTAATGAGCTAACCCTGCAGGCTGTACACACACACTGTATACATGCACATACACCTACATGCATATGCACATGTGCTGAGTGTATCTGTACCCTATATGAGGTCTATAAGTGTTCTAAATGAGTTGTCCATCTAGGTGTATCAGCTTTGCATCAGTCTTTCAAGGGTTTGAGGCGGTCATCCCAATCTTCTTCTTCGGAAATAGGAATCAATGGAAGACCTGGCCCTCTAGGGGAATCCTTCTTCCACCAGGACTGCGGCGCAGACTTGCTCCACAACGGTGCCAAATACGCTGGCACTCATCTCTCCCTGGTTTATGCTTTGATATTTATAGTAAGAGGATTGTCAAAGTTTTCTCTGCTGGTTTGTTGTTTCAAGGAACCGTGCAATATTTTGACCTACGCATGTGCAGACCACAGAGTTAGGTGCTGGAGAGATACCAATTTTAGATAAGATAAAGATCCATGTCCTAAAAGAGTTTACAGTCTATTAGGGGGATAAGATGCCTTCTCCCCACCCATCAGAGATAGCTATAAGGCACTGAATAGTATCTGACAAGGACTGAGCTGTAGATCAAAGGTCTGATAAATGTGAAGTCTGAGAGAGAAAGCCCTTAGTGACAGAGGCAATCAGGGAAGGCTTCTGGGAGGAGGTAGAGAGAAATTCAACAGGTAAGGAGAAGATGCTGTACCTGGGAGGAATAGATTAAGCAAAGGCTCATAGGTGAAAAAGTACATAGCAGGTTCAGGGGTCCAAAGAGTAGTTTAAGTGGAGCATAAAGTACACAAAGTATGGAAATTTGAGAAAAGACTGGCCCAGGGTTGTGGAGTGATTTGAATGCAAGTTGATGAGTTTTGAACTTTACTCAATGGGTAACAGGGAGGCCCTGAAGGTTTTTGAGCAAAGCGATGGAAATGATCAGGTCTTTGCCTGAGAAAGATTTTCCAACCAAACTCTCTGTTCCTCACATATCCATGTCTTTAACTTTGCACAGGATGCTTCCCATGCCTGGGAGGTAGCCACTCATCACAACCTCTTAGAATTCCTGATTCTCTCCAAGGCCGTCACCTTCTCCAGTATGCCCTTCCTGACTCCCCAGTGGCCAGTGATCTACTTGACAGTATTGGCTTCCTTTCATTGTGTATGTACCCATAGGTGTCCATGTAGCAGGGGCGGTCTACCTCCAGCCCCACAGTGGCCTGCCCAGGTCATGGTTCTTCTTGCGTGGTGACCCAAGAGGACTTCCTTGCATGGAAGAGTCAAAGCTAAAAGTTCACTGCTCGCCCTCAGCTATTTAGAGACCAGAGGGCAGACATCTCCCTTCTGAACGTTGAAAGAGTCATGAACTCTTCCAGCCAATGAGAGGACTCATCTTCTCACTATGCAATCCCCTCAGTCATGACAGAAAGCGTGGCCAAATCAGGAGCCACCAATGGTGAGTCTGAGCCTCCTCTGCACAGGGAAGGAGGAAGGCTCCTCATTCCTACATGATGTCATTCTCCTCCCCCAGGAAACTGTAAGTTCCATGAGGGACAGGAAGTGTTATGTACCTAACACACAAGAAATGCTTTTGCATTGATTTTGGTGGGATTATGAAAAACCGTCTGGATCAGGATTAGAAAGGAAAGCAGTTAAAAAAATGAAGATTGTCAGTAGTCTCATGAGGTCAGATGGGTTGGTTATTGAGCAATGATGAATCTCAAGTTTCTGACTTCTGACCTCTTGCTCAGTCCCCTGGTCAACTGCTAAAGACCCACAAGTAGCTCCATTCCCAACAGCTTGCTTCCCCCTCATCTGTGTCCTTCCAAGGGCCGGGAAGCTTCCTGGTGCTTCGTCTCCGATTAGCTGGAATCCCCAAGATGACTCTGCTCCCCTAAGCCTCCCAGCACATGTGACCTCCCTCTCCTCAACAGGGTGACTTCTCAGTAAAGTGACAGGCCCATTATTAGCTGCTTTTTCTCCTCTTGCTTGTCACTGCTTGAGGGAAAGTAACTCTTACTTCTCCCCCCAGCCCAAGCCGCTGAGCATCACAGTCTGACTGCCTGAAGGTTTAAAATCTTGGCAACTTTAACCACTTATTATAATCATCAACTTGTCTCTCTGGGGGTCTGGCTCTGGCATCCACTGCTTTACTCTGAAACTCAGTGGACTTTGGGTCCTGTGTGTTGGATTTCAGCCACAAGGGCTGAGGTCCCAGCAAAACCTTTGAAGCCAATGTCCCTCGCCACACCCATTTTTTTTCTTTCCTATATGTGCCATAAAGAGATAGTAGTTCATAGCCAAGAGTAGCTCACGAGCTTTCACAGTGAGCTAGGCACAGAGGGGGAGTGGAGGTGAATAAGCCACCCCCTGAGCCTTCCAGAAGCTCCCAGCTTGGTTAGGGAGATATGGCAAATATGACAAATAATGAGTTATTTCACTGTGAGTCACAAAGTGGAGTTGAATAGGGTTGAACCCAGAGACTTCAGGTCCTCCAGTTCCCCTTCCAGGTAGAAATGAGCTCCCTCCACAACTGGACATAATGACATCCACCCCATACACACACATACACACACACACACACACACAGAGCTTCAGTCAAATGAGGGGTAGTATTGGTGGATGTCCACCCTCCCAAATCCCAACATGAAATCCCATGATTTATGAACCACTTAGGCTCCTTCTCCTGCCGAGGAGGTCAATGTCAATCCAGGTCTGTCGAGACTTGAATGCAGATCTCTACCAGACACACGTACACACTGTTGTATGATACATTTTCAGAAAACTTGGCAGAGCTTGGAGAGAGATCCAGACCTCAAGTCCCCAAGATACAGCTTCAAATCCTGCCCCTGGCATGTCCTTAGCAATGGATCCAGTCACCTTGTCTCTCTCTGCCCCATTTCTCCTATCTGTGAAGTAGAGCTAATAATGTTTCTAGTGTCAGCCTCAGACAAGATTGTCGTCAAGCCTCAAAAGAGATAAAGTGTGCAAAGGGTTGGAGAGAAGTCAGCGGATGTTTTTACAAAGAAAAGAACATAGTAGATTTAGTGAGCAATGGACCTCCGAGGTCCTTCTGGTCCGAACGTCTCATTGGACGGTTGAAGAAGGTTGGCCCAGAGAGGTCAAAGATCACAGGATTATGGACCTGGAGCTGGAAGGAAACTCAGAGATCATCTAGACCAACTCCCTCATTTTACAGACGAGGAAACTGAAGACCAGAGAAATGGGAGTGACTTGTCCAGGGTGACCCCACTAGCTAAGTGTCTGAGGTCATCCAGGCCAAGCCTGTCATTTTAGAGACAAGAAGAGCGTAGCCCAAAAAAAGCGTAGGGATTTGTCCAGGGTCTAAGCACCAGGAGGTAACAGAGTCACCACTATTTTTTAACCCAGTCCTCTGACTCTCAAGCCAGAGATTCTGGGGTCACATTTTGGATCGTTTGTGGCAAGAAGGTGGGTCCTACAATCCTGCTGGAGTCCCCCTCCTCCCAGGAGGAAGACCATCTTTCAACAGGGTCACCACTGCCTATAAACCCAGCAATCTGACCTTGGGACACTTACTCAAGACCTACTTGGAATTTCTTCAATGGAATTTCTGATTGCCTGCAGATGTCCTGAATTTCCCCTTCCTAGGAGAGAGGGATCAGATCGATTCAGCCTACCTTACAGCATCCCGGGCTCCAGTGATCCTTCCCTGCTGTGGTTTCATCTCCAGACATCTTATATCTGTAGGAATCCAGGCTCCAGGCGCCTTGAGACAGCGCATCTATAATCAAGATTGATAAACTGACCTCAGCCTTGGATGAGAAATTGATTGGGAGAGAGAGACAGGGAGGAGATGCCCAAGTACCCCTTCAATGCAGGGAGACTGAGAGTTTGGCAATCTAAGGCGCTAGAGTGGGTGTGTTTGGCTAGTCATCGGGAATCAGCTTGCTAATTGCTCAGTTTTCTGACTCCTTCACTGGAGGGGAGTTTGGTTTTAATGGACTGTCTGGGGGCAATATCTGGTTAACGATCAAGCCCGGCTTTAAGGATGGCAGCGAGTGAGTGTGGGGCCCCATCTATCCATCCTATTGAAGCCTGCAGAGTTGGAGGTTAATAACGCAATTGTGCACAGCTCAAAAGTCGGGCTCCTTGGAACGCAGAGTCTCCCGGCCTGTCTCATACCTAAACTTAATACTTACCTGTGAGTGGGAGGTGGGATTAGTTTACACAAGCTCTCCTTGTCCGATAGCATTTTATTACCGACCCGAGTCAAACCAGGTGCGGGCGTTTTGTTTTGTTTTGTTTTGTTTTGTTTTTTAAACTGTTCTTCCTCCCACCCTCCCACCCCCCACCTTGGGGTTTTCCTTTTAAAACTTGCTCAATTAATTATTTAAGGAGAAAAAAGCCTATGGAGTGCATGCTATTTTAAAAGGGTTTAATTTAATTATATTCTGTTGTACAGTAGAAAGTGTCCTGGCTTTGGAGTTAGGGCACCTGAGTTTGAATCCTGGTCCTTCCACTTACTACCTGTGTGACCTTGGATAAGTCCCTTCCTCTTGATACGCCTCAGTTTTCTTTCCTGTAAAATGAAGGGGTTGGATTAGAGGGTCCTTCTAGTTCCAAAGCTATGATTCCACTCTATTGTATGGAGTGGATACCCACTCAGATGATCCTGTAACCATCTTTCTTTTCTATTCTGTTCCAGACTGGGCATTTGACCCTTCTCAGTGCACACTGGTATTGCTCTGAAGAAAAGATTAGGTTTGTGGGGGTGGTGCAGTGAATAGAGCACTGGCCCTGGAGTCAGACGGACCAGAGTTCAAATCTGGCCTCAGACACTAGACACAAAACTAGCCATGTGACTTTGGGCAAGTCACTTAACCCCAACTGCCCTCTAAAAAAGCAAAAAAAAAAAAGATTACTTTTTTTTTTTCCCTGATATAACCCTAACACCTTCCCCATTCCTTCTAGCTTCTTCAAGCTGGACCAATGAGTGTCTTTCTATAGGCTGTCCCCATGCCTGGAATGCTCTCCCTTCCCTCCTCTATGTCTGAGGATCTCCAGCTCCCTTCTAGCTCTGGCTCACGAACTGCCTCCTTCAGAAAGCATCTTTCTATGGCCATTCAGACATCTTGAACTCAATATGTCTAAAACCAAACTCATTCTCTTTCCCCCTAAACCATGTCTCCTCTGACCTTTCTGTTACTGTAGAGGACAGCACCATCTAGCCCCTCAGGCTCTTCCTGAACTCCTCAATGTCTCTCTCCCCCGTGTCCAATATGGCACCAAGGCCTGTCAGTTTTACCATCTCTTCTCTGATATTCTCCCCACCTTCGTGTAACCCTTACCATCCCCTGCCTGGGCTAGTGCAGCAGCTGCCCCAGTCTCTCCCCTCAGCTACCAAAGTGATTTTCCCAAAGTTCAGGCCCAACCATGTTACCTCTTTTCTCAATAAACTCCACTGGCTCCCTATTGCCTCTAGGGGCAAATACAAAATGCTCTGTTGGCATTTGAAGCCCTTTACAACCTAGCCCCCTCCTGCCTTTCCAGGATTCTTATACCTTACTATCAAATGTGTACTCTTCAGTCCGGTGACACTGGCCTCCCAGCTGTCCCACAAACAATACCCTCCATCTCTTGGCTCTGGGAATTTTCTCTGTCTATCCCCCATGATGGCAATGTTCTCCATGCTCTGTTCCCACTACTGGCCTCCCGGCTTCCTTCAAGTCCCAGCTAAAATCCCTCCTTCTACAAAAAGCCTTCCCCAACCCCTCTAACTCCAGTGCCTTCCCTCTGTTCGTTATTTACTATTTATTCTGTATTTAGCTTGCTTTGTATACCTTTGTTTGTTGTCTTCTCCGTTAGATTGTAAGCTTGCTGAGGTCAGGGACTGTCTTTTGCCTCTATTTTTGTATCCTTAGCACTTAGCACAAAGCCTGAAACATAGCAATCACTTCATAAATGTTTATTGACTAATCTGACTGACCAAATCTTGCTGTTTCTCCCTTCAAAACATTGCTGCCATCTAACACCTTCTCTCTACACACACACAGCCCCTTCCTTACACCTCCCACCTAGGTCATTGCAACGGCTTCTAAATGGAATCCCTGCCTCAAGTTTTGTCCCAGTCTGGTCCATCTTCCACTTAGTTTCCAAAGAAATTTTCTCTTACTACACTTTAACACGAGCCTGACCTTACTCAATGGCTCCCTAGTGCTGTTACAATAAGATGCTGACGCATCTGTTTAACTTAAAAATCCTTTACAGCTTAACTTTATGGCCTCATTGAACATTATCCTGTTATCCAAACAAACTGACCTTCTCTCTGTCCCTCACGCTTGGCATTCCATCTTCTCTCTACAGGCCTTGGCACCGACCATCCCATGTGCCTGGAATGCACTCCCTCTTCACTTTGGCTGCCCTAGAATCCTTCTCTTCCTTCAAGAACCAGACCAAACACTACCTTTTCCATGAAGGCTATTGGATCTTCTCAACCACTTCTCTCTTCTCTTTCCTCATTCCCACCCTCCTCCACCCCCATCTCCCTTTCTTGAACTACCTTCTACTGGAGACGGCTAGCTGGTGCAACGATTAGAACCCTGAACCTGGAGTCAGGAAGCCCTGACTTCAGATCCGGCCTCAGACGCTTATAATAACACCCAGCTCTCGAGATTGTCCTGGCATTCCAATGAGATAATATTTGTAAATGCTACATAAATACCATTGTCTTAAATGCTAGTGATCATTGTAGCATTTGTTCACTGCCTTGTATTTATTCCCTTTATGCTTATTCCGTATTGTTGTCCTTGTTGTCTCTCCTTGGATTATAGGCTCTCTGTGAGGAGGGATTGTCTCATCCGTTGTACTGGCATCTGGAATGGCGCTTGGCTCATTTTGTTGTTCAGGTGTTTCAGTCATGTCTGACTCTTTGTGACCCCATTTGGGGTTTTCTTGGTAGAGGTACTGGAGTGGTTTGTTATTTCCTTCTCCAGTTTATTTTACAGATGAGGAAATTGAGGCCAACAAGGTTAAGTGACTTGCCCAGGGTCACACAGTTAGTTAAGAGTCCTGACTCCAGGCTCAGTGCTCTATTCACTGAAGCGCCACCTAGTTGGTACTTAAGAAATTTCTGCAGATTGATTGATAGATGTTGGCATCTGAGATAAACAATGAAAGAAGTTAAGGATTCAAAAATAGATTACAGGAAGGGAATTTATTAAAAGCAAACAGCATGTAACCTGTGCAAATGCCTGGAGGTGGGAGATAGGATTCTGAGTTTGGGAAGCAGCGAAGAGGACAATCGGGCTGGGACGCTGAGCATAGAAGGGAAGGAGAGGACAAGATTTAATAATAGTCTGAGTCAAACCATGAAGACCTTCATAAAATGGCAAATCAAGGAAATAGGGAGCCACTGAAGGCTTTTGAGAAGGAGAGTGACATGTTCAAACCTCTGTCTTTGGAAGATTTGGGCAACTGAGTGGAGGATGAGGAGAGGAGAGGCTGAGAACCCAGCTAAGGACCAACTAAGAGACCATAGCAATAACCTGGGTGGGAGGTGATGAGAGCCTGAAGGAGGGAAGGGGCCTTGTGGGTGCAGAAAGGGGATGGTTGATAGAAATGGCACCATGGTGGAACCAAAAATACCAATGGAGATGGTGAAGAGTGCCTGATGCTATGGACATCCCTGCCAGCTCTGGATCTAGGAGTCTGTAGCTGGAAATGGTGAATCCTCCAATATCTCTGCCGAGAGAACCCTAAATGGGATCACAAAGAGTCGGACGTGGCTAAAACAAAAGAATGGCATCTCACCCACCCTCTTCACCCCAACCTCACCATTTGATAAGTAAAGGAAGCTAAAGTCCACAGGACTCCAGCCCAAGAAATGGCCCTAGGATCACACAGATTCCAAGGTAGAATTTATACCCAGTCTCTCACTGTTTCTATCTCCCCTATCAATGGTCTGGCAGCTTAAGCAAACTGGGGAGAAACAACTGTGGGGGAAGGCAAGGCTAGCATCCTGACTGCCCAAATCCCACTGAACAACTGAGGTTTTATTGGTTGGTACCCTGAGGCCAAGATTAAAATAATCAAGGAGTAGAGGGAAACCACAAAAGGACCAGAGAAACTTCGAAAACATATTTTAGACACAGACGGAGAACGGATTCTTCCCCCAGCACATCCTGTCTGGCTCCAATCAGATCCAAATCCCCAGATGATTGTTTTTCAATGACATGTTATTGATGAGTAAAACAATCATCTGTAGCTATTTTTGGAGACTCCATTCTCTCACCCTTAGGGATTGTAGAGGGTGAAAAGGGATGGGAATAGGCAGTGAGGTGTCAGGGTTAGAGAGGAAGCCCTGGAACCTGGAACACCTGGGTTCAAGACTCTCTCCTGATATATGGTGAGTCTGGTCCTGGCTGTGAGTTCAATCCTCAGTGTGCCAGGTAGCTCTTTCAGCTACAGAAAAGCTACTGAGTATTAACATGGTCTGCACCTTAATAGAGGGAGCTCCTCACCCAGCATTCCCTGAACCAATGAAATCATGAATCCACACAAAAAAAACAGTAGAAGGGCCTAAACCTGCAGGACTGGAGTCAATCAGGGTTCACCTGCTAATCATGAGAAGACATAGATTTACACCAAAAAAAAAAAAAAGACCCATGATTTCACTATCAGTGTAAGGAGCTTCAAGTAAGAAAAATTTCTCTACTAATAAGATCACAGGGTTCTACCTCTAGAGTACAAAGGGGCCTCTGAAGCCCATTTTATGGATGAGGAAACTGAGGACCAGACAGGATAAGACATTCACCTAAGGTCACTGGCACTGCTTGTTGATGGACTTAATTGATTAGGCTAATTAATATGTGTTCAAGTGGCATTTTGCTATTTTAAAAAATACAGTTATGGTTTATGTGATATGATGGAAAAACCATTCGAATTGGAGTCTGGGGATCATAGAGAGCTGCAAAGGACCCCTCAAAGACCATTGGCTCCAACCCCCTCACTTTACAGATTAGGTAACTGAGGCCCAGAGAGGTTTGATTGCCCAAAGTCAGATGGTTAGTAAGTGACATGACCTTCTCTTTAAACCTGAATGAATCCTCTGACTTCTTAGACCTTACTCTCTCCACCTGTAAAATGGCCTTGGTGGCTTCTGAAGACCCTTTAGGATTCCCAGCTGGGTCACCTCTCTTGGTTTCCTTGTCTCTAAGATAAGGGGGTTGTAAGGGACCACCTTCCAGAGGCCTTTCCATTCTACATTTATGGTCCTGTGGTCCTTTGACAGTAGAGACACTGAGAGGAGAAGCTCAGTCCTTGCCTCTAGAATCAGTTTTGAATTTCGGAGTTTCTGATGTAAATAATTTACAGTGATCAAAATGAGATAACAGCAGGTCTGTGCCAGGCAGGCAGAAATGAAGTCTAAAATGAGGAATGGGCTTCATAATGAGCGACTGCTGAGTGGGAGAGAAGCCTAAAATGTAGATGAGCATTTTTTCCCGTCGTTATTAATCAGGTCGGATAGGATTTTAATAATTAAGTGGTGTTTCTGCCACACAAGTGATATTTCATTAAGCTTAAATGAAATGTACAGTCGGAAACCTAATATGAAGCAAGGCCTGCTTTCTGTGTTTAGAAGGGACGGCTGCCTCCCTCGGCTTCGTCCTCTGCCGCTGCCTTTATTTATAGGAATTCTGGTCCTTGTGTTTCTCAGGAAATGGATGGGAAAACTCCCAGCTAGAAACTCTGCAGCTGGCGTCAACGAGTTGGGGACTAATAGCTAATGAAATATCTATAATAGATGAGGAAGAAAGCAGAAATTGCAATGAAATGTAATTTCATTTTTGCAAATGTTTGTCTGACAGCTTTGGAGATTTTCTTTGTCATCTCAGAAATCAATATATAATATAGCCAAAACACCAGACTTAGCTCCTCCGCCTTAGACAAAATAACAGAGAGTGAGAGTTCTGAATCACCAGCTGTCGATTACCGAAGATCAGATTGCTTTAATGTAATAATTTGTCCGTTCCCTGTCCTGCCCCACCCCCAAGAACATTAGTCACACCGAACAATCTTGTCATTTGGTTGCCAGATGGAAACAGTATGACTATGTCTCTGCAAGGCAAAGAGAAAGGAGGACAGCTGGCCTTTATCTGGCTTATCTGATCAAAGTAGACAGCTAAGACCTACCATGAAAGCCCCAACTACATTGTTTTGGGGGGCTAAATCATGCATTTTGTCTGTTTTGACTGCCCCCGATAATTTAGATCATCACTAACTTTGCTCCTGCTTTAGTCAGTCAGCAACACACATTCATTAAATGCCTGCTGTATGCCAAGGAATGGCATCAACAGGTCCCTGAGGTCTCTACTAGCTTTAGGTTTTGTGAGTCTGTCTCTTCATCTCTCTTACTTTCCTCATCTGTAGAAGTAGGGGTTTGAACTAGATGGACTAACTGGCCTCGTCCAGGATGGACTAACTGGTCCTGTAGATACAAAGACCAAAGGGAGACCGTACCTGCCCTCATGGAGCTTGTAGTCCTTGGGGGGAGTCGACATTCTAGTGCCTACAACTGTGCTGGCACGACATCAGTCCTCACCCCCTACATTGTAAACTCCTTGAGGGCAGGAGATCTTCTCACTTTAGTCTTTAAATCCTAGTCTGGCACAGAGTAGGTCCTTCATAAATGCTTGTTGACTCTACAATCCAGCCAAAATGGCCTTGTCATTCCTCCCATACAATACTCCATCTCCCATCTCATTGCCCTTTTGCACTGACCATGAACCATGTCCAGAATGTCCTTCCTTAGGACCCTGAGGCTCAGCTCCAGCGTCACCTTCCAAGTGAGGCCTTTCCTAATCTCCCCTGCTGTTAATGCCCCCAATTATCTTGTATTTTGTATGTTTGTAGATGGTTATTGTTGGGTTGTTTCAACCATGTCTAAATCTCTGTGACCCCATTTGGGATTTTCTTGGCAAAGATACCAGAATGTTTGCCATTTCCTTCTCCAGCTTGTTTTACAGATAAGGAAACTGAGGCAAACAGGGTTAAGTGACTGCCCAGGTTCACACAGCTAGGCAGTGTCTGAGGGTGGATTTGAACTCAGGAAGATGAGTCTTCCTGATTCCAGGTTCAGGACTCTAACCACTGTACCACCTACCTGCCTCAACTCCTCTACTTGTCTATAGATACAAAAATATATCTGTGTATATATGTATTTACATATACATAGTTACAATGGACTTGCACACATATGTGTACATACATACTTGTGCATATATACATACACACATTCCTATATACATACATGTCTTTGGACAGAAGGTAAGGTCCCTGAGGGCAGAAGTTTTCATTTCTGACTCTACATCATGGCACTTGGCACCATTCATGCCAGACCATAGGTGCTCAGCAGATGTTTCTTGATTACCTGTTTGCTTGAACTGTGATTCCAAGGTCTCTAGTGAAAAATCAGCTTTGTAGGGGATAGTGTCTGACTTAGCATTAGCAAGACCTGGGTTCCGATCCCAGCTTTGATGCTCCGTAGCTACAGGACTAAGTCACATAACATCCCCAGCCTCAGTTTCTGCATCTGTAAGATAAAAGCATTAACAATTAGACTACCTACTTTTCAGTGCCATAGTGAGACCCAAGAATTACATAAAATGACTTGGTTCAAAAATATGTGTTAAACACTCACTATGCGCAGGTCACTGTTATCAGTTATCCCGAGTTATCCCCAGACTGGAAAGACTTCAGATAGGAGAGCAGTGACTGTGGGCACATCTGTCATCCCAAGGCATCGGTCAGTTTCTACAGGCAGAATGCCAGAGAGCTGGTCTCTATGTAATTATGTGTGTATGTCCCTGTGTATGTGTCTGAATGTACATATACAGGAAATATAGCCAAGATGGGCCAGGGGCAGGACTTGAATCCAGATCTCCAGTCTTCCCAACTTTGAGGCTGGATCTCTAGTTTCTCAGTTTAATGAAATGACATGTTCTCAAAATACCAAAGTGATCATATATATACTTTGGGTTTTTAATGTCATGTACATATGAATAGATTTTTTGGGGTTAGAATTGATTGATTGACACCATTTTTAAGCTGGGAAGGGACTTAGAAACTCTCTGGTCCAATTCCATTATCTTTAAACAGAAAAATAAAAATTCCAGGGTCATACAGCTAATGAGCAGGAAAGAAATCCAAAAAGTGGATCAACACCATGCATCACAACTGGGATTTTTGTCTTTTTGTGGTTAATACAATCATCATTCAGTTGTATATCAGATCTTATTCTCATTGCAGTATTTCTGACTGGGCTGAAGCATTTGTCCATCAAAGGTCGAATCCACGGATGTCTCCTCAGGCAGATAAGACGAGAATCAATTTCTCTGATGTTATCAAAAGCTGGAAAAGTTTCATACATTTTTTCAATGCAGTGTGTGGCTGCAGGTAAAGAATCTCTCATTCTTGTACAAGTGTTAATCAGAGGTTAATAATAGCTCGGATGACCCATGGGGCACCAGAAAACCTTGTAGGAATCTCTGTTCTTTAGAATGAGGTGAGATATAATTTCTGTATATATGTCCAGATTGGCCAGGACAATTTTCCAGACCAGGGAGGTGGTCACAAGGGCTTCTTTCTCCTTTTCAAACAAGGCTGGTCCTCTTCAGCATCTCATTATGGCTTTTCCTCTTTAGGGAGAAAAGAAAAAAAGTCCTTCTATAATTCAAAATATTATGAGCTTATGCTTCCATAGGACTGTCTGATTTACAAAGCCCTTTGCTCATGACCCCCCGGGAGGTGGACAGATGAAGCATAAGTACAACCATTTTACAGATGAGAAAACCGAGACTTAAGGGATGTCACCAAGGAAACTAGTGAAAGAGATTTCCCAAATTCTTGTAGGCACAGCTCTGCAGAAAATGTAGCGAGTGTTGAGTGATCAAAGGAAATGTACAAACAGGAATGTCACACTACTGATAATCATATGGGGGAAAATGTTCTGAAGCAAATCATGAGGATACAAGTGAAAAAACCTTGAAGTTTCACCTCACACCCACCAGGTTCAAAGATGATAAAAGATTGAAATAGTCCATGCTGGAGAGGCTGTGGAAAGACAAAGCCTGGAAATATACTGTTGGTGGAACTGGAATCTGACCCACCCATTCTGGAAATTAATGCACAAAAGTCCCCAAATTGTGAATACCCTTTAACCACTGCTTCCAATCTTGGGCATAGACCCCCAAGAAAGTACAAAACAGAAAGAAAGTCCTAAAAATCATAATAACAACACTTTTTGTGGTGGCCAAAAGATGTGGAAACAAGGTAGATGCCCATAAGTTAGGGAACGGATGTACTAATCATATCATATGGATATTCTGGAACATTCTACACATCAATATATTTGCTATAATGCCACTTGTGTTTTCTGTAGCACAGAAAGTCAGTCACAGGCAATTGTGAACTTGTGATAGTGAAGAATTTGAGGAATTCAGAGAAGCCAAGGAAGACTTGTATGAACTGACAAAAGACCAGACAAGCAGAACCAAGAGAGAACACAGACAACAAGAGCATACAAAATGTCCAGAGGAAGCAAGACCGTGAGAAAACGCTTGTAATGACCAAGCTTGGCCCCAGAAAATATATGTTAAAATTAGCTTCTCTTCTTTTGGTAGAAAAAAAGGAGGTATGACTACAGGTGTGCTCCATCACACATACTGTCAAATCCTGTCTCTGTGTCAGCTGGTTTTGCTTAACTATTTTTCTTTGTTACAAGGCTGGCATACTTGGAAACAGCTGTGATGTTAATAAAAAAAAATAAAGACATCAATAAAAAAAACGCATTTTTTTTAAAAAGAAAAAAGCATCGCAAGTGTGGATTATTCCCAGCTCATGTGGTAACTAGGGCTGAGGAGGAAGAAGCAGAGATGACTCAGAAATACCTCTACACAGCCTAGCTCCCAAGTTACATTCTTCTGGCTAGTCCTAGAAGGTCCTGTCCTATTGGAGTTGGCGTCAGAGTCCTGGAATCCTATTCTGCTACTTTGTTGTATTACCTTGTACAGCGCATTTCTCTGAGCCTCATTTCTCTTCTCTGTAAAATGAAGAGATTCGATATCTAAGACCCCTTCCAGTTCTAACAGTCTATGGCTCCATCACATCTGACTACAAGGAAGAGACCCCCTTGAACCACTTTGGAAAGACAACCCACATTTCCTCTGTCTTTGGATTTCAGCGTCAGCATTTGGGCTGTTTTGTCAAGGAGTAAACTCCAAACTGGCTTTCTCTACAACAGCTGGGCTGCCCCAACAGCTGACATTTTGGGATCTTTGGAGCTGGTGTGAAACTCAGCCACTATTAAATATGAGTCCAGTTCTGCATTAAGAAAGACAGTATGATATAGTGGAATGCGTGCCGAATTCCAGCTGTCCCAATAGGATTTTGGATGAGGCACTTAGCCACTCTGGTTCTCATTTCCTCCATCTATGAGAGGGCTGGAATAGATAATCTCTGTCGATTTGTGATTTAGCTCAGTGGATGCCTTGATCTTGGACTACTTAGTGTCCTCATTTTTCAGAGCCTCGGTTTTCTACTTCTAAAAATGGGGGTAGCAGTGCTAACTAACCTCCATTTTACTCTTGGAGGCAAAATTTGGATGATTGAAATAATACAAATTCATAACAATTTGCCAGTCACTTTTATAAGCACCTGGCACCTCTGTAAAGGGAGCCATGGGAAGTCTCCAGCCAATATTAAGCCATCAATGGCTTCTGAGTCTGATAAAATCATGGCAGTCCTAGGAGCCAAGCTTGAGTGGGGTGTGATATCATCAGATGCCTGAGATACTTGAATAAACTTGTTCGCAGCTTTAGCGGGTCATGTTTTCCATAATTCATGATTCACACGAGATTTTTAACAACAAAAACATTTAGATTAAATTTTTATATGAGATGTTTTTCACTCCTTATACAAACATTATCAAGCATTTTGATCACCAGAAGGGGAAAAAAAACCCTTCTGCCTGCCTCTATAATTACTTATGATTTTTTTCCTGCTTGTTTTTTTCTTCTTAATTTAATCTGGAGATAAGAATGCCAAGTATTGGGAGGTGGCACGGATGGCTGGCACCACCAGGGGTATGGCCAGTTCAAGGCTGCGATTTCCTTTGGTTTATCTGGGGACCAGAAGGTCATGGACTTCTAGAACAGCTGTTTTTCAACTTCCCTGAAACCCAAATTTCCCCTCTTTCCCATTGAAACAAGAGTCCAAAGATCCCCAAACCCTCCAATTCCCGTCTAATTTCTTAGTGGCTAACATGTAACGTGTGTAACAGACAGACAACATATGACTTCGCTGCTAAGAATTCCATGGCTTCAAATAAAGGATGACCTCACCCCACATAAGTGACAGCGTAGCTCACCATTTTTGCCATGATGACCGCATTTGAACTAGTCATTGATCTTTATTTTACTACCCTCAGAGCTGCTGCTGCTGCTGCTGCTGCTGCTGCTGCTGCTGCTGCTGGGGTAACGATGAGATGGAACAGTCATAGATGGAATGCCAAGCTTTGGAGCAAAATGAGGGTCACTTCTAGGGTCCCTTCTAGCTCTAAACATATGACCCTCGCAACTTTATATAAAGATGGTATGAAATCAAGATGGAAATCCATGATTTTATGAAGCTATTATGGCATAGTGCAATGGACAATGGATTGGGAGTAGGAGAAGTTGGGTCTCCTATTTATTGCATGTGGACATTTCTGGGCCTCAGTTTTCCCAGCTATAAAACAAGGGGGACAGACTAGATCTCTGAGACCCATCCAGTGCTAAATCCTATGACTATTTGTAAAGGCTGGATGGAAGTCCAGAGGCCTTCTGGGCCTGTGAGGTCTCTGACACTGCCATCCAGTGTGACCCTAGGTCCAAGCAGCAGCAGGAGGGGACAACATTCTGGAAGACAACAACATCCTGAAGCAAGGTCAAGAGCTGCAGCCAGGACAAAGAGGGTGAAGATTCAGGAAAAACTGTCGGATGGGAGTGATTGCAAGGCTGTTGGTGACCTTGGAGAGAACAATTTTCACAGAGTGGGGGAGACAAGGCTTCAGGATCCAGTTTTGGGAGAGGATGTGAGCTTGGAACTAGATTTCCAAAGTTTAGCCCTAGAAGGAGGAGGGTGGGGGTGAGGTCTAGGATGATGCCTAGAAGGGATGGTGGGGTTAGGGGAAAGAGCTGGTGGGATTTATTTATCCTTCAAGAAAGGGCTGGCCTAGACGATCTCTGAAGTCATTGCCAACCCACAGAGCCTAGGATTCTAGATTCTAAGTCACTGAGAGGCCATTGAGTCTAACTTATCCATTTTCCAGACAAGGAGACTGAGTCCCAAAGGAAGCTAACTGACTTGTCCAAGGTTACACAGTGAATTAGAGGCAAAGTCTATACCCCTGGTTTGTTCAGTCTTGGTCCAGTATTTTTCCAGGAAGAAATGGGAGATAATTCAAGTCATGGGACCAATAACATTGACATCCCATATCTATAAGACACATACACATGTGGGGAGGCAGTGGGATACAACAGAATGATTGTTGGGTTTGAGATGAGAAGACCTGGGTTTGAATTCTGTCTCTGCTGTTTTCTTACTTGTGTGACCTTGGATAAGTCACCTAATTTTCCAAGCCTCAGTTTCTTCATCTGTCAAATGAGGGCTTGGACCCAATGTTCCAGCTCTAAATCTATGATCCTCTCACCAATTCTACAGAGCTAGGTGATAAAATATTTTTATTTTGGTCATTTCAGATCCCATATGCTGGTATTGTCTCTGACTTAGGATGTATAAGAGAAAGGTGACAGGCTCTGGTGCTACAGAGTCTGGGTTCAAATCTACCTCTGGCATTTATGATCTGTGTGAGTTTGGGGAAGTCACAGTTACTTGGACTCCCTGAACCTCATAGTTTTCTTATCTGTAAAATGAGGGTGTTGCCTTGGATGGCTTCTAAATCCCTCCTTCAAGCCTCAGATCCATCATTTTATGGTCTGTCTCTGCCCCGGGCTACCAGGATCAGGTCACACCAAAAGGAGCCCCATTGCCAGAACTAACTGGAAAGAAAATGATACTGGACAGAATTCAAATATTCTGAAGTAGTCAGGGAGTGTTGGAAATAAAGCCAATGAGGGGTGGGAGGGCATTTGGAACTGAAAATTGTAGGAAACAAAGGTTAGAAATTGTTTTGCATGTAATTAAGGAAAAATGAAATACTGAAGATAAAAATATAAAAGGTTCTGAGGTCTAGAGTTGGAAGAGACTTCAGAGATTTTCTTGTCCATCCATTTTATAGATAAGGAAACTGAAGGATGTGATTTGTCCAGGGTCCTGCAGGCACCCAGTATCAGAGGTTGGATTTGAACCCAGGATTTGACTCTGGGGTCAGCTCTTTCTATTGTTCCATAAAGAGATGACATAGAATACTTAATTTCTTCCAGAGCTTTGAGGACAAGATTTTTGACTGAGTCTCTTCCCCATGACCAAACGCTCTGTACTTTGTCTTTCAAAATCCTCCCTGCATAGAAGTTTGTTGCTGTCCTTTCCTTACCTTTTCTCTGAATTGAATCCCTGTCCATCCTTTTCTCTGAATTGAATCCCTATCCATCCTTCAAGGCATGGTTTTTATCTCACCTCCTCCACAAAGCTCTCCTGGACCAGCCTAGGCCACAGTGATCACTTTCCTCCTCTGATCTCTTGGGCACAGATTATATCTGCATCTCTTTACTATAAAACTGTGACCATTGTAACTTTGCAGGTACTCTAAGGAAGAGTCATGCTTCTGGCATTTTCAGTCAGAATTATAGATTTAGAGAACATTGTAATGGGTGAGGTGTTGGCTCCTCTTTACCATGCAGGCCCTATGAATATGGTACTTGGTTCTTAGTCCCACTCAGTGTTTGAGAGAGCAGTGCTCCCCTCTATGATTTTAACATAGATGCCTTGAGGATCAAGGAGGGACCTTCATAAATGACTTTATGGAGTGACCTTTGGAACTTAGTTCAGGGTAAATGAGTCAAAGATTCGCCCAACAGTCATGTCTAGATATGAATTTGGTGGGATGGGTGTTACATAGGAACTGTACTATGAAGAGGTCCACTCTCCCCAGAAGCCTGTGTTAAGAATAAGCCCATCCATCCCAGAGGCTGAGAGAGAGGAGAGTATGTCCCCAAGGTGTTGGGGAAGGGGAATGTTTGTACATATGCTCTTGCTATGTCTTTGAAGTAAGCATCCCTTTTAAAAAGCTAATTGATGTTAAGTGGTAAAAAGGGAACTAGGGCAGTACTCACTAGTGAAGGGAACAAAGCAAGTGGGGGCTCAGAGCCAATAGCAGGTGGGGGCTCAGAACCAATAGCAGGTGGGGGCTCAAAGCCAACAGCAGAAAACAAAGCATCCGCTCTAAGTCCAACCGAACAAGCCTAGCTCTGGAAGAATGACTGAGAACACACTCATTACACTCTCCATCACCTTTTCCACTTTCATTCTGCATATCAAAGCTCCTGATCTTTAGCAGTGGAAACCTCCTGAACATTTTGAAGACTTAGCTGGAGTCTGTACTAGTTATAAATGTATATATCCTTAGGGAGAGAGGATTCTTGGGGAAATAGGACCACTACCTACATCACAGCCTTAAAATTTTTTTTTGCTTTATTTTTTTTACCCCAACCCAGATGGTTGTGGTTGGGACAGACACAGCCTCAGTTCTCCAGGCTGACATTTTGCTTAGTGCAGAGGAAATTCATAAACATACTTGGCCTTTTCATGGAAGAGCTTCTGGGTGCTTTGTACATAAACACCTAATTATGGGGCATAATACTTTATGAAATGGGGAAGTCGTCTTGTGCCAATTTTACAGACCAGTAAAAAGAAACACAGGGAGGTTAAAGGCCTTGTCTGAGATAATTTGGGGCTCGAGTCAGAGCCCTGACTCCCGGAACCTTGCTCCAACCAGCCTAGGTCAGTAATTATTCAAACAGAATAATGGAGTCACAGCACCGGTTCACCGTCCTGACTCTCAAATTAAGCAGTTATACAGGAACATGGAAGGAATTTAGCTCCACTCTGGGATGTAAATCGGTGCGGGCAGGGGGGATATACCACCTCTCCATGCTAAGGGATGCAACACATTTTCATCGCTGAAATTTACATCGCTCTTTATTCATGAAATTATGAGCAGCTGCCACGTTGCTGTATTCTCGAGCAGGGTAGAAAAGACAACGTGGGAAACGAGCAGACACATTAGGCAAGCTCCATCTGCCCCTTGCGTCTATCACTTCCCTCCCCTCCACAGAAGATGCAGTAGGGTTACCAGATGTCAGATCTTGCTTGGGGCCATCCCAGGATTTAAGACACTGCAAGCAGGACAAGAGAGAGGGGGCCAACTTCCCCCAAACAAGGCCACTCCTCTTTGCCATCCAAGAGTGGCCCAGAGTTTGTGGGGAGGGACCAAAGTGCTGCGGGAAGTAGCTGGATTTAGAGACAGGTCCCAGATGTGTCGATTACTAGCTGGGGAACTGTGGTTAAGTCCCTTAGCTTCCAGGACTCAGTTCCCTCATCTGTAAAATGAGATGGTTAGATTGGACAGTCTCAGGCTCTGTTAATGAGCCTATGATTTTAAATCCTCTTGTGGTCTTATTTTCTCATCAATCAATCACCCACTAAGCATTTATTAAATATCTACACTGTGCTGGGCCAGGATTCAAATTCAGTTCTGACCCTATGACAATTCTACTCAATATTCTCCAGTGACTCCTTATTAACTTCAGATCAACTATAAACTCCTCTGTTTGGGGTGAGTCTCCCTGATCCCAAGCCCAGTGTTCTATTCGCTGTACCCCTTGCATGATCACATGACCTCTCAGAAACTCGGTTTCCTCATCCATCTATCCATCCATCAGTCCATTAACAAGTATTCACTAATTGTCTGCCAGGTGCAAAAAGTTTTAAATGCCCGTACAGGGGGATCAGGCGTGAATGAAAAAACAAAACAAAACTGAACCACAAAAACACTGCAGCTTTATTATTCTCAGTCGGGTATGGTCTTTCCATACTGTACTTCCCCCTTGCCTCCCAGGCCCCCAAAATCCAGCCAGTGGGCTGTAAGCATTTTGAGGGTAGGAACTATTTAATTTTTGTCTTTGTACCCTAGCACTTAGGACAATGCCTGGAACATAGTAGGAACTTAAATGCTTGTTAGTCATTAGCCTACTTATATGCCTGTGGGTTGGTATACCTAACAGGAGGTAAGCTCCTTGAGGGCAGGTACTGTTTCCTTTCTGTGAGGTGAGAGTGATGTACAATGTATGAAAAAAAGGTGCTGCAATTGATGAAAAATAGGCCAAATAGAAGGTTTAATCTTTCCTGCTAAGGTTCAATCAGTTGCGTGTTGTTCTTGCCCTGAATTTACCCATGACTCACTCTACCATTTCCTGCCTCTGAGCCTTTGTTCTCTCATTTCTAGAATGGAGAGACTAGACACTCTCTAAGGGTTCTTCTGGTGCTGCCATTCTACATGGATATGAGGCTATGGATTGCAAGGATCTTTACATCATTACTAGGAATGAGTTTGGTAAAAAAAAAATGGCAGCCCATTCATTGAGAAATGTTTGGACAAACTAGAACATATTAAAGTGATGTAATAATAGTATGCATTGTGGCATGGTAGAAAAAGAGTCTGCTTTGGAGTCAAGAAGATGTGGGTTCAAGTTCTGCCTCCTCTGACACACACCAACTCTTCAACCCTGGGCAAGTCACTTTTCCTTTTAATGACTAACGATACTGATTGATTCCATTAAACTGATTGATTCCAGAGAAAGTGCAGCTCTGTCTCCAGCAAAGGGAATTTCCTCATTAGAAGCTCTCTCCGGAGATGAAATCATGAATCTAATTTTTGAAAACCAATGTTCTATTAAGAAATGACAAATATGAGTCATTCAGAAAAACATGGGAAAACTTGTAGGAAGTGATTCAGAGTGAAGAAAGCAGAACCAAGAGAACATTATGGACAGTAACTCCGGCCACGTACACAATGGCAACAGGGAAAATAGGCAAATTGATGGATGGTGATAAACTAATCATATGCTCCTGCAGAAGTGAGGGAAGCACACCTCTTCCTCTCACTGTGCATATGGGCTCCAGTCTACACTGCCTGTCCCCCATGGTGGCTCCATTCTTAGACTGTGCTGAGCCATTTTCCTTCAGTATTACTGGTGGAGGGAAGTGTGTGCATAAAGGGGAAATGTGGAAGTGACTTTTGTGCAAACTAAAGATAACAACAAAGCTTTTTTTTTCAAGGCTGAGCTCATATTTCAGTTGGGATTATAGAGTTAGGCATTTAATCAGCTGGATGGTCCTCAAACCTTGGTGTTTCCTTAGTCCTTGTATTAGTACAGGTGTGCCTTGTGCTTCTCCAAGAAGAGAACTAACTCACAGTTTTCCTGAAAAAAAAAAAGTCTCCTAGCCTTCCTGCCCATGCTTTGGGCTCCCCACCCCCCAATCCTGTCCAGCCTGTATCAGAACTCCTGACAAAAATGGAATGGATGGACAGCCTGGGCTGTATTCCGGAGTCCTAGGAGGGATGGGATGGGAAATTTTCTCATCTAGCACAAGGGAGGATCTAACTGATAGAAAGGGGTTGCCCTGAGTCCAGAGCAACATTTTCCTCCCTGGAGGATCATTTAAAATCATAATATGTGTCTTTTCTTGCTGCTGGCTGGAGGGTGAGGTCATGCAGTGCCTGAATACTTCCCATCCCCAGAAGAAAAAAGAAAAGAACATCCCAGGGAAAAGGGATTTCTGAACAAAATCAGAGATTGCCACACCAAGCTGGGAGTGGGCTGGGGGGTATTGAGAAGGGGGAGTGGGGAATACAGACAGCCAAAGGCTCCTGGGTCCAGAGACAGGAGGCATCCTAGGGCCATGGAGTCCAGGTCCTTAATTCATCAATCAACAAACATTTATTGAGCAACTACTGTATACTAAATATGCTAATGGTAAGCACTGGGCTAGAGTTAGAGCACCACTAGCTAGATATTAGGAAAATCGGAGACTTGGTTTTGTTGACGTTTTTCTCTTCTTCCTCTTTTTAAAAATATTCTTTGTGATATAGGCTAGCTCTCTGTGAGTGAGAAGGGGATGGATACTAAGAGAAATTTAGGTGGTATAAAAAGAAAATATATCAACACAAATTTACAAATAAAAATCTGATATTAGGGGTCAGTATATTCAGAGTTCTGGATAAACAATATAGTTAGGAAATTTGGTTTTACATTAGAAAATGGTTAAAGGTTAGTGGTACATGCTAAAAGGGACTTTTAAGGAGCTTACGTTCTAAGAGAAAGGGACAATACATCAGTAGTTATAGACAAGTTACACATGTAGATGCTAGGTCAGCTTAGCAGGGCAAGCAGGTGATGCGATGGATAGGACATTGGTCTTGGAGTCAGAAATATTTGAATTCAAATCCAGCTTCAGACACTTACTTGCTGTATGACCCTGTGCAAACTATTTAACCTCTGTTTGCCTCAGTTTCTCCACTTGTAAAATGAAATACTAATAGAACCTCCCAGAGTTATTGTGAGGACCACATGAGATTATAATTGTAAAGTACTTAGCATCATGTCTGACACATAGTAAGTGCTATGTAAATATGAGCTATTTCTTTTTCTTCTCCTCCTCCTCTTCCTCCTCCTCTTCTTCCTCCTCCATAGTCATCACTGTTGTTGTCGTCCTGGGAGCAGCTGGAAGGAGTTGGAAAAGGCTTTCTGCAGAAGACGTCACTTTAAAAACATCAGGATTCCAAGATGCAGAGGTGATGAGGGAGAGCACTCCAAGCATAAAGGACAGCCTGGGCAAAGGTCAGGAGACGGGAAATGGGAGTGTCGTGTGTGAGGGACAGCAAATAGAGAAGCACGGGCTCCCCTGTGCCCGTGAACTTGAGTGACTAGGAGGGAAATTCAGAGGAGGGGATGGTTTAGGGAGAAAAGCAGCTGAATTCTGTTTGGGACACACTGAGTTTGAGAGGCCACAAGTCACGGAGTTTGGGTGACTGCTAGCGTAAAACTGAGTTCAAGGAGAGAGTTAGACGGGAATAGGTGGATGTAAGCACCTCCTTCGTAGGCGGGCTAAATGAACCCTTGGGGAGCTGATGAGATCCTCAAAGGTATAGAGAAAGCACAGAGAAAGAAGAGAAAGGAGCCCAGGATAGAGCCTGAGAGACACCCACGGCTAATGGATATGACCTGGATAAAAATGAAGCAAAGGTGACAGCTGGGAAGGCACCACCAGACATGTTAAGAGAGACCAATGTCATCAAAACCCAGAGAGGAGAGAGCGTCAAGAAGAGAAAGGGACCAGCAGTATCCAGTGATGGAGGGAGGTTGAGAAGGTTGGGGAAACTGAGGTCAGGAGACTGGGCAACCTGCCAAAACTGAATCAGATGTGGGATTTGAACCCAAGTCCTCTGACCTCCAATCCAGGCCTTTTCCCTCTCCTTCCCCTCCTCTGGATTTCAGTAGAGAGCCTGGTGCTTCACAGAAGCTGGAGGCTGAAATGGAGTCAGGGAGGGGCACACTTTGTTGGATGGTGTAACTAGATCAATTACCCAGATTTCTTTGCCAATCTGGGAATTCAGCTGCAATCTCTGAAAGTCAGAAATAGATTTTTAATGACAGGACGGTGTCTTCTTATCTCCTTGAAGACTGTTTTCACTCCAGGCAGCACACTCCTTTCTCCAGAGTAACAAGGGAAGAGAAGAAAAGTCCCAAATGCATGTGGCTGGAAGCAATCCCTGGTTCCTTTACCCAAGGACCCCTTTTGGTCGCTTAGGTCTCTCCACCTTTATCCAGCTCTCCATGTGAAAGCTAGAGATTTATCTTAGGGCCTTTGGTTTTATCTTAAAGGCTTTGATTTTAATCACAGTGAGGAAAGTTAGTTATTATTTTGTCCTGATGTCGGGTTATGATGGCCGTGTGTGCTCATGATAAGAAGAAGGCTGGCTATGACATAGAGTACAAGAGGAAAGATTCCCCGGCCTGGGACCAGGACCAACCTCTGCCATAGACCAGTTATGTGACTTTGGGCAATGGGTCTGATCTCTTAGCTTCCTAGCTGGTAAGATGAGGCTTCGAGGTGGTGCAGCGGATAGAGCTCTGGACCTGGAGGCAGGAAACTGTTGGTCAGCCACTTTCCAGTTCTGTCTGACTCTCTGTGACCCCATTTGGGGTTTTCTTGGCAGAGATACTAGAGCAGTTGGCCATTTCCTTCTCTAGCTCATTTGACAGATGAGGAAACTGAGGCAAATGGGGTTTAATGTTGACTAGGGTCACATAGTTAATAAGTGCCTGGGACTGGATTTGAATTTAGGAAGATGAGGTGAGTGATCTGTGCAATATGGTGCCACCTAGATACCATAGTCAGGGCAAACTGGTGATGTCATTGGTCTTCTTTAAATTCAAAGGATGAACAACATTGGTACAAGGTAACTTTTGGGGGAGGGTGGCGCTAGAAGCTGGGGGAGTGAGGAGAATCCAGAAAGGAGATGAGAAGTAGGAGAATTGGGGAAGAAGCCAGGAAGAGGAAGGGAAACGAGGAGACAAGATAGGAAAATACAGAGAGAAGGAAGGAAGAGAAGAAGGAAACAACAGATAATCTCTGGTCCAAGTCTATCATTTTACACATTAGACATATAGATAGGTAGTAAGATAGATAGATGGATGGATGTATAATAAATTATACTATATTAATATATAATATAATAAATTATATATAATATATATGGAGAGAGAGGAAGAGAGGGAAAGAGGGAGAGAGAGAGAGAGAGAGAAAGAGAGAGAGAGAGAGAAGGAGGGATGGAGGGAGGGATAGGATGTCTCAAAAGTCTTAGCCAAGTCCTAAGCTTTACAAAAGTTTAATATCTATTAAAATTTAAACCTGCATTGAGACTTTTGGGATATCCTGTATAAAACCTCTGTTGAGGACTTAGTACATGCTGAGCACTGTGCTGAACTCTGGAGATACAAACAAGTATGAGTGAGCAAGACAGTCTCTGTCTTTCAGAAACTTACATTCTTTTTTTGTTTTTTTTAATTAAATTTTTTTCAGCGAATAAAAATATATTTTCTCTCCCTCTAACCCAACCTCCCCACTGCTAGGTAAAAAGAAAAGAAAAACTTAACCCTTCTAAAAAATATGCATAGTCAAGACAGACACACTTAAAAATTTTCCCACTGGCCAAGTTCAAAAAATAGATGTCTATTTGTGAACTTTTAGCAGGCATTCATGTTCTAATGGGGGAAGACCACACATTAAAGGCATCTGGCGAGGAGTGAAGGGGAAAGAGGCAGCATTGTGTGGAAATAGAAGCTAGAAAGTGATGTCTTTGAGTTGGTTCAGAGCCCAGGGTCCCAGGGGCACAGTCCAAGGTTCTGGTGTTAGGGTGAGGGGAGGAGATGAGGACGATGGCCTGAGGGCAGGCAGAATGTTCTCGAGATGGTGACTGGGAACATGAGAAAATGGGGGCAGACTGGATGGGGAGGGAATAAGAGGAGAAAAAGGTGATGGAGGGGAAATAAGAACCCTTAAAAGAAGAAGCAAAGAGGAAGGAGGCTTCTGGGAGGCATGTTGAGATGTGATGAAAGGGACCATAAAATTTGTAGGCACACTTAAGCATTCTCTTCTTCCCACTCACCCCTATGCCTCCCACCTTGGCATTGCCTCTAGCTCACTTAGAGACTCAGAGACAGAGTTGGGGCTACTGGAGTTTTGACTCAGGCACCGACATCCCCTGGGGCATGTTTCCTCTCTCAAGAAGCACAGCCCGGGGATGAGTGATGGGAAGAGCTGCCATCTCTCAGTCTACCTTCCACCTGCAGAGAAGGGACCCTTCAGGGGCTTCAGGGAAGGGGGTGTGTGTATTTCTCTAGAATGTTTTCTACTCCAATGGAGGGGCATTTGAAGATCCCCAACCTCCTGGGAACAGGAACTAATCTGCTTCTCTGCACCACGTTGTCCTTAGGGGAAGGCAGTACAGCTCCCTATCATCCTGGGAAGACCAGTGGTCCTAGCAATTGTATCTTGTGGCACCATTTGTAGCATGCTTCTCCCTGCCCACCCTCCCCATGAGTTTGCCCTAGGTGTAAGAATCCCTAGTCACAATTCTGCAGAGACTCATTCATCCCATGTGCAGGATGTGTCCAGTTGGCTCCCCATCTCAGAACACTCTCTTTTTATCTCTTCTAGGTTGTCCTCATGGATCTTGGACATAAGCCCTTGTGGGGGAAGGGAATGTCCCATCCCAGCCTTGAAAGTTATCTTTTTTTTCTAGTTTGGCTTATTGTTGTAGCTTCAATCCCAGTGATTTCAGCACAGATGCCTCCCTCGTCAGCCCAATGCTAAAAAGATACAGTAAGTGAAAATTTTGCCATATGTCAGTACACATGTTTGAGCTTCCATAAATGCTCAATGTGGCTTTTACGGTAATGGAAACAGCAACGTTGGTACCATTTCAAGCGGCTTTGAATCTGAATGTGCAAATGGCTTTCTACAAGATGTGATTAAAAGACAGTCCAGTGTTTGGGGAGAGGGGTCACCCACCATCCAGATGGAGACAGACATTGGCAGCTTGAGGTTTCAAGCTCATCTTTTTGGACAAAATACCGGTGCTGAGGGAGTCAATTTCCTCACCTTCCTGCTCAGTGGTGATAATGTTTATTGAGAGCCTATTATTTATTAGAAAAATATTTATTAAGCACATGGGATAGACAAGGTGTGAATCAGCACAGCATACTGGTTAGGCAGCTAGTCTTGGAGTTGGGAAGATGAGAGTTGGAATCTTGGATGCTGAGTCTTAGTTCTTCACCTAAAAAACTCAGGTAATATTATTGACTACCTGAGAGGTGATGTGGCATGGTGGAGAAGGAGCCAACTTCAGAGCCAGGGAGACCTAGGTTCAAGTGTCACCTTTGATAGATCCTGGCTGTGTGACCTAGTCTGTTCTCTGGACATTCAGAAAGGTATGTATGTACAGGAGGCTTCTTCATGTGACTGACATAGTCTGTACATTGTTGAATAGATACCCATCTGCTTCGGTTGAAGGAGTTTCCTCATTGGGAGTTCCCTATGTCAATGAAATCACAGGTCCCAGCCCAAGTATGGGAGATGGAATGTCGGGGGTGAGGATCAACATGGAAGCTGCTGGCTTGGACTGAGGAGTCAGGAAATGAATCTGGATGGCTAGGTAGAGCCAGATTGTGAAAGCACTAAATGCCCAGCACTGGAGTTTATATTTGATCCTAGGGGAACAGTGCAAGGAAGTACATACATGTCAAATGAGTGGCACATATTCTGAACCAGATGTGAAGCCCATATGGATCAGCGGGGGTAGAGGGGGAGAAAGAGAGAGAGAGAGAGAGAGAGAGAGAGAGAGAGAGAGAGAGAGAGAGAGAGAGAGACAGAGAGAGAGACAGAGAGACAGAGAGAGAGAGAGACAGAGAGAGATAGAGACAGAGACAGAGACAGAGAGAGACAGAGAGACAGAGAGACAGAGAGAGAGAGACAGAGAGAAAATCTTCATATAAACAACTTTAAAGAGTAGGTGAGACAAATTGAACCTGAAAGTATGACTAGGATTTGTGGAGAAGGAAAGCAAAGTGGCAGAAGCGGTGGTGGTGGTGATGATGATGGTGGTAGTGGAAATGGGGGGGAAGGAACGAGGGCGTTCCAGGCTTCTGGGTGCCTTGAGTCATGATAAATAAGGCGTGTTCACAGGGTAGTCAGAGCCCACTTTACCTGGAATTGAGGATTTAAACAGGAGAACAGGGAAAGGTGATGTTGTAAGGACAAATCATGGATAGTGAAGGGTCTGGTCCATGTGATGCTAGCAGTGAACCCAGGAGAAAAAAGGTATAACAGATGCTTTCCTTTTTCTCATGCTCACCTCTCCTTTTCCTCACTCCTGGTGCATAGCAACCTTGCAAGGGGACTGATGTGATTCAACAAGGGTGTGACAGATACTGTGGCATCCACCAAAGTGCCAAGCAGGAAGAAGGATGGTTTATTATATGCTGTAAATGGTTTAAAGCTCATACTTGGCAAGAGTCTGTGACCATTTTCTTGGGTAGGTTCAATGTATTGGCTCTCAATGTCACTTGTACTCTGTTCTCACAAGGACCCAGCAAGGCTTCATCTGATATGATCTTGGCAAAGAATCAGGCACCCTCCTTGATCTTCTGATAGCAAAGCCTTATGGGATCACCTCTGAAGCCATTCCCAGCCTCCAAGTAAAATTTGTCAATATTTTGAGAACCTATTAAGAGAATATAGCTCCATTGATTGGGAAATGACTAAACAAACTGGGATATATGAATATAACAAGATATTACTGCCCTGCCAGGAATGATGAATAAATATGAAGGGTTCAGAGGGGTATGTGAACATTAGTATGAAGAGATATGATGGGAAGGGAGCAGAAATAGGAAAAAAATACACACAATGACTACAGCAATGCAAATGGAGAGAATGCCAGCTCAAAACAATTCAAACTGAACACTGAAATTTTAATGACCAAATTGGACTCCAAAAAAAGGCATGAGAATACGTCCCTCTTCCTTATTTGCAAAGGACTATGGGTATGGAATTCTTCATGCTATACTGGTTCTGTTTTCTTGACTGGATATTCCTTTTCTTCTTTCTTCTTTGATATAAGGGATGGCTCTCCAGAAAGAGGAGGTCTGAGGAATACATTGAAATGTAGTTGAAATCAAAACAAAGGATACCAATAAAATAGAAGGAAAATAATTCTGTTTTTAAGGACTCTGAGCCCTCTAAGCCAAAGGCTCATCTTTTTAAATATAATGTTCTTCTAGTGACTTTGTGGGACTGACAGTTATGGAATCCAACTTGAGGATGGTATGAGGAGTTACAGTATGTTGCAAGTGAGGAACTGCTCAGGAAAAAGATCTAAAAAGGTCACCAGAGATGTGGGTGACTAGAAAAAAAACGAGGGATGATTCTAGACAATGAGGGAGAGCTGACAGAAAGCTGTGTGCTCTGCTGGTACCCACACACAGTCACAACATATGGAAGGACATATCCTGTACGTCCCCATGGAAGACTTACAGGAGGACATGGACCAGAGTCACCCCAGATAGACAGATAAGAATGGGTCAAACTGCAAGGGAAGAGGGAGTGTCTGCAATGTGCAGTTCACAGATCCAGCGAAGTATCAAAGTGTCTTAGTGTCCTCGTCTGTAGCCTTTGAGGTTCTTTCCAGCTCTGGACCTGTGAGTCTAGTTTCATGAGGGTGAGAAATCTTACTCCTCTGACAGGGCCTTTGAGTCTTCTAGGACTTTGGAAACAATCTTCCAGAATTCTGACGGCTGGAAAATTCATCCCTCTGTGGTCAAATTGGGGATAGACCTCCTCCAGTTTGGTCAGGCTGATGCTTGGGTGAGAGGTGTCTGATCTGTCCCTGAGTCTGCACTCAGAGCAATTCAGACTTCCTAGTGAGAGCTGTCAGAACTTGAACTCTACTGGTGCAGCCTTCAAAAAGCCAGGGTCACCTCTGGAGGACAATGAGGCAATTGAGGAAATGGGTCCATACACAAATTCTGGGATAAGTCATTGGGAATAAGACTGAGGAGAGGATGCGAGGCTTGCCTGGTTATAGGATGATAAATCTAGAGCTCCAAGTGATCATAGAAGTCATTAAATTCACCCCCTTTATTTTTATAGGTGACAACACTGAGGAAGAGAAGTGAAGTGCTCAGGGCCACACAGATATGAAGGAACAGGGCAGAATTTGAGCCCAGCTTTTTACTCTATCCACTATCCCATGTTGCATCTGCCTAGGGCTTGAGTTCTTGAAATATTGGGATTCAAAATCTCTTCCTTTGGGGGTCTAAAGAGGACTCTGGGTGAGGGAGAGAGGGGAAACCTAGTTCTCCTGGCTCTTGCTTTAGCCATGTTGGGAAAGTCTGGGTATTTTCCCTCTTTCCTTCCTCGTCTCTTTCTGTCTACACCTCCTCTCCTGCCTTTGTGGCACCAGCAGTGCTCCTAGATTGAGAAACCTCATTTTTTTCACTCCCCCCTTTTCAGGTTTGCACACGCATGTCCAGATTTGTTCACGTCAAAGTTGGAGGCTTTAGACTTTACAAGGAAAGGAGATGAGATGTTGGGGAGGTGGGAGGGGGGGCAGGAAAGGGAGGTAGGCATATGTGCTGAGATGGGAGGGAGGCCTTTGTTGTTTTAAGCTAATGTCTATGATATTTGGAAATATATAACCTCTCCCTTCACAGTGGGCATTTTCCCTAGGGACTGAGGGGCATGGACACGTAATCTTGGGGGTCCGATCTCCTCCAGGGGGATTAATATATATGTTGCCTGTAATTATAGGTTGATAATTATATAATTTATAGTGTGTATATCATAATTTGTGAGTGACTGGACAAGCTGGCAGGATAGATGGGTGGAACCATGTCATAAGCTCGTAAAAAAGGTAATTATATTTCTTTCTGATCTAACTTTTGCCTACCCAGTCAGATTGGAGAATTGTGAAATAAGTGTTGATAGGCAAACTCCAGAATTATCAGAGGTTCAATAAACACTGAGGGTGTTAGCTTTCATATCTGAAGCTTGGCTGATTTTTTTTCCTTGTTATTGTACTTTGGAAACAGGGTTTGACTTGCAATCATAGGAAGGAACTCAACCTGAAATCTAACCAAAAGGGCCTAACAACACAAAAGGGGGCCCCAGAGACTGAGCCTGCCAAAGCAAGAAGCCTGATTAGAGAACCCCAACTTTATGGATGAATGAATAAAAAAACATTTCTTAACCAGTCAACAGGAATGAAATGCCTACTATGTATCAGGCGCTGTACTGAGCCCTGATATAAAGAGTGGCTGAAAACCCCAAACTCAACAAAAACAAACAACAAATAACAAAAAGCATGGACCCTGACCTCAGGAGCTCACATTCTACTGGGAGACCCAATATGTAAACAGCTATGCACATACATTATATGTGGAGTGTAAATGGGTGGTCATCTCAGAGAGATTACTGTGTGCACCACACTTTTCTGGGTACTGGGGATAGAAATAGAAAAGAAAGCTGGTCCCCCTCTCCAGAAGCTCACATTCTAATGCAGGGGGCCGCATGGGTGAGAGATTTCAGCTGCATGTCAGATAGAGAGGTTCTGCGGTCCTGAAGGTCCTGAAGCAAAGCATATGGGTGAGCATCTTCTCCCGTGTTCTTTCCAATTATTAGATCATAACCATGGCGGACATTGAATGATTTGTAATGGGTGTCATTAACGTTCCTTTCCCCGGTCTTCCTGAGTTGCTGAGGAGGTCCGGGTTACCAAGTCACATGCCCATAAGGGGAGCTCCCTTGGATGGTGGCTTCAGAGGGTGGGCTGGAAGTCCCTCAAGTGGCTGAGGGAGGAGGGGGTCTCCGGTCTTCATTCCCAGGGCTCCTTGGCTCTCTCTACCAAGGTCTGAGAGGATGAGGGCTGGACAGGGTGTGTACGAGACTGGCCTGTTGCTCTTTCCAGAACTACCCCTGCTTTCCAGAATGCTCAGTTTCAGTGGTCACAGGAATAGACAATCTTTCCCATTGTCTTTCTGCCCCTGGGGGAAATCTGGGGTTGGAGAGGCTTGTCTGTCGGTCTCCCAAGCCCGATCGCATCTTCCAAAGTTTAGATTTGGTTGGAGTTGGGCTGAAGCTTTGAGTGACGGTTGATGGTGATTTTTCCTTTATCTCATCCCCCATCGCCCACTCCCAGTAATAAGGAGAGCTGCAGAAAGCACTTGGCCCAAGATATAATAATGTAATGTAATTATAATAATGATACTTTGTGCTTCTATAGGGCCTTTCATCTGTGGATCTCCAAGTCCTTTATAAACATTAATTAATTCTCATAACTCGACTATGAGGTAGGGAAGCATCATCATGCCCATTTTACAGATGAGAAAGCTGAGACACAGGGAGGTTAAGTAATTTGCTCAAGGTCATCAGGAGAGCCCAGGGGCAAAACAGGAATGCGAAGTTAGAACCCGTTCTCAAGAACCATCGCCTGGGTTGTGAGCTCTTTGGGGAGAGAGGAGATCCTTTGGTGATGATCTGGCATAGGATTTCCTTAACATTTCTCCAAACAGTTCACTTCCACAATTTCTAGGACCAACTGGGTCCTTCATGGTTCCCCGAAAGAGTTGGATGTGAAGACAGGAGACCTGGGTTCAAATCTTGACCATCTCTAGGATCATGGGCCGGCTGAACTTCTGTTTTTTTTTTAATCTGTGAAGTGGGAATTATGAATAACCTCTAACACCTCACAGGGTTCTTATAAAGAGAGCACATTTTCAAGTCTTATAACATGATAATAATGAGATCTATTATTCCTCTTATTATTGTTGCTGTTAACTATTCAGGCATGCTACTAGTGACTCAAGCCCACTATCATAGCCTCCTGTGTTCTTGGTACTTGACAGACTGGGGACAGCCTGGTGTTGAAACAGCAAGCCCAAGTCTGCAAGTTCCAATGCCTGTGTGACCTCAGGCAATAATTCTCTTAGACACTTAACCTGAGACTCAGTTTCCGAGAAAGTAAAATGACCCGGTGGCCTCAAAGGATCTCAAAGATCAATGGTCTGAGGAGCCAATTCCCGGTTCTGTTAATGTTTTGCAAGTAATGTTGAGCCTCAGTTTCTTTCTCTCTCCACAAAATGGGAAGAATAACATTTGTACTGATGATTTCATGGAGTTATTTGGGAAGCATTTCATGAGCTTTAAAATGCCATGTAAACATCTGCTCTGGTTAAATGCTATCACTGATCTCCAGCCTGGCAAGGCCTGAAGGTAGCCTTGCTTCTAAAACCAACTGGACAGACACTGATTTTGGAGGCTTCCTCCCTGAAGGCAGGCAGAGACAGAAAGGGAACTGGTGTCTATACCACCCCTTGCGTGCAGTCATTCCAGCTGATGGGCCCAGGCTTCTAAGACCCCAGGCTCTTTTTCCTTCCCTTAGGCCCTGAAACCCATCACTGAATTCTCTCCCTCCTTCATGTGGGATGGAGGAGTCCCAGGTGGGGACCTCAGCTTCTGATTCATACAGGAGGTGTGAAGATGGGCAAGTCACTCACTGAGAGGGAGCCTCAACATTCTTATCTATAAAGACTGTTTGACCTACCTCCAGGAAAATGTATTAGAATGCCACTGAATGTAAGCTGCTTCAGGCCAGGGTTTCTTTCACTGATGTCTTTAGAATCCCAGCCCAGCCCTGTGCCTGGCACATAGTAGGTGGCCAATAAATGCTTTCTGGTTGCTCATGTAGTTTGCAAAGAGCTTCATGAGTCACGTTTAATATTCTCGATCAACAAAGATTTAAGTGCCCGTCCTGTTAGCTTACCCTCAAATATCAGCTGCTATTATTAAAGGTTTTTGTTATTATTTATTTTTACATATCATTATGCTATGCTATGGTTATTTTTGCTACTAATCCTAAGCAAAGGTTTGGGTTTTTTTTGGTTGATCCTGTGATTTCTTTAGTATAGTAAACAGTCTATCAAGGCAGATCAGCATGCACCTGCAGCTCCTATTTCTTTAGAACTGGCCAGGGTGCTCAGAGTTATGCAGGGTCCTCACGCATCCTGAGGCTGTCAGAGTCAGTGTCAGAAGCTGGACTTGAACCCAAGACTCAGAGGACAGCTTTCTGTCTACTTGTCCTCTCACTGAGGCTATTTTTACATTCATTTTACAGATGGGGAAACTGAGGCATAGAGATGGAATCAGTTACACATGAGGACAATATGAGAGGCAGGATTCAAACTCAGGGCCAAGTGACTTGTAGGGGTCAGTTTGATTGGAGATCTTCTTGCCTTCACACCTGATTCTCTTTTCATTGCACCCCAAACTTAGAGGAAATTATGATTTTGAAGTGGTCAGGAACTAGTTAAGCTATGGACTCAAGAGATTAGCCAGGAAACAGTTAAATAATACTTTGTGAAATAAGAAATCAGTGAGTTTAGGGTACCCAAACTGAAACCATATCCAAAGCAGAACTCAGTAAACTCAAAGTGAAATCAATCATTA
>CM053593.1:376257650-376298543 GCA_028646575.1 Pseudocheirus occidentalis
GAAAAGTAATTGCTTGTACCTGGATACCAATTAGTTTTGGTTACAGATTGTATCTGGATACCACTTTAGTTGTAGTTACAGATTATACTTGGATACTAACTTAGTTACTGATTATGTTGTTAGAAACCCAAAATGGTATAAAAGACCCTGTACTTCTGTGTTAAGGGGCTGCTCCTTTAATTGGCATATGGGACAGCTACCAGCTGCATAAATTAAAGCTCCTTAAAACTTTCATTTGGACTCTGTAGTCTGTTAAAACTTGCTATTTCAATTTCACCTGGTCCCTCTTCTCCACCCCTACCACCCCACAGAACTAGAAAAGACCTCAGAGATCAGGGCCAGTCCCTCCTTTTACAGAGCAGGAAACTGAGGCTCAGAGAAATCCCAGGGCAAGGTCCCTGTCCTAGCCCCCTATGGCAGACAGAGCCCAAGGAGGATTTGAACCAAGACTCAATACTTCCTACGCTGCTACACTAATCTGGGACTGGGGCTTTGCTTGTAGAAAGCTCTCCTCCACTGTGCTTGCCCAGAAGGCCTCCTTTGAACCCTCTTGCCCCATCAGAGAACCATGCCATAAAGAGGGAATCATGGGAGTGGGTGGGGGTGTTTAGGAGCTTATGCCTTCAGGAAGCCTCAGAGGTGCGCCTGAGGACCAAGGGAAGGACCCAGTCTGCCTGTGCCTTCTGGCATTGTTTCATTAGACAAAAGCTCTGGACCTGGAAAGGACCTCAGAGGCCAACTAACCCAACCTCCTTACTCTACAAATGGGGAAACTGAGGCCCAGGGAGGTGTAGGGACTTCAGGATCATAGATCGTAGTGACTTGCTTCGGGTTTCAGAGGTAGCGAGTGAGCATCCCAGGTGAGATCTAGTGTCCTTTCCACTGAACCTCCCTCCCTCCGCACGAGACAAGGATGATCAGACCTCCTTCCTGTTCCCTCCCCATCACTCTGGGGTGTGGTAAAGACTAAGCAGAGGCATGTGGTCATCATGCATCATTATTCCTTCAGGAATGGACAGATTCCCATCAGGAGACCCGCACAGAGCAGTGCGGTCTGGAACTGGAGTGGGGGGGTGGGGGGTGGGGGGGACCATGCCCATTGCCCGAAGGTGTCTCCTTCCCCGGTCTGTGAGACAGACTCACAGCTAGCCTGAAGCAGTCGGCCCGTCTTTGCTGGGTCACCACAAGGGATGTGGTGAATCCCAGGGCGATAACTGTGCTGGTGAGGACCCGGAATTCCTTGGGAGACGCTCATTGACGATTCCAAGTCTTGTAGCTGGAGGGGATAATCGGTATTGATTTCCCTGCTCTTCATCCGCAGGTTCGCTGGTTACCGGAATAACATTGGACCTTGGAGGCGTCGGATCTTGGCTCACAGACAGGACCCGACCTTAGAGGCGACAGGGTCGAACAGATCCCATCTTCCCTCCCTCTCTTAGAGTTATGGAGTTGTTTCAAAGCTCCAGCCAGATGACACAAACCCTTTTAGGACACAGCATCCCTCCCCACTGCCTTCCCCATGATCCCATATCTATTTTGTGTATTTTCCCCTCGGTAGAACGGAAGATCCTCGAGGGCAGGGACTGTCTGCATTTCTCCGTTGCAGGTGAGCACCTACAGCGTCTGGGGCAGGTTCTAAACTGGTCAGGAACATCTGAGTTCAAATCTGACCACAAATATTTACTAGCTGTATGACCCTGGGCAAGTCACTTAGCATGTATTTGCCTCAGTTCCTTAACTATAAAATGGGAACGCATTGGAAAGGGAATGACGACCTGTTATGCCTAGCGGCTGCAGTATCTTTGCCAAGAAAACTTCACAGACTTTGGGGTCGTGTAGAGCTGGACACAATTGTACAACAACAGTACCTGGCATACAGTGGGTGCTCAAGAAATTTTCCTTTGAAGTTTAAGAATCTTTCCGTGTTTATATCTTTAATCATCACTTCAACCTTCTAGTTGCCTACAGCTCCTTGGAAGGCTTCAAAGGTCAGGGTGGTCACTGGCATGCCGGTTCTCCTGCTCCTCAAAAAGAAGACTTCAAATTAAGAGGTAGGCTAAGGGGCTCACAGGCCTCTCAGGGGGGAAGCACAGAACCTTTTTATAGCCAGCATTCAACACCTCTCAAACTTTCTTATGTGAGCAGGCTGGCTGAATTTTTCCTCCTGGGGTTTTGGTGTAAAAATCCTGGATTACTGAAACAAGGAGGCACTGCTCTCTACCTCGGGTCCACACTCAGATGTGAAATCTTGGGGACCTAAGCAAGTCTCTGACATTATTCAGCAGGCCAGGCCAGACCAGATCCTAGAAGTAGGGTCACTAGGGTCACTAGGACCTCCCTGGGTTATATTATAGCGATTCACTCCAGTGGGAAATTATGAAGGAGAAACAATTTGTCTTTACCCTCTCTCTCCAGCCTCTCTGCCTCCTACTCCCCTCACCCTCATTCTCTCAGACACTATCATAGCTTAAATTCCTTCTTTTCACCTCTGGTAAAGGTCTAGGGCAGTCCTCAGCATGTCAGCTTTCCAGCCACCTACAGTAACTTCAAGGAACTTTGAGGGCAGGGCCACCACTGGCGGTCTCCTGCTCCTACTCCTGTTTCTAAAATCATTCATGAAATTTCTGGGTAAGGATGAGACCTTTTGAGATGAGGCCATAGGAACCGGCTCTGGATGTCCAGGATGAATGCTTGCTTATTAAGCTATCCAGGAAAACCTGGAAGGCCCAGTTGGACCAAGCTATAGTGTCTTGCTCCCCATACTGGAAGAAGTGAGTGTCACCCTGGCCTCAGTCTCCCCTGTTTTGTTTTGTTTTTCTGTCTGATGAAGACCTCAAATGGGCTGGGATCTTAGAGGATCCTAGATTGTCTTTCCTCCTTTTTAAAAAAAATAAATTTAAATTTTTGTTTTTATATCACCATTTCTAAAAAACAAAACAACTCTCCTTTCTACCCTCCCCCCAAAAAAGGAAAGAGAAGGAAATAAAGCAGGGCTAACCAGCTCATTCTGATCCTCTATGAAATTTTCTGAACCCCAAACCCCGACCTTTGCAAGGAAGATAGGATAATGCATTTCCCCAAAACTTTCTTCAGAACCAAGTTTGGTCATTATAATTATACAACACCAAGTTTATTTTGTAGTGTTGTTCCTTTCATAAAAATGACATTTCCACTGATTTTTTTTTTGTTTTTGTTTCACCTATATTTCTCAATGGATTTCTTCCTATTCCCCTCCCCCACCCCATGCTCCAAAAAAAAAAATCTCTCTTAAAATGAGAACAGAAAAGAAGGGGGAAAGTTAGTTAAACAAAACCAACCAACACATCCATGACCCAGACAACTTTCTAGAATTGTAAATTGCAGATATAAGCATTGGGAGAGACCAGTGCTCCTATGGAATCAGAGATGTGGTAAAAATCTCAACTAACAAAGAGGGAAGGGAGCTCCTTTCTCATTTCCCTTCTGTGGGGTCAGGCTTGCATGTTCTAATTTCAGAGGATTGTTTCAATGTGCTGCTGCTACTGCTTTGTGAATATACTTTTCCTGGTTCTACTTACTTCCCTCTGCATCTGTTCAGAGTCTTCCATACTTCTCTGGATTCTTCAGTCATTCTTCCTTATGATCAATCGACATCTAGCTATATTCAGGCATTACATTGCCATGACCCAAATGATATTCTCCCCTGTTTGTGGAGGGCATGGGAAGGTAATCATAGGACCTGGGTTAGGACCAGAGAGTGTAGGAGAAGGTATAACAGTGTCTAAAGAACTGAGTTCGAATGTTGGCTCTGCCTGCTTCTCTGTGGTTTTGGGCAAATGATTTCAACTTTTGAGGCCTCAGTTTCTCCCTCTGTAAAATGAAGGGGTTTGTTCAGCTGGGCTCCGAAGTCCCTTTGGGTTCTGGACCTACGGTCTTTTACAAGGGCTGCCCTTGGACCCAGGGGGAGCCTGGCTTTTCGAGGGAGCTCCAAGTTTCGGGGGCTGGCTTGGAGGGCCTCCTGGAAGCAGCATGTTCTATCATGCCTTAACGCCTCACTGCTCCTGCTCACTGCTGGGGCCCGGCTTCCAGGAATCCCCAGGCTGCTTGCTCCTTTTAACACCCACTCTGCCTAACAAGGCATTACTGCTATCAGACCCAATCTCTGCTAACCGCATTGATTGCTATGTCAATAGGCAGGAGATGGAGGGGAGCCTGGGAGATCATTATCTCTGCCACAGAGGCACTCTCTCTTTCTTTTAGGAGAGCCTGTAATTTAAACCTGGGAGGGAGGGGCTGCCATCAGGGCTCCGTCTCCTCGGAGCATTAGGGCTCTCTGGGCACCTGGAGGGATTAGTGTTGCTTCTGAGTAGTTAGATTTCCAGCCCCACTTTCATATCCACACCCACTCATCCCCACCCTCCTCTCCTTTCTTAGCCTTCTGCTTTCCACTTTCTCCCTTTGTCTGATTTTTGATCTCTACTTTGGACTAGCTCTCCAATATTTCTCCATCCCCCTCAAACTCCACACTCAGGATTTCTCCTTGGGAGTAATTTTGGGATTTTTGTTTAGTGAAGAGAGCTGGAATTCAGAGCTGGGAAGACCTGATTTCTAATGTTGACTTAGATCTATAACCCTGGGCCAGGGTCTTAACCTAAGCCTCAGTTTCTTGATCTGTAAAATTCAGATGTAGTGACAAGGATGCAAGGAAAGGCTAAAGCAGTCTCTGTCTTGAGGAGCTCCTGTTCTAATGGGGAAACTACATTCAAACAGTATAACCAGGGAACATTGATTAGGAAAGGTCGTTAGTTAGAACTTGAAGGAGGGACGGCATTCCAGGCATGGGGGACAGTCAGGGGAAACGTACGGAGGTGGGAGATGGAGTGTTGTGTGTGAGGAAAGGCAAGGAGATCCGTGAGGCGGGATCTCAGAAGTGGAGGCGAGTTAGGTGTTGAGAAGACGGAAAGGGAAGGAGAAGTCGGGTGATGAAGGCTTTAAAAGCCAAACGTGGGATTTTATTCATAAAGTGCCGGGCAAATCTTCGTGAGCTAGACAAATGTCATTATCGCCCACACCGTCCTCAGCCCCGCTGTTATTGTGACTGTTCGGTTCTTCCTGCAGGACTGGCGTTCCTCCCCAGCCCTGGGCTCTCCCAGGCTTTCTGGGCTCTTCTGGAGAAGGTCCTGAACTGTCCAGGGAGCTCTCAGGCTTGCCGGCCCGCCAGCCTGTTTCCAATTTGAACATCATGTATCTTGCTCTTTCAGACGTCAGATCGTTCCTTTGATGGAACTAATGATGACCTAGGGCCGGGGCGGCCCAGGACCTCCCGAAACTGAGATCAGTCCTGCTTCTGTGTAAACACTCAGGTCTGCAGGGGCCCCCACCAGGCCCCTGGGCTGCCTCTGATCAGGAGAAAACAGTTTAAGCAGGACAGGGAGGGGGCCGCTCAGAGTAAACCCCTCCCCACCCCAGGATTCCACTTTGTTATAAGGAGAAAGAAAATGAGAGTTTCTCTGGGGTTCTGCAGAAGTCTGCTACAGTCAAGGAATGAGGATTCAAGGGAGATTAGGGGCTTGGTGTGGCTTTTCCTTTACCCTCTTCTCAACGTGGGATAATAGATTTAGAGCTGGAAGGGGCCTCAAGGTTCCATGGAGTCCAACCTTCTCATATTACAAGTAAGGGAAACTGAGGCCCTGAGACTTGCTTAAAGTCACACAGTAAGTATCTAAGGTAGCATTTGAACCCAGATCTCCCTGCCTTCACATGCAAGGCACCAGGCTAATTCTCCAACCCTCTTTCAGCCTTTAGTTACAGAGATAGAATGCAGATTAGAAAGAGTTTTTTTTTTTCTTCTTTAGACACTCCCCAGGACAGATTTGGGAATTTATATCTGGTGAAAGGGCAATTCCAATCCTTTGGCTCAGAGCATCCTTCCTCCCCTTCCCCATCTCTCCGCCCCCACCCCTCCAAAAAAACCTTCCAGCCCACAGCAACGTCCCCCTCCCTTAAAGATGAGCAGCAATGACTCCCACCTGCCAGTTAGCACTGTTGGCCTGGTACTGTTCTTTATGCTTTCTTGTGCATTTTCTGCCTTTCCAACTAGTTTGGAAGAAGCTTCCCAGGGCATGAATCACGAGTATGAAGATACATTATCACTCCCCCAACCCTGAACATAATAAGTGCTGACTGATTGATTTAGAAGAGGGTTGGGGGGTGGTGGTGGTGGTGGAAGTGAAGCTTCTAAAAATGGCAGCAATTTCTTTGATGTTATCAATGAAGATCAATCAATTGATAAACATTAATTAAGTACCTGCTATATGCCAGCCTCTGGATGGACAAAGGAAGATCTCCTGGTAGCTGGACACCATTCTCTCTTCTTCTCTGCATCATCCCATCCAGCAAAGGGACAAACTCTTGATTCTAGGGGCTATAAATAGTATAACCTCCCTACTTTCCCTTGGTAAAAATTACACCTGCTTTTTGGAGCTGGTATCTCTAATTGTTGATCTCCCTCTCCCACCCAATAGATTTTTTTTAATAATCTTTGAATCTTGGGGTTGGAAGGAACCTTAGAGACCATGAGCTGATAGGATCTCAGATTCTGAGCTGGAAGGACCCTCTACATGCATTGATTCTCAACCTTGCTAATGTTGCGACCCTTTACTACTTGTATGTGGGCGTATCTGCATGTAGGCACAACCACCTGGAGATGGATAAAGGAGCGGTGTCTCGGTTTCTAAGACCATCGGAAATATGTATTTTCCCTGTGAAAGGGTCGTTCAACCCCCAAGGGGGTCGCGACCCACAGGTTGAGAACCGTTGCTCTAGAGGCTCTGGAAAACAACCTCATCATTGTGTACAGGAGGAAATCAAAAGTTCAGCTTGGGGAGAGACTTGGCCAGTCACAAAGTGGGTTAATTACAGAGTCAGGACCTCTGTTTCCAGTTTGGTGCTTTCCTCACATTATCTCTTAGGCATGTTTCTATTCCATAAGAGCATAGAACTGGAAGGGACCTTCTAGGCTGTCTAGACAACTGTCATTTAACATAAGAGGAAACTGAGTCCCAGTATGGTCAAGTGATTTGCCCAGGGTTACACTGGGCACAGTCAAGTGGTCTTTACAAACTAAGGCTCAGGGATCATGGTCCTGGAGAATAGTCTGAGGCCACAAATGTTTGTCATACAGTTTGTAGCTTCTCACATTCATGGATCACAGTATTTGCCAAGTGGTCATTTGGGAAAGGCCTTCTCTGGAGTTCTACTTTTCTTTTTTTACATCATCTTTATTTTTCGTATAATCACTGTCCTCTGCTGCTCACTCCTGAGCAGCAAAGAACAAAAGAATAGGGAAAAATAGTCCAGCAAAACGAATGGACCTATCAGCTGAGTTGACAGTACATGTAATATTCCATACCCATGGCCCTCCACCTCTGTGAAAAAATGCGCATGTGTCTGGGGCTGAAGAATTCAGCTTTCTAGGGCTCTTAATTCTTCATTTTGCAACAAGTTGCAGTGATTGCTAGAAGTCTCAAAGCCTCCAGTGGACAGTCACACCAAGGGGGGCTCAGATTTCAAACCTTGCGGAGGGGCCCACAAATGCTTTATCTCTCCCCCAGTCCAGCTGCCCTGACCCCAGGCTCCTAGCTGTCTACACTTTCCCAGCTTGAGCCTGGGGGTGGGGGTGGGGCACCATTCCTTCTCAGGATGCCAGGGCTTTGGGGCTCTTTGGGAAACTTCTGAGATTCATTGACTCCAAGGTGTAAGTGATAGATAACAGGTGAAAGTGACCTCTTCCGTATTCCTTCCCCTCAGACCTGGGCTTCTTAACTTTTTTTTGACTCAAACCTCTTTGGTGAAGTTATCGACCCCTTTCCACACTAATGTTGTTACCAGCATTCGTAATTGAAAGAAATCCTCATTTTGGTTAGAGATTAGTGGAAATAAAAATGCATTTTTTTTTTACCCTCAAAACAGATCCCCTGAAATTTATCCGACAACCCACTTGGGCGGTGGTCGGTGGAGCCCAGGTTCAGAACTCCTGCGCTGGACGGCTTTGCCGGCTCGCTACCGTGATCAAAGCCTCCGCTCAGAGGAATACTGTTCCTTTGGGTGGGTAAGACTCTTCTGAGGAGCCGTAGTGGGGGATGTGGGTTGAGGGGGGCCTGCTTGCTGGCAGCCTACTCATCACCCCCCACCCAAGCACAGACAAGGCCACCTGCTGCCTAGACAGTATTTAAGGAGGAAATGGGTTTTGTGTCTTTTCTCCACTTTTGTTCCTCACCCACCCACTGGCAATGCCCCTAGAAGAGGGGGATTCGGCTAGAGCCCCCTGAGGACCCAGAACTCTTTGAAAGCTGGGTGGGGGAGGAGGTGGAAGGGGGGGGAGCCAATATCCTGAGCTGCGGGCAGGAGGATTCTGTCCCAATGAGATTTCTTGTGTCTCCTGGATGCTCCCTTCTGGGCCTGGTTCTGAGCCGTTCACCTGGAGCCAAAAGCATCTGCAACTCATTAGCCATCACCTGAAACTCACAGTCTTCTGAGATAAACAATTTATTGGGAAAGGTTAAAAAAAATCATTATCAAATAACCACAGCTGGAAAAAGTTGTCGGTATGGCAAGGAGGAAAACCCGGACTGGATCACCGTGGGAAGGGTCTTGGCTCTGGAGCAGCAGTAGCCAGAAACGGGAAGGGAAACATCTGTAATGCATTTATTTGATATTCACCTTTGAGACCAACTCAGCTGGATGGAGACGGTGAGCTCAGGCCAAAGGCAAAACTCCTTAAGAGGGATTTTCTCTGGGGAAGCTAATTGCCTGAGAAGAAGCAGGTGGGGGGCGGGAAGAAGGGGGGGGGGAGGGCATATTCAGAGACTGGCTTGGGCATCAGAGCATCCCTGGAAGGATGAAGGTCTGGGGAACTGGCTATTCCAGGCTGGCCAGAGAGGGACAGGGCATGGGCAGGATGGGAAGCTGGATGAGGCCGCAAGTGGGTGTCTGAAATAAAGACTCTCCAGAAAGAATTCATTGGTCATTCTCTCCCATCTCCCCTTCCCTTCTTCTTGAAAAATAAAAAACAGCTGTCCCAGGGCCCTTCACTGACCTGGGGTTCCTGTCCTTACTCTGCGTTCAGGGAGCAGGACAGGGGGAGGTGGGAGGCCCTAACAACTACTAGACTTTGTCATCCACTCTCTGGTTCCTTCTCTTTACCCCCCTGAGCCCCTCAAGATCAGTCAACAGGCATTTACTACATGTCAGGCACTTTGCTGAGGGCTGGGGATCCAAAGACAGACAGAAACCAGGTCACTGTGCCCTTAGAGACCTCCTGTTCTGGGGGGGATACAGAGTGCAAAAAGTTGTATGCATACAAGATATATATAGGGTATAGATATATATGCATATAATATACCCACATGCATATAATATATATGTGTATGTGCATATATGTATGTATATGTATTAAATATCTTTGTGTGTATACACATACACAGACACATACAGGGAAGGTACTCTCATTGGGAAGGCACTAGAAACTGGGGCTTCTGGGAAATACCTCCAGTAAAAGATGAGATTTGAAATAAGACTTGAAGGCAAGGAAAGTAAAATATGAAGGTGAGGAGGGAGAACATTCCAGGCTTGGGGGCAGGGTGAGAGAGGAAGCAGTCTCTGCAAAGCCGGGGAAATGGGACATGGCGAGTTTGGGGTGAGGAGCAGAAGGAAGACCAGCATCACTGCATTGTAGGGAGGAGAGGTAAGCATAAGAGGGCTAGAAAGGTAGGTAGAGAGCCAGCAAAGGATTTCAAAAGCCGGAGGATTTTAGATTTCATCCTAGAACAGGGAGCCAGTGGGAGGTTATTGGGTAGTGAGGGGCTGGGGGCAGGGAGTGGCTGACATGGTCAGCTTGACTTTAGGAAGATCACTTTGGCAGCTGAGGACAGGCTGGGGAGGGGGAAATTTGAGTCAGGGAGAGCCACCAGAAGGTGATTGCAATAATTTAGCCTGTTCCCCACTTTCAGTAAGTGCCCTCCATTCAACCAGTATTGGATGCCCACTGGGTTCCAGGTGCTAGGGATGGAAAGAAAGAAAGAAAGAAAGAAAGAAAGAAAGAAAGAAAGAAAGAAAGAAAGAAAGAAAGAAAGAAAGAAAGAAAGAAAGAAAGAAAGAAAAGAAGAGGAAGAAAGGGAGAGAGAGAAAACAAATGGTTCTCCAATAACTTTACATTCTTTTGGTTGTATGTGTGCGCACATGTGCACACGTGTGCCATATGTACAGATTAGAAAATACATCCAAAGTAATTTTTTGGGAGGGAAGTGAGAATCCTAGCCACTGGAGAGACCAGGAAATAAATGCCTCGGCTATTATGTAAGAAGTTGTAATTTTCTTGAAAGAAGCCAAGGATTTCCAAAGGGAACTGGGGAGGGGGAGGGGAGATAGTGTGTCCGAAACCAGTGGGATAGACTGTTGTGTAGAGGGGACAGCGCCTTGTACATAGTGGGCAGAACTGGCTGAATTGCATTCTACTCCCTGCCCCCCACATACATCCCCAAGGGCTGACTGCACAGCTATATCCCCAGTGATGCCCAATGTCTCCTAAGACAAGTTGGGTTTTTTGGGAGGGGGTAAAGGCAACATCAATGAAACTTTTATCAACCAATATAGGCGATGGCTTCCTTACTTGTCTTGACCTTCAGTCCCTATTATCCCTTTCAATCTTCTGTTTAGGTGCCTCCAGATGAGTCTTCCTAAATCGCTATTCAAATCACTCATTCCTGCTCAGAAACCTTTCCCTTTCCCAGCAGGATTCTGTCCTAACTCCTTAGGCTGATAAAAAGCCCTGCGTCCTACAGTCTGTCACCATTTTATCTTTCCAATCTTTTTCTCCATCCTCCGCTCCCTAAAGCAAACCCTTGGCTCTGACCACGTAGAACCGCTTTCATTTCTCTTAGCTGATTCCGATCTTAGCCCCCTTTCAAAGTCCTTCCCCACATCCTTCCCTTTCCCCACATCCTTCCCTTTTCTTTGCTCACGTAGCTCCTTACCCCTGGAACAGATGATTCTCTTGTTTCTGCTTACTGAAGTGTACAGCTATCACTCAGATACACACACACACACATATATAAAACCACATGCACACACACACATATATAAAACCATATCAGATGCTATCCTTTCCATGAAGCCTTCCCTGATCCTCTGACTGAAGAGGGCTCTCTGTTTTCTCTAAACACAGAGGACCTGAGTTCAGATCCTGTCTCTGATGCTTACTATCAGGATGACCTTGGGAGGCTCCCTGAGTCCCAGTTTTCTCATCTATAAAATAAGGGGGTCTTTGAAGTCCTTCCAGTAATCCTCAGTCCTTCTTCCCCTCCCCTGGATCTCAGTTTCCTCACCTGTAAAATGAACAGCTTGGGTTAGAAGCACTCTGTGCCCACCCCAGCTCCAGATTTAGGCTCCTATAAAACTTTGTATGTCTTGTCTCCTCTCCCTTCTCTCCTGCTCCCTGCATTGCAAGCTTTTTGAGGAGAGGGGCCTAGCTATTATTTATGGTTCAGACATATTAGTTGTTTCTGACTCTGTGACCCCACTTGGGGTTTTCTTGTCAGAGACACTGGAGCGCTTTGCCATATCCTTCTCCAGCTCATTTTACAGATGAGGAAACAGAGGCAAACAGGGACTTGTCTAGGGTCACTCAGCCAGGAAGCATCTGAGGCTGGATTTGAACTCAGGAAGATGAATCTTCTAGGCCCAGGGTTCTATCTGCTTCTCCTAGCTGCCCAGCTAGTATTTATCTCTGCTTTTTCCTCGGCAAACATTTCTTGGTTGAGTTGAAATCCCACCTTTCCTGATAGCTCTGGATCATGGAGATCTCTGAATGCCTGGATTCTCCTTTCAGGTGCTAGTTGGGGAATAATGTTATTATTGCATGTGTAAACTTTTCCCCTTAAGGAGAGTTAGCTTCTGAAGGGGCAGGTTAATTCCCTTTTAATCGTCTTTGGTGAGTGACCAAGATATCACTAGGGATAGTGGCAGTAATAGTGGGACGGGAGCTCCAGGCACTGAGTTCAAATTCCATCCCTGCTACTTAGTGCCCGGATGACTTTGGGAAGCTCTTTATTTCTCTGGGCCTCAGTTCCTGCCCTCTTGGTGAAATGAGTGAAGGGCTTGGAGGGGCTGTGGGCCCTTCCAGCTCTATGTCTATGACTCTGTGTATGTGACAACCTCTCTGGGCCCGACTTTCTTCATCTGTAACATGAAAGGCATCTGTCTCTAGAGTTGTGATCTTCGAGTTCATAATTATAACAATAATTTACATTTATTTCATGCTTTAAGGTTTATGAAGAGGTTCACTCACAAGAAACCAGTAAGGAGGCCAGGGCATCCTGGGCACCTAGCTCCAGAGCTGGTAGGTACTCTAGAGGCCACTGAGCCCAGATGTCCTGTTTCACAGATGAGAAAATTAAAACCCAGAGAGATGAACCTACTTGCTCAAGGTCTCATAGGTGGTGAATAGGAGAGCAGGATTAGAACCCAGGTCCTCTGATATTCAAACCAATGATCTTTTCAAACACTTGCCTCTAGTTCAAGGATTATTATCTCCATTTTCCAGATGGGAAACTGAGATTCTGGTGAAAAGAAAACTTGCCCCAAGTCACTGAATAGTTGGTGGATGAATGAACGAGGCCCTACCCCGATGATGCTTTGAGAAAGAGCTTCCCACTTTCCCATCCGCTGAAGCACGCTTGTAAATGTCGAAGTTTTCCATGGCACACCTTTGGGGTGGCGGAGATGGGGGTGGGGTTCTTCCCGCCCACTGATGAAAAGGTCCCAGGTGCAATTTGGGAAGGGCTGTGCCTCTTTGGAGAAGGTGCAGGGGCCGGGCTTTGGAAAAATACTCGCTTGACTATGGAAATAAGAAGAGAGCTGTAAGAAAATTGCCTAGCAACACTCGGGGCTATGGTAAGTGTTGAGATTGGGAGACGAGACCACAAGGGGTGCCCGTGAACCTAGAGCTGGTTTCCTTTACAAGGGGGCGGGGGTAGACAAGACAAGGCCTGTCCGTTGTATTTGCACATCTCTTCTCCCCCCCCCCCATACCACCCCACCCTGGTGTAGACCCCTCCTCACCTCACACCTGGATTATTGTAATGGCCTGATGGGAGTTGGGTGGGTGGGGGTGTCTGCCTGCCTCAAGGCTCTCCCCGCTCCAGTCCGTCTGCCATTCATCACCAAAGTGATTTTCCTAACGCTCCAGTCTGACCAGGTCACTCCCCCATTCAATAAACTTACCGTGATTCCCTCCTACTTCCAGTACCAAATATAAAATCCTGTTTGACTTTTAAAGCTCGTAATAACTTAGCCCCCCTTCTGTCTTTCGAATATTCTAATATCTTACACCTTCATAGTAATCCACAACCGATGGCCTCCTGGCTGCTTTTAGCGAGTAGTTCCATTTTCTGACCCCACGCATTTTCTCTGTCTGTTCCCCTTGCCTGGGACACTCTCCCTCCTCATCACTTCCTTCAAGTCCCAGGTAAAATCCCACCCTCTATGGGAAACCTTTCCAGTCCCCCCCAATTCCTCCCGCCCCCTTTAAAGAGTCCCCTGAGGTTCTCTCCAATTTACTCTGTATGCCGAGTGTCCATTCACACTAGTTTGTGGTGTTTCTCCCACTAATTGTGAGGGCAGAGTTCATGTTTCTACTCCTCCTTGTGTCTCTAGCACTTCCTCACCGAGCCTGGCACATAGTAGGCAATTCATTTAATTCTTGTTAACATGACTCTTACTATATGTGTATATGTGTGTGTGTGTGTGTGTGTGTGTGTGCTGCTAATTATAACAACAACAGCTAATAATCCTAGGGAACTTTAAAGTTTCATAGAATAACAAATCCAGAGCTAGAAGGAGCTTCTGAAGCCACTTAGAACAACCCTCTTATTTACAGAGGAGGAAACCGAGGCCCTGGAAGATTAAGTGACTTAGAATTGCAGATCTTGAGCCTGACTGGGCCTTCAGAGGCCATCTGGTCCAGCCCCTTCCTTTTATGTAGGAAGACACTGAGACCCTGGGAGATGAAGTCTCAAGGTCACATAGTTCAATGTCACTAGTACTTTCCCCGTCCTCAATTCTCTAACACAAATCTTATTATCCTAAATTTTTAACAGATGGAGAAACTGAGACTTAGAGAGATGACCAGAAGGTTGTTGGAGCTGGGACTTGAACGCAGATTTAATTTGACTTTACTGGACTCATTAAAGACTGGTGGTTTGGAATGGCTTTGTTCCCTGGAACTGGAGGGAATCTTGAAATTTAGAGCTAGAAGGAATCCCAGGGACCATGTAATTTAACTCTTTCATTTTACAGGTGAGGACAGTGAGGCCAGAGAGCTTAGCAGACCTGCCTAGAGTCAGTTCAGGAATAAGTGACTGAGCTGGGATTCGAACCCAAGTCCTCAGACTCTACATTTTTCTACTGTACTATGAGAGCCCAAGTACCTGTGAGACAACTGGGTCTAGAGCAAGCGTGGCTTGATTCTTCATGACCCACTGGTGAATTCTGTGCCCTTGGTGGGGTTTATTAAGCACTTATTATATGTTAGGCCCTAGGTCTATCAAAACTTAAAACGTTGCCTATCTTAAAGGGGCTTAAAGTCTGCTAAGGAATATAGCATGTGCACAGATAAGCAGTCAATCCATAAGCATTTTTTTACCACTTACCACATGCCCAGTGCTGGGCTATGCATTGAGACTTCAGAAGAGAAATGAAATGGTGGTAGCTAGGTGGCACAGTGAACAGAGCACTGGCCCTGGAGTCAGGAGGATCTGAGTTCAAATCTGGCCTCAGACACAACATTACTAGTTGTGTGACCTTGGGCAAGTCACTTAATCCCAATTGCCCTCCAAAAAGCAAAAATGATAGAAAGAGAGAGAGAAGGAGAGAGAGAGAGAGAGAGAGAGAGAGAGAGAGAGAGAGAGAGAGAGAGAGAAAGAGGGAGAGAGAGAGAGAGAGAGGGAGAGAGAGAGAGAAATGAAGCAGCCCCTACCCTCAAGAAGCTTACAATCTTCTAGTAATATGTAATGAAAAAAATAAGCAATGAGTCAAGGGAGGTATTTGAGGGGATTTGAATAAATCAGTGAGTCTTTCATAAGGACCTACTATGTGCCAGGATGGTTCAAGGCTCTGGGGTGATAAAGACAAAGTGACTTTGTGTAGAATTCTACCCATCAAAAAAAAATAAATAAAAATAAAGGGGCGGCTAGGTGGCGCAGTGAATAGAGTACCGGCCCTGGAGTCAGGAGTACCTGAGTTCAAATCCAGCCTCAGACACTTAACACAAAAAACTAGCCGTGTGACCTTGGGCAAGTCACTTAACCCCAACTGCCCTCCAAAAAAAAAGCAAATAAAATAAAATAAAAGAATTCTACTCATCATCTTCCTTGTCGTCTCCACCCTTCCCCCCAAACTCCCCCACCAGAAAGTGTGGAGTGATAATAATAATTGTATGATAATGTTTAAGTTTGCCAAGTGATAAAAGCAGCTAATATTTCCATGTTGCTTTAAGGTTTGTAATGACATTATTTTGGTACATCCTCACAGTCACCCTGTGAGCAGAGACTACTATGATGCACATTTTACAGATGAGGAAACAGACCCAGAGACTTTAGGTGGAGTGGATAGGGTCACAGAGATGATAAAGTTCTGAGCGAGGATTTACACTCAGGACGTCCTGACACCACTGTATCCACCAGACCACACAACCATTCTTAAGTAATTCCACAGTCTGAAATCCCATTAGGCAACAGAAGGTTTGCAAAGCAGAGTCTCAGCAATCTTTGCTCTCTGAGATCTTCCAGTACAATTTCGGGCTGGTTGGCTGCCTCCGACCCTGAGTCAGGAACCATCTCTCCTCACTTAGACCTCTAAGAGCACCTTTGTTTTTTTTCCCCTCATGTACTTATCTTGTCCAATTTTGCATGTAATACTCTGCTTCCCCCATCCTCACATGTTATACTTTCACTTGCAGGTTGGGTCTCTAGAGAAGTATTTGAGGGGATCTGCATATTCTGAGCAAATATCCCGGAGACATGTTTGATCCTCCCTTGGTTTGAGGGGTAATCGTAAGGGACTATGCTTCTGATATGGCTGCTCCAGAGCCCCCACTGGCATGCTCCTCATCAATAATCAGACAGTAGACAATTCTCTTCTAGTAAAGGCATTTGCTAAGTTGATATAGTTAAGAACAGTCTATATAAAATATTCCTCCTCAAATCTGGTTGTACTCTTCCACAAATACATGTAAGACCCATAGGTCCATTAGAAGAGAGGCTTACACTCAAACTACAATGGTAGTAAAGCATATGTGTAGACAACATGTGTGTGGCAAACAGTTATATACCTCCTTGTAAAAGTTGATTCTCCCTTTATGTGGTCCTTACAAATTTCCTTTGCTGGGCACTGAATGTTTTTGTCTTTCCATTGGTGGTGCTTCTTTCTACCTTGAAGGAGAGAGGGGAAGGAAATAAACATTTATTAAGCTCCTACCATATACCAGGCATTCTGTGAATTATTTTGCAAATTTTTCATTTGATCCTCCCGTGAGCCCTGTGAAGTAAGTGCTATTATAATCCCCATTTTATATGGCTGACTCCATGAGAGGTCAGATTGGTTGAAGACATCTGTCCTTACTGTGCATTTCCATTCCTGAGGTGGCCACTTCCACTGTCATTGGCCACAACCATTCTGGTGGACATTGCCACAAGTCCTGCAGCTGTTATTTCGAACCTCACAAAGTCATCACCTAGATAATCACATCTCTCTCTATTCCTTTGTCTTAAATCAGGAAAAAAAGTTGCAAAGAACTGGAGGTGGCCATTTGTTCCCACCCAGAAAGGGCAGCTGCCTTTTCCCCACCTAGCTCCCAAGAGACAACTCAGACAGTTCAGTCTCCCTTGAGTAAAGCAATGGGGAGTTGGGTCACCCTTTTGTATATCCACCAACTCCCATTTCACCAGTCTCTGAGTCAGTGGTCCTTCCCACTCAGCAGTGGGAAGCAGCATTTACTTCATGACTTTTCATCATGAAGTAAAACCCCCACTCTTCCTCCAGTCATAAAGGGCTGAGAGTAGATTCCCGGAATTCTACCTGGTGGATTGAAACCCAGCAGGGATCTGCACGTGTTCTGTATAACCTACCAGGAGGGATGAATCGTAGCATGCCCTATGCCTCTTAAAGCACCTTTATTGCTTTCTTTCCTGTGCAGTTCTGAGCGAGGCAGCCTTGATTAAGCCACCACCATGGTGGCTAGGAGCACATGGCTTCCTCTATCTCTGTGTTTACGCTTTATTCATCTTATCAGGGATTCCCTAGGTGGTGATCTGGTGAGGCTGGAGAGCTCTTTATTAGCTTGTGAACCCTTGAGGACAGGGCTTGTGCCTTCTTTGTAGTTCCCCTGGCACCTGGAACCAGTGCTGTCAACACAGGAGATGATCAAGGAATGTTTGTGCACTGTTGTTGAAATTTGACTTCATGACACGGGACCTTGTTGGCATTTTTTTCCCAACAAGAATTTCTTAGATTTTGCCACACTCAGGTGAATTTCACAATGTTGGAGAAAAACTGACTGCAAATTGAACTGGGATGATCAAAGGGGTGGTGGTGGTGCAGAATCATTTTGCATAGAGTGAGGGATTAGGTGCCTTTGTGTTAGAAAATTTCTTATAGAAAAACTGAATTCGACATTATTATTGTGTGATTGTGGAATGAGAAACTCCAAGGCAATGTGTGTGCATGCATGCGTGTGTGTGTGTGTGTGTGTGTGTGTGTGTGTGTGTACAGGGAGGAGATAGAGACTGAAGGCAGAGAGATAACAAGAAAGCCTAATTCCTAGGGCCCCTTTCATTTATGTTGGCTCCCTGCTTACCTAGCTGACCCCTAGCACTAGCAGCCATGTAGCCCAAGGCTACCATGCTTCTGGAATGAGAACTCTACTGAAGGAGGGAAGATGAAGAATGGGTCTCTCCTTTTTTGCCACTGCCTTTGGATGTCCCCAAGGGTCCACAGGAGTTTTGCCTCCTACCAAAGCACCAAGTCCTTCAGTGATAAGCCATACATGCCCCAGAAGCTTCCTGGGAAGCTCAGATCCATGTATGCTTCATGCAGTTTAGCCCCTGTCACACACTAATAAAAGAGTTTTTGAAATTAAATAAAAAAGGTAAGCATGGGTGACCTTCAAGAACAAACATGGGGCCATTAGGACTTTGTCCAAGGGTGCTAACATCCTGGGCAGGGGTGAGGCTGGCCCGCTTCCTCTGGAGGTGATCCATGGCCACAGAGCCCTAGTGTTCTGGCTCTTCCCAGTGGGAGCTCGGGGTATCCTGGGCCGAGGAGCAGGGCTGTGGGCTGTACTTCTGGGGTACACACCACTTCCCCATGTGGCATGGTCTGCCTACAGCGCTGCATCTCCCCCTGCTTGCAGTGGCTGAGAGTGCAACAAGAGATGGATGAGAAAATGTCGGCGGTGGATTTGTTTCCTCCTCCTTTTATTTATTACACTCACTTCTTACCTTGCTTCTGTTTCCTCTGCCAAGGAGAGTGATCTTTGGACTGAGAAGGAAGGAACAAAAATGTTTAACAGGATGTTTAAATCCTGAGTAAGTGAGGGCACGGCAAAAGAGTGGTCAGACCCCTCGCAATGAATTAAAGATTCACCAGCATCAAGATAAAGGCCTCCCTTCTCTTTGTGCCCCCCACCCCCTGCCCGCTTTGGACAAGGTTCCCAGTCTGGCAAATGAAGAGAAGGCTAGAGACAGAAAATATCTGTCTGGGAAGAGATGAAAAGGTAGAAATGGTTTAGGCTGGGGGGGGAAAACCTGTGGCCTCAAGGCCCTCTAGGTCCCCAAGTGCGACCCTTTGACCACATCCAAAGTCCACAGAATAAACCCCCTTCATAAAAGGATTTGTTCTGTAAAACTTGGACTCAAAAGGCTGCACCTGAGGCCCTAGAGGGCCACAAGTGACCTTGAGACCACAGGTTCCCCACCCCTGTCCTAGGTAGACTTTAGGTCTGTACACAAGTTGCTTCTTCTGTCACCAACCATCCCTCTCCCCTTGTTTCCTCTATCTATGTCTCTCTAAGTCATAGTATACACTATAGCTTATTATAAGCTGTGTGCCTATGGTGGAGTTGGGTCTAGACCTGTGATTTTATTTATGTAGATTTTATTTATTTATGTATATGTATTTATAAATAAAATTTATACATTTTATTTATGTATTTATTTAGTGAGAAAACTCCTTTTGACGATGCATAGTAGGACTTCCTCTTCAATGTATACTTTTGAGTGCTTTCTGGGGCACCGAGGGAAGGGGAAGAGGAGCAAGCATTTATGAGACACCTACTGTGTACCAGTCATTATGTTAAGCACTTTATAAATACGCCGTTTGATTCTCACAACAACCCTGGGAGGTAAGTGCTGTTTTTTCATCATTTTACAATGGAGGAAATGGAGTCAAACCGTGGCTAGATAACTTGCCCAGGGTCACATAGCTAGTAAGAATCTGAGGCTGGATTTGAACTCAGGACTAGTTTTTAATCCACTGTGCTACCTAGCTTCCCCAAAGGAGTTTATTAATGTTATTCAGCATGTGAATGTTGGTTTGTGAACATTTAGAAAAGGAAATGGTGATCACTAAGCACCACTATGGGTTCACCAAGAATAGACCTGATCAGGACTGTTTGAATTACTGGTGCTTAATGTCACCTTGTGGATAGCTCTCTAGTGGAGAATTCTGGGAATTTATCCTTGGCCCTGTGTTTAATATTTTTTATCACTGCCTTACTTGGAGGCATAGAAGACGTGTTCATCAAATGCATACACAACATGAAGCTAATAGGGCTGTGTAACACCTTGTATGACAGCGTCAGGAACAATATGGTTTAGAGCAGTGGTTCTCAACCTTCCTAATGCTGTGACCCATTAATACTCGTATGTGGGCATATCTGCATGTGGGGGGACCCGCCTGAAGATGGAGAGAGGAGGGGCGGCTAGGTGGCGCAGTGAATAGAGCACCGGCCCTGGAGTCAGGAGTACCTGAGTTCAAATCCGGCCTCAGACACTTAACACGAAAAACTAGCCGTGTGACCTTGGGCAAGTCGCTTAACCCCAACTGCCCTCCAAAAAAAGCAAAAAAAAAAAAAAAAGATGGATAGAGGAGCAGTGTCTTGGTTCCTAAGACCATTGGAAATATGTGTTTTCCAATGATCTTAGGCGACCCCTGTGACCCCTGTGAAAGGGTCGTTCAACCCCCAAAGGGGTCGTGACCCACAGGTTGAGAACCGCTGGTTTAGAGGAAAGAGAACAGGGTTTGAAGGCAGTGTCTTGGATACTCCCTAGAGGTGCGACCTTGCTTCCTCTCCCATAAAATGAAAGATGGCTTCTAAATTCTCTTGTAGTTCTAAATCTCTGATCCTAGGAAATTCTGTGCTCCTACAGTTTTACCCTTAATCCCTCCTGATATATGCATATGTGCCTACCACATAGTAGGACTTTGTCATTCTCATTACTGAATAAGTGGAACATGTGGCTCAGTGATGGCTGGGCTATGTCATCCCATTTCTCTACAGACACACTTTTTTTGGGGAGGGGGGAGGTATGAGATCTCTCCAGGTGGGTCCTGTAGAACTGATATTTCACTCTAAGTGCTGTTGTCTTATCTTGTAATTATGATTTTTTTCTTCCCTCTGCCCCCACAGAAAATTGTCTGAATTACAATCCCTCTGAAGATGGATTTGAGTTAGCTCTGCTCTTTATGAATAATGTAAATTGAAAGAATTAGCGGGCAATTTGAGCAATAGATGGCAGGATGAGACAAAGGAGCCGGGAGAAGCAAATACATTTGATTTGAATACAATAGGAAACTTTCTTTCTTGCCAAATGGAGGACTGGAGATATCTGCTTGTCATCTAGACCCAGGGCCTTTGAAAAGCCTTCTTCCCCCTAATTCTTCCTGGGTATGAGTTAAAAAATGAAACATACCCACAAAACACTGTACTTTTCTTCCTTCCATTTGTAAATGACAGGAAGCTGGTTAGGGAGGGATAATCCCCTGGGTGACAATGTTAGGAAAAGATTGTCACCCCAGAAACACCTATTTTTTTCCTGGAACCTCCAAATATTAAATTGCAGGATTTTGGCCCAGAAGATATCTTAGAGAGCTAATGTAAACCTCTCAATTTACAGGTGAGGAAACTGAGGCAGAGTGAATTATTTGCCAAAAGCTCCACAGTTAAGTAGCAGAAATGAGGTAAGAAACCATGCCCTGGCAGTGTGACCCTGGACAAGTCACTTATTCTAGGCAATTCTCTAAGATTGTAAGTTGCAGAAAAGGTGCTTGCCTGCATTGGTGCTTCAAGCAAAAGTTCCCTATTCCAGTGAAATCATAGGTTTTATCCTTAGCCCTCTGCCTGGGATTCCAAATCAAGTGTTTGGTCTCATGTGGTTTGGCTCAGTGGAAAGAGCAATGGATTTTGAGTCAAGGGACCTGGATTCAAATCTCATCTCTTCCATCTAATTAGTGGGCCTTAGTTCTGTCAGCTGTACGATGTGGCTGAAGTCCTTTCCTTATCTAGAATCCTATCAATGAGGCAATAGGCCCAGAGAGATTGAGTGTGCCCAAGGTTACTTAACTAATTTGCAACAGAACCGGGCCCAGATCCCAGGCCTCCCTGGCCACCATGCATGCCTCTTTCTAATATGCTGAATTGTACAGTGTAGGTCCTGTCTCTGTTCATGACTCAGAGCCTGGTAGGGCTGTTACCAGTCACATGAACATGGGAAAAGCAGGAATTTAGAGCACAGCGTTTGCAGTATAGTGTGATAACTTTCAGTGGGTTCATCTAGCTTTTTGGTTTTTGTCTTTTTCCATCCGTTCATTTGCATAGCAGAGCCAAAGGATCTTAGGGCCCTGAATGAAGGTGAGGAGTTTAGAACTCACATAATCTTTGTGGGGTTTTTTGTAATGTAGGCCCAGGCCTCAAGTAGTCTGAGAGGAAATCCAGATTGACAATCAGGAATTGACTGGCCTTAAAAGGGACTTTCTAACCCTAAATCAGATAGAGGTTTGGATCAGCAATATGTATCCTATTTGCTGGAGAAAGTGAGTTCAAAAACAGACTAAGGGACTCTCTAGCCCTAAGTCAGATACAGGTTTGGGTCAGGGATGTATAGCTTGTTTGCTGAAGGAAGTACATTCAAAGGCAGACTAAACACTTGTAGGACCTAATTAACCTACTGTCTTTACTGTTCCAAAAAAAAGTTTAGCTCCTGGGACTAAGACTCTGGGAGCTGATATCCTTGTCCCAAAGACTATAACTTATGCCCAGATAGTGACAATATCCTAAGGGCAAGAGAAATGCCAGGAGGAGCAGCTATTCCATGGATGCCCAGAAGGGAGTATCAGAAATGTCTCTCCTGGTCTGGAGCAGGGCCACTGAGAGAACTGAGCACAGTCACAGTAAGACAGCCAGCCCAGCCCAGCCCAGCAGAAGTATAGGTATGAATAAACAGAACCCACTTTATTTAGATTTTTCATTTACTTACATATGAGCATGTTGCTTCTCTGTAGAATGTTAGCCCCTCAAGGGCAGGGATTGCTTTTGTTTATGCATCCCTAGTGCCCTGCACATTGCCTGGCATACAACAGACATTTAATAAATGCTTGTTTACTGAATGATTGATTCCTGTTTGGGTAGGGATCAGGTCAACCAGACACTTCTGTGCTTCTGTGAATTCTGGCTGCCTGCCAACAGTACCGACTACAGGCTGTATTTTTAGCCATCTGTGCTTCCACTGGGTTCTCAGCCCTTTCTGGGACACCCCTTTGGGGACTGCTGCCTTGCTTCAGGGAAGTTCCACACTCACCCAGAAACCTCCCAGCTGACTCTCCCTCCAGCCTCTTTTCCTTTTGTCCACGTTTCCACGTACACTTTATCTTCTCACCCTGTTTTTTTATTACCGATGCTCCTTCTCTGACTTGTATAGTATGTGCAGATTTGCACAGGTGACTGCTGTCACACCTTAGTGTGATACAGAGGAAAGAGCCCTGGCTCTGGACTGAGAGGACCTGGGTACAAATCTTACCTTGGACGTTTGCTACTTGTGCAACCTTGGACAAATGACTTCACCACTTTGACTCTCAGTTGCTTCACCTATAAAATAAGGGGGTTGGACTAGATGGTATCTAATGTCTCTTCCTTGGACAGGATAGAGTGTTGGGCCTACAGTCAGGAAGACCTGAGTTCAAATCCATACCTACTAACTGTGTGACCTTGGGCAAGTCACTTAACCCTGTTTATCTCAGTTTCCTCATCTATCTGTCGTATGAGCCAGAGAACAAAACAGAAAATTACTCCAATATCTTCACCAAGAAAACTCCAGATGGGGGCATGAATGAAAAGTGACTAACCCCCCTTCCGACAGTAAATGTCCCTTCCAGCTCTTAACCTCCAGTCCCATGGCCACTGAGTCAGAAGGACCTCTAGATTCCCCTTTGTCTATTCCTGTCCTTTAGGATTAGTTTCATAGGATTCTGAGCTGCAGTCACCTCAAGGATAATTTAATCCAAATTATTTACAAAAGAGGAAACTGAGTACCAGAGAAGTTAGGCAAACGGGTCACCATCATTCCTACCAAACCCCAAGGATTTATGATGTCACTGCCGGCGTCCCTCCCACCATCTGTAAGAGATGTAACCTTCTACAGCCCACCTAGTCTGGAGCCTTTCTGAACTGAGGCAGCACGGTACAGTGGATGTACTTTAGGTCAGGAAGATCAGGGTTCAAATCTCGCCTCAGACATTTGCTAGTTATGTCCTCCTTGACAAGTCACCTGACCTGCATCTACTTTCGTTTTCTCAGCAGTAAAAGAGAAGCACTGAACTTGACCTTCAAGACCCCTTCTATTAAACCCTGTGATCCAATGAGTTCAAAACCTGGCTCTGCCACTTGCTACCTGTGTGGTCACAACCAATTTTGACCTTAATCTTTTTATCTGTAAAATAGGTCAGTTGGATTAATTGGCCAACAAAGTCCCTTCCAGCTATGTGTGTGTGTGTGTGTGTGTGTGTGTGTGTGTGTGTGTGTGTGTGTGTATACACATATATGTATATGCACATATATATACACATATGGATGGATGGATGTGGATGTGTTTATGTATGTATATAAAAGTATATAAGTATAAAGTATAAAAGTATATAAAAGTCTCCAAAAAGTTGAAAATTAGTAGGTCAGTACAGGATGTTTGGGAACAGGTTTATGAGGGCCTTTGGTAAAGAAGAGTCAGGGATGTTACCAGGGAGACGGGCTGGTCCCATGGTAAGGGATGACCGATGGACTAGCCCCTGCTCTTTAAGTTTGGGTAGCAGAAGGTTGACTAATTTTCTCTGTGTTCCTCCGTCTTCGAGAGGGAAGCTTTCTTCATCATAACTGCCACAGAATGGTAAACAACCCAGTGCATAACCTCCCTATGAATCTGAAGATAAGACACCCCCCAAAAAAGGGAAAAGGAAGAAAAAAGCCGAACAGGAAGCCAAGTGGGTAAACCGTTATCTGTACTTATAGGAGGGTTGGACGTGGGTTCTTTTTTTTTTTCTTTTTGGAGGGCAATTGGGGTTAAGTAACTTGCCCAAGGTCACAGGGCTAGTTTTTGTGTTAAGTGTCTGAGGCCGGATTTGAACTCAGGTCCTCCTGACTCCAGGGTCGGTGCTCTATTCACTGCACCACCTAGTCGCCCCACACTGTGCCACCTAGCCGCCCAGGTTCATTTTTTTAAGGCAGAAAAATGTACTTTTATTTAAAAGGGACAACACCTCCAGAAAGATGTTGAGTGGGAGAGCCTCAGGTAAAGGAGATGGCTTCTAGCTAACCAGGGACGGTAGAGAAGTGGTTGAGTGGCTTAGCTGTTCCTGGTGCTGCCCCACAGGCTGCTGGGAGGGTTTCTCTCCGTCTCCCCTTCTGTGTGTATGTCTTCTTGTGTCACTTTTGGAATTTTGCAACTGCCGGGGTTGTGGTAATACCTTTGCTCCCCGAAGGTCTGAAAGGATGACTTTTGTGCTGAGGACCCAGGGAGAGATGCAGGGGCAGAGGGGCAGCCAGGCCTGAGTGTCCAACTTGAAGATCCATCCAGACCAGCTCAGGGATCTTCCAACTGAGAAAAAGGATTCCTATCAGCATCTGGGACTCAGTGTCCCCAGGAGGGGTATTTGCAAAGTGCATAAAGTTTGTCAATCAATCAATCAATCAACATTTATTAAGCCTCTTTTCAGAGCCAGATACTGTGCTAAGTGCTGAGGACACAGAAAGAGACAAGAGACCTGCCCTCTAGAAGCTCACAGTCTAATGGGGAGACAATATGCAAAGACACACATACATACATATACATATACATACACACATATAATCTGCACACACACAAAGCAATTTATATGCAGGAAAACTAGGAAGTAATGAATAGATGGGAGGCACTGGCCTGGAAGACTTCTGGTAAGAGGTGGGGTTTTAGTTGGGACTTAAAGGAAGCAGGAAGGTCAGTGGTGGGAGCAGAGGAGGGAGGACCTTCCGGGTCCCGGGATGGCTGGAGAGAATGCCCAGAGCCAAGAGATGGAGGCTCTTGTTTGCCGAGTAGCCGGAGGTCGGTGTCACTAGACTGAAGAGTACATGTTGGGGAGTCAGGTGTAAGAGAACTGGAAAGGCAGGCAGGGTCTTCATTGTGAGGGGCTTCGGAGGCCAACCTGAAGAGTTGGTATTTGATGCTGGAGGCAGTAGGAATCCACTGCAGTTCACTGAGGAGCAGAGTGATTTAGGCTTTACACTTTGGAGGTTAGATGGAGGATGGATCGAGCAAAAATCGTTTATGAAGCACTCACCGTGTGCCAGGCCCTGCCGATGCTAGGGGCTGGTGATAACAGAAGCAACAAAAAAAGAAGCAAAACAGCTCCTGCCCCTGCCCCCCTCACCCCCCCTTTTTTTGAGATTGAGTTTCTCTGTCTTGGTTGGAAATTCTAGAGCCATTCGTGGCTGGGCCAGATCCCAATGCTGATTTCTGAAGCTTTAACCTACTCTGTTTTTCTGGAGCAGGCAGGTTTGGTCCTCCTTAGGTGGCCCTCCTCTCTGGACAGCTGACCGTATTAGCAATGCCTGATTTAGTGGGATTTAGCTCAACTATAACTCAGAACTCCCAAGCTCAAATGATCCACTGGCCTCAGCCTCAGCCTCCCGCGGTAATCACAGGCTTGGGCCCTTATCCCCACTTTCAGCCTAGACATATATACATCAATTCATGATGATTTTTGGAGGAAGGACCTGGAAGCTGGGCCAGTCAGGAAAGTCCTCATGGAGAAGACGGCATTTAGGCTAAATGCTGAAGGTGGTGGGGAGGAGGAAGTGCATTCCAGGCATGGCAATCAGGCATGGAGATGGGAAGGGACAGATGTAGTGTGAAGGTCAGCAAAAAGATAATTTTTTCCTGAATTTTAGAATGCTTGAAGGCAGTCTGTACCATAAGGGTGCAAGGTGGGTTGGAATTAGGTTGTGAATGGCTTTAAAAGGCAAAGAAAGTTTATATAAGTATTCTAAAAGTCCTAAGGTTATGACTGCACTAAGACTTTTGGGATGGGCTCTATTAGACCCTAGATGTAATAAATGAATGAGAAAGCATTGATAAAGTGCTCCCTGGAGACCAAGCACCATCTAACCCAGCCCTATCATTGTGCCGTGCCCCCAAGGGCTCCAGAAGCACCAGTTAGGGCCCTCTGAAGTAAGTCCTTCTGTCTGAGTCTCAGTTTACCTATCTGTGAAGTTAGGTTAATGACGGCATCTATCCTAGAGGGTGGTTGTGAGGATCAATGAAAGAGCGTGTGTAAAGGTGCTCTATACATGCTGGCAATTATTATTTCATGCATCCTCACAAATAATTTCAATGTCAGAAATGTTCATTAAGCACCCGCTGTACAGAAAAGCCCTGTGCTAGGTACTGGGGAGACGGGGGGGGGTCAAAACAAATAAATAAAAATATGATAAGTAGAACAGAAGGAAGAGCATTGGTTCTGGTGCTGGAGGATCTGGGTTGGAAATCTGATGTGGAAATACCTCCTGCTGGGGCCGGTCTCATATTCTGTAACATGGAGGGGTTGGGTTTGGACCAGACAGCTTCCAAGGTCTTTTTATTCTCCTGGTTCAGGCAGATCAAGACATGTAGGGAATACAGATGGCATCCCCAGGGAAAAGAGTTTGAGAAATAAAGACCCAAGGACTTCTTCTGGTCCCAGATGCGGCCTCTCACCTACTCCCCTGCTCCGTCCACCTTTGATCTCTCTGTCTTGGGCTCCAGGACAATGTCAGTGGTAGAGACAGAGAGCAGATCCCTCTCCAGAAGGGCATTCCATCGTTCCTTCTTTATCACTAGGAGACAGAGGCTCCTTCCTCCCTCCCATCCCCCTCATCCCTCTCCCAAAACCTTTTGAATAAACATGGTTACATTTAGAAAGGTCCTTCTGGAGGCAGGGAGAGAGCTGGTGATTCTCTTTGGCTGAGAATTTTAGAGATCTTCATCTCCTTTCTGAGGCATTTATTCTAAACCTTCCTTACTTCACTTCAAATCCATTCATTTCCAGGTTATTTCAGGTCTTCCTCGGTTTCCTATAAGCACCTACCAACTCCATCTAGATCCAGGGTCTGACTTATAGAACTCTGCAAAACATGGCTCCCTTGCTTGCCCTCAGAATAATGGACACCCCTCTCTGGGAACTGGGGAGCTTCTAATTTGGGGGCACCTCCAGCCTGAAGAGGGTCTCCTGAACATTCCCTTCTCTGGGAAGGCAAAGGCTGGTGCTTGGAGTTCAGAGACTTCTTTTTTAAATTAAATTTTTTTTTCATGAACAAAAATTGATTTTTTTCCTTCTCCCCCCATCCTCTCCCTTGGATAATAGAAAAGAAAAACAAAATCTTGTAAGAAATACACAAAGTTAAGCAAACCAAACTTTCACATTGTCCATGCTCCAAAAATATATGTACCATGAGCCTATCAATTTGGGGACAAGAGAAGTGGAAAATCTGCTTCTCTGGAACCGTGGTCAGTAATGATCATAATTCCTAAGCCTTTATTTGTTGCTTTTCTTCTCTTTTATCTTTCTTTTTCCTTCCTTCCTTCCTTCCTTCCTTCCTTCCTTCCTTCCTTCCTCCCCCCCCCCCCCTTCCTAAGCATAGGTGAGTGAATAGCAATACCAAGATGCACTTTCCTCTCCTGGTCTCTCCTTGGGGGTTATGCTTTCTTTGCCTGCTTGCAGGCAGACAGGAGCAGCACCCTGAGCAACAGTAACTTTGGGTCCCCACTGGCTATTTAATACATTTCCATTTTTGCTAATAATAATAATGCCATGACAGCTATCTTTGAACAGATAATGCTTTTATTCTTTTTGATAGTCTTTAGTGTTCATTTCCAAGAATGAAATTGGTTAAAAAAAGGATGATTTTTAAAATAACTTTGACAGCAGACTGCCAGATGGCTCTTCGAAAAGATTCTGCCAATTTGCAATTCTATTAGCAATGTATGAGTATACCTGTCTCTCTGCAATCCTACTAACGTTCTATTCCATAAGGGCTGGACAAGGCTGCATAATTCTCAGCATGTAAGAGAATTTTTATGGGTGTGGAATGAAAAAAGATATAGGGTCATAGAAAGAGAGTTAGAAGGGACCTCAGACAGAAGCCATCTCTGTTATATATGAAGAAATTGAGTCTAGAGAGGTTGTGTCTTGCCTGAAGTCACACAGATAGTTAAGTAGCAGAGACAATTCAAATCTAGGTCTTTTGCTTCCAGACTCTAATAACTATAGCCACCCACACCCACACCCACATACACACATACACACACACAATCTACATAGCATAAATGTATAGTTATAAAATACCTTAGATAAGACTGTATGTAATAGTCATAGGAATATTCATGTGAGTTCAGACAGAGGAAAGATTTCTTCTAGCTTGGGGTTCAGAGGAAGCTTCACTTTACCTTGAAGGTTAGGTAAGATTTTGACAATAGGACTCCTAAAGGCAAAGGGAAGAGCAAAGGTATGGAAGTATTCCTGTTTATTCAGGAGAATGTGAAAGAGAGAAAATACTGGCTCTGGAGTCAGAGGATAAGGATTCAAATCCTACCTTCGATGACCACTGCCTGTATGACCTTGACCAAGACTCTTCACTAGGACTTTAGTTTTCTGTAAAATAGAGATGGTGAGCCTGAGGAATTATGGAGGGGGAAGGGGGAGAAACATGGTTTCTCTGTGTTTGTGTTCTATCACCACCCTGGTTAGAACTCTGACTTACAGGAAACGTGGGGATTGTGCAAGGCCAGCTAGCAGACTGGTCACAGATGACCTGGCATGAGTGCAGCCAAATCCCATGCTTTCCACCCTTAGGTAGTAATGTGAAAGGAGGGGCATCTTTGATCTCAACTGGGGATGGGGATGCTTTCGTATCTAGCTTAGTACAGTCAGGTCAGCATCCCATTTAGTCCTACAGCATTCTGTTGGTGATAAAAAACAATTGATGATGGAGCCTTCTGTCTAGAACCAATCACACACAAATCTGTCACCTGCAGGGTCACATCAGGAACTATAAAGAAACCCACAGGAGCACAAGCCATACCCAACCTTCTCAATTTCAAATGAGAAAATATCTGTAAAGTGCTTAGTGCAGTGCCTGGTACATGGTAGACCTTTAGTAAAGGCTTAATCTACTCCTATTCCCTAATCCTAACTGTAGTTGTAATAATTTACCCTTTCCCCTAACTAGGTCAGATAACCACTCTTAAAATTAGTCAGTGAGTGCCTACTTATTCCAGTCTAGATATGAGTCTGAGGACCTGGTTCACTGACTGTGTGACCCTGGTCAAGTCACTGAATTTCTCTGAGCCTGATTCCTTATTTGTCAAATGGGTACATGAAGGGGCAACTCCCTACAATAGTTGTAAGTATTAAATGAGATCATATTTGTAATGGCCTTTGCAAACCTTCACATACTATAGAGAGGCAAAGTGTCCTGAAAGTCTTAATACAGTTTTAAAGTTTTACATGGCTATATTAGCAAGTATCTTCTATAAGGAGCCTTTTATAATTCCCCCAGGTATTGGTGGTCTTTCTTTCCTCAAATTATCATGTGTGAATATAGATGCATATATAAGACATGTATATATGTAAAATACATTTTTGTATATATGTATATGTATACACATATATACTAGTATATGTGTATATATACACACATACTAATATATGTGTATATATACACATATACTATTATATATACATATATGCTGATATATACACATACATGAATACAAGCACACTCATATATACAGAGAACTACATGCATGCATACATACATACACATACATACATACATTCATACATACACACACACATACATACATTTGCTATTTAGGCTTGTAGGTCTGTATTATTAACCTGTAGGTAAGTGGGAATTGACTGTAAGCATTTTCACATGTATTATTGCCCTAGTGAAATAACATGGCTTAACCTTCCCAAGCTGGGCTAGCTAGCCTATATCTTCCTCACTCTTAACAGATGAGAAATGATTAAAAAAATCATACAAGCTGAGGACAAGTTATTGGCAACATGGGAAGATTCATAAGATTCACTACTCAACGTAATTCTTTCCTGGCTTTCTCTTCATGTTTTCTTCTATCTCCTGGGACTGTCTTAGCTTCACCTTTTAAATGAGTGATTGAATTACTGTGTGTGACCGCTATAGCCAGCCAGCATATGGTGGATTTGTGATTCTTGTCCTCAAATGCTCACAAATCTTGAGGCTCTGAGAGGCGAGCGTGATGTTCCTCCAGTCCTACGGAAAGCCAAAAAAGGGGGGGAGGCACCCGGAGAAGAAAACTTCTTCTGTTAGTTGAGCCAAGAATTTGAGACTAATCCTTAAGACGAGCGGCATCTACTCTCTTGAGCTGAGCGAGGTTCTTCTGGACTGCAGCATAAGAAGCCGCACCGGTGTATGTCCCAAATGGATGCTCAGGTAGTGTCCCTTTTGGAAAGTGCAGCATTTCATCATATTTAGATGGTAGATGGTATGTCTTGGGAAGAAAGAAAGGAAAGATACAATAAAAAGAAAAGAAGGATGAAAGGAAGAAAGAAAGGAAGATAACAGAAAGGAAAGAGAAGACAGAAGGAAGGAAAAGAAAAATTGTGAGAAAGGAAGAGGGAGGAAGAAAGGAAACCAAGTGTCTGGCACTTAATTGGGTGCTTAATACATTCTTGTTGATTGATTGGGACATATAGTGGAAAGGGTACTCTCCTCAGGAGTCAGAGGATCCAGGTTCAAATTCTGCCTTTGATGCTTTTGTGGCCTTGGGCAAGTCAATCTTCTAAGACACCAATTTCCTCTTCCATCAAATGAGAGAATTTGGGTAAGGTGACCTTTGAGGTCCCTGTTAGTTGGAGTTTTATGATTCTCATTTGATTATTATTTTTTTTTAAATTGCCCTAAAACTTTCCTTTCTACAGACATTTGGTTTTGTAGACTCCAAGGGAATAATCACTCACATTTAAATAATACAATTCCAACAACAATAATATCCTTACAATGATATGAAAGACAGTGGGATGTAGCAGATAGAGAGCTGGCCTAAGGACCAGGAAGACATTGGTTCATGTCCCACCTCCTCCCTCCCTCTCTCTCTCTCTCTCTCTCTCTCTCTCTCTCTCTCTCTCTCTCTCTCTCTCTCTCTCTCTCTCTCTCTCCCTTCCCTCCTCTCTCTCTTTCCCTGTCCCTGTCTTTGTCTCTCCCTGTCTCTCCCTCCTTTCCTCCCTCCCCCTTCTCCTTCTGTCTCCCTTTTCCTCTTCTCTCTTTGTCTCTCTGTCTCTCTCTGTCTCTGTCTGTCTGTCTGTCTGTCTGTCTGTCTGGCTCTCTCTCTCTCTCTCACACACACACACACACACTGGCTGGTGACCCTACACAGTCACCTAAAGCCTCGGGGCTCTATAGGTTGTGGAGGATTTACTGACTTGCTTTGGTGGTGGTTGTTTTCTTTGCTCCAGACTTTTCAAATTATTGACACCACGGGTCCAGTCCCTACTCTCACTAAGGTTTAAAAAATGCCTTCATCACAAACGACCTTGTGAATAGTAAAGTGGGTATTATTGTACCCATTTTATTGGTGGAAAGGTGTTTTCCCTGGTGATTCCGCATTATTCGCTCCCATGCCTTTCCTGATCTTCCTACACTGGCTCACTTCTTTTCCCTGGACATTTCTTTCATACTCCAAGTCATTGCTTATGCTAGTCCCTCACACCTGGAATGTTCTCCCTCCTCATGAAACTCCTGGCTTCCTTCAAGGTTCTGCTGAAGCTACCTCCTCCAGGCAGTCTCTCTTCACTCCTCTGCTTGTCAGTCCTTCCCCATCCCTTTCACTGTGTGTTAATTTTGTTTATAGCTTGTATTCATTCTCTTGGCACATGCTATATTGTCTGGCAAAGTGGAAGCCCCTGGAGGGCAGAGACTGTCTCATTTCTCCATTTTTACCTTTGCATGCTTAGCAGATAGCACAGTGCCAGGTACATGGGACACTGGTTTAATTGATTGGCATTGAATGGAGTCGTCTGGCCTTGCGGGGTATGGTTTACTCTTCTTTTCACATACAGACCCATGGGTCTGATGATAGGATATGGCTGCTAAGCCCTGAATTGTTTAGGCAAGTGGCTTCTTGCAGAAATCCCTGGATCCTTTGTGGACCCCCTGCACCTCTTTGTAACTCCACACTCGGCACACAGTAGGTTTTTTAATAAATGCTTCATGATTGATTGAGTCTTGGAAGTCCTACTCCCTCTAATACCCAGCCCAGGATGAACTTTTAGAGGAAAGGAAGGTGTCTCCCTCCTTGAAACCTTGGGCGACCCCCTGTAGAGTCAGGTCATTGGCAAGACCTCCTTCACAGAAGCCTCAGAGGCTCCTCATAGATCCAGTGCTCCCTTGGCTTGGGTAATTCCCACACCCACCCTCTGATTTACTAACTGTGGAGCAATGTCACCATGAAACCAAGGGTTAGGAAAACCCAAGAGGGGGCTGAGGATCGCATTCCACACCTGACGGTTTTCTTCTAACACCTACTAATGTCCTTCTTTGGGGGGATCTTCCCCAATTCTTCTCTTGCTATTTGTGGAGGGGACTGTGGTTGGGGTATGAAAAGATGCATGATGTCATCTGAGCGGGCATGAGCTTAAGAGATACTTTGTCTATACTTTTATTTATGGGTTTGCCTTTCTTCCCCTTCCCTCACCAGTAGAATATCAACTCCTTGAGGGAATTAATCAATCAACAAACATTTGTTAAGAAGCTACAAAGTACCAAGCACTGTGCTAGCCTCTAGGGAAAATAAATGAAATAATCCCTACTCAGGGGGAATTTACATCTAGTGGAAGAGACACTTTCCTTTTTGTCTTTGCACACCCAGCACTTTCACCGGATAGGTGTTTAATTTAATTTGTTGGATTGGATTAAATCTTTAAAGGGGTCTCAGAGACCTTCTAGTTCAATCCATTCATTCTGCACATAAGGAGACTGCAAACCAAGGAGACGAAAAGATTTATCTAAGGTCTCACAGGTAAAGCATGTAAGAGGCTGCATTTGAACCCTAGTTCTTGGGCTTTTGCTGTACTGCATCGCCTCCAGAATAGAACAAAAGAGAATGAAATTGGAACAGAACAGAACAAAATAGAACAGAACAGAACAGAATAGAATGAGATGAGATGGGATGAGATGAGACGGGATGGAATCATATGGGATAGTTTAGAAGACCAAGCAAAGGAAGAGAGGAGCAGAGGAGAGGAAAGGAGAGGAGAGTGTGTTTAGGTGGTTATTCTTCACCACTGGCTTAAATGTATAATTTTCTTCTTTCCTCATTTATTCTTCGTTTGAAATTGGGCCAACCTTTCTCTGTCTCCTTGGCTGTTCCGGTTCTTTCTCTTGTGTTTCTGCTAAAACGATTATTTCCAGAGGATTTTCACTTTCTTCTCCTATGATTCAAGTCAATAAGCATTGATCTGTGCAGGGAAGTGAGGGGGAAGAAACTGAACACAGACAAATAAGGCAGGTCCCTGCCCTCCAGGAACTAACAATTGAATAGGAGTTTGTTGATTTGGAAACGTAGAGTTTGCTTGCATTCTTCTGGGCATGAGGATGATATATCATTTTTTTAAACCCCCACAATTATATGCTTTCGCTTTTATTTTCATGGAGACACAAGGCTAGAAGGTTTAAAAAAATTATATTAATTTCAACTTGTATTTATAAAGCCTACTAAATAGCCATGGTGAAATGAAGGAAAAGCAAATTCAGTTGAGAAAACTGGATAGATATTAGAATATTGTGGATAGAACTTCCGGCCTGGAATCAGGAAGACCTGAGTTCAAATCCAGCCTCAGACATTTACTAGCTATGTGACCCTGGGCAAGTCACTTGATCTCTATTTGCCTCAGTTTCCCCACCTACAAAATGGGGATAATAATAGAACTGAGGGTTATTGTGCAGAGCAAATGAACTAATATATGTAAAATATGTATAAACTTCAAAGTGCTATATAATGTTAATTCTTATATATTACAGACCATCAAAATACATTAAATACCCATCTAGTGTTTAGTTTGTCTTTGAAACTCCAGTGCCTGATCTGCAGCAGGTTTCTTAATAGATACTTGTTGAGTTCTAATGGATCTTGGGAACAAGAGTCCACAAACCATGGCCAACGCTGCATCAGCAGTGATCGCTGAATTCTGTTCTAATAAGTAGACTCTGTTGATGTGAAAGGCTGGAGCTAAAATAAGGAAACCACCAAATGTCAGAGCTTCCATGGGACGACTGACCGCATGCCCCAACAGTCAACCACAAGCCCCTGGAAACCAAGTGGGCAGATCCAAAAGCCTTGGGTGCCTTGGTGTGGTTCAATGGCATGCCTGGTAACTACAACAACTTGGTCTGTTAGAGAAATGGAGGTTTTCAGATTTTTTAAAAATGGGGAACAAACTGCAAGGTTTTGTTCTTAGTCATCTGTGGCTAAAGAAAAAAAAAAGATCTGACCCATGAAGACTAAAGGAAGAGTGTTTTGGAAGCACCTGCCCCTCCATCTCAGTCTTTCAACTGGTATCTATGAAACCTCACTATATAAAATACCCCGTGCTAGATGATGGGAGATAAATAAAAGTCCCTTTCTCTTTGCAATCTAGTAGGAGGGGATAAGACACCTACAATATCTGTAAGTTAGAATATTATAAGAGCAGCTAGGTGGCACAGTGGACAGAATGTCAGGGCTAAGCCCAGAAGACTCATCTTCCTGAGCTCAAATACAGCCTCAGACACTTACTAGCTGTGTGATCCTGGGCAAGTCACTTAACCCTGTTTGCCTCAATTTCCTCATCTGTAAAATGAGTTGGAGAAGGAATGACAAACCACTTAAGTATCTTTGCCAAGAAAACTCCAGATGGGGTCATGAAGAGTTGGGCACAACTACAAAATGACTGAACCACAAAAATATTCTAAAAGGATACAGTAAGAAGAATCCCTGCTGATGTAGGGAGACCCAACACAATTCAACAAATATCTATTAAATACCAGCTGCATGCTAGGCTCTAGAGCAGTGGTTCTCAACTTTCCTAAATGCCATGACCCTTTAATACAGTTCTTCATGTGGTGATCCCCAACCATAAAATTATTTTCATTGCTACTTCATAACTGTAATTTTGCTACTGTTATGAATTGTAATGTAAATATCTGATATGCAGGATGTATTTAAATTGAACATAACCCACAGATTGATAACCGCTGCTCTAAGGCAGTTGATTGAAATTGAAAGGCAAGCTGAACCCCTACATAGGAACCAAATCTGTTTCAGGAGAGCGCTTGCAATATAAAGAGAGTAAGAAGAGAACTTTGAGAACAGATGACCTATCGGTGTTTTTTTTTTTTTTCAAAAAGGGATACACATAGCGGAATGGTTTGGTTGGATTGTATGGTGTAATAATGGATGACAAAGATAAAGCAGACCTCCTCTAGTCTAATTTTGTTCTATTTTCCCCCTATGCTGAAAGGTGTAATTTTGTGTCAAAAGGATGAAACAAAAATGGCTAATAGATGGTTGAAACCCAAGATAAGTCAGGATATAGTAAAGTCACACCTAGCTTCCCTTGATGACTGAAAGTCACCAGACCCAGCCTCCTCCAAGCCAGGCTGCACAAGACTTTGAACTCAATCGCTGGGCTACTCCCAATGATCTTTGAAAGATCATGGAAAATGGGACAGGTACTAGAGCTCTAAGGAAGAGTGAAGGTAAAAATTTTCAAAAAAAAGGAAAGAGAATTAGAAGTTGATGAGTCAATGAGTTTGACGTTTGATGAAATTCTAGAACATATCATCTTGTCATAAGGATGGCCAGTGAACATCTTGAAAAAGGAAGTGGTGATCCCCAAAGCCAGCAGGACCTCATCAAGAGCAAGCTATACCAGATGAATCCAATTTCCTGTTTTGATAGGATTACTAGACTCAAAGCAATGCAATAGATAGAGTTTACTTAGATTTTGAGCAGAGTTTTGCAAAGTGTCTCATGTTATATTTAGAACCAACATGGAGAGCTGTTGGCCAGATGGTTAGGTGGCTGTGCTTAGGTTGACTGGCTGGACCCAAAAGAGGTGGCATCAATGATTCAATGTCAGCTTGGAGCATTGTCTCCATTGAAAGGCACTCCTGGATTTGCCTTTGATTATGCTGTCTAATATTTTCATTACTGACTCTGATGGAGGGATAAATGGCATACTTATGAACATTGCTGATAGCAAACATATTGGAGCACAGAACCACAGAACCAGGAGGTCCCCAAAGTCTGACTGGCTAGAATGTTGGAACACAATAGGATACCAATTTTATGGGGATAAATATAAAGTCTAACCAGAATGAGACATACACTTTTGGGTATGGAAAATGTGTGTATTTGTTTTGCATGACTGATTTTTATCTTGGGAGAGGAAGGGATAGCAATAGTATTGTCAAGAAAAGAAGAGAAATGAGATGAAAAGTGAGTTATTGAAACAATTTAAAAATGGACAGAAAGGAACAGCAGACATTTCATTGGTAAATAGACAGGTAGGACAGCTTTGGAAGCAAAGTGTTGAAAGATTTATATCCTTTAGAATATGAGTTCTTTGACAGCAGGGGCAAAGCATATATATATATATATATATATATATGTATGTATATATATATGTATGTATATATATATATGTATGTATATATATGTATGTATATATATGTATATATGTATATTTGCTGTTCTAATTTGTATATGCAAATTCTTTCTCTCTTGATTCCTCTCTCCTTCCCTCCTCTTCCTCTGCAGCTTTCTTCTCCTTTCCCTCTCTCTCCCCTCTCTTTCTCCATCTTGCTCTCTCCCTCTCTCTTTCTTCTTCTTCTTTCTTTCTTCCTCCCTCCATCCTCCTTTCTTGCATATCCCCCTTTATCTTTTTTCCCTTTCTTCCTCCTTCCCTCCCTCTGGTTAATTTTCTCCCTCTTCCCTTCTCCCTCTTCTGTGCCTTTCTGATGTTCCTTAAGTTAATAAAAAGGAAGAAAGAAGGAAAGAGAAAAAAGAAAGGAAAGAAAAAAGAAACAGAAATCTTAAAAGGAAGGAAATTAAAAAATAGAAATTAAAGAAGGAAGGCAAAAGTAGAGTAAGAGTTTAAGAAAATTTCATTATCCCCAGGACATGCGTATATATATTTAAAAATATAAAGCCTAAAAAAGTGTAAAGCCAAAAAAAAGCTGGTAAAGCCTAACAGAAAACCATTTTTGCAGATATAGGATGAGATACAGGGTTTTCTGATAGATAGAAGGTTTTCTGAAAACTCTCTGAAAAACTAAAATCTTGGAGTTTTGGGAGCCTGTAAACAACGTGATCTGGCAACCATGAAAGCCAGTTTGATCTTCGGTGTTCAGAGACACCAGGTCCCAGGACTAGGGAGGTGATGGAGTTCTTTTAATTTTCTGCCCTGGTGGGAACACTTCTGGAGTACTGGCCTTGATTCCAGGTGTCACATTTTTTTTTGGAAGAACATTGCTAAGCTGTAGCCCATGCAGAGAAGGATGAACAGGATGAATAAGAGTGAAGAAGGTGAACAAGAGTTCCAAGGACATGCCATCATGTAACTACCTGAGTATATAGCTTCATAATGTGTTTCTACTTAGGAACACATCCTGCCTCAGGTGTCCCATAAGGACAATCTTAGGGCTATTGTGATCAGTCCTAACCATGTTCTGTTCCTCCCTACCCCATGCCCAATTTTCATTGTTCATTTACAGTTAACAAAAGAGGTCAGGATCTTTCAGATGTTTTGATGGTGAGTCAGAATTCTGACTGAAGATGCACTTGGTCTTTGCAGGTAGAGAGAATGTTAGTCCTGAACTGACAACCAACCTGTGAAAGGTCTCTCTGTACTCAGAAACATTTCCCCTTCCATAAAATTTGTGCTTAGCTTAGTTCAGGTTCTCTCTTAGAGAGCTTGGTTGCACCAAGTCCACCAAGAAGAAAAGAGGAACAGAATGTTACTATTGAGTTGAGTCAGGAATCCTTGAATTCCAACCCGTCTTCTGATACTTAGATACTATTGGACCAAGAGCAAGTCACTTAGATTCAAGCTTCTGTTAAATGGGGATGGTACTATTTGTGAATTGTGTGCAATAGTAGGTTTGTGTTATCTCCCTAGTGGAGTTGTTGTGAGAGACTATGAAACCCAAATGGGTTCATAGAGTCAGATGCTCAATGACAACAACTCCATTCTGGATACTGTGCTAAACACTAGGGATAGAAAAGAGGCAAGAGAGTTCCTGCCCTCAAGGAGCTTACAATCTAATGGAATAAGTGATTTGCCCAGGGTTATGAGTCACAGATGGGACTTTATTGATCTATATTTGGATGGACCCAGGTCATTACTGCTCCTTCTTTATCTACTGCTCATCTCAACACACTGACACAGACCCCATTAGCCTCCCAGAGATGATGATGCAATGGCCAGATCCTTTTGTTGCACACCAAACCTGCGCAATCCCAACCTGGCTTCTGGACTGACCCTGTCACAGGCAGCTCTCTGGGACCAGGGGATGCTTGGTTTGGGAACTGGAGGGTCGGGCTTCCTGGCAGGGAGCTCCCTGTGTAATTGTCCAATTCCAGAGGTGGAGGAGGGCCCACAGACTCTGTTTTTCATTAAAAATGAAAGAGGGGAAAAAGCCTGTGAGCAACCATGCCCTTGTAAACAAGCTCCCGGGTTCTTGGACGAACATCAGATGCATTGCTTGGTCTGTTGCGGTGGGCTTGGGGAAACCACAGCTCTGAGCTGTCCCTAATATGGAAGGTGGACCAGTGGATTTGCTGCCCTTCTGGGCTGTTATGAGGGGCCTCTGGGAGGCAATTGTTTGAGGGAGTTAGTGCTCTAGTCTCTCACCTACAAATAATCAAGCCTTCTTAATTTTTACTCCACTGACTTAAAATTTATGATCTTACCACCTTCCAACTTTCTATGAAGAAAGGACTTGTTGAGTGGGGTGATGGCTCACACAAGATCGTAGGGGTTTTATTTAGCCTACCCAAGAGAACAATTAAAAAAAAAAGAACCGATGTCAACTTTGGGGCATATATGGATGCTGCTGATTATTTTGGAATTTTATTGACTTATTTCAGGTTTCTTGTTTCTTCTTTTTTTAAAAAGGTTGATCATTCTTTTACATTTAGTTCAATATAATTTACTTTCTTTGTAATCCTATGTACTTTTATTTTATGTATTAAAAAACAATATCCTAAGAAGGGGTTCATCACTTAGACCAGTCTGTTCAAGGGGTCCAGGACACAAAAAATATAATATCCTGACTTGTTTAAAGTCTTACCAACCAGCCATTTGAAGCAGTGTGGTATGATGGGTAGAAAGCTGACCATAGAGGCATGAGAGCCGGGACTCAAGTCCCACCCGTAACTCCTGTTTTCTGTGTGATCCTGGGCAGATCACTTACCCCACTAGACTGTAAGCTCCTTGAGGGCAGGGACTGTCTTTTGCCTCTTTTCCTTTCCCTCGTATTTAGCACAGTGCCTAGTATGGAGCTGTTATTGAGTCACTTCATTTGTGTCCTACTCTTTATGACCCTATCTGGGGTTTTCTTGGTAGAGATACTGGAGTGGTTGCCATTTCCTTCTCCAGCTCATTTTGCAGATGAGGAAATTGAGGCAAACAGGGTGAAGTGACTTGCCCAGGGTCATATATCTAGTAAGTGTCTGAGGCCAGATTCGAACTCAGGAAGGTTAGTTTTCCTTACTCCAGGCCTGATGATCTACCCACTCTGCCACCTAGCTGCCCACCTGAGATATATCAGGTGCTTGTTAAAGGTTTATTGAGTGATTGATTATTATCTTCTCACTGCCCCCAGATAATTCCAAGGCTACAAAATCCTTATAATCAATATACATAGTCAATCAAAACAAGTTCTCTTATTGACTGTGTCTGAAAATATATTCATTCAGTATTTTGAGTCAGCTGCTTCTCTGTGAAGAGATAGGTTGTATGCTTCATCCTCAGCTAGGTGGCGCTGTGTTTAGATCTCAGGATCTGGAGTCAGGAAGACCTGAGTTCAAATCCTGTCTCAGATACTTACTAGCTGTGTGACCCTGGACAAGTCATTTTATTTTTTTCTCATATATATATATATATATGTATATATATATATTTGTTTTCTTGTTTACATCATTCATTTTCATGACATTTTTGAATTACAAATTTTCTCCCCATCTTTCCCCTGCCCCAACCCTAAAACAGCAATCCCAC
>CM053593.1:376299043-376320479 GCA_028646575.1 Pseudocheirus occidentalis
AGAGAGAGAGAGAGAGAGAGAGAGAGAGAGAGAGAGAGAGAGAGAGAGCCTTGCTAAGCTCACTACAGACCAGCCCTGAACCACAAACTCTTGACTGAGGCATTGTGGTGCCCCGGAAAACATATCAGATTTTCCATCAGCAGACTTGGATTCAAATCCTAGCTATCCACTTTCTACTTTTATGACTTTGGGAAAGTTACGCAATTTCTTTGGAGCTCAGCTTCCCCAGGACGGTATTGCACAAGATGGCCTCTGAAGTCTCTTCTTGGTCTAAATCAATGATCCTTTGACTAACAATGGCCCATATACATAAATGATCCTTCCAGATCTATTGTCCTGTGACAAGGACCAGGAAGGTAAAGGGGTCATGGGCTGTTGTTTCATACGGCTGGCTGAGAAAACTCAATGACTTCTAAGGTCTTTTCCAGATCTTAATCTATGCTCATATGACTGAAAATTGCCACTGCTGTTCCTGCCTTTTATCACTATTGACACATAGAAACAGAACTACTGGGGTTGGAATAGGACAGTCCCTCTAGCCAGAACTGTTCTCCCCTACCCTTGACCTATACATATAAATGACTGACAAGAGGCTACTCCTGCATGAAGCATCCATTGGGGTTCCTAATAAAAGCTCCCAGAGTCCTTGGATTCCCTACCTAGACTTCTCATCATTTCTCTGATGTTAGAGATTTCTGGATGACCATGAGAGTGATCCAGCTGCCCAAGGCTCTACTCTCTATACCCCTTAAGACTCAAAAAAGTGCAAGTCTCCGGGGACTCAAGACAGAAAAATCAGTGAGGTGACTCATGGTTAGAAGTCAAATTTTCTTAACAATAGGGCTTCCCCACAATGGAAGGTGGTTCCTCATCACCAGATATATCCAAACAGAAAGTGGATGGCTTCTCTTGGAAGAGCCGCTGAGTAGGACATTGGACTAAAGAGCTGCCCAAGTGCCCCTTAATTCTATGGTAAGGTTGTTGATCACTAAAACAATTAGTGGTGTTGAGTTTTGTTGGAATTGCTCATTTGAATGAAGACCCAACATCATCGCACCTCCACCTCCTATTGCAAGCCTTGTAAGACGGATAAACTCTGAATCCAAGTACAATATACCATTATCTATTTTCATGAAGAAATGTCTTAAGGTAGGTTGGTACAGTGGGAACCAATATGTTATAGCAGAAGAGTATTGGTCTGGAGTCAGAGGATCCAGGTTCAAAATTTGCCTCTAACAACTACTACCTATATGACCTTAAGTAAATCTGCCTTATTTTACTCATCTGTAAAATAAAGGTATTAGACTTGATGGCCTCTGAGGTCCCTGCCAGCTTCGAATGTATGAGGCAATCCTGACTGGCCAAGCAAGGCCCAGACAGACAGACAGGAAAGAAGAGAATGACTCAAAGGAAAGGCGCCTGTGTCTAAAGAGGGGGGGCCATTGCTTGGAACTCAGTGCAGTGAAGCCCGCGGTATGTGGTTTGGAGAAGATGGGTGACTCAGCTTTGGAGATATGCAGCTCTGAGACCCAGGCATTTGCAAAAAGCTCAGGAGCAAGTCTTCCCCTGTATGAGCCTTGAAGGCCATCAAGACCTTCCTGGCACATCCCCAGGGATGGGTTCCCCCCCAGCCTTTCCCCTCCTCATCTTTCACCATGTTCTCATCACCTTATCTTGTGTAACTGTTCCAATTCTGTTTCCCACTTTCTGGGGAGGCAGCTCAGTGACTAATGCACCCATCAAGCCCAAGGGGAGACAGTACCCTGAACAAGGCTTCAAGGGCACCTTGGAGGAAAGCTTGGGACCTGTCAGAGCAGGAACAGGTCATGGGGGGAACCTCAGGGAACTTTCTCCCCTCCACCATTCTCCTAGGACAGACCCTCATTTTCCCTTTAGTGAATAGGAAAAATCACAATGACATTTCATAAGACAAAATATAAGCTCCTTGAGATCAAGAAACGTTTGCTATCTTGGACTCTGTGTCCTCAGTACCTTGAACAGTGCCCAGCACAAAGTAGGTGCTTGATAAAGGCATGTTGTCTGATGGATTCATAGGATGGCGGATTCAGAACTGAAAGGGATGTTACAAACACTGAATTCAACCCTCTCATTTTAAGAATGAGGAAACAAACTCTGAGAGATTAGTGGACTTGTTTGTGGTTTCACAACTAGTAAGCTTCAGAGACAGAATTTGAATCCAGGCAGGTCTTACTGATTCTAAAACCAGTACTCTGTCCACTCTGCTCCACTACCTCTCAGGTCATTTCATTCATTCATTCATTCATTCATTCATTCATTCATTCTGGGCTCATGTTCCTTGAAGAGGATCCTTCCAGTTGGAGCCTCCCAGATCAAAGTAAGCTCTGAAGGGGGCAGCTGGAGGACAACAGCAGACTTTGGCAGCCCACTGGGCCATCTCAGGAAGCCAGAGTCGTCCTTTCTCTATGTCAGCTATGTCCTGCTCTCTTCACCTTCCACTGAGCTATCATAGACCAAGTCGGTAACATCTGCTTTACCCCTTTGTTTATTGTGTGTTTTCCCTTATGGTAGACATGGATTTCCTTCTTCCTCATCTATCCCAGGGATACCAGCAAATGGGTCAGTATTGTCATAGAGTTACTAAGGTCCCTTCCAGCTCAAACATCTGATGACTCTGTTACCTCAAGGCTTTTTTGGGACAATTGGTAACAAGGTTGGGCAAAAATTATTGATGAGAGTCAGGATCTAGGAAATAATAAAGCAAACCCCAAATCCCATCTAGAAATGACTACAGGCAGTGATCAGAGAGAATAAGGTTGATCAACTGTAAACTGAACAAATGGGCTTTAGGACGGGGTCCCCCAAGACCCATTCTAACATCATTAATCCAACATCTGCACTCCTCATTAATTTAAATTTTGTTATGTTTTAGAAAGGAGCAATGAAAATATTTCTCCTTGAATTTCTACTTTGATGCAAAAGGGGACAGCCAGATTACACATTCCTGGACATGATTGCTGCCCCCAGACAAGGGGTCATCCATCAGCCCTTTTCTTTGTTCCCCATTCTAGGTATCCAAGCATTGATGAGAAAGTCATCCAATCATGCCAACTGGATCCATAGGGTAGAGCTAGAAAGGATCCCCAAGGCTCTCTGCTTCAACCCCCTCATTTTACAAATGAGGAAACTAAGGGAGGTCTAGTGACTCACCCAGAACTCCACAAATAGTGAGCATCAGAGATAGACTTCAAACTTGGATTTCCAGGGGATTCAATGGTCTCCAAGGTTCTTTCTTTTTTCCCCCAGTTTATCCTATTATTTTTTTCATTTGTTTTATTTTTAATTTATGTAATAAAACAAGCATTTTCCTAATATCATATCCTTTCTAGTTCTAAATCTATGATCTATAGGGCTTCTTAAACCTTTTCTGCTCACAATCCCATGAACGCTTCTTAAACTGTGTGTTGTGACCCAAAAATGCTGAAGAGATTCAGTGCTTCTTCATCTCCATCTTTAAATCTATACTACAGGATGTCAGCTGAGGATCCCTACTGCTCAAAGAGCCTCTTTTGGAAATCTCTTCTCATCTCCCTGTCACATCCCTATTGGGGGTGTCTAACTCTGCCACTGTCCTTGACCCTCAACTCTGTTCTCAGTTCCTGTCCTCTGTCTAATGAAAAGATTAAGGCTGAAGTCAGTTCCTCCTCCCCTGATCTCCCTTGAGAGGCAGTGGTGGATAGGACACTGCTCTTGGCATCAGGAGGACCTACGTTCAAATCCTGCCTCAAAAACTTATTAACCCTGTGATTCTCACCAAGTTACTTAACCTCTGTGCTTCATCGGGGAAATGGGGCTGGAGGATGTAGCAGCAAGCACCCTAGCATACCCAGGATGGCTGCAAGCACAGGTTCTTAGATCTTCTTTTCTAAAGGAAAGCAACTCAAAAAGTGTTAACAATCCTACTTTTATCAAACATATCATTTACCTAGTTCAGGGGGGAAAGTAAACACCCTGAACTTCAGAGAATACAAACAAAAGTTACAAGCAGACAAAGAAATAGATCAACAGATGGGCTTCTAGCTGTCTGACCATTACATCCATATCTAGTTAGTTACCAGAGAGGGAATCACCAGGATCTGGTTTTCAAAGCCAGGGGACTCAACAGCTGCCCAGAGTCTTGTCTGGCCAAATCCAAAGTGAGCTCCAAAACAAAAACTCACATCAGGGTATATATAACCTTCTCCTGGATCAGAGAATGTCATAACTCTCTTGACCCACTGCCCAATCACAAAGTAATAAGGTGTGGGCTTCCCACCACTGGCTCCATGTGACCACATTCAGCCTATTATCCAGCAGAGTATATTTTCAAATCAGGGAAGGTTCTTAGAGTCACTTAAGCCAATCAAAGGGCCTAGGGGCAGGGAAGATCTTCAGATTCCCATAACAGAGGAGGAGGGAAGATTAGAGTAAGTGGTCTATCTCTAAATTTAGACTCCTATGACCTCCTCTCCTACACATCTAAAGAACCCACTTTGTCTTCTCTATTCCTCCTTTCCTTGGCAGTAAGGATGAGGTGACCCTCCTCACTGCCAAGGCTAACCCTTCATTGTGTCCTTGATCCCAAGTCCTGTCTCCCCAGTGCTTTCTTTCCCTCTTCCTATAAGCATGCTAAAGTGTCTCCTGTCTCGAATACACACAAACACACACACACACACACACACACACACACACACACACCATGGCCTTCTTTTTCTTTTCCTCTTGAGGCTAAACTACTAGGAAGTCACCTACCCTCAATACTTCTCATGCCTTACATAGTAGAATAAAAATTCTCTGAGATTAGAGACTATCTCAGTTTTTTGGTATCCCCAGTGCCTGTCATGGTAGCTGGCATACAGAGCACTGGACTTGGAGCTGTGTTCAAATACTGCCTCAAAAACTTACTAGCAGTGTGATTCTGGGCAAGTCACTCAATGACCCTCAACTTCAGCCTTCTCATCCAGAAAATTGGGGTAGTAACACTACAAATCTTACAAAGTTATGAGGAAGACCCAATGAGACAAAGTATGTGCAATGTTTTGCAAACATCAGAGTGCTATACAAGGATTAGCTATTACTATTATTTTATTATTATTGGAAGCAATTAATAAATACTTAATTCTGCCCACTCATTCATTCCTCAGCTGCTAGCTAGCCGACCTCCACCCCCAGCAGTCTGCCAAATCTGTTCTCTTAAAGGTCACCAATGACCTCCTACTCGTCAAACTCAGTGACCTTTTCTCAGCTCTAGTGCTCTCTAATATCCATGCACCATGTGACACTATTGACCATTACCTCCTTCAATGATTCTCCCAGTTTTTCCTCTCTGACCATTTGTTTTGTGTCTCTTTGTTGTATGGTATAATAAAGAGGGCACTGGACTGGAGACCAGGAAGAACTGGGCTCAAATCTTGCTTCAGACATTTGCTGTCAAATTCTGGGCAAATCATTTCACCTAGGACCTCTGTTTCTTTATCTGCAAAGTAAAGGACCTCTCCAAGGTCCTTCATATTCTTTCTTTCCACCACACAGCACTGGCTATAAAGGCTTTGAGAACTGTGATGGTCTGATCACAAAAAAATGACAGTAGCACACTGTGATAAAATGAGCCCTTTACCAAAGATGAAGAGATCTGACTTCTAGTCTTGGATTTGCCATTAAGTGACTGTGTGACATTGGGACAATCACTTCCCTTTCTGGGTCACAAAGAGTCAGACATGATCGAAATTGACTGAACAATGACAATTTGACTAATGATTACAATATATGCATTACACAACTTACATTAAAATGAAATTTTGTTTAAAAAAAAGAGAAGATGAAGCAACATTTGATCCTAGGAGTCAATGGCATTTGTTGAGCAAGGGGGTGGGGAAGGTGACATGGTCAGTCTTGAAATTTAGAAAAATCACTTTACAGGGCTCTTAACCTTTTGTGTCATGGACTCCCTTTGGCAGTCTTTTGAAGTCTTTGAACACCTTCTCAGAATAATATTTTTCAATAATTGAAGGCAATGCTCAATTTCAGTGAGAAGTTAGTGAAAATCAAGGTGTCCTTTTCCCCATCTGTTTTCTTAGACCCCTTGAAATGCGTGGACCCAGGTAAAGAACCCCTCCCTATCTTAGCAGCTATAGAGAGGGTGGATTGGAATGGGGAGAAACCAGAGGCAACAATTAGAAGGACATTGCAAAAGTCCACAGAGAGGCAATGACAGCCTAAGCCAAGGGAATGATTCTAACTAGCAAGAACAGAACAGAATCGAAAGAGAAATGTGGAAGGAGAAGCCAGATTTGGCAACTCCTCAGGTATTTGGGGGAAGGGAGAGAGAGAAACCCAGGATGATGCCAAGACTGTGAGACTAGGTGACTGGGAGGATGGTGGCGCCCTTGATAGAAATAGGGAAGTTCATGAGGGTTGGGTTCAGGGGGAAGAGAATGTAATGAGTTTTGTGACGCACAAAGTAATCCATTCATGGCTGCTCATCCTGGACAACTCATTGTGCCCCACCCCGAATGGAAAAGGGGAGGCAGGGCTCTTACTCATTGGTCACTGATGAAAAGCCAGAACCCCACAGCCACAGAGGAATCTGGGTGATCACCTTACCCAGAATTCTGGGGGTAGGATTGGGTCCTCGGGGACCACCTGAGTACCTGCTACTGAAGGGACCTGGATGGGTTCTAACTTCCTTGGCATTAGAGTGGGGAGATTAAGAACCTGCCCAGAAGACAGAGGTTTTGGCTTGGGGGAAAGTTGGGGGGTAGCAGGGGGAGAGATGTGGTTGTGCTGGACTCAAGCCCCACGACCAGCGATCAGGAGAGGATGGGATAGGATCTAATTTCCTCCTCTGATTGGTTGATCATTTGCCCCTTGGGATCACATTATGGCTGATCTATTACTTGGGATCTAGTCCAATATTCTCAATGGAGAAATGAAGAAACTGAGGGTCATGGAGTTAGATGACTTCAAGGTCTCATGGGTAACAAATAGCATAATCAGGATTTGAACCCAGGTCCTCCGGTTCAAAATCCAGTACTCTTTCCACTATGCCACACTGAAAAGGTCCTCCCTTCAGGACCCTTCTCTGTTCAGAATGAGTACGCAACAAGATCAATTTTTAACAGGGTCTGCCAATGAGTAATGCAGGCTCAAAACCTGCTGCATTTCCCAGCAGACTCTAATCCCTTTCTTCCCAACAAGAGGGGACTTTGGCCTCATTCCAGGAACCAGCTCTGCTCAGTCACCCCCAAACTCAAGGTTCTTTAAGTCTCTAAAATGTTTGATACATTCCTGCTCTGTCTCCTCCTTGCTCTCAGTCACCTGGGCCTGCCTAGCTCTTTCCTCTTTTAGGAGGGGTGGGACCCAAAGGGAAGAGGGGAATTTTAGCTTTCACCATGCTGCAGACAGACAGACAGACAGACAGTCCCTGCTTTGGCACCACCATGCTCCAATGCCTTTTAAAGAGATTTAATACCTGATGGGCCTGACAGGTTTCGCAATGGACCCAGCACTGCTTGATGACAGATGAAGAAAGAAAGGGCCTCTGGATGTTTCCGAAACAAAAAAGCAGGTGGTTCTCCCCCAAGCCTGGCTCCCTGTGTCTCCAGGTTGTTCCTTGAACTCTGGGTGGCTCTGTCAAAAGTGCTATTACCTTCATTTTACAGAAGGGTGCTTTGCTTAGGATGAAAGGTAGAGGAGAAGAAAGGTACATTATTATACACTTTTTCTTAAGCCTATGATAAGCTTCCTCTATTAGGCTATACATCTAGTCACATAAAATAGATTTGTGGACTCTCACCAAGGGAAAGTCGTGTTCCTTAGCTGGAAAAAAATGGCTCATTTTTCCCCCTCTCTTCCCTGAGTAACTGATGATCATGAATTTTTCACCCAAATGTCACCACTAAAGATGTCACCAGCCCCACTCCTCTAGAGATTTTATGATCTCCCTCTTGAATGGTGTGCGTGTTCTGGTATGATAGCAAACCCATAAACCAAGAGTCAAAAGACCTAACCCTAACCCATGCCAGCCCTGCTCCCAATTCACCCCCTTGGGACCTCAGGTAAGCCACTAACCCTTTCTTCAGATCTCAGTCTCCTCAGCTATAGAGAAAGGTGCAAAATATCAGCCCTGCCAAATTCCTAACATTACTACAAAGCTTCTCCTTGAGAGAACTGAACTTGGAAACAGGGTAAATCTGGTTTCCAATCCCTACTCCTCCATTTACTGTCTCTGGGACCAAGGACAGTTCACTTGACCAATCTGGGCTTATGTTTCTTCATCTGTAAAGTGAGAGTTCAACCTGATGACTTCAAAGATCCCTTCCCCCTCCACATCTGGATTCTCAAAATTCTCTGATCCTTACATAAATGGAAGGCGTTACCCTTATGTACCAGGTGTTAGCATAGAGCCATGATTCTCAGTGTGGCTAGAGGACCCCTGGGGTTGGAGCCACAAAAATCTTTCAGGGGGTCTATTTGGTCAAAACTATTTTTATAATGATACCAAAATATTATTGGTCTGCTCAAATACTCCTCCTTTTCCCAACTACATATCTGTGTGAGGCCAGATTTTCTTCATATACCTCAACCAAAACAACATATTGCAACAGATTGAATGCAGAAGCAGATATAAGAATCCAGCTGTCTTCTATTAAGCCAGACATTAAAGAGATTTGCAAAAAGATGTAAAACAATGTTACTCTTCTCACTAAGGGTTTTTTTTTTTTGGTTTGGAAAAGAGTTCCTTTCCGTAAACTCTATTTTATGTGTAGCATGTAATGGGTTTGTTTATTATTGTTATTATTATTATTTCAAATAAATTAATAGAGTATTTTTAATTTTTGATATGGTAAATATTGGTAGATATATGACTCACATAAAAAAGCTCTTTGGGATCCTCAATCATTTTTAAGGCATAAAAGGGTCCTGAGACCAAAAAGTTGGAGAACTGCTGCTACAGAGCAATGAACTTGGGTTTTTAAATAAGCGTACAGAATTGACACATCCATAGGAGTGTTGCTATCTTCAGAGTAGTCACCTTGAAAGGCTGCACACTCTTGAGACACTAAAAATGCTATTGCTCAAAGTACTTGCTGAATTCCTCTTCAAAAGCACATGCCATTCAGTGTCAAGGGACCAGGATCACCAGCTTCCTCTTAAGAACAAAAGCTCTTTGCAAATAGCGATTATTTCATTTTTGGCATTTGTTATCTCCAGTACCTAGCCCAGTGTCTGACAGAGAGTAGGCACTGGCACTTGTTGATTGGTTGATATGTGCATTCATTCAACAATATGAAGGTCATGCTGCAAGGTGGATTGTAAGGAGCTGCCTCCATCTCGGACTTCTGGATCTGATAAATGATTCTTCCATTCCCAAATCTCTCAGGATCTTCCCTTTGAGCTTCCCCACCTGTCATTTTCTACGCCTCTTTAAGTCAGAATCATGGAATCTTGAATCATAGATGCAGAGAGAAAAGGCACCATACCAGTTTAGAGCTAAGGCTATAAAAATTTAAGTGACTTACCCAGGGCTTCACAGTTATAAGTGCCTAAAGTGGGATCTGAAACCAGTCTGGGACCTAGTCTAGCACCCTGTTTCATTTTTGTAACTCCTCTACCTTGATCACAAGAAGACTTTAATGAAAGTTTCCTGGATTGAGTGGAATCAGTGCTTACAGTATTTGACTTGCCGGTCATTCAATCCCATCATGGAGAATGAATGGCAGGGAAACTGCCAGCCCATGAGTTGGTCTCAGTCATATAAGTACCTCCTGAACTCTGTCCTCCATGAAACCTTCTAGATCTGATCTCGAAGGAGGAAAAGCTCTTCTTGGCTCCATGGAGTCTACTATGCAACTTGCCTTGTTCACACCTCCAAACAAGAAAGGCTCCACTTAGCCTTAAACATAGCAATGTCAACACTCCCAATCTCATCTATTAACACACTTGTTCATTATCTTTACAGTCCTGCCTGTATATCCTCAGCTATATCTGTGCTCACAATAACAATAATCGTTCATTATTCATAGACTGCTAGATGCTCAGAAATCACTCTCACATGCATTACTGCACCTGAACTCCCAAACAAAGCCTGTTGTGACCATGCCAACAAACCTATGTAGAAAGACCGGCTGTGGAGTCAGAGGATCTGAGTTCAAATACCACCTTTGACTCTTGCTACCCATGTAACTTCCCTGCATCTCAGGTTGCTCTTCTATTAAATGAAAAGATTAGACTAGCTGACTTCTGAGTCCCTTTCCAGCTCTAGATACATGTTCCTATGAGTTAAGTAGTGAAAATATAATTAACTCCATTTTACCAATAAGGAAACTAAGACCCAGGGGCTTGCCTAAAATCACATGGCAAATGAGCAGTATCTCCAAGGCTTGAGTCCATCTGACTGTAAACCCCAATTCCATTCCATGAGGACCGATTCCCAGCATCTTGATCTGAGAAGCTCATCCCTTCAAAAAGCAGAGACCATGGCTAACATATGCTCAGTACTATCAGATGTATAGGCAGGACTTCAGGAAATGCCTTTTTACTGAAGATGAAGAGGGAGAAGAGAGGGAGGAAAAAGAGAAGGATCTGCCTCCCACTCTCCCCTATCTCCACTTATCAAATGATTTCCTGAGGAATGGAGGAGGAGGATACTATCTGGCCACAATTTTCTCTACTACAAATCTGATTTTGAGTGTCTGCATTCGATGCCCTGTTTGCTCAAGCCCCACCCAGCCTGGGCTTGTAGGCACTTGTACAGGTTGTAATTCTGCCTGAATCAGATGTAGAATCACACCCAAGTTACCAGCACTGGAAGCAGACCAATCCTCCAGCCTGTCGCCTTTGTCTTCCAAAAAAGTTCCTCTTTTATTGCTTTTTAAACTATATCCAAAAGACACAAAGAGAAGTAGGGTAGGAGCTTGGGAGAGAGTTAATTAAATATTTGGAAAGAAGCCGGAATATAAAAAGATCTGGTGAGTTGTTCCATTTGGAGGTCTGATCGGAAGAGCCCCCAACGTTCATCAACTCCAAACCCCTAGTCTGAAAGAAGAAGAAGGTATGCACTCCCCCCAAAAAGAATTAAGCAATTTGGCCAAGGCCATGGTGGGGATTTGAACTCAGTTCCTTTGACCCCAAATCCAATGCTCTTTAGCTGAACCACACCTGCCATCACCCCGCTTCTGCTCCCTAATACATTGTGTCTTCTGCTTCATGTTATTAACTTTTTTATGCCTGTGTATTTCATCTCTTTAACTAGATTGCTTATGCATCTTGAGAGGATCAACTACACATCATTTTTCTGTTTCCCATACTGGCTACCTTGGGATTGCCCATTCATTTCTTCACTCATTCATCCAATAAAGAGATATTCACTCAGTGCCAACTAAATGCAAGGAACAATAAAACATTATGGGGCTGGCCAGGTGGTACAGCGGATAGAGCACCGGGCCTCTGGAGTCAGGAAGACCCAAGTTCAAATCCAACCTCAGACACCTACTAGGTGTGTGACTCTGGGCAGATTATTTAACCCTGTTTGCCTCAGTTTCCTCATCTGTAAAATGAACTAGCATAAACCACTCCAGTATCTTTGCCAAGAAAACCCCAAAATGGGTCATGTCATGACTGAAACGGCTGAAGAATAGCAACAAAGTGTTATCTCATGTGTACGCTCCACGTTTCGGTGTAGGTACACAGGTTACATTCTTCTCCTCTCCCCATCCCTCAGAATGGAAGCTCCTTGAGGGCAGGCTTCTCTCATTCTCATCTTCAAAGCCCTGGTGCCTGGCACATAGGCAGCTGAATAAATGCTTAAGTGATTAAAAGAAGGAATTGCTGCATCTCTAGGCCTGTATGAGGAACTATGAGAGAGATGATGAGACCAAGGAGATGCGGTCTGTGGCCCCAAGACACACATTCAGCCTGGCTGGAAAGATAAGGCTTGAGCAGCTACCCGGAATAGCAGAATCAGGAGGCAGACAAAGAGCTTTGCCATCCAGGCCTTAGAATCTGGTCAGGAAGACAAAGGGAACAAGCATTCATATATCTATAGTCCGCTATGTTCCATCTCTTCTGAACCTCACAACCCGGGAAATAGGAGCTGCTATGATCTCCACTTATAGTGGAAACTGAGGCAGATGTAGCTTAAGTGACTTGCCCAGTTGTCTAAGGTGAGATTTGAACTCGGGTCTTCCTGACTCCAGGCCCAGTGCCCTGAACACTGTGCCACTTAGCTGTCCATTTGTGTCAGAAAAACAACAGAAATAATTAGAATGGAAATAAAAATGGGATGAGGGCACCATGAGATGGAAACAGGGAAAGACACCTGATCAATTCAAGAATCAGAGAAGGTGGGGTGGCTAAGGGATGCAGTGAATAGAGCATGGTTTCTGGAGTCAGGAGGACCTGAGTTCAAATTCAGCCTCAGACACATAACACAAAACTAGCTATGCCACCTTTGACAAGTCACAATCCCAATTGCCCTACCTTCCCCCCTGCAAAAAAATTAAATTAAAAAAAATTAGGGAAAGCTTTATAGAGGGGTAGCACTTGAGCCACATGATTGGTTAAATTAATTGACTAAGGCACTTAAAGAAAAATGGCTCCACAATACAATGGAGGAGGGGGGCCTTCTCCTCTAAGGTGACTTTGTATCTACTTTGTAACTGTTATATTTACCTATATTTGTAAATATCATCCTGGCTGTTAGAAAGCAAACTCCTTGAGGACAGGAATTGTATCACTTTTATCTTTGTATCCACAGGCCTAGCACAGTTCCTGGAATATGGCAGGATTAATAAATAATGCTAATAAATTAATAAATCCTTATTGAATGATTGATTCATTCATTTTGTATATACTCTGGATATATTTATATATAAGCATGTTGTCTTCTCCCTGGGAATGTAAGTCCCTTGAGCACAGGCACTGTTTCAGTTTTTGTCTTTATAATCATAGCTTTTCAAACTGTGCCTGCCTCACAGTAGGTATTTAACAAATATTTGTTGATTGATCAATGATCATTTGACTAGACCTGGAATCAAGGTATTCCGGGTTCAGATTCTGGCTTATAGAACTTGGGGCAAGTTAACTTAAGTCTCTGAGTTTCTATTTCCTCAACTGATAGGTATGAACTAAATGATTTAACTAGAAGGTCCCTTCCAGCTCTCAATGCTGATCCTATGGAAGGAGATCTGTACTGTACAATATTATTTGGAAAAGCTTTCCTGACCCTTTCCAAAACTTTCACCAATAATATCCTCCATTATTATTCTTATAGTTTTGTAGAGATGTAAAAATAGTTGTAGAGATAGAGAAAACATCCTATTCTCTCAGTAGCCTTTGTGAGTAGCAAGAAAAAATACAAGACTTCTGACAAGATCCTTTTTGGATATTTGGGGAAAATACAAGACTTTTTCCAAGCATTGGGTAAATTCAGAGAATTAGTTCCACTGTCCTCTCAAAATTAAACACAGACCTCTTCTGCACATGGCCCAGCTGCTGGAGATTTTTCCATCTTTGTTTTCTTTGTATCAGTTCTGTGTCTTCACATGGCACATTGGGAGACTTAAGCTAGAGTCCAAATGCAGTGGCTTCACTGTCATTGATTGAAACAAAAACTTGTTCGCAGTTTCCTCATCTATATAATGAGGGAACTGGACTGGATGGCCTCTAAGTTCCCATCCAACCTTCAATCTATGAGCCTATAGAAATTTGACAGAGATTTCTCATTATATGTCTGTGCATTGTCCTTTCAGTTTCATCCTCAAACGCCCTTGGGATGATTTGACTTAGCTAGTTCTTTTGCCAAACTTCTTTAAATTTGTTTTTCCTCCATTGCTTCTCAATGTTTTATGAGGTGACCTTGTTCAAAATCTTCCACCATCCTCCATAAAATTTTGCAAAGTAGTTTGTATTCTAACCCGGTGTTGCCCTTGGCTGTCCAATATCTTGACTTAACAAGATCAAGAATTTGCTGGCTAAGTCAGTTTCTATTCTCTTTTGTTCTCTTCCAAGTAACAATTGACTTTAACATTCAACTGAGTTAACAACCAGTTAAATGTCCTTAGAAACTGGTAATACTTTGTGTCAATGTCTGTTCCTTGATTCCTTTCCTATTTTTTAGCATCAACAATTTGTTTAAATAGATCAGGTTAGAGTTGTCTCATTTGAACTTCATGTCTCATTCTTAATTTTTTAATTTGGTATTAATTTTAACTTTTTTTCTAACAAGTCAGTAGCTTGACTATACACAGAAAACTAATGTGGTAATAGTTCTCACATCAGTAACCAGTTGTTGTCTGACTATTAAAATATAATTGTTTCCATTTTTGTGGTACCCAGCACCTCCCAACTCCCTCCTCAAAGAAATTATTCATGGCATATAGACATGAGATTTGTGCATATTCTATAGTTGATAATATTTCTTCTTTTTTATTCCTTAAAATGTTTTCCAACACATTGTTTTTATCACTCTTCCCTACACTGACCTTTGCACTGAAGTCATAAAGTATTAGAGCATATGTTGATTGAATTTAGATGGTCTTATCAAGTTTTTCAGGGAATTTCTCAATCTTACCTTCTGCAACAGATGTTGGCATATAAATTCCAATTATCTTCACAGTGGTTTTTTGTTTTAATTTTTTTTAATGCTGATCATGATTGCTGCAAGAGAAAATGACCAAGTATCCCATGAAATGATAGCTTTCCTTGGCTTTGGATACAGCATAAAAAGGAATTCTATCTTCTCCCTTATTCATTCCTCCCAGAAGAAACTGTAAATTATCCCTCCTCTGGGCTCCAATTTCCTTTTGTCCTTAATAATTTTGGTGTTGTTCAATAGTGTTCTACTCTCCCTGACCCCATCTGGGTTTTGGGTTTTTTTTGACAAATATACCACAGTGGTTTATCATTTCCTTCTCCAGCTCATTTGACAGATGAGGAAACTGAGGCAAAGGTAAGTGACTTGCCCAGGGTCACACAGCTAGTAAGTGTCTGGGGCTGGATTTGAACCCAACTCTTCCTGACTCCAGACCCAGCATTCCATCCAGTGAGTTATCTAGTTGCCCCACCCTTAATAACTACTAACATTTATTTAGTGCTTTAAGTACTTTACAAAGCTCATTCGACCCTCACAGTAGCTTTGTGAGGTAGGAGCTATCATTATGCACATTTTTTACATGTGAGAGAACTGAGGCTACTTGACATAAGTGATTTGTCTACAGTCAAGCAAGATGATATGTTTAAAGCCCTCTGTTAACTAACCTCCAAGTGCCGTACAAATGTGTTTTAGGGATATTATCATCATTGCCGCCACGATTGTTGCATTAAGCAGGATTTGAACTCAGGTTTTCCTAACTTTGAACCCAAAGCTGTAGCTCCACTGTAACACCTAGATGCCTTTTTGTCTTCTGGCTTCATTTGTAAGTGAAACATAAATATTGGTATGATTCATTCCTCGCTGTTCCTTGGACAAAACTCTCATAATCAGAACACCAAAAGCTGTAAATGGTTATAGACAAATGTTGAGCCTCTCTAACTCTTAGCGTCTCCTTCTTCCTCCACCTTGCTGTCTTCACTTCAACCACAGGTATAGTGAACCAAGAACCATTTTGTCTTTTTCCTTGTATCCTGTCATAACCTGCCAAAGAATTAACCCTCAAGTGCCAGTCTGATGGCAACAAGGCTTTCTGTACATATGCAGTCAGGTCTTTGGAAAACATACTCACTCTGGTGCCAGGGCCAGACCTGAAGCCTCTCCAGGACTGGGGAACCAGTCAGAACTTGCTCTCCACTGGGCAATTTGTGAACCCCAGAATTACTTCCATGCCAGAATGAGGCCACACAGAAGAACTTGGTGAAGGTTTAATTGGGGGGGAAATTTTCTTTTATATTGAGCTAAAATTCCTTAATGGTTCTACTCTTGCCTTCTGGAGTCACATGCAATAAATCAAGTCAACAAGGATTTATTCAGCATTTATTACATGCCAGGCACAGTGCTAAGCCCTGAGAATACAAAGAAAGGCAAAAACCCAAGTCCCTGATCCCAGGGAGCTCTCATTCTAATGGAGAAGAGGACAAGCAAGCATCCGTCTATGTATGAAATCTGGATGGTGTAAATGAGGAGGGAGGTCATCTGGGAGGCACAGCACTGGCAGTTATGGGGAGGCTTTTTTCAGAAGGCGGGATTTGAGCTAAATCTTGAAGGAAGCCTCTTTCACATATGGCGACCCTTCAGACATTCTAAACAACCACCACAGAGCCTCTAAATTTTCTCTTCTCCAAGTTAAATTTTCCCAGTTGCCTGAACTGTCCATATATGGCATAGTTTTCCAGACCTTTCACCATCTGCTCACCCCCCTCACAATGTTTTCCACTATGATAAAATTTCTCTTAAAAGATGATGCCCAGGACTCAGCACAATATTCCAAATGTAGCCTGAAAGAAAAGGAAAGAGTGTAACGAAGAATGAACACCTTCCAGGATCTAGACCAGACATTCTTCCCCTGGGCTCCACAGACCTCCTAGATTTTAGGGAATCCAAGAACTTGGTGAGGAAACAATTGCATCTTTATTTTAGTATAGTCGGTTGTAAATAATCCTGTTTGCTTTATTTTGTGCATCGAAAAGCATGCTTCTGAGAAAGGGTCTGTGGGATTCACCATCCTGACTGCCAAATAAAACAAGTTTCTAATCTTTGTTCTAGACCAGTGGTTCTCAACCTCCCTAATGTCGACACCCTTTAATAGTCTTTGTATGTGAGTGTGTCTGCATGTGGGCGGGCTTACCTGGAGACAGATAGAGGAGGTTCCTAAGACCATCAGAAATGTGTTTTCTGATGGTCTTAGGCGACCCCTGTGACCTCTGTGAAAGGGTCGTTTGACCCCAAAGGGGTCGCAAACCACAGGTTGAGAATCGCTGTTCTAGACCCACAGACACCTTTCACTTGGTGGGGGTGGGGAGGAAAAGGGAGTGGAATTATACCTCTGCTTCTCGGCATCTAGGTGACACAGTGGGTAGAGCAGTGACCTGGAGTTGGGAGATGTGAGTTCAAATCCAGCCTCAGACACTGACTCGCTATATTACCCTAGGCAAATAACTTAAACCCTCTCTGCCTCAGTTTCTCATCTATAAAGTGGGGACACACTGGAGAAGGAAATGGCAAACCACTGCAGTATCTTTGCCAAGAAAATCCCACAGACAAGTCCTTGGGGTCATGAAGAGTAGGGTATGACTTACCAATAGAACAACGACCACAACCAGCTGTGTTTTCCCTGCTGTAAGGAACACACCTGCTGAGGAAATCCTCTCTAACAATGCAGGTGGGTGCCCGCTCTGCCATTCTTGTGCTTACAGAGCTGCCTGGGGCAGGAAAGGAAGTGACTTGCCGGGGGCTGGTGGATCTCACACCCAGAGGCCAGCTCCCTAGGTCTCTGAGGCATCTAGTTTTTATGAGCCCGGAGTCAGGAAGACTGAGTTCAAACCCTGTCTCAAACACTTGCTAGCTGTGTGACTCTGGGCAAGTGATTGAAGTTCTGTCTGACCTCAGTTTAATCAGCCTCCTAGGGCTGTGGGTCTCCAACAAAATCATAATTGTAAAGCCTTTAGCACAGAGCCTGGCCCATAGTCAGTACTGAATAAATACCTGCTTCCTTCCCTCCTTTCCTCTTTCCTTCCTTCCTCTCCTCCTTCATTATTTATCAGCACATTTCCATGGTGACTCCTATGGAGTCCAGGAAAACCCCAGGTCTTTCTCAGATATGGTACTGTGTGCACAGGTCCTCCCTACCCCCTATTTATGCTGCTGATTTTGTTCATTCAAATTCAGGACCTAAATTTAAACTTATCCCTATTCCATTTCTTCTTAGATTCTGCCCATGTAGATCTTTTTTTAATCCAAATGCTTTCATCCCATGTCCATGTACCCATATTTCTCCCAGATTTCAGTCATCTGCAAATTTGATAAAGTGTGGCATCTTCTCTGATCCTGCGTCCAAACGATTGATAAGAAATGTTGGACAGAAGAGGGCCCTGGTCAGAGCCCTGTGCCACTCCACCAAGGATCTCCCTCCAGAGTGACTTTAGTCTATCGGTCTTTAGTTCCACTTATTCAAATGGTCCAAATCTGCCCCTGGTTCACAGTCCTCTATCTTGAATACATGGATAAGTTCCTTCTTGGTGTGGGGTTCAACGTTCCCACCCAGTTTCCTTAAATTGAGAAGCATGATAGCATCTATCTTAGCTGAATTCTAACTCTCTAAGTGACAGGAGTACCCTACAAGCATAGGAGTTTCACAAGAATATTTCAGGGATACCTCTGGTGGACTGGTGATGATTCTCACAGACAATTCATAAATAGCCCAATCCCGGAAAGGAGTCAAGATGAGAAGAGCAAGACAGTGAGGGATGCTCAGGTGATGGGGAGCCAAGGAAGAAGAGGAGGAGGTGGGCAGAACAGGCACATCTGCTGCCAGAAGGCAGTATGTGAGTCAGAGAACCCAAGCATCTAGACCCACCCTAGTACCCTGGGCCTTAGAGCAGCAACCTCCACCCCAGACAGCAAACAAGATCCACCCATTTCCCTTCAGTCATGACCCTCCCTATTATATCCCCAGAGATAAGGCCCCCCCAAAGCTTCCTGCCTTAGATGACACCCTAGCTTTGATTCCTTCCAACGGCAGGATGGGTACTAACTCTAGTGTTCTTGAACCTTCTCTACTAGCTGCTTCCCATCCTAGAGAAACCCCTGCCCTGAGGTCTTCTTCTCCTGACTGATGCCTCTCTCTCCAGGGCCATCATTTCAATCCCAATCAAGTTTTTCCTCATTCATGCCTCAGATCCATCTCTGGACATCTCCTCCCTGCCAGTCACCTCCTCCTGATGGGGACTCTGCCCCTCCCCTCCCTTTCTCCTTTATGTGCTCTCTTTCCCCAGTGGAATGTAACATAAGCTCCTAATGGAAGGTCCTGTGTTATTTGCTTGTAGCTGTATTTCCAGCCATTAGCAGAGAGCCACAACCTCTAAATAAATGCTTATCAGTCTATCACAGGCAGCTTGGTGGAGTGGTGGCCAGAGCACCAGACCCAGAGTCAGGAAAACATGAGTTCAAATCCTACCTGGGACACGTATTAGTTGTGTGATCCTGGATAAACCACTTTAACCTCTCTCAGCCTCAGTCTCCTCACCTGTAAATGGGGATAACAATAGCACTCCCCTTCCCAGGGGTGCTGGGGAGGAGGTCAGTGAAATAATACACGTAAAGTGCTTTGCAAAGGATAAAATACTATTGATCTATGTACCTACATGACCCTGCGCAAGTCGCTTAGCCTCTGTTTGCTTTGGCTTCCTCTATAAATGGATGGGTTAGACTAGATGTCTTCTGAAGTCCCTAGGATCCTGTATATGCCCCTGCAGCATTACTTCTCTGGGCCTCAGGTTGCCCATTTATAAAACGAGGCGCTGGGACCAGATAGCCTCTGGGGTCCCTTCCATTTCTTAATCTAGGATTTCTCTTTCTCCGTGGTTGTGGTAATGCACCCTTTCACAATCCCTTCTTCACTCAATATCCACTCCATTGTCTGCCATTCTACAAATGGCTAGCCTTTATGGATTACACCAATGTGTTTCAAGTCCCAAACCACTCCAAGGTCAAATTTCCTTGGGAAACTGTACTATAATATTCCCCTGATCTAAGTACCTCATGTCAGTCCTGTAAAAAAGAAAATAAAATGGTCAACCCGCCACCATGAAAAAAGAAGATACAGCTCCAGTATTCAGGTGTTAAAATCACCTTCTTTACCTGGGTCTGTAATCAGTCTTTTGACTGGTCTCATACATTCTTCTTCCTGGGTTATTTCCTTAATAACTAAGAATTCCAGTCTTTATCTACTTTTCCATTGTCAGCCATGATCTTGACCATTCTCAGCTCTCTAACAATGCCATTGCCCCTTTCCACTTCTGCCTCCCATCCTGCCCCTCCCCCACCGTGCCATCCCATCCCCCACCTTCCTCCCCCCAGTGAATGTGATCGCTTCTGGAGGCTGAAACATCTGGCTAATGATGGTGAAAATGCTGAAACGACAGGTTATTTCAACACTGTCATCATCAGTTGGTTATTTCAACACTTTACCCTTGTGCAATAGAAATAATGGGATCTGTCATAAACTTCTCCTGTCCAAATACATTTATACGCATGTGCTCTGTGCTGATAGGGAGGGGTGCGTGTTTGGCAATATTACTTGCTGTCTTCAGGGCTGGAGTTTCCTTAAGGTTGTTTTGGCTCTGGAGGGGAAGACTCGGTAGAGAAATCTCAATGTGTCAGAGAAAATGCCGGAGGAATTAACTCCCAACATAATTAGATGGTGGACAGAGATAGCAGAAAGGGAACATGCTTGATAGAAGCTAATATTTCTCCATTCCATTGGCCCATTTGCTCAGTTGGAGGTGGAGGTAGCTTATGACCTCATGGAGGCAACAGATTTTAATCACAGAAGTCCCTGCAGAGAGCATGTCACCATTTGCATTCAATAAAGCCTATGTCATAGAAATTGCTTCAAATGGCCCAACAAGGAAACAACGGGACCTTGGGTTCCAAAGCCCAGGGGCCTTTGGAAAGGAACACTTGGTCATGAAAGAGGACAGGGAGCTTTCTGCCATGTATGTTGGAGCTCTCATTCACTTCTGGCCAATGGGTTGGTAGTTGGGAAATCCCAATCTCATCTCCCTTTCTCTAGAGTTTGGGTTTCACCTGAAACCCTCATCTGCATGAGATAGTTCCAACCCCGGCCACAGACCCAAGGGGTTGATCTCATGAGGAACAACAAGATTGGACTGATTGGGGATATAAGGTAATCCCAATTAAAACTGGGGGTTGGAGAAAAAGGAGAGAGAGGCAAAGGGAGAATGGCTCAGACACATGATCTCATCAATCCCACTGGGAAATCCTGAATGTTTGGGGTTGGGGGAAGGGAGGTGCCCCCCAGGCTCCCAGAGATAATGGAATCTCTGCCACCAGGTCTTATATGGTAACTCATCCACCCAAGATGGGGAAAGCTGATAGGCTCTGGAAATACCTGAACAGATAGAAAATTACAGGAATGAGAACCTCTCATTTATTATTACCAGCGACACTCTAGGGCTGGTGAACAGCTCCAGAAAACCAAGTAAGGGAAAACTGAAGACTGGATTAGAACAGTTCTGGTGCATCTGGAACAGGCTCAGATTCAGAGGTGACTGCCCTCCCACCACTTGGAGGCTCAGAAAGATGCCCAGGTCGCACATTGTCCTGTCTTTCAGGAAATTATCTTAGATTTCTGAGAGACAAGTATCATCTGCTGACTCTCACTCCTACCAAGCATAGACAGAAGAAAGAAGAGAAAGAGAAAAGGGGGAAAGGGAGAGGGAGGGGAAGGGAAGGAAGGAAGGA
>CM053593.1:376320979-376340977 GCA_028646575.1 Pseudocheirus occidentalis
AAAGGGGAGAAAATTTGTAACTCAAAACCTTGTGGAAATGAATGATGTAACCAAGAAAATAAATTAAAATTTAAAAAAAAATTCCCAGGGCCTGAGATCTGACTTATGGAGCTGCTTCTCTGACATGGAATGAGTCCATCAGAACCTCTCCATAGGGAGATTGAGAAGTCACCAATCAATCAGCATTTATTAAGCATCTACTATGGAGCAAAAAGGTCCCTGGCCTCAAGGAACTTACATTCTATGGAAGAGTAACACGCATATAAATGAGTTTGTGCAAAGCAGACACCAGAGAGAAGGAAGAGACCCCAGCAGCTCAGGGGATTCGCTCCAGATCATGGGCACTGGAGCAGGAGGCCCTAGAGACACAATCTGCCTCCTACCCTGTTTTACCAAGGTGTCCTGGAGGGCAGGTGTGGCTCCCACCCAAGCTTTGCAGAAGTTAGAGCTGTATTTATACATATATGTATATCTATATCTATCTATATTTATTTATGTATGTATATATACATACATATTTATATATGTATATGTGTACGTATATATATGTGTGTGTATCTGTGTGTGTCTGTGTGTGTGTGTGTGTGTATGTCCCTTGTGTGGAAGGCAGCTCAGAGGAGAAGCAGTCCTCTAGGGCAGAAACCACAAGGCTTCTCCGGGTGGTGTGTCCCACCCTAAGATCGTGGCATGTGAGGAACCACAACCACTGGTACTGAGATGAGTCTGATGATGTGAGCTCCTGGGGGAAGTTGGCAGAGGCCGCCTCGTTCCATGCAGGCTGCTTTCATAGGCATTCTTGCCCCCCTACCCCAGAGCAATGGGACTCTGTGACCACAGCTCCAGTAAGAGGCCAGTGATTGAGCCATCCTTCCCTCATCATACCCCGATGCCCCACCGTGGGACTTTTAACTCAGTCCCATGTAGCTCCAGGCTTCCTGCTTCCCTTCCTTGGCCCCAGTAAGATCTGCCTCCCAGTCATCACCAATCCAGCAAGAGCTGGGCCCAGAAAGTTCTGTCTCTGTTCTATGCCCCAGCTCCCTGGCATCTCCTCCTCCTCCTCCTCTTCCTCCTCCTTCTCCTTCTCCTCCTCCTCCTCCTCCTCCTTCCACTCCTCCTCCTCCTCCTCCTCCTTTTCCTCCTCCTCCTCCTCCTCACATCAGAAATGGGCCCTGTCGCCTGTTTCCTGAGCTCCGGATGGCATGATCTCTTAATGCATCTGCCTGTTTACATTACCCAAATGCAAAGCAGCTTTGTTTATGGAAAAGACCTATTTCAGTTCCACATTTTCTCTCTCTGCTCAGCAGATTTTAATCCAGGATAGTTGCTCACTTTCAGGAAGAAGCAGCAGAGTCCCATAGCTCCTGGTTCTTCCTCCAAAGCCACCTTTGCTTTAAGAGGGAAGTGGGCACCTTCCAGAGGGGCAGCATGGGGCTCTGGCCAAGAACACACCCTACAAATGGGAGCTCAGTGTACTTTGCCTCACAAGTCAGTGCCAAAGAGTGAGGTACCCAGATAAGCTTATTAGGAGAATGAACTAAGTGATCTTTGAGGACCCTCTCTGCCAGTTTAAGGGGAAGGAGAATAGCAGAAAGTAAGCATGCCCTGAAGATGTTGGCACCCAGAGCAAAGCTCCAGCTGTACCACCCTAGATACAGTCCTTATGATCTCTAAACTCCTTGTGAACTGTGACAGTCTGTAAATCTGTGACACTACATTTCTTTCTCAAATAAGAGGACACATGGGCAGGAAGAAACAGCCGCCTGGGAGAGGCAGCCACAGCACTGGCTATCAAGCTCACCTTGGAATCAGGAAGGCTTGGTTTCGAGTCTCAATTCTAATACTGCCCAAGTGACTTTAAACAGGTCATTTCAATTTGATGAACCTTGGTTTCTTCCATATGTAAAATGAGAGTTAGTTTAATTTCCCTTCCAGCTCTAAATCTGAGATCTTATGATTCAGCTAGGGTGAATACTTGAATGAATGGGAAAATATTTATTAGGGACTTCATACAGTACCGGGTATTTTGTTAAGCACTGGACATAATAAGCTGTTGCTGTTGTTGTTCTCAGTCATATCTGACTCTTCATGATCCCCTTTGATATTGGGGGGATTTTTGGAGGCAATTAGAGTTAAGCGACTTGCCCAAGATCGCATCCCAGTAAGTGGCTGAGGCTGGATTTGAACTCAGCTCCTTCTCCTGACTCCAAGGCCAGTGCTCTATCCCCTGCACCAACCTAGCTGACCCCCTTAGAGGTCTTCTTGACAGATACCAGAGCAGTTTCTCATTTTCTTCTCCAGCTCATTTTACAGATGAGGAAACCGAGGCAAATGGGATAAGTGACTTGCCCAGGGTCCCACAGCCAGTAAATGCCTGAGGAGACAGGAATACAAATAAACAACATGGTCCTTGCTCTCAAAAAGCCTACATTCTAATCAGGGAAGGGTGGTGGTGACCGGGAAGGAGAAGGTTTGAGTCAAGAAAGCTGGAGGTTCTTTCTTGCTCCAGATTTTCTAAAGCATTCAGTGGTAACAGAAATGGTGCCAGGCAGGATACAAAAAGACAGGGTACTGTCTTGTGCCCAGACCAAGGTGAAATGGCAGGATTCGGGGTTCCAGAGGGTGAAAGTCAGAGGATTCTGCCAGGCTCTCCATGCTTTGTGCCAGGGGGCCCTTTTGGCAATGCCCATTGAAGCCGACGGACCCCCTTCTCGGAATACTGTTAGTTGTCTATATTCATAATTAGGGGACATGATCAACTTCCATTAGAGGAAAGATAAAATAAAGATTCTTTATAAAGAAGATTCTTCTTCCATCCAAGTTCACAGAGCCCTGAAATCTACCCATGGATTCCAGTTTAAGAACCTCCCCTCAGAGGAACAAGAGGAGGGGTGGTTGGAGGGGATTCAGAATGGAGACTGGGGGTGTTGACTGTGGACACATGGGGGGCCAGGAGAGCACCCAACATGCAGAAAGAGGATAAAGCAGCTTCAGGGTTACCATTCTCTTCTCCACAACAGACCCCCGCACATCCAAGGCACATGGAAACCAAGTGAGATACCCCAGTGGGGGGCCTGGATCAAGGGAAGTTGTGAGGATCCCTGGCAGCTATGAGTTAGAAGGGGAAGAAGGAGGAGAAGGAAATTTTGAGTCACATCAAATGAAAAGGAAGACATGATCCAGAGCTGAGGCAGCTCTTCCCAGGTGCTTACACCTATAAGCACAGGTATAACAAGTCTAGGATTGCCTTGTTTGAACTGGGGGGGGGAGGGGGAACATGAAATAAAGGAAGCACTAAGGACAATAAAAATGGACTTGGAATCCTGGGACCTGGTTCTGCCATTCACGACCACATCCCTTCCCCTCCCTGCGGCTCAGTTTCTTTTTCTCTACAATGAGTCCATTAGCCTAGATGGCCTCTGAGGTGGCTTCCAGTTCTAGAACTGTGATTCTATGATTATGCCTAAAGCCACAATGGTCATTGTGTGACCATCAAGAGATAAAAATGGAACTGAGTTCTTTCTTTCATATAGGCACTCCCCATAGAGGACCAAGTTGCTCCAGCCAGAGTACAGTACACCCCAAGTCCCCAGGAAAAGCTATGTCACTGAATAATCATAAATGGCACATTTAGAGCTGCTAGTGACTCAAGGGTAGCTGGGTAGTACTGTGCATAGACCTGAGCTCAGATGTGATATTAGCTGTGTGACCCTGAGCAAGTCACTTGACTCTGTTTGCCTCAGTTTTCTCATCTGTCAAACGAGCCAGAGAAGAAAATGACAAACCACACCTGTATCTCTACAAAGAAAACCCCTGAATGGGGTCACAGAGAGTCAGACACAACTGAACAACAATGACTTGTCTCCTATAAAATCAGACGCTCAAGAAGCATGGGACCATTAGAGTACTATTTCTGATAGCTTTTCCTCTGATTCACGAGTTGGAGCCTTAAACAAACAGAATGGATTAAACTGTCCTCAAAGCCAGGAAGACCCTGACTCACATCCATCTCCTGCCATATACTGCCTGTGGGAAATTGGGCATGTGACTTAGCTCCTCAATGCCACTGCTCCCCTCCCCATAGATTATAAGCTGCAGAGAAGATGCCAACCTACATCAGTAGGTTGTCCCAATGGCACCCCATGCCCAGGCCCTATCTTTATCCCAATAAACTGAAAGCAACTGAATCTCACCAGATTTCTCATAGCTGACATAGAACATCTTCCCCAGCCATCTCCAGCATCAAATGAAGTCACAAATGGAGAATTAAGTAGAAAATGGCTGGCTTCCCATTCGCTACAGAAGACCCAGTCAAGGTCTGGGAAATATCAGAATCAACATAATCTGTCTGGAGCCACTACTGCATAAAGCCTTTAGGCTCTGGTAGGCCTGGTCCCCACTTTAGATGCCCAAGGGGCCACCCCTGACCATCTGAAAACCAGATCAGAAAGACTTCTGTTGGTCAGAACCCACTATAACCACAGACTCACTAGGGGGGCCAAGGGTGGCAAACATGGAAGCCCTAATAAATACACAATGAATACTCAACAAATATTGAATTAAGTTGACCAAGTAACTAGAGGGAAAAGCCATTTGGGAACATCAGAGAACCCAAGTGGCTGCTGAGGCAGATGTCCCTGATCCATCTTGGATCTTCTCTACCATCTGTTTCCTTCTTTTAGGTCTCTCTCCTCTCCCCCTTCCAACTTCTCCTGCTCATCAAGAGGCAATAAGGTGGTAGAAAGAGTAACGGATTGGGGAATTGGAGGAGCACCTCTGTTGCCTATCGTCTGTGTAACTCTGGACAAGTCACTCCATTCCCCTGGCAGAATGGATCAACAAGCAGTTGGTCAGTTGTGTTCTGTTGGCTTGGTGTAATAATGATACTGAGATTTAAAGATCTTCCATGCCCCTTGAACTTGCTGACGTAGCAGGAAGGGGTGGAGCAAGAGAACGCTGGGACCAAGCTACCATCCGTGCTGGTGACTGGAAGCAGCAGCAGCAGCGGCAGCGGCAGCGGCAGCCACGAACTCCTTTTTCATTGAGCCAGTCAGAATCTCTGCTAAGGACTCTTGGTGAGGACTGCCAGGAAGGAGAACTGCGGAGGGGCCGGAGCTTCTGGACACAAGGCTGTCCGGTGCTGAGCACTTGCCATGAGTGAGGAGAGGAGGACCTTTGCCTGAGTCTGCCTGTCCTGTTTTGAAGGCTTGAGAATGTGGGTATTTACTACTTTAACTACATGTGCCAACTTCATAAGTACTGTGTTGGCTTTGACTTTCTGGTTTTGAAACTCAGTCTTCTGGTACTTGAATAAATGCTCTGACTATATTTCTCATGCAGGGAGCCTGTTACATTTAGTGATTAATAACCATATCAGCATACTTATAGTATACTTATAGGCTTTGTGAATGCTGCATTGCTGATACACTTGGGTTGGGCTTTATTGTGTCCATATTCTGTTGTGGTTTGTCCTTTTGTGCTGGCTTACATTACATTGTCTTGTGCTGGACTGTGTTCCCTTGTATTGTATTGTCCTATGCTGCATCATGTTGGGCTACATGATTTTGTTTTGAGATGTGCTGTGTTGTACCATCTAGTATTTGTGGTGTTGTGTTCTATTGTGTTGGGATGTTTTGTGTTCTGCTGTGTTGGACTGCATTGTGTTGTGCTGTGTTGCATCCTGTTCTGTGGTTGTGCTGGTTTATTTTATTGAATGATGCCTCATAACAGATGTATGTCATCACAACACAGAGTATAACATAATTTGGTGTGTGGTGGCCTGTGTAGGACTGTATTATGCCGCACTGTATCTTGTTATGTTGTGTTTCATGTTGTGCTGTATTGCACTGTAAGGAATCGTAACATCATTGAACTGTATCCCCCTGTGGGGTGTTGCACTGTCGTATAGACGCATCTCACGTTGGATTTCCCCATGCATTGCACTGAAATCATGCATCCTCGACTGAGCTGCAGAGGAGCTCCCCAAAGGAAAGCCCATTCCTTCTCTTTCTTTCTCCTGGACTCTTCCCTCAGATTCTACTCTAAAGACCTTCATGATTTCTTCTCCTTTTGGACATTTGGGCAACAACAGTCATCAAGTTTGCCTCCATCTCACCCAATTCCCTTCAGACATGCAGAGGCTTTCTGGCTTAATGAAATTGGATTAGAAGGAAAAGGGAAAGACCTGACCGATAGTCTGCCGCCCATTCTGAGAGTAAGTCCTCCATGCACATGTCCCCAGTTTGAAGTCCTGGGTTTCTTTGCACTGGTGACTTTCATCTACCAAAGGAGATATTGCATATCAAAGCCTGCTGCACCAGCTACTTCAGATTTATTAGCAAAGCCATTGAAAAAACATTTCCAGGGGAATAAATCTGAACCTGCCAACTCCCTCCAATTCTTTACTTATCCCAGGTATTGATTTTTGTCTCAGAGATTTAAACCTCTCAATTTGTTTCATGAGACACTTGTCGAATTGAATGACAAGAAAAAAGACAGCGATAGATATTTTTCGTAGCAGTCTTAAGCAGAAGTAAAGAGCATTTCTTTGAAATCAGTCTTCCTCTTATGACACATAGGGAATTGTATTTCCCACAAGCTGGGGTAGAAGGCTTTTTGACAAGGGAGGTCCAGTCCAGCTGCTGCTAGAGCTGCCATAGTCAGTCTGTAAGCAAGAAACAAAACTAATGTGTAAGATCTCTCTGCCCCAGGCAAACAAGAGATTCTTTGGACTGCTTTTCCTTATCTACAAGTCACTTTCACATCAAGGTACCATACAGTACTCCTAATAGAGAAAACAAAAATCGCTTTTTTTCATCCATCAACTTCAAAGACCATGGACATTTTCTACCTTCTGATACCTCCATCTCCCATTTTCAGTGAAAACTGAGACATCTTGTTTGGTGATTGAATGAGTGTCTATCTATCTAACCCACCATATATAGTCACCCTGAGCTCCAGACCATGCTATACATCCCATCCAGTGTGTCCATCAAGGTCATTTGCCATTAAGGACTTGTCATTTACTGCCCTATGATTCTACTTACCCTGTGACATCTCAAACCAAAACTCTCTTCCCTGGTTACCACTCCCCTTTGTATGTTGTCTTTCCCTATTAGAATGTAAACTCCTTGAAGGTAGGCATTTTCTCTTTTATTTTTTCCATTGGTATTCTAAACCCTTAAAGAATTCATTTCCAATGATCTGCTAGAGCCTTCCCCTTCAAGGTCTCTTTTCACCTATTCTAGATGGATCTTGTAGGTACCTAATTATTTACATTTTGTCCTCTCCATCAGAATATAAGCTCCTTGAGGGCAGGGGCTGTTTTTACTTTGTATCCACAGCACTCAGCACAGTGTCTGGTATGTAGTAAGTGCTTAATAAATGCATGTCAATACATTTGATTGATTGATTGATAAAAAGAGACATCTAACATATATCTTAAGGAATTGGATAACAAGTAGATCAGGTGAGCAGGTGATTTGGCATCGGAAAAAGGAAACAGATTGTGGCCAAAGTGTGCCATGATGCCATGATGCCATGCCAAAGTATGTCTGTGATGTCAAGAGACATCCAAGGCAGCTGCCCTTCTACCTCCAGAATATTAAATTCAGTGTTGCATCTATGAGATGACATGTACATGAGTCCCACAGGATGGGCAGAATGGACAGGATGAAATCTATATCACTGGATGAGATTTCCAAATCAATAAGGTCATAAATCTATTTGAGTATCCCCAGCACCTGGTACAAAACAAGAACTTAATGTGCTCCAAATCACTAATAATTAAAGAAACAAAAATTAAAGCAACTCTGGGACTCCACCTCATACCTACAAACTGACAAAATTGGACCCAAAAAAAGACAAATGCTGGAGGGGCTGTGGGAAAACAGACACATTACACACTAATGCACTATTGGTGGAGCTGTGAATTCATCCAGCCTTTCTGGAAAGCAGTTTGGAATTATGTCCCAAAAGTCACTAAAATGTGTGAACCTAGTTATATACTACTAGGTTGGTGGAGTTTTGAAATCAAAAGGAAAAGGACACAAATGTAAAAAATAGTTTTAGCAGCTCTTTTCGTGGTAGTAAAGAACTGGAAATAAAGGGAGTGCCCATCAATTAGGGAATGGCTGAAGAAATTATGCAATATGAACATATTGGAATATGTTCTGTGCTATGAGAGATCATGAAGGGAATAATTTTGAAGAAATCTGGGAAAACTTATATGAACTGATGCAAAGTGAAATGAACAGAACCAGGAAAATAATTTATAAATTTTATAATTTATATATTTATATAATTTATAAATTTATAATTTATAAAATAACAATAACAGCATAAAGAAAACCAAATTCAAAACATTTGAGAATTCTGGATAACACAATGACCACCATAATTTTAGAAGACCAATGATGAAGTTGGCTACCCATCTCCTGACAGAGTGGGGAACAGATGCAGAGTATAGACATGCTATTTTTAGACCTGGCCAATGTGGGAATTTGTTTTCATTGAATATGTGTGTGTATACACATACATGTGTGTATGTATATATACATACACACATATGTACATATACATATACACATACATATATGTATATATACATACACATATATACAGATATGTATACAGATACATATACACATACATATGTAAATATATATTTGTTACATGGGTTTTGTTCATGTTTTTTCAATGGCAGGTGCCATTGATATCTCAGCTTTCATATTATTATAGACCAAAGTCCATACAGTATGAGTGACAGGGACAGCAGGTGATTTCTGATCAGGTGAGTCAATGTTATGATCGGCTTCCCTTTTTTCATTCTAAGTGGTTTTTCTGCAGGTTTTTCTGCTGATCCTGGAGGAGCAAACATAGACTATGCCACTCACCTTGTCCATCTGGGACCACAGAGGTAAAGAGCACAAAGATTGAGGTTGGAAAACCTCCAGGGGAATTATCTGTTGACAAATACAGATGCCTTCCAATTCAGCTCCAATCTACATGCCTAAAACTTCATACTAAGGTCTTTTCCTCTCCTCCCAACCCCTTTTTCTCCCAAGGCTTTGCCGTCTCTGACATAGATATGCCTCACTTTATGGAATAAATGCATTCCTGTGAAATGAAAATTGGTCCAGGTAGGCTCTGCCCTTAGATGCACTGCATTCCTGGAGACCATGTCTCACAGTGGACGGTCTTGCAGCAAGATGAGTAACCATCTGTTTACAAGTGCCAACCAAAGCAGCAGCAATGACAAGAATGCTAAGAAGATAATTTGAGGTCCTTTATTAGGCAAAGTTTTTTAAAAGAGAGTTTCTCATAATTCATTTTCCTGGTGCTCAGAATTAGCCATAGTATTGCCCCGATCTGCTTTTGGGCTTTTCTCCCATAGCTCCCCTACACATATTTCACAGTCTGGTCAAATTGTTGATTGAATCTCATTTCAAAATTGATACACGTTCATGTCAGAAAGCAAAGATCCAAGAGTAATGCTTTTAAAAGTTACACTCAAGAATGCAGAAACCATCCATTCTGGGCAACTGCTTTGGGGTTTCTCTTTCTTATTTGATGCAGGGATAGTTTGTTGGGAAGTAAAAGGGAAAGCAATATAGTCAGAAATGAAGGTGATCCAAAGACAGAAGATGTCAATAAAAATTTTAAGAGAACATAAAACCTTTTAAAGCCACACATATTAAGGAAAAATGACCATTTTCTGATAAAAATATTTGTTCTCCTATTCCAAATAAGCCACAAAATAATGAATAAATAAAGCCCATAATGACAAAGTCTCTACTTTTCTCCCCATTTGGAATTTTTTTTTAAAAGGCCTTCTCTGTGTTCCAATTCATCAAGCCCTTTGAAAATCCCCAATTCCTAAGCTGGCCATATGCCAGAGTGACTATTAGAAATCACCTGGGTTTTTGGTTTTTTGCTTCTTAGACAAGGATAGATAGTATTTAAAGGGTGTTTATGCTGTTGATCTTTCTCTTCACAAAATCCTTCCTTTTATGATATTTGGTGATTAAGAGCCTGGATAGAAACCACTTCATAGTTTTATCCTGTTTGCTGCATTCATCTCCCTTCAACTTTCCTTTAACACCTCATCCTGGTGCAGAAACATTCCAAGACTTTGCCAGCAGAAGCCAACCAAGCTCTAGCAGATCCTCCCAAACAATCAGTTAGTGATCAAGGATTTACCAAGGGTCCATGATGCGTATAGGAACTGTTCCAGGTGCTGGTCATACAAAGACAGTAAGAAGACAGTTCCCGCCCTCAAGGAGCTTACATTCAATCAGAGAAGGTCACACATACACACAAACATTTGTGTGTATACATTATATATTTTATGCATGTACATATACTCTACATCCATATGTGGGTATATATACACGCACACAAATACACCCCCAAAATATGTACAGAGTCATTGGGAAGACTAGAAGTTGGGGAGATCAGAAAAAGCTTCATGTAGTAGGTGACATTTGAGCCAAGCCTTGAAGGAAACTTGGGTTTCTAAGAGGCAGAGGAAAGGAGCGAATGCATTTTAGGCATGAAGAGTAGCCTGCACGAAGACCTGGAGAAGGGAAATGGAAGGACACCAAGGAAGGACACCAAGAAAGTCAAGCTGGAAATTCTTTGAATCCTTCCTCAGAAACAAAGTGCACATCTGCAGTTAAGGGCAGAGAAGCTTCTCACCCCAAGCACGGACATCAAGAAATGGATGGTTTGGGCCACAGCAATTAATGAAGAAAGTACACTGACATGATAGAAGACTATGAGGGTAGAGTGCCCACATCAATGAAGTCACAAGTCCTTTAAGTACTGAAATATTATTTCTGTGAGTTTCCCCAAGGGTTTAAATCAGCAACATCTGTTTTTGTGGCACTTCCTAACTCTCTCTCTCTCTGTCTGTCTCTGTCTCTGTCTCTCTGTCTCTGTCTCTGTCTCTCTCTGTCTCTCTCTCTCCCTCTCTGTCTCTTTTTCTCTCTCTTTCTCCCTCTTTTTCTCTCTCTCCACTCCCCTCCTCTATTCTCTCTTTCTCTCTCCCCACTCCCCTCCTCTATTCTCTCTTTCTCTGTCTCTGTCTTTCTATGTCTCTCTGTCTGTCTCTCCTCCCTCCTTCCCTCTTCTATTCTCTCTGTCTCTTTGTCACTCTGTGTCTCTGTCTCTCTCTCTGTGTGTCTGTCTCTCTCTGTCTCTCTCTCTGACTCTCTCTCCATACTCTAATTGGTTGCATTTGTCTCACCAAAGACTTGACTGTTACCAGGTTGTTCGACAATAAAATGCTCAATACTTTAGCAATAAAAAGCCTCTTATAGGAAACAACAAATATTCTGTTGTATCGTGGGTTTTCAACTGTCCATCACCTACAGAAAGAATGCGAATCCTTGTTGTCTTAGGAGACCAAGCCAGCATGAGGCAGTGGATAGAGAACCAACCTTGGAATTAGAAAGAATTAAGTATCCTCTCTGCCTCTGACACCTACTGACTGTGTGACCTTGGGTAAATCTCTTAACTTTTCTGTGCCCCCAGGAAGTTCTCTAAGACTAGAAGTTGTAAAGTGAGTACTGATCTACATTGATAGAGGAAATTTTCTCATAGGGACTTTCTTATGACAATGAAATCACAGGTCAAGAATAAAAAAATGGAAATTCCTAGCCAAGACGACATTATACCCAGGACAGAGATTTAATTCCTGCCAAACAATATACCTAGGAGAGACAATGTATCCATTAGAAAGTAAAGAAAAAAATGCCCAGCAAGGAACAGCAGAGAATAGAACTGTAGTATCACCAGAGGGCATTAGCAGCTCTGCAGCGTCAGAAGTACAATTTGCCACATCCATGATAACAACATAGCCACATATATTCCTGTTCTGTGACCCTTAAAACATGTTTTCTGTTTACATGTGTTGCTTTTATGTATGGGCCTTCTATGTGTTTTCCCCAATTACACATGTTCTCTTTGAGTATATATCTTACCTCTAATGATATAGTTACATGTGGGAGTAGGTCCCTCATTGGGGATCTTTGTTATGCTATTCAATTAAATGTAGTTTGTTTTAAACTGATGTGTCCTCTGGCAAGACAATAAAAGTAAACACATCATTTTGAGTAGGTACTGGCCCACAGAATCCTCTGAATGTGAGCTAGGTTTTCCAGAGAGCCTACATATGAGGAGCTCTCAAGGTGCTACCCAGTCTCTGTCTCATGTGGTCCTCATAACACTGTAAGGTAAATAGCACAAATATTATTACTCTCACATTATAGGTGAGGAAAGCACAGATTAGAGAGATAAAGTGACTGGTCTAACATTACCTAGTCAATATATGATAGAACCAGGCCTTAAATGCACTCTTTCACCTGGTTCTCCTTGCACAGACTTCAAGATGACTGGCTGGGACCTGGGACACAAGCAGTGGCCATGGACTAGAATGACACGAATATTTGAAAACACAAATAAAAGCACAAGTATGGGATTTATAGTACAGGCATACTTTAGACATAGCGTGGCTTTGGTTCCAGACCACCACAATAAAGCCAATGTGGCAATAAAGGGAGTCACATGAAGTTTTTTGTTTCCCAGTGCACATAAAACTTATGTTTACATTATACTGTAGTCTATTAACTGTGCACTTTTATGCCTAAAAATGCAATGTACATACCTAAATTAAAAGAACTTTATTGCTAAAGAAAAAAACACTAACCATCATCTGAATCCTCAGTGAGTAATAATCTTTTTTTGCTGATGGAGGGTCTTGCCTCAATGTTGATGGCTAATGACAGATCAGGGTGATGGTTACTTAAGGCTGAGGTGACCATGACAATTTATTACTATAAGACAACAATGAAGTTTGCCACACTGGTTGACTCTTCCTTTTATTTGAACACTTAGAGGTCATTGTAGGGCTATTAATTGACTTAATTTTAACATTGTTGTGTTTCTGGGAGTAGGAAGAACGAAAGAGAGAAAGCAACAGAGAGAGAGGAGAGAGAGGGAGGGAGAGAAGGAGAGAGAGAAAGAGAGAGAGACATGGGAAAGAAGGCAGGTCAGTGGAGCAGTCAGAACACACATAACATTTAGCAATTAAATTTACCATTTTATGTGGGCATGGTACATGACATCCCAAATAGTAACATCAAAGATGACTGATCACAGATCACAGATCACTATAACAGACATAATAGCAACAAGAAAGTTTGAGATATTTCGAGAATTACCAAAATGTGACACAGAGACACAATGCAAGCCCGTGCTGTTAGAAAAACAGCCCTGATAGACTTGCTTAATGCAGGGATGCCACAAACCTTCAATTTGTGAAAAAAATGAAGTATCTGGGAAGTGAAGAGTAATAAAATGAGGTTTGCCTGTACATATGACCCAAGACCTCCAACAAGTAATGTCCCAGTTTTCCTCATAACTTTCATAAGATGCAAATAAGAAACACTTTGAATTATCCCCATCTTACACAGAGAGAAATCAAGGCACAGAACAGGAAAAAGACTTCGGTGATAGTATCTAATGAGTCAATCACAAAAGCAGAGGACTGAATCCCAGCATCTTTTCCCCTGGATTCCTGAATTTCTCTGTCCACCAGCTGTCCTGCCAGATATTTTTGTGTGCAAATATTGGTATATTGAAGTCACAAAAAGAAAACACCAAAGGCCGTGGAGGAAAGTGAGTACCCGCCAGATATAGCAGCATAACTAATTCCCTTTCGCCTTGAAAGCAACGGCATCCATGAGTAATGAAGCTAGGTCTAAACTATTACCCTGCCACCTCATCATCTGCAGGCACAGGCCGTGTTATTTTACTGCCTAAATATTTCACTTGGATTTGGTGATTCAGGAGGCAAGGGCACATCACCTGCTTTTGACCTCTTTTAACTTCCTTTCCTTCAAAATTCCAAATCAGCACAGGCTTTGGGGAGGATGAAGCTCATGGGCATTTGGAAATATCAGGAATAAATTAGGAAAGAGATAGTCAAAGTCTTATAAAGCACAACTGGCTGACCTAAGCATCAGCAAGTCAGAAATATAAATCATGATGTCTCTTTCCCAGTTATCAATGCACTTCAGAACTAAGGGGAAGAAGGAGTGGAATAATCGAGTATCAGGGCTAGAGGAACCTAGACATCTTCAAGGTTGATGGAATCCAACCCTCTAGTTATAGGTGAAAAAACTGAGGGAAACTCCCCCTTACCACACCTCAGACAAGGGGTCACCATCCATCATTTCCCTGATGACCTCACTACCTCCAGTATTAGCCCATCCTACTCTTGGACAGTTTCACATCTTAGGAAGTTTTTTCTTTTCCTAATATCAGACTTCAATGTACCTTTTGACAACCTCATCCTGTCATTCCTGGCTCTGTCCCATGAGGCCAAGCAGGATGAGTTGATACCCTCTTCCATATGACAGCCCTTCAAATACTTGGAGACAATGATCATGTCTCCCCTCAGTCTTCTCTCCTCTAAGCTAACCATCCTCTGCAACTTAGAACCTCATTTGGCATGTACTCATCGCCATCCTGAGAGTCCTCCTCTGGACACTCTCCACCTTATCAATGTCCTTCCTAAAACACTGCATTCACAGCAGATCATGATGCAGTACTGTATTCCTTAGCAACCAGATAAAAATGATCTGTGACCTAATAACAATAATAAAAATAATGGCATTTACATTACATTTTAAAGTTGGCAAAACATTTCATCTATAGAAGAACAGAAGTACAGAACCTCAGAGTTGGCAGGAACCTCGGCAGCTATCAAGTTCTAACTCATGCCCCCACCCCCCCAAAATCATCAATCCAATATGCCCTATAAGTGATGATCTAGCCCAGGAGTGGGGAACCTGTGGCTTCAAGGCCACATGTGGCTTTCTAGGTCTCTAGCCTCGGACCCCACTTGAGGACCTAGAGGTCTACATGTGGCCCTGATGCTGCAGCTTCCCCACCCCGATCTAGCCGAGGCAGCCCATCCCATTTCTGGACAGTCCTAGGGAAGCCTTTCCCAAAACAGTTCAAACTTGCCCTTTATGATTCCTGCCTTTTGCTCCTCGATCTTCCCTCTGAAACCAGCCAGAATAGGTCTAACATATCTTCCCTTTTGACAGTCCTTCAAATGTTTAAGGGTGGCTATCTTTTGTCCCCCAAGTCTTCTCTTCTCCAGCCTAAACACCCCCAATTCTTTCTATGTATCTTCACGTAGCATTTACTTGAGGCTCCTTACTGTTATGCTCTCCAGTTTATCGATGTCCATGTCATTGAGCACACCAGATACTGTTATCGACATTTTATAGATGAGGGAAGTGTGACTCACAAAGGGAAAGTGACTTCTGCAGGGTGTGCCTGAGGTAGGCTTCGAACTCAGTTCTTCTTGAATTCAAAACTAACACTCTACCCAGTAAGTCAGTCAGTCAATAAACATTTATTAAGTGTTTACTATATGCTGAGCCTGGGGTTGCAAAGAAAGAAAAAATCCAAGGACACTGTCGTCCAAGAGCTCACATTCTAATGGGAAGGAACCACATGTAAATATCTACTTACATACGAAATATATTCAGTGTTAATGGATGAGGGGAAGGCTCTAGAATGGGAGATGAGGGGGCTGACGGGATGAGGACTAGGAAAGTTCATCGAGCTCAAGTCTTGAAAGAGTCCAGGGAAGCCAAGAAATGGAGGTGAGGAGGGAAAGCATTCTAGGCACAGAGTACAGCCAGTTCAAAGGAAGAGAGAATGAAGGTGGAGTATCAGGTGCAGACTTGTATAACTAGACCATAGAGTATGTAGACTGAAGTACAAGAAGACAGAAAGTGTCAAAAGGGGCCAAGCTGGAAAGGGTTTTAAATGCCAAAGAAAGCACTTGTTGTTGATTCTAGAGCTAAAGGGAGGAGGAGTTGGCATGATCAAACTTGTATTTTCTCCACTGGTAGGCTGATTTTGCCAAAGCCACACTTTTGACACACCTTTCAAATACTCCTTACCCCGACCTACCCAACCAAGTAAATTTCTTTACCTAGACCCACTGCTCTACAAGCCTGGCCTCACTATCCTTTACTCACCTCTGTAGCTTTGGTCATGCTGGTCTCCCTATCTGGGCTGCCCTCCCCACTCCTACTCTCCCTTTTCAAATTGGATCATTCCTTCAGGGCCTGACTCCATCAATCAGTAAGAATTGGTTAAGCAACCACTAGGCATGTGCAGGTAGGACACTGTGCCAACTGGCCTGTGCCATGACATAGGAAAGAAAAAAGGGAAAGAGCCAAGTTTTGAAAAATAAGGAGCTTAGTATCCATCTGGGGGAGGGGAGGGGAGGGATACTTAAAAAGCACAAGCAATTATCTTGAGAGACATCAACATTGTAGACCAGCATAGAAACGTGCCTAGTCACATGGAATATATAGAGAATGAGCATTGACTAGTTCATGAGAAGGTTGAGAAGATGCTCGCTGAAGTTTAGACATGCATGATCACAGGATCCATCCACTAATTGGAATGTATTACGCTCCCACTATATACCAAGTACCACACCAGGCAAAGGAATACAAGGTGCTTTGGGTGTTCTTCAGTTGTTTTTTCAGTCATGTCTGACTCTCTGTGACCCCATTTGGGGTTTTCTTTGCAAAGATGCTGGAAACGTTTGCCATTTCTTTCTCCAGCTCATTTTATAGATGAGGAAACTAAGGCAAAAAGGGTTAAGTGACTTGCTTAAGGTCAAAGATAGTCAACAGAGAGGCAGAATTTGAATTCACTACATCTAGTTGTGCTCTACCCATTGAACCATCTAGCTGCTTCACCATCTAGTTAGGCATATATTGGCATATGCAAAATAGATATAGTATAATGAGTAAAGGCCTACAGTAGAAGGTGGTATGCCTGAGCTCAGTCTAGAGAGGAATTCTAAAGAGGGGAAGGTGAAGAGGGGCCGTATTCCAGGTGTGGGGGGCTGGCTGCGCAAAGGTACCAACTGCAGATGGAACAGCCCTTAGGAGAAACAGTAAAAAGACCAGTTTTGTTGAACTATCATTTACATGAAGGGTGGAGGAGTCAGGGCCAGTTGGGGAAGACCTTTACATGCCAGATAGAAGTGTTTCTATTTGATCCTGGGGGTGATAAGAAGGTACTGGAGTTTATTGCCTGAAGAGTGGCATGGCCAGCCCCGCACTTTGGCAGTTGTGTGGAAAATGGAAGGATATGGGGAAGGACTTCAAGTGGAAGAGAAGTTCAAAGTCAGCCAGTCAACCTCTTCTCTTTACAAAAGAGGCCAGAGAAACCACAGGACTTGTCCAAATCATTTATTGTTGCCCTAGGAATTAGCAGAGCTAAGACATGAACCCAGCTCCTCTGACTAGGAAAGAGGAGCCCATAGCCCACCCAGAACTTATTTGGGACAGCCTTGGATGGAAGGACGTCCCACCCTGAAGGAGGAGCTGCTCCCCTCTCCCTTTCTTTCCTTAGCCTCCTGAACTTCACCCAATCTTTCAGGGTCTCAGCATCCTCCTCTGTAGAGGGAAGGAGTTGGACTCAGTGTCCTCTAAGGCCCCTTTCAGTTCTATTATATTTAGCTCTAGGACTCCAGCCTCCACTCATCTTGCCTTTCACACAACTCATGGAACTCTTATAACCTCCCGCAGGAGACACAGTTCCATGTTGTCATTTGTTGTTCTCTCATGTTGCATAGAGTGGTTCCTGTCTCCCCAGAAAACTTTGAGAGAGCAAAGTCTTCAGGTCCTTTTATACATACAGGGCTTTTGGTCTGATCAGCCACAGTCAGACACATTGTACCTTGACCCAGTACTGATGTCATTTTGGTCCTCTTTGAGCAAGAAAGACAACAGTCAATCAGGGCCTAACTGCCCTCCTGATGGAAGGAGCACAAATCTAGGTTTCTTAGTTAATTGCTTTAGCATTTACTCTGAGAGATGAGGAAGGAAGCACTTTGTAAACCACGAAGTATGGTTATCATCATCATCATCATCATCATCGTCAACAGCTATGAGCTGGTGGGTCACTAGAAGGCTAAAACCAAGCAGGAAGTGGGATGTAGTGGAGAGATCATTTGTATCTGGAATTAAAGAATTTAGGTTCTAATCCCCCTTCTGACACTTATTACCTCTGTGGTTACTTTTCCCTCTCTGGCCCTAAAGTGAGACAGCTAGACAAAAGATCTTTTCCAGCTCCAGACTGGTAATCCTTTGACAGAATTTCATCCACAGATCAAGGGATTGTGGATTTAGAGATGGAAGGGAATTGTTCCAACCTGCTCATTTTAAAAATGAGGAAACTGAGTCTCAGAGCAGTGAAGTCAAACCCAGTAGAACCCAAGATCACACAGGTAGCACATGAGAAAGCTGGGGTTCTCCCATTCCAAATGAGGCACACCTTCTGCTGCATCCCACACATCTTAGCAACCAGAGGCTTTGCAAAGGACCGTAATGTGCCTCCTTCCATTTCACCATCTATAAAATAGAGGCATTGATCCGTATCTTTATCTGACTCCCTATCAGAGAAGCACAGGTTGGGGAAGGTTGGCCAGTGCCCAAAGATCTTCCAGATGAGAGTAAAGGTCTTCCTGTCCTGTTCAGTCTAGATTTTCTGCCACCTAATTGCTCCATTTTTTGTAGTTGTATTGCTAACACTTCTCACAGTGATTGGAACACAGCAAGTACTTAATAATCATTTATTGATTGACTGCCTGATTCTAAGACATAGCCAGTAAATACAAAGAGACAGAAATGAGTTCCTTCCCCTTCCCCTTCTGTTTTCCCACAGTAGACCTCCTACCTCAACCATATTCCTTTGTCCTAGAAACACAGCTTCTTCTTTCATACAATGAGAGTTGAACCCTCAAAATGCAATTGGTCATGAAAATCCCCACAGGAACATTAACCCCCTGGCTTTGGTTGAACCCTAGCCCAAGTAAGATCTGTGCCACCCAAGTTGAATTCAGGAGTCTAGTGACTGAGCCCTAGGCTTCTGTGCTCAGACACCAGCCAGGTATATAATCAAACCACTTTATATGGCAATTGAGACTCACCTATTATATTTTAAGAATTCTGAGCCTCAGTTCCTTTGGTCTCCAGCTTCTCTGATATTTTTCCCTATTAACTAACTCCCCCTTTGTTCAAACTAATTGAGGGAAAGACCTAGCAAGTCAGAGCTTGGTTTAATAAAGCACAGGACTGGGAAACCTTACTCTGATATTTACTGTGTGACCCTGGGAAATCTATTTAACCTTTCTGAGGCCAGCCTATAAAATAGGGATAATAGCACTTGCATGACCTACCTAAAAGGACTGTTTGGGATAAAAAAAATATTTATAAACCTTAAATCATTAGATAGATGTGAACTATTATGATGGAAATATCATTCTCTATATTACCTTCAGATATATATAGCAATTAAGATAAGCACTAATAAGTGTCTCCCATCAGAACCATTTTAATAATGGAGAACATTAAGACCACGTGACATGAGCTTCCCCTCCTTCCCAGTTCCATACTTCAGATCACCATTATCTACCATCTTCTCTTTTGCTCCAGTCTCAGAGGATGAGAAGGTCCTTCTCCTTGCCAATATCAAACCCTCTACTTTTGCCCTTGATCCCATCTCCTCCCAGCTCCAAGAGATCAACCCCTTTAAACATCCCCTCTTTCTCCTTAATTTTCAACCTCTTCTCATTCACTAACTCTTTTCCTGTTACCTATAAATGTTCCCAGAATTTTTGCATCCTTAGAAAAACTTTTATTTGATCATACCATACCCTCAAGCTATCCCCCCATACTTTTTCCTCCCTTTTACAGACTCTTAATATATAAGAAAGGATAAAAATGATGGTTTTAGAGAAATCACAGAAGAGTTCTACAAACTGATGCAGAACGAAGTAGAATGAAGAAACAATTTATACAATAACATTTTATAGAAAAACAGCTTTGAAAGAATTAAGAACTATGATCAGTTCAGAGACCACCAATCATTATTTGGAAGGAAGGAAGGAAG
>CM053593.1:376341477-376373513 GCA_028646575.1 Pseudocheirus occidentalis
TCCATAAAAAAGGATTCTAGAGTTTTACTGCTGTTCCTAGCTTGCTTCCTTTGTCTCATGTTGGCCAGTCTATTAATTGCTTGGTTTTTTAGCTTTGTGGAACTCTGCTTCCTGGAGGGGGAAAGCTCTGTCCCAAATCACTGGGGCCCTCACAGCTGCCGGAGCTCTTAGTGGGGTGCTGCAGCCCCACCTCCCAGCCTTAGCTCACTGAAAGCGCACCCCAGGACCACCACTCAAGACCCTGATCCAGATCCAGGCCGCTCAATGCAAGAGCCCTTGGCCCTGATGGATGGCGTCAGCCCCCCTGCTATCTGCAGGCCAAGGGCTCTGAAGGAGCCCAGTGGAGGCCACTGCGGCTCTCAGCTGTTCCTGCTGCTACAGCCGCCTTCCGCTGCTTCCTTGCCCTGGGAGCAGTTTGGCCGGACCCGCTCTTCTCCTCCTGAGTTAGCAAAATCCACTGACCTTTCTCTTAGCCTTTTTTTCTTCTGGCCTGATAGATGTGGTAATTGTGCCTCCAGTGCAGCCGATCTGCTCTCCTATAGCTGCGGTTCCCTGCCCAATGCCCCAGGGCTTGACCGGGCTGGGTGTTTCGGGCCGAGGGTCCCAGACTGCTGCAAAGAGCCCCGCCTGCTGCACTGCCTGTGGCAACAGATGTGCTTTCTGTCTTTTGGAGAGTTTTGGAGCTTGAAAATCTGTTTAGCGTCCCATTTAATGAGTTTTTTAGTGTGTTTGTGTGGGAGCTGTGGTGCTTTGCCGCTTCTACACCGCCATCTTGGCTCCGCCCCCCGACATGAATCATGCCATCTTAATGGTACAGATGCCTTCAGTGATGATCCCAGGAGTTTGAACCCTTCCTAAAAGGTTTTTGTACCACACCTTGTGATGACAACTGAAAGCATCTGACATTATATATATATGTCTATATGTCTATATATACATACATGCACACACACACATATATACATATATATATATATATAAATACATACATACATATGTAACACAGCTTCCTGATATGAAAACTGGATGATCATTGTAATCTTGAAGAATAGGCAGTGATAAGAAGGAAGGCTGGAAGGAATCACAGACAAAGAGGACAACTTTGAAAGTTACATGTTGAATATATTTAATTTATTGAAAAGAAATTGCCACTCAGTGGAGATTTGAAGTTTTGTGTATAATCCTTTCTTGTTCTTCAATAAATACAGAAGTTCTAGTTTTATCTGGTATTATTAACATTTGAAATAAAAATAAAATAGAAAAATGAACCACAACACCTAACACTTTGTCAATAGTCCCTGTGAGAAAATATTGTTGAAGCTAGCCATACTGATTATTGATAACCTATAAGTGGGTGAATAATATCAATGAAAAAAAAATTTACTAAGCACTTACTATGTCAGGCACTGTGCTAAGCACTGTAAATACAAATATGTAAATTTGGAGATAGTTCCCACCCTCAGGAACCTTACATTCTTGTTTTTTTGCTTTTTGGAGGGGAGAGGGCAGGGAAAGTGGGGTTAAGTGACTTGCTCAAGCTCACACGGCTAATAAATGTGTCAAGTATCTGAGGTCAAATTTGAACTCAGGTCCTCCTGACTCCTGGGCTGGTGCTCTATTCACTGCACCACCTAGCCACCCCATGGGACCTTACATTCTAATAGGGTAAGACAACACACATAGGGCAGTGGTTTCTAGGAGAGGGTGCTTTGGTCAGGGAAGTCATTGGGATGGTGAATGGCATCATAGGGCATTTCATTGATATGCCATTTTCAGGAATGGGGATATTAATTTAAATATTGTTTCCAGAGAAAGACATAGGAAATGATAGGGGGTGGGGAAATGGTATTCACAAGGTGGCATGGCCAGAAGATGGCTGGAGTACTATGTGATGGGTTTGGGTCTGGCTACATATGGTGAATTTTCAGCCGTCCCAGCCCCAGGTTAGAAACTAGAGGAACAAGCTAGAGGTGGAGAGGAGAGTGGAACAGCAGTATGATAAGACTTTACTCTTGTACTCAGAACCATCTGTGATTAGTGTTACAGATATCTCAGAATCTCAAGGTGTCTTGCCATCAATGTGCTGAAGACAATATAACTCCAAAGTTTTATTCTCCTGTGAATAATTAAGATCTCCTGGTGTCAAATGATGTGAATTACTATGACAGTTTCTAAGCTTCCTTCCAGTGGTTGAAAAGCTGGCGTCCTCTCTCAAGGTGGTTCCTTGCAGAATCTGTACTCTACATGTCTGAATCTCTAAGTAGAGCATTGATGTGATTTGTCAAAGACCCAAAGAGGCATCTGTCTGTCTGAACTTATCTGTAGACCTTGTGGAACACACACTTCCTGTGTAGGGGCTCTGTGGCTTTATGCTATAGACAACATTCATCTTAGAAGGTGCTCCTTTATTTTTTGTGACATGTAGTAACCTAAGAGCTTCATCTGGGGACATCATAAATATTCGATTTTGTTTATTCCAGAGGTGTTGATGGATCAGTGACTTCATCCTAAATTCCACATGCATGGTGACCCTGTGACGTATCAAATACAAAATCCCTAAAATTGCAATGGTGAGACAGATGGCTCAACTCTGCAATGTAGGCAGCAGTGCCCTTGCTAGGGTTTCAATTTTATCTGTGAAATTTAAATCTTTGAACAATGACTGTTACTTCTCTTGAGAAGTAGAGTGTCAGTAACCCAACAAATTCAATAGATTTAATATTCTTTGTTGAAGCCCAGATGGTAGAAGAGACATACACATTTTGCCCCAGTAATTTTCAGGAGCAATGCATACTTCAGTTCAGGTCTCCATATTCGACAAGATAGTATCTTTTCATATAAATCCTAGGAAGTAAAGTGATAATATTCCAGTGTCTCAAAAGATCTGTGATCCCCCGATGTGAGTATTCCCTCAGTCAGTGGATGTTGTGACCCATCTGTCCTCTGCAATTCTAAATTTTCCACTGAAGAGCTACCCAACGTGCTAAGGATTTCCCCTGGGTCTTTTAATATTCCATGACATAGGGACAGCAATTTGAGCATAGCTGCAACAATGTAGAACAAAGGTTTCCAGCCCCAGCCTGTGTCCTTCAGTTGTGCTACTTGAAGTTACAGGGTAATAATCTTTACAAACATATTACTAGCTGTCGCTGGTATGATGACAGTTGAAAGGAATTTACTCACATCAGCCTAAAAATTAAATGGGTCTTGGGGACTTTCCAGTAAGGGAAAAAAACAAAGGGAATTTAAAAAAAAGACATAATTAACCAGAAAGATTCATGCTGTGCTATGGATCTGACTCATAAAAGAGCTGAAATATCCCTAGTTATGTGCTCTCTTACAAAAGAGCTTTATCCATTCTCTTATGAGAAAGAGGCCTACTAGAGACTCGTTCTTCAGTTGTTTCAGTTGTGTCCAATTCTTTGGGACCCCATTTGGGTTTTTCTTGGCAAAGATCCTGGAGTGGTTTGTAGCAGCTGTAAGTTAGCAAAGAAGTAGTGGGTGATAGCAGGAGTTTAAGGATGAAATAGCAGATGGTAGGTTAGCAGAGAAAGCAGCCCAGGTGAAGACATTAGCAGCTTTAGGTGGAAGTAGTAATTGATGCCTTTGGACCCAGAGGGGTTTGTCAGGTAGGACACAGACCTAGGAGTATGAGTAGCCCAGGTTACAAATTTAGTTTTTCCTACCAGTGGTCAGGGGATCTGCTGTAGAATTCCCCCATGTGCTTGGGTGATTATCCTTGTTATTTACTTTGCTAGTCTTTTAAAACAGACAGCTAGGTAGGTGGTACAGTAGATAGAGCAGTGTGCTTGGAATCAGGGAGACTCATCTTTATGAGTTTGAATACAGACACTTACTAGCCACGTGACCCTAGGCAAGTCACTTAACTCTGTTTGCCTCAGTTCCTCATCTGTACAATGAGCTGAAGAAGGAAATGACACACCACTCTGATATCTTTGCCAAGAAAATGCCAAATGAGATCACAAAATCTCAGAAATGACTGAAACGATTGAACAACAACATTTAGAAAAAAATTGACTGTCTTTTGTTATGAATTGATGTATAATCTATGTTGATCTGATAAAAGGGAAATATTTGTGGGAGCTTACAGACTATGGATTTGAGCAAATGATGACCCAAAGAGAACTTTGAATCTCTACATAGCTTTCAGGAGTCATGTTGAAGGAGACCCAGGTTAAAATGGATATTAGGATAACATTCTGGCTGAACCTCCATTATTACTCAATCCCCTCCTTCCTGTCGGCTTGCCAGGCTGCATTTGTTTTTCTCTGTCTCTTTGTGGGTTCTCAAGGTCTAAAATTTGTTTAGAGTCATTTTTTACAGGTATTAGAAGTGGTTGGAGCCAGAGCCCACGCCAAGTTTGTGCTTTTACTCCACCATCTTGGCTCCGCCCCCCTGCCTTATGTTTTTTAGTCATATTTTTATCTAATGATAGATTTTATGCTCTTTCTTGTACGAATATATTTGCTGGCAATATATTGTAGCTAACTAATGCCTCCATACATCTCTCCGTTGCCCTTTGGTCAAATATAATTTTGATTCTTTGGATTACAAGGTTTAATAGAAAGAGGGTTAGCTCTGGAGGGGGAGCCTCTAGATTCAGATACCACCTCTGACACATACTATCTGTATGACCTTGAACAAGTCACTTCTTCTCTGGGCATCTGTTTCCCCATTTATAAAGTGAGGAGATTCGACTAGATGTCCTCCCTTTCTAACTGTAGATCCATATTGCGGTGGTCCATGATTCACAGCAACATAACATATGAATTGTGTTGGGTTTCACCATTCCTCAATTGGGCAAAGGATGAGCTAGCTTTCAAATTAATACTTTGTTATTGAAAAGTGAATCTGGGAAGATTCTACTTCAAAATCACCAAAGCACAAGACTATACGAACTGAAAAGAAAAATAGTAACAGGAATTCAAGAGAAATGAAAGCATTAACACTGCACCTTGGTTCTCTCTGTCTTGGACTACTTGTCTTCCAGTCAACAGGCTTCTTTCCTTCTCGATAAACTATCTTTCTGACTTGCCTGTCTCAGAAATGGGGGCATTGTCTACATCATCTCCACAGGTCAGGTGCTCTCAAGCTTAGATGAAGATTCATTCATTCATTCACTCATTTATCCAACAACATTTATTAAGCTTCTGTTACAAACAGAGCAATTGTTAAATGCTGGAGTACAAAGACAATTTTAAAATGGCTCCTACCACATTACAGCTAATAAGATATGGAACTGGAGGGGTCCCTAGAGATCATTAGTCCAACCCCTTTGTTTTATATATGAAAAAATGAAGCCCAGAGAAATGCAATGACTTCCTAGTGTGCATAGCTAGAAGAAAGTAGCATAGGTAAGATTCAAACTCAGATCCACTTGGGTGGTGGTGGAGGGAATGAATGAAACTCCAACAAGACAATGAAATATGGAGGAGGTTCATTGACACAGGGCATTTGGCCATCATATTGAAGGTGGGTTCTAGGAATAGGAACACTAAATTGATTTCCCCCAGGTTATAGACCCCTACCCTCAGTTTACCTTGTGATGAGGTCACCCCTACTCCCCTTGCTAAGGCTAGAGTATATGTCATGTAGCATGGATGGAAATTAGCTGAGCCCCCCTCAGTCACTCCAGTGGCTCATCCCTGAAGGGTCAATGCTTTGGGAAGACAAATCAACCTTCTTGGGGGTCCCTTGGTCCCTGGGTACCTCCCCTCTGCCCCGTGATGGGGCACTGTATCAAAGAGTATTGGCCACTGATCCAGGATGTTACAAAGTCTCCTCTTGCTCCTGTGGGAAGTGTGATGTGGAATTGTCTTTCTGGGTATTCCTGAGAGAGGGACAGCAAAGGAGCTCCTTATTCCCTGGCAGCTGGTGGTTGCTTACCTGTGGCGATACATGCTTGGGCTCACATAGTTGAGCTTACGGTTGGCTTTCAAGGTGCCTGCTGTGTTTTGTGCTTTGTATTTCTTTGTCTAAGAATAAGTAACCCAACAGTGATTCTGAGATGGATGTTTCCAACAGCCTTATACTTTTGAGTGTTCAGGAACTCCTGTGTCCCCCAATACTGCCTGCACTAGAGAGGACTCCCTGCAGCTGTTATAATATTTTTTAGAATAAGAGAAGAGGGGGCAGCTAGGTGGCACCATAGTGCACAGAGCACCAGTTCTGGAGTCAAGAGAACTTGAATTCAAATCTTACCTCAGATACTTTCTAGCTTTGTGACCCTGGGCAAGTCACTTAACTCTGATTTCTTTACAACGACAAAAAAAAAAAAAGAAATGAGCTTAGGAAAATTAACCTGACCTCTCTCTTTAGATGAATAGGTCCATGAGCCCAAAGCTGAGGCCTTTTAGAGGGAGATACTATCCCCAGATCACTGGGCTCACTGCTGGCCTGGTGCTTTATGTATATATTTTATATATATTTATAGACATGTTGCTCTTTCCCTCCCCCCCTCCTTAGAATGTAGGCTCCCTGGGGGCAGGGCAAGTTTAATGTGTTTTTCTTTGTAGTTCCAACTAGCACATAGTAGGCACTTCTAAATGTTTGTTGATTGATTCTTTCCATTGAGTATCCCAGAATCTTTAACTTTAACTTTTTACAGTGAATCCCATTCTTCTTGTTCTATAATTGAGAGACAGAGACCCAAAGAGACAAAGACACATGGAGACGGAGACAGAACAAAGTCCTTAATTTCTGATCCCAATTTCCGACTGTGGAATTCAAAAACAAAGAAAAGCTCTGTTTTTTAGGTTTCAAGTTTCTGATAACTCTTTGAAAGCAATTACAAGAAGCAAGAGCTAGGTAGCTTGATGTCTGCTGCAGCTCCCAAATTTTTTCATGTGAGAGCTCCCTTTGTAGGTCAGTTCAACTGTAGTCTTGCCTGGAGACATCATAATGGACAAGATGACCCTCTGCAGCCCTGGCTAGCCCTCGGAGCCCATAGTTATGGGAATCTACAGTTAACTGTAATTGTGATGATTACATTAATGGAATATTTCCTTATTTTTGGTTTTTTGGATCAATAGTATGAAATGGCAGATTTGGTGCTGCTTAAATGCTCTGTCCAGAGGAATTCTCTTCCCCCCCTCCCCCCCACCCCTCCTCTTGCTTTTCTTTTCAATGGTCTAGTGAGTCTGAGTGAGACTGTCTATTCTTTTGAGCACTACATTTCAACTCAAGTTATGGTTTTATAAATAATATATACAGCTAGTCAATGCTGGGCAAAGTACGCTCATTCCATTCTGAAATATTTATGGTGTGGAGTGTCTGCTTACTTTTCTTCCCAGTCATTTTTTTTAAAGCACAGCACTGCAGTGGGAGACAGCATGGGGGTCTTTGTAGGAGGCATTAAGTCTTCCCTCCCCAACCCGGCAACCTAGGTCACAGGGCCAATCAATCCAGGAGTGACAACCAACAGAGGAGTGGGAAGGGAAAAGAGCAGCCTGAGACACCTCCTAAATTATGTCAAAAAGAATTTGGTATTAGCTCTGGGGGCCAGACAGGCCACCCCCAAAACTGACTTTTGTTTCTCAGCTTGACAGCTTGAGTCCCCTCTACTCTGGCAATTTGGGGTGGCCCGTCTGGTACAAGTCTTTTCATTCAGCTCTGTTGATTCCCTAGCAGGCTCCCCATAGTGGCTATTACAGAGTTTCTCCTTCTTCCTAACTCTACCCAACCCCCTTCTCTCTCAGCAGAGGATCTTGCCTCCTACTTTATTGAAAAGATTGAAGCCATTCATCACCAGCCGTGTAATCTCCCCTCCTCCACCATCCAAAGCCTTTTTGTGTTTTCTCTCCTCTTCCCTGTTGGTCTCAGAAGAGGCGCCCTTCCTTCTCACCAATTCCTGTACTCCCTCCCTTCATCTCATCTCCTGCCATCTCCTCTGGGATCTTGCTCCACCATCATTATTCCTCTCCCACCCCACTTTTTTTTTTTCAGTTTCACTCTCTGTTTTACTTCCTTCTACTTTCCCTGCAAATCTTTGTGCTTTTTGTTATTCAGTCATTTTATTTGTGTTTGATTCTTCTTGACTCCATTTGGGGTTTTCTTGGCAGGTATACTGGAGTGGTTGGTCATTTCCTTATCCAGCTCATTTTACAGATGAGGAAACTGAGGCAAATGGGGTGAAATGACTTGCCCAGGGTCACACAGCTATTATGTTTCTGAGGCTGGATTTGAACTCAGGAAAATGATGAGTCTTCCTGCCTCTTGTCCTGGTGCTCTATGCACTATGGCACCACCTAGCTGCCTGCAAACCTTCTTAGCTTTCTCCTATTAAAAAAAAGTAAGCAAACCAACTTACTCAACCCTGCTACCCACTCCCATTTTTCTCTTCTCTTTTACTGCAAAAATGTTAAACTTCTAGGAAAAGTGGGCTGTATTCACTGCCTCCACTTAGTTCATAGTTCTAGTGTTATGACCCAGGTAGAAATTATCGAGTTTTAACAGAGTGACCATGGAATCCAATTAAAAGTTTTTAAGGAGCTTTAATAGAAAATTAATTTAGCCATGGCAACTGACTCTCACATGCCAATCAGAAAGAAATAGAGAGCCAGCCCTGATCCAACCATGCAGACCCCTTTTATACCATATAGTCCCATTGTCAATTGATTACAGATTGATTACAGAAGAAAACCAGGCACAGCGAATTTGTTCTTTGTAGTTAGGGGAGTGTAAACTCCTCTCTGATAGATGAGGTAAACCAGGGATTTGTAATTTCCTCTGTGCTGATCAATCAAGAATTTAGACATGGGAACCAGAGATTGCAATTACCTTAGGATAGATCAATTAATATTTGGACATGGGAACTTAGCTTAGTCTTATGGCTGAGGAGCTAAGTACAATTGTGAATAAGGGGTTTGTCATGAGAATGAATTTCAGGTATATAAGAAAAGAGAACAACAAGACAGATTACTTGAGTGTATTCTTCTCTCTAACACTGGCTCTATCTTGGGTTAATTCTCAGTTTTGGGCTGCTAATTTCTGAGCCTGCTAGTTCCTGGTTCAGCCTGGGTATTCAGTGCTTATTTGATTTCTTTAATTTTACAGAATATCAGACTATTTCACTGAGATTTCTGCTTAACTAGGTCCTGCCCATTTCACTAGGACTGGAAGGGGCCATGGAGGTCATTTAGTCTAGCCCCCAGTCCCATTTTATAAATGAGGGAACAGTGGAGTGCCAAGTAGGGGACACAGGCATGCCCACATACACCATGGGGAGTTTAGTCATTGATGAATAGTCAGGTCTATGTCAAGTTTGGACTGCTTTTAGGAGAGTCATGGGAGATAGGGTGTGAAAATAGATTGGAGACAGATTGGGGGGACCTTACATATCATGCAAAGTATCTAGAAATTTATCCTAGAGACAACAGTGATCCTCTGAAGACCTTTAAGGAGGGAAGGGATATAGTTAGACCTAGGCTTGAACAAGGTTATTTTGGCAGTTGTGGCTTGGAGAGGGGAGGGCTGGGGTCAGGAAGAGTCAAATGATTAGGAAAATACAGTAAATTCAAAAATTGCTGGGAAAGAGTTAGAAGGTGAGGAGCTCTTGACCATGGGGTGGTGTGGTATAAACATTGGCTCTGACTCCTAGGTGAAAATCCTTCTTCTAGTGCTCACTACCTGTGTGACCTTGGGCAAACAAACTACTTAACTTATGTGACCCTCTGTTTCTTCTTTTGTGAAAACTGAGAGGGATGCACTGGAGAACTCTAAAATCTCTTCTAGATGTAGATTTGTAGTCCTGTGAGATGACTCCTAAGGTTCCTTCCAGTTCTAAATTTTTTGAGATGTTCCTAATTGGATTTTTGCATGTGAAGTGACTTCTGGGCACACTTGCATGAGGATAGAAATCTGCTAACGACTAATTAAAGTTAGTTAAGGAAACTGTTTCATTCATTCTGGAGACAGGTTGGGAAGCCCAAGTTGATAAATTAAGCCTCACATGGTAATTCAATGATTGGGCCTTTGTGAACATCACAGTTAGGTCAAACAGACATTTGTCACAGCATTTATTTACAGATAAGTACCCAAAAGAAGACAAAAGAGTGAAGGGGGTTGAACTAGGTAACCTCAGAGGTCCTGGCCAGCTGGAGATCCATGAGCATCAAAGGTCCTATAGACAAAATACAAATCAGTTTAGAGGTAAAGGTGAAAGGGCCTAAAGGTGAGATTTCTACTTTGCAGATGATCAGGGAGAATAAGTTATTTCTTTAAAAAAATGATAAAAAAAATTTTTGAGGAAAGAAGGAAGAAAATATATACATATGCATGCATACATACATATATGTATATATGTGTGTATGTATACACACATACACACACACATATATATATGGAGAGAAGAGAGAGAGAGAGAGAAAGAGGGAGAGAGAGAGAGAGAGAGAGAGAGAGAGAGAGATTTTAACCTGTAACAGGTAGTTGGAAGGGAGAAAATGAAGAGGACTACTAAAAAAATTGCAGCTTACTGTACTAGATCCCAAACTAGATTATAAAGCAGTAATCATTAAATAATTTAGTACTGGCTCAGAAATAGAGTGGATCAGTGGAATAGATTATGTACACAAGACGTAGTAATAAATGACCATAGTAATCTAGTGTTTGACAAACCTAAAGGCTCAAGCTTTTGGGACAAGAACTCATTATTTGACAAAAACTACTGGGAAAACAGGAAAACAATTATGGCAGAAGCTAAGTACAGACCAACATCTTACATTATATACCAAAATAAAGTCAAAATGAGTACATGATTTAAACAAAAGGGTTGATACCATAAACAAATTGGGAGAGCAAGGAATAGTTTAAATGTCAAATCTATGGAGAAAGGAAGAATTTATGACCAAGCAAGAGATGGGGAAGCATTATGGGACAGAAAGTAAATAATTTTGATTAAATTAAATTGAAATTTTTGCATAAACAAAACTGATGAGACCAAGATTGGAAGGAAAGTAGAAATCTGAGGGTTTTTTTTACAGCAAGTGTCTTTTAAAAAAGGTCTTATTTTTCAAATATATTGAGAATGGAGTCAAATTTGTGAGAATACAAGTCATTCTCCAATTGATAAATGGTCAAAGTATATGAGCAGGGAGTTTTCAGATGAAGAAATCAAAGCTATTTATCGTCATATGAAAAAATGTTCTAAATCACCATTGATTAGAGAATTGTAAATTAAAACAACTCTGAGGTACCACTTCACATCCATCAGATTGCTTAATATGACAAAAAAGGAAAATGATAAATGCTGAAAGGGACATGGAAAAATTGGGACACTAACACATTGTTGTTGGAGTTGTGAACTGAACCAACAATTCTGGAGAGCAATTTGGAACTATGTCCAAAGGGTTATAAAGCTGTGCATACCTTTGATCCAGCAATACCACTTCTAGGGCTGTATCCCAAAGAAATTTTTTTTAAAGGGAGAAAAGACCTATTTGTACACAAATATTTAGAGCAGCTCTTTTCATGGTGACAAAGAACTGAAAGCTGAGAGTGTATCTATTAATTGGGAATGACTGAACAAATTGTAGTACATGATTGTAAGGGAACACTATTGTGCTATAAGAAATGATGAGCAGGATGATTTCAGAAAAACCTGGGACTTACATGAACTGATGCAAAGTGAAGTGAGAAGAACCAGGAGAACACTGTACACAGTAACAGCAACATTGTAACAATGATCAGTGAATGACTTACAATGATCCAAGACAATAAATGATCCAAACACCATCCAGCTCTAGAGAAAGAACTGATGGAGTCTGAATGCAAAGTGAAGCATACTGTCTTTCACTTACTTTAATTTTTCATACTTTTTGTCTGTTTTTTTCTTTCACAACATGACTAATATAGAAATATGTTTTGCATGATTGCATATGAATAACCTATATCAAATTGTTTAACATTTCAAGGCAGGGGAAGAAAGGGAGGGAAGGAAAGAATTTGGAACTCATTTTTTAAATGAATGTTAAAAAGTTTTTTACATGTAATCATAAAAAATAAAATATTATCCAAAAAATAAAATAAAAAATATGCAGCTTACTAATAGGTATGAAGTTCTCTTTGTAAACGGTGGGGAGACCTGAACTCTCTGAGAAATAATAATGCTATTGATAACCATAATAGTAAAAATATTAATAAACATGTATTTTATATAGTGCTTTCATGTTTGCCAAACACTTTACATTTAATCGTCTTAACTCTTTCAAGTAGGTTCTACTATTCCTCCCATTATACAGGAAATGAAACCGTATCTAAGGGAGATTAAGTCACAGGACCCTGGGCAAATGTCCATTTTCTGCTTTGCATGCACACTTTTAGCACAAGCTTGGCTAAAACCATCCTCTTCCTCATTTCTTGCAGCACAATAATATCCCAACACATTCATATACCATATTTTTTTCAGCCAGTCCCCAGCTGATGGACATCCTCTCCATTTCTAGTTTTTTACCGTGGTGAAAAGAGCTACTTTAAAAGTCTTGTCAACTCTTTAAACCAACCATCCCATTCTTGGTGATTCATGGGGGAACGAATGGTAGAAAGAATTTATAAAGGTTTATGAAGGATTATGAAGTTCTGGGCAAAGAACTGAATACCTTCGAGGGCCATAAATGGTGTTTTCTTCGCTAGTGCCGAGGGAAGATTGGGGAGTTGGAAAAGAAAGGCAAATGTGAGTTAGAAGAAGCAGCAGGAAAGGGAAGCTTTAACACACCGGAGAAGAGTCAGGATCCAAAAGAGATCTCAAAAGCCTGCAACAGTAGCTCAAATGTAATAATAAAAACAATAACCTTGATGTTACCAATGACAACAGTAACAGTAACAGCCAGCATTTATCTGAGGTCTGTGAACCGCTTTACAAACATCGCCTCATTTATCCCCTCAAAGACTCTGGAAGGTAGATGCGATTATTATCGTTTTCATTTTACAGATGGGGAAACTGAGGCTGGCAGTGTTTAAGTGACTTGCCCATGATATAGTAGTAGAGAGTAGGTTACAGATATAGGAACAGCTAGGTGGTGCAATAGTGCATAGAGCGCCAGGTCTGGAATTGGGATGAACCTGTTTCCCCGAGTTTAAATCTGGTCTCAGACATGTAGTAGGACCCTGGGCAAGTCACTTCACCCTGTTTGCCTCAGTTTCCTCATCTGTAAAATGGGGGGAGAAGGACTTGGCTAACCACTCCTGTATCTTTGCCAAGAAAACCCCAAATGGGGTCATGAAAAGCTGGACCCAACTCAAAAACGACTGAACAAGGTTACAGATTTAAGAAGACAAGAATTTAAGTCCTGCCCCTGATATATCATTTGTGTAGGTTTGGTAAAGTCACCATCTCAGACTCCAGGCAACTCTCTTAGGCTATAAATTAGACTATTGCCAATCTCTATCAGTGGAAGGGGTTTCTAGGAAGGGACTTGCATATCTGGACCATGGCTTAAATTTAAAAAAAGGGGGGGGGGTTTCTTTGTCATGGATGGAGTCTACCCATTTCAGTGATCAAGATAGCTTTAAAGCAGAAAGGGAGGAGGAAGGAAGGAGACAGGTCACCTATAATTCCCAAGTGTCCTACTATGAAGAGGGGCAGAAGGATGGCTGAAATCCAGGCAGGGGTATGAACTGAAGAAAGATACAAACTTAACTCAGTCCTTGTAAACCCTATTTGATACTGGAGAAGTCATTTCACCTCAGTTTCCTTGGTTGTAAATGTAGGACTACACAATCTCTCTCCTATAATGATATGGCATCCCTTGGTATACATGCACCACAGAAGGATAGAAAAATACGTGAGGAAAGCCTTCTAGAAACACTACACTTTGACAGCACAATTGCTCTACTAAGTAGAAAGCCAGTTCCTTGACTTTCACTCTCCTTTCAAGACAAACAAGATCCTCCACTCTCTGTTTTGTGGAGGCGTTGTAAGAGACTGACTCTTGATTCCAAAAACCTGGTTTCAAATTCTGCCTCTGATGTTACCTGTGAGACCTTGGACTTAGCCACGATGGATTCGAGGGATCTGTGAAATAAAGGGGTGGTCACTCTAGATGGCTTCTGAGGCCCCTTCCAACTTTATGAGTCTGTGATCTCCTGCCTCTCCCTGCTGCTTCCTGCACCCACAGCTCAGCTGCCCTGGCTTCCTTACTGCGTTCAGTGTTTTGTTTAGTCATCGTGGCCACAATTAAGTGACTGATGTTAACCCAGAAATGCCATATGGTAAAAGTGTGGTCTCTTCATGAACTACAGTTGAATATCCTAGCATTATGATATGATTAGGAGGTTTTGCAGCATTCCTGATGGGACCCCCCTGGCTTCTCAAAAGTTGGGTGTGGGGCCATGTGTCCACAGGGATGCTCAAGCCACCATGTTGGGCAGAGCATGCTTGTTTCCCATACTTGGAGTGAGAAAGGAGCCTGACAGTCCCTAGTGGCAGCCTGGGAGGAAGTGCAGCCTTACTAGGTATAAAAGACCCAGACTGTAGGACAGAGGAAAGAAGGAATAAAAATAGAAAGACAACTCAGGGGCAAAGTTGTCCCAGGGAGAAGGATTGTCTGGTGGAATGAGAATTGTTTTAGAGTCAGAGCCTTGGTTCAGATCCTGCCTGCGTGACCTTGGGCCTCAGTTTGCTCATCTGTAAAGTGGGGTGTGGGCTTAGCTGAGGTCCCTTTTAGTTCTGTGGGAGATGCTATGATCCCAAGTCACATGACCTCTCCTGGATTCAGTTTCATCACTAATTAGATGAGGGTTGGGGGGGTAGACAGTAGGGAAGGGAATAAACATTTTTGAAGTGCCTCCTATGGACCAGGCACTGTATTAAATGTTTTGTTTTGACAAATATTATCTTATATGATTCTCACAACAACCTTGTGAGGTAGGTGCTATTATAACCCCCATTTTAGAGCTGGGTAAACTGAGGCAGATAGAGGTGACATGTCTTGCCCAGGGTTACACAGCTAGTAAGGGTTGGAGACTGGATTGAAGCTTGGATTCTTTTGGAAGCCATGACTCCTCCAGCTGCCTCTGGTTCTCGGGCTACATGGTTTGTGATTCTATGACCAGAAAGTTTTTATGAAATGCAAATAATCAATAAAATAATAGGTAACAGGTGGGAATTCTAAAGGCTGCAGGAGCTTGGGGAGCAATTCTGATAAGGAAAGAGGGATGACTGAGCCTCAGCTGATTGCTTACAGGGGGTGGGGAAGTCAAGGAAGGAGCTAGAGAAAGGGGAGGCACACAGTGTGGTCCAGTCTCCAGGGAACCTGAGATGACCATGAAAGCCTCCACCCTGGTCCAACTACTTTTGGAGTTCTGGGTTCCATTCTTGTTGTCCTCCATGAGAGGGACATCAATAAGGTGCAGAATATCTAGAGAAGGCAACTGGGATGGTCGAGATCCTGAGGACTGCTGGAGGCCATCAGGGATGGTTAGTCTTGGAGAAGTGAAGACTGGGGAAAGAGGGGCCTAATTGTCATCTTCCTGTATTTAAAGAGGAAATAAAGGACTCTGTGGTTGGCCCCAGGGGGTAGAACAGCCATGATATGTGGAAGTTACAAAGAAGTAGACTGAGACTTGTAGAAACTCTTCCCTAATCGTGAGCAGTGTCCCCAAGTGGAGTGGGCTGCCCCAAGAGGCAGCGGATGCCCCTTTATTAGCAGGCTAGCAGGCGGCCGCCAGATCCTGAATGGGCATTGGAGTCTATCATGCCCTTGGGATCATGAGCTGTCTAGCCTCTGACACTCTCAGCTGGGTGATCTTGGGCATTGGTGGAGGAAGTTTTCCCATTATGGAGTTCTTCCTATCAATGAGATCTCAGGGCCAGTGCTTGTCCTGTCCTCTGCCTGGGTCAGAGCTCTCTCCTGTTTACCACGTTAATTGGCACAGCTGGCTTTTTGATTCTCCCTGCTAAGAAGCCAGATCTGAAAAATGATTCTGTAGATTAGTTTCTAGCGACCCAGTCATTCAGGAATGCTCCATGTGGAAATTCCTGAGGGCCCCGAACTCAGATACAAAGAACGTTCCTGTGAGGGTTCAGTGACACCTTTGGAAAATTATTTAAGAACTCTACCTAGGTCATGGCGTACCTGCTGACATTGGCAATCATCGGCTACAGGAGATCACGGCCCAATCTCCCGCCTGCCCTTGAGCACAGGGGCAGGATTCAGAATCTTTGCCATAGGTGGGCATGTTGTTCACTTAGAAATTTCGCCTGATGCTTCTCCAGATAATAATCTCTCCCATCCACATTCCCACAGCTTCTGTGGGTGCCTGGGGGAAGGGAAGGCCCACACACAGAGCAAGAGACTGGCCAGGAAGAATTTCACAGGCTGCTTTTGGTGGACAGTAACTACTTGGCTCCCACATCAGAGATGTTACCACATCAGTGAACTCACTGATAACTTTTTTCTTTTTGGTAAGTCTCCCTCTTACCTCCAAATCAAACCATGATCTTAGGGTGCTGGAGATTGCCTTCCAAGACTTGATAGGTGGGAGTCAATTTATGTTCCTCATAAGATGTTAAACCAGAAACCCTGGTTAGGGCAGAGACACTCAGATCATAGATGTAGGGCTTGAAGAGATTTAAAGGGCATCTAGGGATGGGATCACAGATTTAAATCTGAAGAGAACCTTGTAGGACACCAGGTCCAACCCTCTCATTTTACAGACAAGGAAAGAGTCTAAATAGATGAAGTTACCTAGATTCACACAGCTAGTCAATGTCTGAGGCAGGATTTGAATCCAAATCTTCCTGACTGCAGGACCAGTACCTACAAAGCTGCCTACCAGTGCCACCACACCATGCCATACAAATAACAACTTATTTTACAGAATTGGAAACTGAGCCTCCAAGAGGTTGGGTGGCTTGCTCATGATCACAGAGATAGTAAATATCAGAGGCAAAAGAGATCTGAGCCTCTAAGTTGCAAGAGCAAGCCTTTCTCTGCTTTGTCATACTGCATCCCCTGGAGACCAGCTCAAGCTTTACTCCAGCCTTTGATCTCTGAACCCAACTATAGTACTTGGGGCATTTCACCCTGCAGGTGAAATCTGATTTTTTGCTTCTAAGAGGAGAAGTTTCCTAAGATTTTAAATGAGGCTCATAAAGGTTTTGGGGGACAACAAATGGCTCTTATGAAATACACTGATGACTTCAATATAAATTAGTCAGGAGATAGATTGATTTTTGCTTAAATACATAGAGTAGGAGATTAGGGGAGGTTAGAAATTAAGGGGCAAACTTGCTTGGGGTCAATGCCATATTTGAGGAAGAATTAGGAAACCAAATGAACCAGTCACTCCCCATTTCTGGCTGACTTAGAAAGACTCCCTCTTGTCCTAAGGGAGGGGACCTGCAGTAGCACTGCCAGTCTAGGGGTTGTTTGGGACAGTGAAGATGACTAAGGTGGTGTCCTCTGTTCTAGGCTCTTGACTATCTTGGCTGCTCTACAACTTTGGTTTTTGGTTCTTCTGATATGGATTTGGCCTTGGGAGATACTGAGTCATGTGATTATAATTCAAAGGAGATGAATTTGTACACCAGGTTTGGGAGAACAGTGAGGACTTTACCCTGAGAATTAGAGTGAGTAGATTAGTGTGATTTCAGGGACATTAGGAAGGCCATCCATCTGGCACGCTGCCCCCTCTCAGAATTTCACATGACAACTCTTCAAATATGTGAATATAGGTATCATGGCATCCCCGCCTTAGATCTTTACACTGCCAGGTGTTTCTTTAACTGATCCTCAGATGGCATGAACTCCAGGCTCTTCAAGCTGCCTGGGTAGCACCCCAGTGGATAGAGAACTGAGTCTGGAGTCAGGAAGACCAGAGTTCAAATGCAGCTTCAGACACTTACAAGCTGTATGACCCTGGGCAGCTCCTTACCTCTGCCTCCAGGTTCCTCTCTTCCTTCAAGATTCAGCTCATCTACCATCTTCTATGTGAAACCTTTCCAGATCCCCCAAATACTAGTGCCCTCTCTCTCAACCTACCATGTATTTAACCACTTTGGTATGTATTTGTATTTTCACACTTTATGCTTATATTTTATATTTATCAACTTTATGGTTATATTTTATATTACCTTTATTTTTATTTATATTAACTTTATATTTATAGTTTTAGATATCCTTGTGGTCTCTCCTATTAGAATGTAAGGTCATTGTAATTGGGGATTGTTTGAGCCTTGGTACTTATAGATGAGTGCCCAGCACAGGGCCAGCCACATAGGAAGTCACTGATAGGCACTGGTTGATGGACTTCTATTCGAAGCCACAGAAGCACAGATTCTTGGCACCTCAGTGGTCATCTATTCCAACTGATGCTTGAATAAGACCTCCCTCTACCATATCGCTGACAGGCAGCCATCTAGTCTCATCTTGAAAGCCTGTGTGGGTGGGGGTACACCTATTACCCCTTCAAACAGCCCATTCTCCTTAAAGACACCTAGAATCATCCTTCTGTCACAGCCTGAACTGCTTCTGCTATTTGACTCCTCGTTCTGTCCCCTTGGGGTCAAAGAGAATGAGCTTAATCCCTTTCCCACTAGACAACCCTTCAAATACTTGAAGACAGTTATCATGTTCCTCATAAGTCCTCTTTACTCAAGGCAAAGCATCCCCACTTCCTTCTGTCCTTTGTGGACAAGCAGAACACTTCCTAATCCCTTTTACATATGACTGCCCTTGTCAATTCTACCAGGATTTCTAATTTCTTTGCTTCTTTATCCTTCACAGAAGACTTTGGTGTAAGAACCACATTATCTTCACGATGGCTCTGTTTCTGAGACTCATCACAGACACTGCAGGGTGCCATGACAAGTATCCCACCTAACAATGTCTATTGTTGCCCTTAGACCCCTCATGAAACAAACCCCAGTAACTTCTTTGTGTATCTCTTGGAAGAGAGCCTGTAAAGCTCTCCTGTATAGCTGCAAATATTTTATGTCACGTCTCAGAAACTTACTATAGGAATAGCTTTTACTTTAATCTCAGTTTCTACTCCTGTCAAAATCCATCTGTAAAAGTATTATCATCTCATTTGGTTCTCATAACAACAGGTAACCAGCCTCCCACAGTTGGGAGTACCAAACAAGATAATATAAACATTAGCTAGGATGATAAGGAGGAAGAGGAGAGTAGGGTTAAAATCATCACTCCCGTGACACACTCATCAGGTGAGAAAACCTCTTGATTATTCACAAGGTGTGAACAAGTTCTGGATGACTCCCTAGGTGAAGGAGGAAGTCTGTTTGGATTGGTTGATAATGTCCTGTGATATCAGGCAATAACTGGAATAAAACATGTGACTAAGTGCTAAGCTAAGAGATAACTTTCCATTGATATGCTTCAGTTGCTTGGGAGTAGAAGGAGAAGAATATCTCATCCTCAATCTTCTTCCTTGACCTTTGACCAGAGGAAGACCTTAAGAGCTTGGAAGGGTCCAGCAGGTTGGGAGTTTTCCATGGATGTCCTTTTGATGTTTCTGGGACTCATGTAGTGTTTGCACTGAGAGGTGAAAAAAGCCTGGATGGGCGAAGAAAAGCAGATTCAAGGATCTACAAGGAGTCCAGATGGAAAGCTTTACCCACATACTTTTTACCTTTACACCCCACCTGAAGTTACCATCTCAGGGACTCCCACCCAAATCTGCCAAGGGCTCTTTGTTACTCTTTTGACACATGAATTCTAAGCTTGAACCTACTTCCTTCTGGACTTTGTATTGATGAGAAAACATGTCATAGGTATTTCGGGGGGAATATTTTGCACAAACTGTTTTTTGTGACTGTTTGTTTTTTCCTATATCACCTTAGTAAATGCTCCTTTCCCAGTGTTAATTCAGTACAGTTGACTAATTGACATAGATAATTACTGAGTAAAGTACACTGGTAAGACTTGACTTATCACACTAAAAGAAACTCCCTAATCTCTCAGGCTACCCCTACACTCTAGGGGGACACGTCCATCTGACAATTTGTCTTCCCCTAAGACTATTCCTCATCTATGTTGTTAGGTCCCTTCCAAAGCATGACCTTGTGATTTGCTCCTTTTGTGTTCCCAATTTTCTTGCCTCTCCCCCTTCAGGAGAGTTATTAGACATTTCAATAACTTACTATAAGCTTCTTTTGCCCAAAAAGGAGTATTAAGTGTTAGATAGTATTGTTATAATTACAGATTATTATATATTAACATAATGCATAACATCTACATATATTATTATTAGATATTATTGTTATTACTAATGATAATTAGCATTTATATGGAACTTTAAGTTTGCATTAATATTACTTAAAATGTTCTGGTATTTCATTATATGTTATTTTCAACACAAGAAAAACCAATTCACTGAAGAATATATGTTACCCAAACTGTGATAATCATTGGATTATCTATGTATATTTCTTAGGTACTATAGGAAAAAAGTGAGCTGGATGCCTTTGGGTTAATCAAGCAATACTTTTGATGAACCAAGCTGCTGACCATCAGTATTCTTTCAGCAATGCTTTATGAGTACAACTCGCTGAATACTCAAGCTCAAAATCATCAAAATTGCACATGACTCAGCCAGCAATGGATAGACAAATGGTGGGCATAAGTTGGCTTCAGCTTACTTGTACTGGTGACTTGTGAGCAAACACTGGCATCAAAAACACCATCAAGGAGTGCACAACTGGGAAAGGAGATGGGATGGTTATGTATGGAGGATAAGGGATAAGCAGATGGACTGCCTCAGGGAGGCTTTGCTAGCCATGAAATATTAAAAGACCCAGAGGAAGGCCTTTAGCACATTGGGTAGAACTTCTATGGATGACAGAGGGGAAAACATGGACAGCAAATCACACAGGATGAGAAGATAAACTTGGGTTGTCATTTACATTGGCAGAAAATCCACAAGGACAAGATACGAGACCCAGAGAAGTATTGACATTTACTGTTCAGAATTTTTTTCCTATAAATTTAAATAAACAAATCTATCTCCTTTGTTTCTAGAAATCTCTTCCATTTGAGAGAAGACCTTAACTGCCCTTCACATTTGTAATAACTATATTATTCCATTTTTTCTTTCTACTTTTAATTGTTTATTAATATTAATTCAGTTGGAGTTTATTATAGTAAATGCTGTGAGGTCTGTACACTTTCTCTCCCTCTCCATCTCTCATATACCATTCAGTTTTCTGAATGACATTTGTTGAACAAAGATTCCTTTCTTCATTGTTTAATGTCCCTATGATTATTATTCACAGGATCATGATCTCAGAGCTGAAAGGGATCTTAGAGGCCATTTAGCTTACCCTCTTATTTTAGAGATGAAGAACTAAGAACCAGAGAAGGGAAGTGATTTATCCAAGGTCACTGTGGAATTTTATTGTCCACTGATTTATTTTTCTGTTCTTCTACAGGATCACATAGTTTTGATAAACACTATTGTATATAACATGCTATAAAATGTGGTAAGGCTGAACACTCACCACATCTCTCTTTTCTCCCCTGAAAAGTAACTCCTAACATTTTGGGGTGTTTGTTTTGTTTAAATTTCAATATTGTTTTATTTAGTTCTATAAAATAACACACTGGCATTTTTGTTGATGGTTAAATTTATGGGTAAATTTAGGAAATGTTGACATTTTATTGCATTCATGTATTCTATTCAGATATACAGGGACAACACATGCTCATTTCTTTTATTTCTTTCATCATAGTCTTGTTACAAAGGTCTAGGGCATGTCTTAGTAAAATATTTAGATATTTGATGCTGTGGTTGCTATTATAAATGGTACCTCTTATTGAATATGCTTGGTCTTTATTGTCAGATACCTGTGCTAAAATGAAGATGATTTTTGTGACTTTACTTACCTCCTGTTTCCTCAATGAACTTATTAATCATTTAATTTTTTGTTTGTTGTTTAGGCCTCTAGAATTTCTAGCTATACTATCATCTTATTTGCAATAAGAAGGCTTTTTGTCTCTTTTGAAAACCATTTTAATTTCTTTTTTTGGTCTTATTATAATTACAAGATTTTTTAAAAATGTTGTTAAATAGAATCAGTGAAAGTATACAATCTTGGTTTCCTCTCTTTTTAATGGGAAAATATTAACTGTTTCTTCATTATAATTGTAGCATCCTCTCCACCACTAACTCTCACACTTATGGATTGTGATCCCCTAAAGAGGTGGCTACAATTTTGAGTTCTAAGAATAACTCTTGTGGGTAGCAACACTCCTAACATTTAGTTGAAACTCTGTGTTCTGTGCAAAGCATTTTTCTCTCTCCCGCTTTGCACTGTCAAAATGGCAGAGATAGTGGGGGGCGGGGACCAAAAACAACAAACCAAAACCCTTGTAACAGACATGTAAACACCTCTTTGCCAGGAAGTGGGTAGCAACCTTCATCAATGGTCCTTTGGAATTATGGTATATCATTAATTACATAATTATGGTATATCAATATAGCATATCATTAATTACACAATGTTCTTGAGTCAGTTGATTTTATTTACAGTATGTTCTTACTATATACATTGTTCTCTTGGTTCTGCTTACTTCACTGTGTATCAGTGAATACAAGTCTTATCAGGTTTCTCTGAATTTCTCATTATTTCTTACAGTGCAATTGACAATCCCAGATATTCAAACAATGTCACATTGATGGCAGAAAGTAAAGAAGAATTAAGAAGTTGTTTGATGAGAGTGAAAGAGCAAAATGTAAGGGCTGACTTGAAGCTTAAAAAAATAAGATCTTGGCAACTGATCCCCTCACTTCTTGGCAAATAAAGGTAAAAGAAATGAATAATTTAGGGGTATAATTTCAGTTTGCATTTTGTAATTGATGGATCAATTCACAGGTCCATCAAGAGTACATTAATGCGCCCATTTTCCTGTAGATTCTGTGACAATTGTCACTTTATCATCTTTGCCAATTTGAGGGTTATGAGGTGGAACCTTAGAGTCACTTTAATTTCATTTCTCTAATTATTAGTGATTTGAATTTTTTAACATGGTTGATAGCTTGGATTTCTTTCCTCAAGACTGTTTATATTTATCCATTGACTACTTTTCTATAATAACAGGAAATATTCTTTTCTTCTATATTTGAATCAGTTCCTAATATATTTTAAATTTTATCAGAGAAACATTCAGCAAGTAATTTTCCCCAGTTAACTGTTTCCCTTCTAATTTTAACTGAATTGGATATCCCCCTCCCCAAGTCTTTTAAATTTTAGTTCTTGCTGGTCCTTTCTATGCCTTATTTTGTTATGAAGTCTTACCTTATCTTTAGCTGCAAGAAGTATTTCCTTCCTTGTTTCTATAATTTGCTTTTGGATTTAAAAAAAATACCCAAATCATGTATCTATTTGAAGCTTGTCTTATGAGGTATTTGATGTGAGTCTATACCTAATTTCAGACTGCTTTCCAGTTTCCTCAGAAGTTTGTTTTGAATAATGAATACTTACCTATGGACCTTTAGTCTTTGAATTCATTAAACACTGTTCTACTGTGTTCATTTTCTTCAGTACGTTTTGTACTTAATGTGTTCCACTGGCCAACTTCATTTTTTTTAACCTGAACTAAATCATTTTGATGATTATTACTTTGTAGTATATTTTAAGATCTTGTACTGCTAGGCTCCCTTCTCCTCCAGCTTTTTTTTTTCAAATTGTTTCCCTTGAGATTCTTGACCTTTTGTTCTTTCATATTGATTTTTATTATTTTTCTACCTCTATAAAATAATCCTTGGTAGTTGGATTTCTATGGCACTGAAAAAGCACATTGACTTGGGAAGTATTATTTTATTATGTTGGCATGACCTACCCATGGGCAGTTAATATTTCTTCAGTTATTTAGGTCTGTCTTTACTTAAAATAGTGTTTTGTAGTTGAATTCATATAGTTCCTGGGAATGTCTTGTTAGATAGATTCACAAATACTTGATACATTTTGAATCTATTTGAAATGGGGTTTCTCTTTCTATCACTTTTTCCTCATTATTATTGGTAATACACAGAAATGCTGATGACTTATGTGGGTTCATTTTATATCCCACAAAGCTTTTGAAGTTATTGTTTCATTATTTAAGTTTGAACTGCATATTTCCATTGGGCTGGAACCAATGACCATATTTTGCATAATTATAACATCAAATAGTATAGCTTCAAATACACGTGGTCACTTCAGAGCATTTGTTACTCTCACTAATCGGGACCTAGCTCTGGAGTGTAGTTATCTTTCAGACAAACTATAGATATAGTTTATGCAGATAGTGAGGAATTGGTCCAGAATCAGGCCCATCGATTTAGAGGTGAAAGGGACTTTAGAAGCCTCATCACCTAATTGCCTCATTTTACAGATGGAGAAACTGAGGCCCAGTGGGGTTAAGTAATATTCCCAAATTTGAAGCCAGGTTCTGAGTCTAAAACCAGTAAGCTTTCCCCCCATACTATACCACTTCACTTCCAATTTATTCATCACCTTTTAAAGCATTTATTGTGTGTACTATACTGTGATGGACCCTGGGGGATGGAGGTACAAAGATAAATAGAACACAATGCCTGTCCTCATGAAACTTAGAATTTTGATCTCTGAGGTTATTCCAACTTGAAGATTCTGTTATTCTATTATGCAATGGGCAGCTATGTGGTACAGTGAATAGAGGACTGGGCTTGGAAAAGCAGGAAAATTCATCCTCCTCAGTTCAAGCCCAACCTCAGACACTTGGTAGCTGTGTGACCCTGGGCAAATCACTTCACTCTATATGCCTCAGTTTCCTCATCTGCAAAATGAGCTGGAGAAGGAAATGGCAAGCCATTCTGGTATCTCTGACAAGAAATACCCAAAATGGGGTCACAAAGAGTTGGCCATGACTGAAACAACTAAACATTATATGATGGGCTACAAGCAGGTCTCCTTGTCTCCAAATATTTGTCCTATGCTCTGCCATAGGACCTGAATTTCCAATGTGAGAGTGTCATTCTTTTGGCTTCAATGTCCTTCCTTCAGTTTCCCTTCCCCTACCTTGGGGTACATATTCAATCCCTCATGCCTCAGGGTGAAGGGAATGACCAGATGTTTCTCTTTAATGACAGGATGGATGTAGGCTCAGCAAGAGGGCCTTGGGCTCCAGGATGAGGTGCTAGATGAATGAGAGGGTGGTGCTAAAAGGGATTGGAACCTAAGAAGGGAGGTCCATAAAGTTAGCATAATTGCTAGGAAAGGAAAGTTGCTCTCTGTTGGGGCTAAAATAAACTGACTTCCACTTTGCCTTGAAACCTTTCAGATTTATTTCTTCTGACCCAGTAAAATGAAATTTCACTATAATAGATCATTCCTTTGGGTTCAGTAAAATGCAAATAATTCTGAAGGGCTGTGCTTTAAGCCTTTATGACTAATAATTTTGCTAGATATTCGATTTGTAGACTGCTGAGAGTAGGGCCCTGTAGGAATGGGACATGAGATAATAACAAAGGGGGACAGATTGAGTGATGTGAGGTTGGGATCAGGGGGAGAGGTAAAAGTAGTATGGAAAAAGCAGATAAAAGAATGTCAGAGATAAACTTTGCATACATTTGCAGAGATCTATCCCTGATGTCAGTTATCTAGGTCCCTAAGCCATGAATCATATCCTGGGAAACAACAAAAAGGAAAATAGAAATAAAAGAACAGTATTTCTAGAGATCTCAGATTATTATAAAGCAGTGATTGTAAAAAGTATTTGGTCCTGGTAAAAAAATAGTCAAGTAAATCCATGGAATGAACACCACAAGGAAGAGTCCGAAAGAATGTAACTCAATAACACAGTTTTGCTAAACTCCTAAAACATAAATTATATGGGAAAGAACACCCCATTTACAGGGATTTTGGGGGAAAATTAGAAAGTTTTCTGGTCAAAATTAGGTTTAGACCATCCTCTTATGCCATATACCATAATAAACTCAAAATGGAATTCTTAGCCAAATGAGAGAGATAATCCTCTGAAAAGGATGACACTGAAAAGCTGTTGCATAAACAAAATTAATGCAACTAGGATTAAGAAGGGAAGTGATTGATTAGAGAAAAAATGTGGAGTTAAATATCTCTGATAAGGGTCTGATGTCCAAGAATCACAAGTAAATGATACATACACACAAACACATATATAACATGCAAACATATATGTGTAATATAGTTCTTTATGCACATGTGTATATGTAAGTATGGAGCCAAAAGCCATCCCTCAATAGGTAAGTCATCAGAAATATGAACAAAATTCTCAAAACAATTGTCTAACCATATAAAAATTACTTCAAATCATTAATAAGGAGAAAAATATAAATCAAAGGACTTCAGAGGTTTCTCTTCACACCCAGTAACAAGGATAACAAAAGATGGGAACAGTCAATGTTGGAAGAGTGCTGGATAGACATACTAATGCATTGTTAGTGGAGCTGTGAAATAGTCCAATAATTATGTAAAATTATTTGTAATTATGCTAATAAAGTGATAAAAATGTCCAAACCCTTTGACCCAGAGATACCACTGCTAGGTGTATGGCCAAGAAATACAACGCTAAAAAGAAAGGCACCATATACACCAAAATATTTATAGCACTAGTTTTTAAAGTAGCAAAGAACAAAGTTAGGTACCCATAGACTGGAGTCTGGCTAAATCAACAATGGTACATGCATATAATGGAATATTATTGATCTGTAAGAGATGATGAATATGATGAATCAGATGGGAAGATGTGAACCAAAGCAAAATCAGCAGAACCTGAAAGACTAGACATATAAATATATATTCAACATATCTGTATGTAACAATGTAAATAGAAACAAGAATAACAAATCAATCAGAACTGAATATATTCAAATTATAATGACCTAAAAGAAGAAATATAAGAAAACATACCCCTCTCCATCCCCCCACTTCTTTGTAGAGATGGAACACTGTTGGCAATGTGTTGGTTAGTTTGGCTGAATTCTCTTTGTTTTTTTTTAATCTCCTCTTTATTTTTTGTTATAAGAGATAACTCTCTGGGAGTGGCAGGAAGAAGAATGTATTGGAAATATACATGATTTAAAGACAAAATACATAAATAACATCCATTTTGTGAGAAAAGGCATGTATTTAGGACTTAAAATGTGTCAGACTCTGTACTAAGCAATGGGGGAATGCTAAGAGTCCTTGTTCCCAAAGAGTTTACATTCTCCTTGGAGGAGACAACACCAAGTTGTCCAACAGACGGTTGGGCTAGATGGCCTTAGAGGTCCTTCCAGCTCTAGAGCTTATTCTCTCTAAGTAGAGTAGAAAGGATATAGCCTTAAGGAGAAAACCTAGTCTCTACATTCTTGAACCAGTAGCGACTTCTCACCCTACTTCATCACTACTTCCCCATTCCTGAATTCTCATCCCCAGGGTAGTCCCCTGTGGGAGGGATGGTCTAGTCTGCCATCCCCAGAGTAGCCCCCTGTGGGAGGGATGGTCCAGCCTGCCATCCCCAGAGTAGCCCCCTGTGGGAGGGATGATCCAGCCTCTCATCCCCAGAGTAGCCCCCTGTGGGAGGGATGGTTTAGCCTGCCATCCCCAGAGTAGACCCCTGTGGGAGGGATGGTCTAGACTGCCATCCCCAGAGTAGCCCCCTGTGGGAGGGATGGTTTAGCCTGCCATCCCCAGAGTAGACCCCTGTGGGAGGGATGGTCTAGACTGCCATCCCCAGAGTAGACCCCTGTGGGAGGGATGGTCTAGCCTGCTATCACATCTGCCTCCCTGTCAGTTTCAGAAGTTTCTCACAGAGTTGTCTTAATAGTGACATTTGGTAGATGGGATCTTAAAGCAATTTGCTGCCGATCATCACCACTTGCAGCAAGGTCAACCTCTCTTTCTTCAATCTGCATGCTACCTTTTTGACTGACCAGACTTTGGCTTAGCTCCATCCCTGCCCTAGGGTTCCGATGCTTGGATTCCATTGACCACGGCCCTAAGGAAACATATCATCACCCTTTGCCTTTGGTACCCTCTGAATTATGTTTGGCTTTGATCAGACACCCAGTTCTGGATTCATGGTGCCATAGCCCTTCAGATAGGAGAGGTCATTATCTAAGACTTCTGGCCACCCAGCTCCTGGGTAGGCTTATGCTGAACAGGACAAGGAAGAAGAGAAAGGAAGAAAGGGAAGGTGGAGGCTCCTATTTTCAGGAATTTCTGGAAAATAGTAATTAAGAACTCTGAGCCATCATCTCACATATTAGGATAAGGAAAAGATGGCATATGGAATCATGGAATCAATGGATCATAAACTCATAGAACACGGATTGTGAGAGATGGAAAGTACCTTAGTGGTTGGCACCTAGTAGGGAGTTAATAAATGCTTGTTGGTTGATTTATGAAACAAATGTGGAAACTGAGGCCTGGAAGGGGAAGTGATGTACTCAACTTACACAATAAATTAATGGAGGATAATTATGAATTGCAGTCCCTTTGTGTCAACCACAATTTTGGTGACTCTATACTTGTGGAAAACAAAACTGAAAACATCCCCCCTCCAAAGAAACAAAACAAACCCCAAACCCAAACTTTCCAAGGTGTACATCTCAGTGACTAGTGACTCCAATTTCCTTGGGTGAATTCAGAAAACTAAATGATTGGGCTCCAGGGCTTGGTCTGCAGAGGCCCCAAATGTCAGGTACCAATTTCCTGGCCATTGACTCCATTCCCACACCCTGAGCAGGGAACACCCTTTTTACAAGCTGGAATCCATTCAGTCTAATTCCCTAATACTTTTGTATTAATCAGCTCCTTTCATCTGTGGATCTCAAAGTGCCCTACAAACACTAATTAATTTTCATAGCAACCCCCAGAGGCAGCCAAGTCTTTTTATCCCTCCTTTACGGAGAGGCGGGGCAAGGTTATGAGCTCTGCTAAAGGCCACACAGCAAGCCCAAAGGGCGGCAGAGCTCAGAGTCAGGAACTTCTACGTCTGGGGACCTTCCCTTCTCATGCAGAAGGCCCCTGGGGGAGACCTGTCCGGGCTGAAGCTGGCTACTCTGCAATAACTCCATTGCAGACAGTGGAAAAGCAGGACAGGGTTACTCTGAAGCTTCCCAGGTCCTAAAGCTATGAATGCCAATACACCTATAAGCCCTTTCTTTATTTGCTGTTTTCAGACCTTACCCTTTCTAAAGTTTCTCTCTTTTGGGTGGGGGCTCATTCATGCTGTTTTGTTTCTGAGGATTTTTTGGACTCTAAAAGAATATTTGCTTTTATTTTATTTTTTCCAAATGTATCCTTCCCCCTTCCCTAACTCAAAGGCCATCCTTTGTAACAAAGAATAAAAAAGAGAGAGAAAAATAGTTCAGCATAACTAAGAGGAGCTGAATCTAACAGAATATGCTATTTCACAATCATGGTCCTTACTTTGGCTATTAAGGGAGGGAAGTCTATGCTCTTTTCTCCTCTTAGGGAGTGGGGGGATGACTTGTCATTCATCCATAATATGCCATACAGGCGTGTCCCACTTTATGCAACACACTCATCCCTGAGAAGTTGGTTGTAATCCAACATCGAAATCAAATACTATATTAAGCTCATCCCTGAAGAATCCTTTTGTAAAACAAATGATCCTTTATAATGGAAATGGCATATGTAGGATCATAGCTCTTGATCTGGGAGGCACCTGGGAGGCCATCTTGTTTAAGCCTGTCATTATACAGATAAGGAAACTGAGGCCTAGTCATACAGAGGCCAGAGAGGGACCCATGTCCTCTAACTCTGGAGCTTTTTCCACTGAATCACAAGGAGGCAAAGAAGAGGTGGTATGGGAGTCAGGAAGGCCTAGGTTCAAGACCTACACCTCAAGTCTCAACCTTCCTGGGCTCTGGGCAGTTCTGAGACTGAGGACAGCCCTCCTTTGAGGTCAGGAAGACCTGGGTTTGAATCCTGCTTCAGATGCTTTTGTGGCTGACCCACTTAATTTCTCTGCTTCTCTAGGATTCTCATTTATGGATGAATTCAGTCTGTGCCAGTGGAAGAAACTTCACCACCCAGAATCCCCTGCACTAATTAAATTGCCAGTATGAACCAAAAAGAAATAGGGGTGGGAGGATGCAGGGCTCAGTGTGATTCATGGGGGGAGGTAGAAAATTTAGATAAGACACAGTCTCTGCTCCCCTAGAGGTGGAGGTGGGGGAGGGAGATGGGACACTTAACCAGATAAATAATATTATGCAATATCCTGTCATCAGAGAAGTGAAAAGCAAATATTATATGAGATCCACACAGGGCTTTGGTCAACAGCTGTGCATAGAGGGGGGGGAGAACAGGGGACCCTATGGCCACAGCTGTGCATAGAGGGGGGAGCACAGGGCACCCTATGGCCACAGCTGTGCATGGCGGGGGAGAACAGGGGACCCTATGGCCACAGCTGTGCATAGAAGGGGGGAACACAGGGCATCCTATGGCCACAGCTGTGCATAGAGGGGGGAGCACAGGGCACCCTATGGCCACAGCTGTGCATGGAGGGGACAGCATGAGGGTACTGAGGTGGGGAAGCCTGGAAGGTACTGAGGAGGAAAGAAACCTGAAGACAAGCTTCATCCCAGGTTTCTGAATTTTGTCATCAGTCTCTGACCATGAGGGCCTGGACCTCTGCTGTTGTAATTTTCTGGGTGTGACCCTCACCACCATCTCTCCAGTGCCATAAAAATTTCTGTTGCCAGGCTCCCCTCCCCACAACCCAACCATGCTGGAGTTCATCTGAGGACTGAGATGCCTTTTAACTCCCTAGACATTTAGATCTGCCTGGGGAGGTGTGGAAGCACAGGGCTGGGGAGGAGGGGAGGAGAGGGAAGGGGTTAGCAGCCTCTTGGCCTTGTGTACTTTCTTCTCCCCTTTCCCCCGCCCCCTACCTCCCACAGTGGGGCTTCTAGGCAGTTATGGCTGGGAGGCACTCTGGAGTTCAGCTAGTTCAGTGCTTCCATTTTACAGAGGTGGTGACTGAGGCCCACAGAGGTCCCACACCAAGCAGCAGTGGAAAGGCAGTCAGTGCCCGGGTCCGTATTCCAGCCTGATGCTGGATCCTGGGGTCATAGATTTAGAGCTGAAAGGGTCATCGCATCCTCAGCAGCCTGGTATAGAGAGGCAGCCCTTTTTCTCCCTGAGCCTCAGTGTTCCCATCTGCAAAATGGATGATAGACTCTGAGGCCTCTTCTGGCTTGAAGTCTATGTGCCTGCATTAAGAGGCTGGACGAAAGGGAGATTCCTTCTTGAAATGGGTTAGAATCCATGTGTTTTGGCCTTTCTTTGTCTCCTTAGCACTGAGCACAGAGTCTGGCACACAGGAATAACAAATACTATTAAAAAGATGTGTGGACTGACTGACCAGATGGTCATACCGCTCCTGTCCTCTAAAATTTTGTGATTTTTGTGAAGTGACTTGATAAGGGCCAATTAGTTGGCCACTATTCAATTGTTATTATAATTTTTTTATATTTAAATATGTTATATATGTATTATCATTGTCAAAAGGTAGAAAAGGGCTTGGCAGTCATCATACCTCCCTGAACACACCCTATACCCTAGAGGTAGTAGTAGTAATGGTAGTAGTAGTAGTAATAGTAGTGGTGGTAGTAGTAGTAGTAGTGGTGGTAGTAGTAGTAGTAGTGGTGGTGGTTGTGGTAGTAGTAGTAGTAGTAGTAGTAGTAGTGGTGGTGGTAGTAGTAGTAGTGGTAGTAGTAGTAGTAGTAATAGTAATAGTAGTAGTAGTAGTGGTGGTGGTGGTGGTGATGGTGGTAGTAGTAGCAGTAGTAGTAGTAGTAGTAGCGGTAGTGGTGGTAGTAGCAGTAGTAGTAGTGGTGGTGGTGGTGGTGGTGGTAGTAGTAGTAGTGGTAGTAGTAGTAGTAATAATAGTAATAGTAGTAGTAGTAGTAGCAGTAGTAGTAGTAGTAGTGGTGGTGGTGGTAGTAGCAGTAGTAGTAGTGGTGGTGGTGGTGGTGGTGGTGGTGGTAGTAGTAGTAGTAGTAGTGGTGGTGGTGGTGGTGGTAGTAGCAGTAGTAGTAGTAGC
>CM053593.1:376374013-376397524 GCA_028646575.1 Pseudocheirus occidentalis
AGTGGTGGTGGTGGTAGTAGCAGTAGTAGTAGTGGTGGTGGTGGTGGTGGTGGTGATAGTAGCAGTAGCAGTAGTAGTGGTGGTGGTAGTAGTAGCAGTAGTAGTGGTGGTGGTGGTAGTAGCAGTAGTAGCAGTAGTAGTGGTGGTAGTGGTAGTAGTAGTGGTGGTAGTGGTGGTGGTAGTAGTAGCAGTAGTAGTGGTGGTGGTGGTAGTAGCAGTAGTAATAGCAGCAGTAGCCGCAGTAGTATTTTGAGAAGCACTGTATGTAGGTTATTTCCTTTGATTCCCACAACAACCCTGTAAGGTTGGGTTTATTGTCATCACTATATAGGGATGGCTAAAACAGTCTGAAAGAGGTCGAATGATTTGCCCAGGGTCACCCGGCTAGTTAGCGTTAGAGGCTGGATTTGAACTCAAGTCTGCCCTGACTTAAAGGCAGCATTCTACCCAACGTACTTCCTGCCTCTTTCTAGTGGTTAAGTGGCAGAGTTGAGATTTGAACCCAAGCCTTCTAACTCTAAATCTTGCAGTCAGGATGTTGATGGACTCTGGTGATGGTGGGGGTCACACGTGTGGGGATCAGACAGAAGAAGGAAACAAGAAAGGAAGGGAAAAGACAAGAGGAACTGAAGTTTGCTATAAAACAGCAGAGCAGACATTTATGAAGAGCACATTATCTGTCAGACACCAAGCTAATTAGGTGCTGGAGAAAGAGCAAAAAGAAGATTGTCACGGGATGGACAGCGGGGGCAAATTTCATTAAAAATTGTTTTTTTCCCCTTTGGCATCTATCTGTTCCTCTCCCTCCCCTCCCCCCCCCATTCTTCCTTTCTGTTCTTTCTTGTCTCTCTGAGCCTGTTTCTTGAGGGGGGGCAGCATCACCTTGTGCTGTCCTCTCCAGTGGGAGATCTATGGGTCACCTTGGGGAGGATGAAGCTCCTGTGCCTCCTCTGGTCCCCATGCTACTGGCAGTGAAAGCTGGCTTCCTGGTGGCATTGATGGAGGCTGCCCTGATCCCCAGCATGCCTTATTGTTAGGCTCTGCAGATCTGAAAAAGCAAGGTGTGAAAAAAAAAAAAACCCAACGCCCAGATCCCTGGCATTCTCAGAGGCCTCTGGAGCCAATCCTGTACATGCTAAAAACAGCAATTATGTGCAATATTATTAAAGACTGCAGGGTTTTAATTAACAATGGAATTACCTGGTGGTGGGAATTGGGGGGAGGGATGGAATAATAATGTATTGCTTGGGGGGGAGTTAATGGGCTGGAACTCCATCTCAGCCCTGACCTGCATTAGGCCTGAAGCATCTCTCTCAGAGCCTGCAAAGCCTGGAGAAGGGATGGGGCTTACCTTCCAAATCTCTAAAGAGCAGGCTTTACAGCTCTCTTGCCCTGAGGAATTGGGTTGTGGGGATATGAGGAGAGAGCCGAGAAGGGGGAAGCAGCCCAGGTGTGTGCCTTAAGAGTGCCTCTCTCATGCACACTCACATGAGTGTGTCTCTGGCAATAGTGACTGAGCATCCCGGTCCTTGGAGCGAGTCATGCTGGGTGAAATACAGAGAGAGTCCAACCTCAGAAAGCTGTGGGAAGCTAGGACTGGAAGGTCACCAGGTTTGGGGGTTATTAACTTAAGGTTCGCCAACTGATTTCAAGGGAGCCATGAACTTGGCTAGAAAAAATGGCCCCTCTCTTTTTGCGGACTTTATTTTCAGTTAGAAAACTGAATAGAAATATAGCATTTCCTTTAATTATTTAAAAACATGATTCTGATTGGTTTCACAGTAGTATCACAGGGGCCCGTGACACAAAAGAGCCCCCATCTCATTCGGTCAGTCACTGAGGCCAAGTTAGGAAGACACAGGTTTGATTTCTGCCTTAGAGACGTTGGCGAGCTGTGTGACCTTGGGTACAGAGGGGGAGGGGGTTATACAGCACCTACTATGTGTCAGAGGCACTCTTCTAAAAATTCTCTTATTTGATTCTCACAGCAACTTTACAAAAAAACCATTTAGTCTCTATGGGACTCAGTTTCCTTATTTGTAAAACATTCCAGTTCTGTCTGTGCTCCTACGGCTGAGTTTAACCCAATGGTTAAAAGGAAAGAGTGCTGGATCTGAAGTTGGAAGATCTGGGTTCTAACCTTGGTGCTGACATTTCCTGCCTGAAAGACCTTGCATAAGTCATTCACCTCGTGTGGCCTCACAAAATGAAAGGCTGGATTTGATGACCTCTAAGCTCCTCTCTGGCTCTCAGTCTATGGTCTCCCATTTTATAGAAAGTAAAACTGAGACCAGAAAGGAATAGCTTGTCCAGGGTTGCACAGAGAACTTGTGATAGACAGTTCTCATAGCCAGGTTTAGAATGGTGTTCCTGAGGCCACATAGCAGGTTTGCTCAGCAAAAAAAGATAATGTATAGTTGGTCCGGTCATTAGATTGGACTAAGGCAGGAAGGAGGATTAGGGCATTTCAGAAAAACAGTGAGCAATAAGGGTAGGAAATAGTGAGCAGTCACTTCAGTTCCCTGGGACTCAGTTTCCCCATCTGCAATGTCAAGGGGGAGATTCATTAATAGAGTGTATGATCAAGGTTCTTTGGCTAAAAGGGCCCTCAGAGGCCATCAAATCATGGTCTGGTGATCAAGGACTGTCAGGGATCTCCTGGGCCATCTAGTCCTACCCCTCTCCCCCATTGGTACAGATGTTCTTGTTTTTTTTTTGCTTTTTTTTTTTTTGCTTTTTGGAGGGCAGTTGGGCTTAAGTGACTTGCCCAAGGTCACACGGCTAGTTTTTTGTGTTAAGTGTCTGAGGCCAGATTTGAACTCAGGTACTCCTGACTCCAGGGCCGGAGCTCTATTCACTGCGCCACCTAGCCGCCCCTGGTACAGATGTTCTGAGCGAAGCCTTAGCAAGTTAAGTGATTTGTTCAAGGTCATACAGGTAGTGAGCACCAGAGGTAGCTTTTGGACCTAGGACCCCCAACTCCAGAGTCAGTGCTCTTTGACTTGTACCTTGCTGACCTCTGGAGGTCCTAGTGTGAGTCAATGATTCAGAAAGAAAAGATTTTTTTTAATTAACTCTGAATTAGCCACCAAAATTCAGTGTAGTCTGGGAACTTCGCTCATTCCCAAGGTATCCTGCCCAATGTGGAGATTACACGTGCAGACAAATCCATCTTTCCTGCTCCCTGAGCTGGCAATCTGAGGAAGAAGACTCTTGGAAGGCAGATGTAATAAAAGACATTTTGGGGAAATAATTTTAAATTGGGAGAACTTTTGTCTCTGGCAGTAAAGGTGAGTCCTCAGCTCAATCCGTGGGATTTATCTTATGGAAATAGTGTCATTAAACATGCAAATCTGAACCCTGAGCAAACAGCTTCAAGTTCTACTAAATGAGATGGAGAATTAAAAGCACTTGTCTGAGCTCAGAGATTATTGCTGGTGATAGGGAAAGATTGTATTTCTCTAAAAATGTAAATCACATTCCATTTTATTTTTGAAAAATTGCTAATACAATAAGCTTAAAGGAAGGGAACAAGCATTTATCAAGCTCTTACTATGTGCAGCATGCTGTGCTAGGTTCTTTATTGGATCTTTAAATTAAACCCTGGGAGGTAGGTGCTATTATTATCCCCCTTTTACAGTTGAGGAGACTGAGGAAGACAGAGGTGAAGTGACTTGTCCAGGATCACATGGCTAGTAAGTGTCCAAGGCCAGATTTGAACTAAGGTCTTCCTGATTCCAGACTTGACCTTCTGTGTACTATGCCACCAGTTACCTCTTGACATTGGTAGAGTCAATAAATAGTAGTATATGAAAGGTCTTTATTGTTGAGATAATTCTTAGATTGAGTTTTTCTACCTGGTAGAGTAATTGGACCTTTGCAAATAGACTACAAAATCCCTGAAGCTCAAAGATGGAAGGACCCTTAGGGGCCAACTAGTCAAATAGTCTTGAGAACAAAAATCAACCTCTACTATGTGCTCTAAAGTGGTCATCCTGTTGTAATATATAAATATATAAATATTTATATATTTATATATTTCTGTAAACAATTTTTTTCTTTAGTTAAGTTAAATTTTATTTCTGGCTACATTTGGAGAAATATTAATTGTCTGTGGGTGGGCAGAGCCAATATAATAAAAAGAACAATACACTATGTTTCAAGGCAGCACATTTCACTTTTAAATGGCTCTGATTATGAATATGATAAGGATTTGAGAAGTGAAAGGCATCCTCTGGTTCAGAGGACCAAGTATTACCTCTTAGTCCAGAGAGTGACTAGGGTTCACTTGAAAGTACATTTGATTTAAGCCCAGGAGAGACTGGAAGGGCACACACAGTTTTCAAAAGACAGACCAAGACAAAGGGAGCAGGGACTGAGACAGTGGCAGTAACAATGAGGAGAAAGGCAATTCTTATCCTGCCTGGGACTTAATGAGTTTACACAGAAAGAGTCATTGACTCAGGGGCAACAACCAACAGGAGAAATTAAAAAAATTAGAAACTGGAAGGAGAAAAGGAGAGAAGGGCTGAATTGTGGCAGTGAGGGGAAGAACTGGGGAGGGTCATCAGGTATTAAAAGTATCTTGGAACAGCTGACTAGGATGAGAATTATTGACTGTTCTCATCCCTTTGAGATTTAGAGAAGTCTTTATCCCCTCAATTTTACTCTTTCCCCAACTTCCCCTCCCTATTGTTGTTGAGTCATTTCAGGGTTCAGTTGTGCTTGACTCTTCATGACTCCATCTCGGGATAGATATTGGAGTGGTTTGCCATGTCCTTCTCTAGCTCATTTTATAGATAAAGAAACTGAGGCAAATAGGTAAGGTGACTTGCCCAGGGTCACACAGCTAGTAAGTGTCTGAGGTTGGATTTGAACTCATGAAAATGAGTCTTCCTGACTCTAACCTGGCCCTCTGTGCCCTATGGTGCCTCCTAGCTGCTTCCCTCCCCATGCCTATCTAGAAAAGACACTATAATGTCTCACTGCTTTTAGTTCCCTTATAATAAAGGTTTACTAAGTGCTTGTTGAAAAGAACCAGAACTTAAGAAGATGCCTTTGATCTCCTCTTAGACAATTAGGAAAAGGCTGGTGAAAATGATGAAATATTATTGTACTATTAGAGTGACACTGTGTTTTAGGAAGATCATTTTGGCAGTTGAATAGAGGATGGATTGAGATCTTAAGACCCTTCAATATACTGATCTCCCTCCTCCAGACACTCCTCAGCTTATCAATATCTTTCTTAGAAAGTGGCAACAAAGACCACTCAATGCTGTAGATGCTGGTACCTGTAGAGCTGCTGGTGCTATTTCCATTGAATGAGGCTGCTTCATAGGAAGGGAGGGAGGAAGGGAGAGAGGAAAGAGAGGAAGAAAAGGAAGGATGGAAGAAAAGAAAGGAAAGGAAAGGAAAGGAAAGGAAAGGAAAGGAAAGGAAAGGAAAGAAAGGAAAGGAAAGGAAGGAAAGGAAGGAAAGGAAAGGAAGGAAGGAAAGGAAGGAGGGAGGGAGGAAGGAAGGAAAGGAAGGGAAGAGAGGAAAGAAAGGAAGGGGAAAGGGAGTAAGGAAGGGAAGAAAGGAAAAATATAAACAAAATAATACAAATAACCATGTATGAAGGAAGGCTCGATGCCCACTTGTTAGAGATGTTGAGAAAGGACTCTTGTTCAGTTATGCCTTGGATCAGACAGCCTTGAGGTCCCTTCCAAGTTCCCTTCTGAGAGGTGCTGAGCTTCTCAGATTCTAGGAGGAGTAGGGAAGGCAATTTCATGGATGAACCAGAAGAGAGAGAATGTAGCTATAAGAATTGAAGGATCCCAAATCCCCTTAGCTGCTCTACTTCATTAAAGGAAGACCCTAGCAAGCACAGAGACTTTGTAAGTGACAGCTGCATCATTGCACTGATATTGGAAGATTAAAAAATAGACAGTCAGCAAAAGAGCCCTGAGGAGGGAGAAGAGTGGCAGCAGATTAACCACAGAAAAGTCCCTTTATTTGTGGAGAATATGCTTCAGAAAATGAGAGACAGAGATTATGCCCAGGCATTCTTCTTAAATGAATACCAGCTGGAAAAAATTCCAAATTCAACAAGATTGATTTTTTTCCATGTAATGAGCAAAGTCAATTTGTGTGCCTCATCCCTATTTATCTGTTTAGAATAAAGGCGGCCTGGCTGGGGCCACGGAATCATGGAGCGGTACTGACTTGGAGGCATTTCTCACAGTCCAAGCCAACAGCATGTCCCCACAGTCTTCCACTCTTCCCATCCTCCTCGCCCATCCCATCTCGTCCCATCAATGACCTCAATTTGCTTGGTCTGTCTGTCTTGCTATCCCTGTTTCTTCCCTTCTCCTTTCACCTTCATCAGAGATAACTCTTAACTCTTTTTTCTACAGTTCCATGATTGTATTGCTCTCTCTAATGCCAACCATTATTCATTCAACAAATATTTATTGAGTGCCTCTGAGGCATGGTCTCTAGTAAGGGCTGTCTGAGGTGGGAGGAGGAAGAGCACAGCCATCCTCAGGAGATGGAGAGTTTATCTGGAATAAATTGCATTGTTTAGCTCCCCACCTGCCCACAGCTGGATCCCCCACATGTTTCCAGGTGAAACCAGGTCAAGATGAACACTGAACTTTAAGCACTTTAAGGCTCAGTATAAAGTTTTGAATCCTTGGTTTCCTTCAGGAGTCAGATCTAGTACCAACTTCTACATAAAATCTTTATTGATCTATCAGCTACTAAGGAATCCCCACCAATTAACTCATATGTATTTTTCTCTCTCATTTGTATATCCCATTAGAATGGAAGCACCTTGAGGACAGGAGAGGTTTCACTTTGGTCTTTGTATCCTCAGAGCTTCCCCCAGAGCCTGGCATATCATAAACACTCAGTAAATGCCTGCGGGTTGATCAGCTGCTAGTATACTACAAATTCAGTAGAAGATATTAAAAACATTTTAATTTAATCCTAGGTGGCATTGAGAGAAATATAGCATCCAGGACAAAGGAGGTGAGAGGTCCACTCTGCTCTGCCCTGGTCAGGACACAATGGCAGTACTGTGTCCAGTTCTGGGCACTAGAGCTTAAGGATGGTGCTAAACTGGAGAATAATCAGAAGAAAGCCACCAGGAGTGGGGAAGAGTCACATGACGACCAGGTGAATGAAGGACATTGAAAACTCTGAGGGAAAGAAGGCTTGGTGGGGAGGGGGAGGCATGGTCTCTGCCTTCACACACTGGGAGGCCCTGCATGTCCAGTTACGACTGTTCTTTTAAAGTTGCTCTCATTTGGTTCAGCCTTTTTTTGAGTTACCCACGTCTTTTTGAGTCTGACTCCAATGCTGAAATGTGAGCAAAACAGTTCTGTGCTCTTAACTTAGTTTTGTTTCTGTTCTCATCCTTGGCTATTCTATTTGGCTTGGGAGCCTTTAGTGATAGGACCTGACTTAGCTAGTCACTCTCTTTGCCCTTGTCTCTTCTGAGAAATAGCTTTGGATCTGCTGTTTACTCATGTCACAAGGTTAGAGGGATAAAGGGGAATTATTAACCTAACTCCCAAGTTTCAACCTTTGGAGGATGGTGTTGCCATCAGCAACAACAGAGAGGTTGTGGGGAGTCAAGATAAGTTTGCTTTGGACAAGTTAAGTTAGATTCAGATGGAGATGTCAACATCCTGATCCCTACAGTAAGGTGAGTAGGAGTGGGGATGAGTGAAGTCTGTTGTTGTTCATCATTCATTCTGAAAGAGAACCAATGACATCATGAAGGTGATGTCTTGACTTGTGTGGGAAATGGATTTAAGGGAAGCAGAGTCACACAAAGTCACCAGCCTCACTCTCTCCTCCAGAGAATGTCAAAATCCAGCAGCAGGACAACACAAGAAGACTGGCAATGGACCTGGGATGCAGTCGATGACCTTGGCCTTCCCAGTTTAAGGTCTTTCTCAGGCTTCAGTTTATCTGAGTCAATGCCCTTTCAATGACTACTCAGGGAGGTGTCCATGATGCAAAAAAAGGCTAATTACTATAAACTCTTAGTTTATGATAATAAACTCAAAGAGTAAAACCAAAATTAATTTAATTCTAAAAATATGGGATGAACACAGGCAGATGTAGAATAAAATGATATTCTGTCTGCGCATCACCCCCATCCTGTTCAGGAATTCCTTCTATAATATTATCCATGTATGGTCATCCCTCTTCTCCATAAGTAGTCCCTATACTGAGAAGCTTCCTCCCTCCAAAGAGACAGGCCATTCTTAGTGTTTGAAGGTTTAGGTTTGGTTACTCTCACTGCCACAGGCATTAAGCCAAAATCTACCTTCCTGTACCTTCCACCTATTGATGGAAGCCCCCTCCTGGACCAAGAAAACAAGTCTCATCTTTTTTCCACATGTAAAACCTTCACAAAATGGGAAGAGAACTGTAGTCTTTTACCTTCAAATCTCTTCTCTACTCAGCCATGAACTCCAGGGGCTCCCAGTTACCTTTGGGATCAACTCTAAACTCCCCTGTTTGGTATTTCAAATCCTTCACAAACCAGTCTCACCTGATGTTTCCAGGCTTCTTACACATTATGCCACTCCACAAACTCTAGGGTACAACATATTAGCCTACCTGCAATCTCCCATCTCCATGTCTTTGCATTAGTTCTTCTCCATGCCTGCAATGCTCTCCTTTCTTCTTCTTAAAAATCTCTTCTTCCCTTCAAAACTCAGCTCAATCGCCACCTTTTATAGAAGGCCTTTCTCAGTCACCCGAGCTTCTAGAACCTGCCCTTCTAGGGTTACCTTTCATCTTCTCTTTATGTATCTGGTGTGAAGCTACCAGATTCAGCCTCAAAAGTTTGATCTTTCCATCCTCAAACACCAGAGGCCATGAAAAGGTTCAGGAATAAGACCACAGTAGTCCATGGTTGCAGGGGCATTAAACCCCTTTCTATCGATCTGGTGTATATGCCTACCTGTTTGGTGGTGGTCAGAACCATGTATGAACTGTATTCTCCAAGTGTTTCTGTGGGTATGTGGTCAAATTCCATCGTTCCCCTTGCCTGTCCTGCTGTTCAACACCATGTGCTAATGGATTACACCATGAGCTCAAGGTCTGATGATTTTCCAGAAATCAGATTCACCTTCTAATGCAACTTACCCCCTCATCCCTGGGGATGGAGTATCTGTCTGGTTGCCTCTCCACTGTCCATTTGCAATTGTTGTTGCTTAGTTGTTGAGTTGTGTCTGACCCATTGTGACTCCTGTGGACCATAGCTGGCCAGACCCGTGCCACCTGAGGGGCTCATCTTTCAATATCTCTTTTAGCATTTAATTCCATCTGTGGGGTTTTCTTGGCAAAGAGACTGCAGTGGCTTACCATTTCCTTCTCCAGCAGATCATCTTTTGTCATAAATCTCCACTCTCATGATGACCCGTCCATCTTGGGTAACCCTACAGGTGAAACTCATCATTCCTGCGAGTTACACAAGCTTCTCTGCCACAATAGGGCAGTGAGCCAGGAGGGGCCACTATACCCTTCTGTCTCAGTAAAAACAAAATAATAATTTAAAAGGGTTTTTGAAAGAAAGGGAAGGAGAGGTGGCCCAGAGGAGAAATCCTGACAGCTTCATCACTTTGTTGAGGGTCCCGGGGTGGGGGAAAGGCACAGATGCCTAAGCCCATCTCTCTCCTGCTGGTCTGAGCATCCTGTGGATCAGAGTGGCCTCTTACCCCTTCCTTCACACAAACTGAAGCTGAGAAATTTGGCTCTGTATTTGAGGAGGGAGGGTGCTGGAGGAGCCAAAGCAGATGTTTCCCATGTTTCATTCTCTTAATAGAATGGAAGCACTTGGAGGGTAGGAAGGGTTTCATTTTTGTCTTTGTAGCCACAGTGCCCCCTCACAGTCCCTGGGACATAACAGGTGTTAATAAATGCTTGTGGAATGGCTGCATTCAACAGGGCAAGCTGGAGCTTGGAACCATCCTGGTTTTGCTCCTCTTTCCAAGCAAAACAGCAAAGCCTAGACTTGGCCTGAAGTCTTTTTGAAAGGAAATTTATATTTTTCCATAGATTTTATTATCTAATTCTGTTTCCATTTACCTCTTTTATAGAAGCCTAAGGAATCATAAGCTCCAGGTTCAGGAATTTAGGGTCCCTGCAGAAAAAGGTATGAAGCCAGCATTCATTCTGAGGCTCCAGGAAGCTGGGCTAGATCCTTGGCCTTCCAGCATCCTCTTTGGGTCCCAGAGTCTGGGAAGATACCAGTGGCCAAAGACCCCAGGTGATTTCATCTGGGTTCCTTGGCTAGGGGCTGGTGCTGGTCAGTGCTACTTTGGCTTAGGGGATTTTGTGAGATGTGGCCAGCGATGCCACAGCTGAAATTTTCCTCACCCTATAAGAAGCAGTGTGGCTTAGTGAATAGAAAGCTAGCTTCCAAGTCAGGGAGACCTGGGTTCAAGGTATACCTTCAAAACACACAAACTGGCTGTGTGACCCTGGTCAAATCATTTAATTCCTCAGTGTCTGAGATAACTCTTGAATACTATTAGTGGCAGAGAAGGTGCCATTGACCAGCATTGATAGAAGGAATTTCCTCACCTGAGAGATCCCAATACCAATGAAATTACAGGTACAATCCCTATCCCTATCCCTATCCATTAGCCCATTTCTGTTCATTTCATCCTACATGTGAGCAGTAGAGTCTCAAGGCTTCTACTTGAGTGAAATCTAAGGCATAAGATCTCTCCTATCACACAGAAGGCAGCTCTTCTAAGGGAGAAGACACTGGTCTGGGAGTTAAGAAATCCCACTTCTAATCCCACCCCCGTCATTCTCCTTGGACAAATCACCTTACTTTTCTGAGCCATGTGCAAAGGGATAGAACTGGGGCCTTCAAGGTCCTCATTTAGCTCCCCAAATCTGTGTTTCTAAAGTTCAGAAGCAAACAAAACAATTTTGTTACTACATTGTTCAGCTTAACATACATTTTAAAAATCAACAACATATGAGAAGAATTCACAGTTTCACAGACAATCCTTTTTTGTTGTTCTTTGCATATTGAAATAGTTGTGTCTTTTGAAGTTTGTCAAATTCATAATAAAATACACTTTAAAAAGTCTATGATTCCAGTTCCACCAGGGAAACAAGAAGACTGACTTGTTTTGCTGACATCTCCCTGATTTAATGGAAGCTCCTTGAGGGCAGGAACTTTTTTTTTGGTCTTTGAATACCTAGCACTAAGGACAGTTCCTGACACATCTTAGCTGCTTACTAAATGTCTGTGATTGATCAGTTGATTGATTGACTGACGCCCAATTTCTCCAAAGGTTTTCTAAGCACAGGAATTTAAACCAGAGTATGCAAAGAAAGGCAAGGAGAAGGTGAGCCTGTCCTTCTTTTGCCTTCCTATTACCTCCAATAACGCACCTGGAAACAATTCATCACCCATTATTTATAGCTCTATGAAACTTTAATAGTTTTGAGGCTAGGGAGAGGTTGGAATTTGTGGAAGTTCTTTCTTTCCTAAACCATTTCTGTTCGTGTCATCCTAGGCATAAATAGAAGTAAATTCTACCATTTTCTGTGAAATAGGCAAAGTTTGGCACTGATAATTTATAACCTTAGAGTGTTACCTGGAGACACTGAGAGGTTAAGTTTTTTGTTCAGGGTGCCACACAGCTGGGAGGTATCAGGGCTTCCCAACTCAAGGCTGGTCCCTTTCTACTATGTTACACTGCCATTCACTGCACTACACATAGATGTAAAGACATTTTCACAAACATCTCCACATATTTGCACATTCCTAGTCACATGTGCACACACACACACACACACACATCTCAACCACCCCTTTCCCCTGTCCATCATTTTCCACCATGATCACTCCAAAGTCCAGTAGTCCTGTCACCTGCCTGGTAACTTTTTGATACAGTGGACCTGGGTTCAAAACCTGTCTCTGCCACTTATTGCCCAAATTCACAACCTTAAGTGAGTCATTTAGGCTCTCTGGGCCTCAGTTTCCTCATCTGTAAAATGAGGGGGCTGGGCTAGTTGGCCTAAGACATCCTTCTAGCTCTAGATCTATGAGTAGAGGATGAAACAGCTTGAGGAACTGAAGATATCTCTTCACTTCTTCTGTGTGCCCATTTCTCTAGCTGGGAAACCGAGTTCTGGGTGGGATGGCAGCTTTGTCAAAGAAAAAGAGACAGCAGAAATCAAGTGATTTGTCACTGGCAAATAGAATTTTATTTTTCCTCTTTGGTCTTTGATATAAGCTTTGACACCTTCTATTGTTATATCTTCATACTGGCTACTTGTGCTTAGCACAGTCTCCTTCCTCAATCCTACTAAGCATCTCCTGCTTCTTTCCAGGCTCAGATAAAATCACACTTTCTGAAGGAAGCCTTTCCTGGTCCCCCAAGCTGCAAATGCCTCCCTTCACCACTCTTCCTCCTCACCAAGGTTATCTCCTGGCTATCAGTCAATCAATAAGCATTTATTAAGTGCCTACTATGTACCAGGCTCTATGTAATAGTGATATTATAATGTGATATATAATATATGATAATAATACGGTATGATAAATGTAAAGTATGAAACCATTCCTATTCTTAGCACGTAGTAGGACTGTAAAAATCTTGATTGATTGATAGTTGGAGAGCCAAGTACATATATAAGTATATGCAGAACACATATAAAGATAATAAATATAGATCTATACAAAGTAGTTCGGGAGGGAGGGCATAGCATTTGGGGAGATTAAAAAAGGGGTCATCTATCAGGTCTATTGATTTCAGGGGGTCCATGAACTAAGAGATTAAAAAAAATTTCTTCATTTTGATTAAACTTTAACTGAAATTTATCTTGTAAATATCTAGTTATTTACACACCATCTCCCTAGAAGAATGCAAGCTTCTTGGGGGCAGGGATTGCTTTGGCTTTACTTTGCATCTCCAGGACCTAGAATGGTGACTGAGCATTAATAAATGCTCATTGACTGATTGGTTTACCTAGAATGAGGGATGGAGTTGGAGTCTGTGCTAGGGCTTTAGCTAAGGGCTGAAACAATGATGGGATTGGATCCAGGGTGGGGTGAAGGTCAGAGTTAGGGTTTGGATTGGATTCAAGTTTAGCATTGAAGTTAGAGTGGGGGTTTAGGGAGGGTAACGGAGAATGGAGTAGGGGGGAGATATGTTTGCCCGTCAGAGGGTCTAATTCCCTGGAAACTCTGTGCCATGTTTTGCCTCCCAGGAACAGCTGGGCCCAGCCTGAAGGTGGCCACCCACCTTGCTTCCCACATTCCAGTTCCCCTAGATTCTTAACCTAAAGGCCCAGGTTTTTCAAGCATGGGGAATTCTTGCTTTTCATTTTCTCGCCTTGCTGGTGTTCGGAGAATTTTGCTCAGGCTGTTGCCTTGTCCAGAGCCAAGTGTCTCAAAGGTGACGGCTTATTCCCTCTGCCAGCCCCAGCCTGGGCACTTCGCTGCTTGGCCTGCCGCTCCCTATGAAGTCACTTCCACAGGGCTAAAGCTCCACTATCATGCTGGGCGTTTCTCAGCTCGGTTTCCATTTTCTCATGTTGATTGCTTATTTCCTAGATAAATGTGGGAATTCAAGGTGGCCACATTTATTTTTCCAGTTGTCATGTCTCTAAGAAGAAAAAGCACCAATAATTGGAAAATTATTTAAAAGAAGGAAAAATAGGAGTTCTCCTCAAACAGTTCTGACTCTGTCTGAATTGGTCTAACTTTGCCACTGACATTGACAATCACTTCATGTCTGTTTTCTAAGGAGTCCCTGTTATGGCAGTGCTGATGTAAGCTTCTGACTTCACTGGAAATAGAATGGATAAAACCCATCCCTCCTCCTAAATTCCTTATTCCCACCATCCTTTCAGTCACCTAGGCTGACAACCTAGGAATCCATCCCCTTCAATTCTTCACTGTCCCTTCCTCCCTCCCTTATTCAATCAATTACCAGGGCTTGTCAATATTGCCTCAATATGTTTCCGACTCATGGTCCTCCTCTTGGCTCCCACCACAACCACTGGAGTTTAGAATCAACACTGATAATAGTCTCCTAACCTGTCTCTTTTCTAATCTAGCCTCTCTAGAGCTTTTAAAGTGGTTTTCTGGGGGCGGCTAGGTGGCGCAGTGAATAGAGCACAGGCCCTGGAGTCAGGAGTGCCTGAGTTCAAATCCGGCCTCAGACACTTAACACAAAAAACTAGCCGTGTGACCTTGGGCAAGTCACTTAACCCCAACTGCCCTCCAAAAAGCAAAAAAAAAAAAGTGGTTTTCCTCAAATAAAAAGGCCCCATCCTGTCACTTACATGGCTACCTTTGCCTGGGATATATGAATTAAAAAACTATTTTGGCAACTGCATTTCAATATAATTGATTCCCTTTGCAATCCTATGGGTTTTCTTTCATGAATTTAAAAGTATTCTGTGAAGGCGTCCTTGTAAAGGTTTCACCAGCAGCCAAAGGAGACCATGATTCCCAAAAATTTAAGAATGCCTGCTCTAGAATAAATTACCTTGGGTGGGACCTAAATTCTTTCACAATTTGGGTCTAGCTCCTTTCTAGGATGTTCATACATTTCTCCTCCTCATGAACTTCAATTTTTAGCTACATCGTCCACTTTTGTCTTCCATACATCTTCTACCTCCATGCTTTTGTACACACTGTCCCCGATGATTGGAAGTCTGTCTATCTGTCTCCCTCCCTCTCCCTCTCTCCTCTGTCTCTGTCTGTCTGTCTGTCTGTCTGTCTCTCTCTCTCGGCCTCCTTTTTGGAACCCCTAATTCTCTTTAAGGCTGGGTAGATGCTATTTCCTTCAAGAGAACTTTGTTGATTGCCCCAGTTGTTAGCAATTCTCCTCAACCCATTTAGTATCTATGTTGTAAATAGAGGCACTTGCATAGTAGATTTAAAGCTGCCCCTACATCCAGGGAGACTTGGATTCAAGTCTTGACTCATATATACAGCCTGTGTGACCCTGGATGAGTCATATCAACTCTGAAATCTTGGGCAACTCTTAAGATGATAGAATCAAGAAGGTGCTGACCTGCACTGGTAGAATATTTTCCTCATTTGGGAATAAATGGCATTACAAGGCTAGTCCCAATCTCTGTCTTTTTCGTATATTTATCTCTCTGTGAATTTGTTGTATCTTCCTAGTTAGATGTAAGCTCCTTGAGGGCAGAGACTGTTTGCTTTTGGATTTGTTTCCCTAGTGCCTAGCTCATAGGAGACACTGTTAATTGTTTGATGGATTGCTGGGCCTGGGCCAGCTACACAGAGAAGAAAGACTGGAGCAATTCTATGAAGTCAAGATTGTTTTAGAAACAGATCATCTCAGTCTTATATCAAAGAAAATCCCTGCTCCAAATGATGAAGTAGACCAGAACATGATGGTGAAATGATGAGTTGAAGAATATGTTGAAGATAAAGATGGTTCTCAAAAAATCTCATGCAAGTTAATGGATAACACCTCATGGTGGGCGATGCAGAGAAATTTCAATTTTCTAATTCCGTTTCTAACCTTTAAATATGGTGTCATCGAAGAAAATCTTGGCTTCTCTTGAATTCTCCACGGTCCTGTTGGAGATAGACTCCTGGGGTGGAGGGTCAGAAAGAAGTTGGCAAAACCTTCAAGTTGTTCAGGTCAAGTCTTTTCTGGGCTAGCTCCCTTTGTCCCCTTCTTTCTATCATCTGCCAGAAACCTTGAAAGTTTCAGATTTTCATTTGTTACAGAGCCCATGATCATCCAATAGAATGTAAGTTATTTGAGCCCAGGGACCGTTTTCTCTTTGTCTTTGTAGTATAGTGGCATATTAATTGATTAATTAATGTGTGTTGTTATTAGTAATTAATAAATGATTGATAAGTTAATTATTGTGATTCATAAACGCTTGCTGATCGATTGACCTCAGATGTAGCTATACCTGAGTAATATCCTATAAAGCATTTGGTTATCTTTGGGATCCCTACACTACAATGAGGTATAGAGTAATAATGGATTGAGGAGTCTAATCTCTCAAATTGGAGAGAGGTTGGTGGGACCATATGGTCAGTCCTGGGAGTGCCTCTTGGAGAATCTAGACCAGGAATACCTCACGGCCGAGGGCTTCTGATGACGTCCTTCCATGATCTTTCCCCATTTCGCTTCGAAGATGATGGCAGAAGTTGGAGTCCTGGGGAGCGGAATACCCCCAATTTATTGATGGGGTTTTTTGGAACAGTTTCTTTTCTCTTTTTTAAAAGTTCATTATTCTAACTAGTGGGAGGGGGAAGGATGCAGGAGGTAAATCTAGGTGATATAAAACAACAGATAATAAGAAAATCCATTTTAAGACAAATTCTTATTAGAGATTGTTAGAAGAAACTTTAAAGATCATTTATCCCACGACTTGGGAATCTACAGTCTACACACCAAACTTATCTTGTTGCCTGTTTTTGCATGGTTGGCTTGCAGTTCATACAGAAACAAGATGGCGTACTGTGTTTGGCCACAGTCTGCAGTTTGCTGAGCCCTGATCCAGTCCAACTTCCTTGTTGTACAAAAGAGGAAACTGAGTCAGTGAAGAGAAATGACGGGCTGTAGTCATGCCACTCTAGTTAGAAGCAGAGCTAGAACTCCTGGTTCTTAAGGCAGTGCCAGGTAGAATATTACTTGACTAACACAGGGAAAGGCAAAGAGGAGGTGCTCATTAACTACTGACTGGTTCATTATTTGATGGGGGAGACTGAGGAAAGGGTTTCCAATGATCAGACTAGCAAACATTTACATAGCATTACATTATGTTATTTCATTCCATCTTCATAATGACCCTGTGAGGCAAACACCAGTATTATCCCCATTTTATAGATGGGAAAATAAAGGCTAAGTGACCTGCCCAATATCACACATTTAGTAAGTGTCTCAGGCAGGATTCAAACCCAGGTCTTCCTAACTCCAAGTCCAGAGTTCTACCTTGTGTACAATGTCCTAGCAACTGCTTCTGATATCTAGTGTCCTATGGACAGGTGTAGACAAAGTCCAGTTTAGAAGCTGACAATTGGACTCGGTGAATTTTCCAAATGCTAACTAGCTTGGGATGTGCCTGATTCTTCTTGGGGCTGGTACATTTGTGTCCAGAAATGGCCAAGGGATAGTTACACTCTGCTGTTGACCCCAAACCTTGTATCATACCCAGAATGACAGGGGGAGCATGGGATAGGCTTTGGAGTCAGGGAGACCTGGGTTTAAATCCTACCTTGGAAACTTATTATGAGAGATTATAGCAGAGGACTTAGGACACCTGACACGTAGCAGTCATTACATCAGTGTCACTTAGAATGATATGAGTATCTACAGCTTCAGTGTCCTACCCTACCAAACGCGGGGTTGGCGTTAATGATCATGTAGCTCTAAATCTATGAATCTATGCCTAGCACCCAGGAGACCTAGGTTTTCATTTCAGCTCTGGTCTGGACCTACTGTAGTAACCTCAGATTATTTACCATCCCTGGGCCTCTGTGTCCTGTGACAGGGAGGATTCTTTCCCTGCCCGTCTCTGAGGGATCTGGTGAGGAAAGGCAAGATGTTAGCTGTCCGGCACCCAGCCCAGCCCCAGCAGAAATCAGCCACTTCCTGAGAAAGGTGACTCGGGCCGTCTTCATGTTAGACACTGACTCACCGTGGAGCCCAGGGTTGGGGCCGCTGATGTACAGATGCAGACAGCTGATATGCTTCTCCCGTGCCTGTCTGGTGAAGAGAGGCAGCTTTCAAACTGTTATTCCTTTTAAAATCCCGGCTGCACGTCCGTCTGTGGGCTCATCCTGAGAGCAAAAGAATGAAAGCAAATTACCAATTAAAAACATGAATTATGGCATGGAAGCCATACATTTAGTCCTAACTTGCATCCAGGGGAATTTGGCAATAGTCTTTATTTAGATGCTGTTTTCTAACGACCTGCGGCACACTTTCAGCCTCCTACCCTCCTAATCCCCTGCTCTGCACAAACATGAAATTAATCTTCTCAATACCTAAGCCAGTTCCAATAAGAAGTGAGGATGGGAGGGGGAGGGAGCAGAGGAAGACTGAAGGAGAAAAGCCTGTTGGTCTATCCTTAGAATGGAATGGAAAAGCATTTATTAATCACTTTCCATGTGCCAAGTACCATACTTAGAGCTGGAGATACAAATAGAAAATCAAGACAGTCTTTGCTCTCATCGAGCTCATGTTCTAAATGGGGAGATGATTCATAAAGGAGGCTCATGTTCACATACAGTTCAGGGCAGATAGAAAAGTTAGAAGGTGCTCAGACAGGGGATGTAGGGGGCAGATAAGCAAGGTCCATTCCATTCCCAGTGGAGTTCAGTCAGATCAATACTTCCTTGATTCATTTGACAGCCAACCCAAGATTTCCCCACTGTTCCTTTCTCACATTCTCCATCCCTTATCTTTGTACCCATGCAGGAGTTGTCCGCTTTTCCTGGAATGCATTCCTTCTTGCCTGTGCCTCTTAGGCTCCCTGATTTCCTTCCATGCTCAATGAAAGCCTCACCTCCATCCGGAGCCCTCTCCTGACTGGCTCCCATGCCTACTGCCTTTTTCCTCTCTGAGGGAGTAACGTCTACTGAGGTCCCTGCCATGTCGGCCAGGGCAGCTCTTCTCTAAATATTAATTATTAAACTGTCCTTGAGACTTAATTGGTCCAGCTCCAAATGGTGATGTGGCTTCCAAAGTCACCTTAGTGACAAAAGCTTAATTCACAAGGAGCTGGGGGTTCCCCAGCCTTGACACAGGCTTGTAACCAGTGTGTCCCATTAGTAAAGCTGGAGGTGAGGGAGGAACACCCAACTGAATCAGGGCTGTGTCCTTTCTGAGCATTCTTCCCATGAAATGCTAAGTAATTTCCTTCTGTTACATATGAGATGATCTATGAATGCCTTATTTATTTCATTTCCAAACCTGAATCGGTGGAAGAGACCATTCTCTCTGTCTCTCTGTCTCTGTTTCTGTCTCTCTCTGTCTCTCTGGTCTCTGTCTCTGTCTCTGTCTTTGTCTCTGTCTGTCTGTCTGTCTCTCCTCTGTCTCTGTCTCTGTCTCTCTGTCTGTCTGTCTCTCTCATGGAAAGAGACAGACCAGAGACAGACAGACAGACAGAGACAGAGAGACAGGCAGAGAAGAAAGAAAGGAGAGAGAAAAGGGAGGAGAGAGAGAAAAGAAAGGGGAGAAAGGAGAGAAAAAGAGAGAAGATAGAGGAGAAAAGAGAGGAGAGAATAAAGAGAAGAGAGAGAGAGGTTGAGATTGAGATGACACAATCTCTTTGGGCCTCACTTTGTTCATCTGTAAAAGGATAACGGCCTGGGTTTGATGGTTCGGAAGGTCGCTTCCGGCTCTGAGGTGACGATCCCCTGATCCATACAGCAAATGTCGACTGACTGAAGGAACAAGTAAATGACTGGAGTTTTCTAGTGTGCCTACTGTGTGACGCGGAAAGGATATCTTGGAGAAGTCTTGTGCAGGTGAGCGGACATGGGTGGGTCAACGTAAGGTCTAGAAAAGCTGAGAAGGCAAGCGAGGTCAGCTCGAGGCTTTCCATCTGTAAAAGGAAGAGAAAACTTCCGAGCCTCAGCGCAGCTGAGAGGCTCGGCGAGATCCAGGAGAAGGCAAGGTGCTATTTTTATAACAAGCCGAGCCGCGAGGGTGGGGAGGCAGCCGTACCTGGCCTGTCTGCCGCCCGCCTTCATTTTGTTGTGCATTTCACAATCTTCACATCCTTAATTTATTGTACAACAAATCGGTGACGATGTAACATGTGTTTAATTAATTTGACGAAAATAGTTCAACAACTGTAAACAAGGCTGAGTAAATGGTGTTTGCTGTGAAATGGCACCATGACTATTCTGGGGGCTGGAGACCAACAATGCAGAAAGCTGAGATTGGCTCTGAATAATTGACTTTGCCAGGCTCCTGTCTGCAGCGAGAGGATCCAGCTAGGGCTGGCTAAACGGCGACGGTGTGCACACTGCTGTGCTACCGCCCGGGAGGCAGAGACAGTGAAATGAAACAATTCCTGCCCTTGAGGAGCTTCTTTAGTCTTGGTGTGTGTGTGTGTGTGTCTGTGTGTGTGTGTGTGTGTGTGTGTGTGTGTGCGCGCGCGCGCGCGCGCTCGTGTGTGTAACTGCACAAGGGACTGTGGAAATACTACCAACCATAAGTGAAAGCGACATCAACTAATCAGCAAGCTTTTATAAAGTGCTTACTGTGTGGCAGGCACAGTATCAAAGGGTCAGGAAGGATAGGACTGAGAAAAGTCTATTGGATTTAGCAGTTAAGAGATCTTGGGTAATTTTGGAGAGACCCGTTTCAGGCAAGTGGTGGGTTGGAAACCAGATTGGGGTGGAGGGGGAATACAAGCTGTGCAAATGAATAAGTATAGACGTGCTAACTTGTAGATATATGACAAGTATATACATTATAGGAACAACTAGAGGACTAGGAAATGGCTTATTATGGGATGTGACCCACTAGCTGAGCCTTGAATAGAACTAAGGATGTCCCAGAGGCAGAGATGAGGAGTGAGTACATTGGGGGGGAGGTGAGGAGTCAGCCTGTACAAATGTATGCAGGTGGGAGATGAAATTCCAAATTCAGAGAAGATCGTGTAGACCAGTTTAACTTGAACAAAGAGTGTGTACAGGGGAGTACAGTTAAATAAGCCTGGAAAAAGTATGGTAGAGTCAGATCGTAAAGGCCTGTAGATTTGGAGTTAAGGAGTTTTTATGTTATTTTAGAGACAACATGGGGTCAGTGAAGGTGGGTAAGGGAGTGGCGCAGGCAGACTTGTGCTTTAGATAGATTCATTTGGCAGCTGGATGGAAGATGGATTGGAAAGGAGGAAAACTCAAAGCCAGGAATCCAATTATGAGGCTGATTTATCACACTTAATACAACTCAGCCTAGTTGGAGATAAAGGAGTTTGTGGTCCATGTTGCACCAGTATATTAAAGCACTGGATGAAGGTATGGTTGTCTTGGCCAGCCCTTGGAGCATGAGCAGAGCAATGTAGACTGAATGGAATAAGAAGAGTCAGGAGGAACCTTTGTGGTAGGAAGTAGCCTGGCTGTGGTATTCCAGGTTTTCTAGGGAAGGGCACTTTTCCCTTTGTATAAGTTCATGTGTTTTGCTGGAACCCTCCTCTCTGAGAAGAGAAAACTCTGTGGCATATCCTTTCCATGGTGTATGCTGCTGCCTTTGCTAGACTGTCTCAGAATTAGGGTGCCCCTTGAAAGATAGAAAGTATCCCATAATGAACCTGTCCCTTTAGAATCAGCAGAATAAATCTAGAGTAGTGATATGTGGCATGTGGAAGGGCTGGGGGATAAAAAGGAATTTGTTTATGATGTTTGGGGGCAAAGTGTTTTGTCTCATTTCCAGAGCCCCCAAATATTGCTTAAAAATATAAACAAATGGAAGAAAAAAGTCAAGGTTTATAAGGCATCTATGTATAAGGTGTATAGTTCTAAGGACTTTTTATTTTCCCTTGACTTCCCATTTCTTTTTAAAAATACCTTTTATTAGTATATTATTTTTATATCACCTACATTCTGCAGTGTATACCTCCTTACTACCCTTTCCCCCATCTCCACCAAGCTATCCTGTATAACAAAGAATAAAAAAGCACAAGCCTAGCAAAGTCAACCAATATACCAAACAAGTTTGATACTGTATGTAATGTCCTATTCACAAGGTTCCCTGTCTCAGCAAAAAAGGGGGGAGAACTGCCTTCTCATATCTATTCTTTGGGGACAAGCTCAGTCATTACAATATCATAGCATTAGGTCTCTATTGTTTTGTTACCCTTCCCATGTACATTGTTGTAGTCCTTGAGTCAGTTCCTGGTTCTGCTCATTTCACTTTGCATCAGTTCATAGAAATCTTCTCATGTTTCTCTGAATTCATTGTATTTGTCTTTTCCTTTAGCGTAGTAACAATTACATTTTATGTACCACAAGTTGTTTATCTTTTCTTTCAGTGGGCAATTCCTTTATTTATAATTCTTTGCTATATATACAAAATATAAAATATATATATATATAATAAAAATATAAAGATTTTGCTGTGCATGGAGTCTTCCTTCCTTTTTTTTTTTATCACTTTCCTCCTTGGAGTATATGACTAGTATTGGAATCTCTAGAATAAGCATCATCATTGTCATCATTCTTGCACCATCATTGTCATCATCATCATTGCCAGCATTTATATAGCATTTTAAGGTTTTCAAAATACTTCCTATATGCTATGTCATCTATTCTTCATAACAGCCTTCATGACACTTTACTGAGGTTGATTAAGTGACTTGTACAGAATTACACAGCTAGTATGTCTGCCTGGGATATAAACTCCTGTATTCTTGAATTCAGAGCCAGCACTCTTTCTACTATACCACCCAGATACACAAAAACATGTGGTGCTTTTAGTAAACTTTTTTCTATTAGTTTAAAATTGCCTCCAGAATGGTTGGATTGATTCACAGCTGCACCGGCAATGTGTTAGTGTGCCTGTCTTTCCACAGCTTCTCCAGCACTGGTTAGTGCCATCTTTTGTCATCATTTTTCCAGTGTATTTAGTGTGACATGAAACCTCAGCATAAACTCCCCTTTTAATATTTCTTTCCTTTTATTAGGGGAGGAATATTATATCCATGCTGATGCCAACATTAGTTGGCTGCTGAGGTGGTAATGACTGACATTAAGTTGATCAATCCCTCCTGGGGTGCTTCATTTTACAGTAGACCTTTGAAGACTAGGAGACTTAGAGGACAGAAAGAATGCCTCTCTAGTGGCTGAATTCAAAGCATATCAATTTTTTTTATCCTATGCTGCATCTTTTATCTTTGTCAAACTCCATGTGGGTGTCACCCAAGGCTGTGTCTTGGACCTTGTCTCAGTCTACTGAGATGTATAAGATAATGCTTTAGACAGATGCATATCAGAGATGCAGTTCTACATTGTGAACCTTAGTGACTAGAAGAGTAATGGTGCCCTCAGAAGTAACAGGAAAATTCATATGGGGAGTGGATTTGTGGAGAAAGATGATGAGTCATTTTGGACATATTGAATGCTAGTGAGTTATTTTGAGCATGGTGAGTTTGAAATGCCTATAGGATATCTATTTGAAATGTCCAATAGTCAATTGGAGATGCAAGTTTCTCTCAGGAAAGAGACTAGAGCTGGATATATAATGCTGGAAATGAGAGAAAGAGAGGAAAGAGAGAGAGAGAGAGAGAGAGAGAGAGAGAGAGAGAGAGAGAGAGAGAGAGAGAGAAAGAGAAGAAGAAGAAGAAGAAGAAGAAGAAGAAGAAGAAGAAGGAGAAGGAGGAGGAGATGGAAAAGAGAAGAGAAGAGAAGAGAAGAGAAGAGAAGAGAAGAGAGAAGAGAAGAAAGTCCAAGACAGTGTTTTGGGGATATCCATAATGGGTGTGACAAGGATGAAGATCCAGCAAAAAAGACTGAGGATTGGTGACACA
>CM053593.1:376397624-376407830 GCA_028646575.1 Pseudocheirus occidentalis
AGGAGAAGAAGAAGAAGAAGAAGAAGAAGAAGAAGAAGAAGAAGAAGGAGAAGGAGGAGGAGATGGAAAAGAGAAGAGAAGAGAAGAGAAGAGAAGAGAAGAGAAGAGAAGAGAAGAGAAGAGAAGAGAAGAGAAGAGAAGAGAAGAAGAGAAGAAAGTCCAAGACAGTGTTTTGGGGATATCCATAATGGGTGTGACAAGGATGAAGATCCAGCAAAAAAGACTGAGGATTGGTGACACATAGGAAGAGAACGAGAGAAGACAAATAGTGTCACAAAGACTCAGAGAGGAGAGGATCCAGGAGGAGAAAGTGGTCAGTAATGCCAGATGTTACAAAGAGATGGAGATTGAGGAAAACTCTTTAGATTTGGTGACTAAGGAAAGTGACTAAGTCACTTTGGGAGGACATTTTCATTTGAATGACGAGATCAGAAGCCAGATTGCAGCAGGTTTAAAAAAGAATGAGAAAAGAGTAAGTAGAGGAATCAAATTTAGATGACTGGCATAGAGTCTAGCAGAGGAGGGAAGAGAGATTTGGGATGTGAGGGAACCCAAATCACATGAGCTTGGGCAAATTGTTTAACTTTAGCAGATCTGAGTGGAATTTCTTATCTGTAAAATGAGAGAATTATCCCAGATAGCCACAAAGATTCCTTCTAGCCCTAAATTGATGGTCTTATGATTCTGCTGATGGAAAGCACTCTGCATTCCCATTCACAGGAGACATCTCACTGCAGTTTGCCAGTTGCTTCTCAATTAACCACCTTGCACGAGTATCTGAAAACCATCCTTTGTACTCTTCTTGGTGACTTTGGTCTCTTTAAAGAGCAAGAGAATGAAGGACATCTCCGACCAGTCTTAAAGTGAGGTCAACTGAGCAGACCTACAGACACACAGACACACGTGATTTAAGGGGCTCCCATGGCTCCCCCTACCTCCCTCTGCCCCATCCCAGTCATCCACTCATCTTTATCATCTAGAATTGTCATTGTTAGAGTCAATAAAGGTTCAGGCAATATTGTGGTGGAACTGGAAGGAGGCAGGAAGAGAGAGAGGAGGAAAGGTGGTAGCTTTGTCTCCTGAAGGCTCTTAAGAAGCTCTCAGGAAGCATACACTTCCACCTTTCCCATTAGTATATTTGCTTGGATCCTGAGGGAAAGACAAAGAAAACAGAAGGGTTTTCTCTGCCATTAATTTGTGGCATAACTTCAGCAAGTCACTGAACCTTGCTGGGTCTCACTTTCTCCATCTTCAAAATAAAGGGTGACGATGGATTAGAGGGCCTCTGAAAACAAGTCCAGCTCTAATAATCTATGGTTTAGTGGATTTATGTATCATAACACGAAAAAGGTAACATTAACAAGATCAATGGGCAGCTAAGTGGGGATCCAGAAACTTGGCAGAGAAATGTCCCTCTGTCCTTCCAATTCCCCTTTCGTGATCCCTCTGTTCTCCCACTCCACCCTCTGGCTCTCTGATGTAGAGTTGTCACTGCTGAGAACTCAGCTTTTTAGATCTCCTCCATCCCTCCCACTGCCCTGCCTTTGGCCATTCTCCCCCGGACAGCTGCAGCCTTCCTGTATTAGTCAGCAGGGTCTGACTGACTCCTTGGCTGGCCCCTCATCACCCTCACTACATTCCTCTGCCCCACACATAGCTCTCAGTTGGTCAGAAAGCAGTTGGCTCCCTCATCACAACGATTGGAGGCTGGTGTTTGGGCGGAGGCAGCATGGTCTAGTAGATGGAAAGGCAGGAAACAGGAGTTTGGGTATTGGATCTATGACGAGTTCACTGTGTGACCTTTAGCAAATGGGTCCTCCTTTGTGAGAATCAGTCTCCAATTTGTACAGTGTTGGATTAGACAATTGCTAGAATCCCTTCTAACTCTGACATTAATCAATCAATCGATCAATCAACAGACATTTGTTAAGTAACTACTATGTGTTAAATATTGGAGTTGCAAAGACAGAAAATGAAATGATCCTTGCACTCAAGAAGCTTATATTTTATTGGGAGAGACAGTATATACATACATAAGAGTATCCAAAGACATACACAGAATGTACATCTTAGTTTCTCCTCAATTCGATGATATTTGGATTTGCTTCTTGAATCAGCACCAAAACAGAGAAGGGAGTCCAGAACTGTTGGTAGAGCTGTGAATTGGTCCAATCATTCTAGAAAACAATTTCAGATTATGTAAGGAAAACCACTGCCTTGTTTGGCCCAGAGATCTCACTGATCCAGAGATCCCACTTCTGGGTCTATACTCCAAGGAAGTCAGGGACAGAAATGAGGCCCCTGTATATAGCAAAATAGTCATAGTAGTGCTATTTCTAAAAAATTAGAAACTGGAAACTGCACCTGAGGTGCCTATTTATTGGGGGAAAACGGTTGGACAAGGTATATTATTGTGGGGTAATAAATGATAAATATAAAGAAGTCAGAGAAACATTGGAAGATATGCCTGAACTGGTGCAGAGTGGAGCAAAAAGAGCCAGGAGAAAAAGTACTACATGATTATTGTAAAATTGAAAAACAAAACAAAGGAAAAAACAGCTTTAAAATGCCAGGAAAATGTAATGGCCCATCTTAGCCTTTAGAAAAGACATGAAGAACCACCACTCTCCTTGTTACAGAGAGGGGCAAGGTTGGGGTGTGGAACACTGTATGCTCTGTTAGACACAGTCATTTTGAGGACTACCTTGACTTAACTTGTTATTTATTATAGGGAGGGTTTGTTTGTTAAGGGCTTAGTCTGGGGTGGAGTGATGGATTTGAAAATGACTGTGATTTAAAAGTCAGAAGCAAGAATAAAATCTTTCTTTTTTTCTTCCTTCCTTCTTTTCTTTCTTCCTTCCTTCCTTCCTTTCTTCCTTCCTTTCTTTCTTTCTTTCTTTCTTTCTTTCTTTCTTTCTTTCTTTCTTTCTTTCTTTCTTTCTTTCTTTCTTTCTTTCTTTCTTTCTTTCTTTCTTTCTTTCTTCCTTCCTTCCTTCCTTCCTTTTCTTTTTTAAAGGGAACCTTGATCAAAACCCATTTACAGTGGGAAGGGATATGAGTAAAGAATCAAGCTGGAGCTGTAATTTCACTGGCACAAAGAATTCCCAGGTGAGGAAATTCCCTCTACTGATGCTAGTTGTAACCTTCCTACAATTTATATTCTTAGAGAAGTGCCCAGAGCATTGAGAAGTGGAGGATCTCACCCAGAGTTTCACAGGAAGGATGTGTCAGTTCTTCCTGACTCCAAAGTCAACTCTCTACCCCTTTCTTATGCCTTTCTTATAGGGGAAAATTAGCAAAAAAAAAAGTTTTTCTCTATTGGTCTATATTTTTTCATGAAAGTAGCAGAAAAATGGTTATTTGTGCTCAGAGTTGTCAAACTTGTAAATGTCCTGAACCATATTAAAATGTAATGGGGAAATATTTAATAAAGTAACTAAAAATACAGTCCATAGATAATGCCAATTTGTGGTTTTCTGTTTTTTGTTATTGTTTATCCTTCATTCTTGGAAAGGACCAGGACATCAGGAAGATGATAACCATGACTTGCAAGTGAATTGGATTCAAGGGAGGGAGGGCTGTGTCAGGTCACCAGCCTCACTTTCTCCTCTGGAGTCATCTGGGTCCAGTGGCCAGATATAAATCAGGAAGACTGGAGATGGACTTGCTGTGCTTTTCTGAGTCAGTTAGGTGTCACAATGCACAGGGCGCCAGGCGTAGAGTCAGGAAGACATCTCCCTGAGTTCAAATCTGACCTCAGATACTTAGTAGCTGTGTGACCCTGGGCAAGTCACTTCACCCTGTTTACCTCAGTTCCCTCATCTGTAAAATGAGCTGGAGAAGGAAATGGCAAACAACTCCAGTATCTTTGTCAAGAAAATTCCAAGTGGGGGTCACAGAGAATTGGACACAACTGAAAAAAATGAAACAAAGTAAGGGATCGATTTCTCTTTGAGTCTGACCCCACTATTCCAGCTAATGGTTAGGTACTCAGGGCTAGGTTCTCAGAGGCTTATGAGTCTTTCTGTTTATACTACAAGGTACCTAGGAATCAGTCTTGTCCTTGCCCCCGGGTGTAGTTCATCATTTCAGTGTTCATAGGATAGGCAGCCCTAGGCTTTCAGGAGAGTCCAGAGGGATGAAGCCAAAGTCATAGGATAATCTCCATGTAGACTAGTGAGTTGCTTTTGAGTCATGGACTGAACCCCACATCCCAGCCAGTAACTTTACAGTGGTGCACTGTGGGTCCCAAAGGGGCTAGAGAGTGCATATGGTGGAAAAAAAACCCCAGTGAAGCTCAGAACTCTGCCATAAAGAAGCAAGTACTGCCCTTGCTGAGAGCCCCATCCAGTGTTGTACTATAAGTGATAGAAAGCATGGAGTTCCTGCCTGAATTGGAATTCTGCTGGAGCGGGAAGAAAGTGCTTCAATTAGCCACTAATTGTGTTGTTAGTCTTTTGCTGAATAAATACATTTGTGTGCTTTATTATGAGAGTTTCTTGATTGAGAGTAATATTGATTACACCAGACATTATCTGGTGACCAGCCTTTGGGGGGCGAACATCTCAAGACTTCTCCAGAATGTATCTCAGGTAACACATGCATGTCTGCCACTTGGGCCCATGTGTGAAGCCTAGCCAATTTTGTTGGCCCACTCTCAGTTTTCTACAGCAACATCAGAGATTTGTGGAGGGCTCTAAAGCAGCCACATTATAAGTGCTTGTTGACTTTTATGAAATTGGGGGGCCAGGGACAAACACCCTATTCCTGGATGACTCTTACTGTATTCATTCATGAGGCAAAATGTTCCCCCAAGAGTGAAAATTGAAAGATAATCAGTGGCATCTTTAGGGCTCAAACTTCTAAAGTTTGATATTTACCTAGAGGAAGAAGAAAAAAAGACCATGAGATGAATTGATTTATTGCTAGTGGATGGGGCTAGCTCTCATTGGGAGGCTTCAGGAATGACTATAGTGGAGGAGTAGAGTAAGGCTCATAACTAACTCTCAGATCCCAGTGAGGGGCCATGCCTTCTCCTCACGGTAAGGGCCACTCCTCTCTACTTCCCTGCATTTTTCATTAATAGTCAGGGGAGTTACCAGGCTTGTAAATTTTCTTCCAAGTGAAATAGGGCCTCCCACTCTGAGGCGCATCAGACCCTATCAACACCAAGGGGGCACCAGGGGATTCCCAGTACCTCAAGAGTTGGGGAGGGGAAGGGGAATGGAAACTGGTAAAGGATTAGACAAAACACAGCCTTGGCCAAAAATAATTCAAGTAGGAATTAAAATCAAGCCCTTGGGAGCCGGTTGAAAAGCAAGTGGGTAGATCTCAAGAGCTGGGATTCCTAAGTGGAAATCCTAAAAAGCTGAGAGTTTTCCAAAGTGGATATGGAGATGTGTCCATTTTTTCACTTCTGAAGCCTTCAGTGAAGGTGAGTCAGAGCTTCCCGTAGCATGGGAGAGAATACAGACCTTGTCCCTTAATAAACAGAAATTGAGCCTTGAATTCTACCTCTACCCTTTCTGGGGCTTGTGATTTCTTTGACAACAAATCCAAAGACAGTGATGGCAGCTCTTAGGGATTTCATCTTGGAGGGCTTATGGACCAAGTGGCCAAGATCCATTAAGTATATTAAATGGCATACTCTCAAATTTCTCTGCTTCACTACAGACTGGGTCAACCCATTAATGGCCATTCCCAGTAGGGTAATAATGACAATGACAGTTCATATTTTTATAGTACTTCACAATTTCAGGAGCATTCTCCTACAAGTGCTTTATGAGGGTGTAGGAGTATAATTATACCCATTTTACAGAGGAAGAAGTAGGCCCTGAGACATAAATTGCTTTTATTCTGGCTACTACTATGGTCTGGTAAAACCTTCTGATTTTTCAGGTCTGGTGGTTTTCAGATAGGATACCTCTGCCGTAGCCATACCTGTTTCTCCTGTCTGCCAGCCTTCTCCTTTCCTTGCTTCTCCTGGGCTAGAACTTTCTATCTTACATGCAAACTTACTTATTGCTTCATTCCATGACTGCATGAAACAAACAAAAACAAAACCATTCACTAAATGCTTGGCAGTGGGCAAAATACTGTGATTTGCTCCAAAGTTCAGAAACCCATCTGCTGTGCCCCAATTTGCTGCTGCTTCTCCTTGTAAGACACCAGGACCTTTTCAGTGTTAGAGTCGTCTTGAGGCCTGAAGAGATGATGGATTCAGGTGTCTTGTGCATCAAACACGGTGGATTGGGGGTGGAGGGGGATGTGGTATAACAGTGGACCAGGATACAGGGACACCCTCTCATAGGATCACTGAAGATGCAGGGAAATCACCTTTGGTTGACATCCTTCCTATGACTAACTTGTATTGACTTTGTGTATGTATATACACACATGCATATATATATACACATCCATATATACATATGGCACACGTTACAGTCCTCTGAGAGCAGGGGCTGTTTTTGTTTTGTCCTTATTCTCGGGACTTAGCTCAGTGTCTGGTACATAGTAGGTACTTAAACACTTCTTGCTTGGTCTATGGTTTGCCAATCCCTATAGAACATAAGCTTTGTGAGGGCAAGGATTGTCTTTAATTTTGTCTTCTCATCTCCAGATGAATCCCCGATGCAGTCATCATTTAAATAATGACCGTAGATTGACCCTTTGAGCTCTACTTTCCTACAATTTCTCCACCCCCACACATACAGCCCTTGCTCAAGGAGCCTCAAACCAGTCCTTTCCCCTTGTGGGAGGTAAAACATTCCAAATGGAAAACTGTTGGAGTTGGGTGCTAAATCGGAGCATCTCCTTTTAAATTCTAGAAGTTGGTATAAGGTGTCTGGGACAGGACATGAACCATCAACTGGCTCATTAAGGATGTGAAGAGGAATAAGATGTAGGAAGATTGGGGAGGTAAAAGGATCAGGTTGGAAACAGATTTCAATGCCAACAGGGACTTTGTAATTTATCCTGGAGGTAATACGGAGCCATTGGAATTTATTGAGTAGGGATGTGACACGTTTAGATATTTGATGTTGGAAAAATCACTTTGGCAGCTCAGTGGATCTGGGTGGGGGGCTGACGAGGCAGGGGATCAACTACAAAGCAACAATCAGAGAGGAAATAAGCAGGAAAATACATGGGACTAGTATATAGTAAACACTAAATGATGTTGGTTGACTTATTAGTTTGGAGCTATGTAGTGGAGACAGTGGTAAAGAGAACTAACACTGGGCCAACTAGGTGGAGCAGTGACATCAGACAATTGATGCTTACTAGCTGTGTGACCTTGGGCAAGTCGCTTAATCAGAATTGCCCTGCTTTACTCCCTCCAAAAAGACACACACACAAAAAGGATAGCTAACATTTATATAAGCTTGCAAAATACTTTTCAGTTATTAACTCATTTGATCTTCAAAACAACTCCGTGAAACAGAGGCTCCCACTCTCTCCGTTTTACAGAGGAAGAATCTGAGAAAGGTGAAATGATTTCCCCAGTCAGAGATCTCAGCTTGTCGCTACCTCTAGCTCCAGAACCTGGGCTCAAACCCTTCTTCTGATAGAATCGCTATCTGTGTGGCTGTGACATTTCACTTCCAGGAGTCTCAGTTTCCCCACCTGTAACATGAGGTTCCTTCCAACTCTGAGTCTCTGATCCTAGGACTCTCTGGCCTCAGATCTTTGTGATTACAAGTCTGGAGCTCTGTCCGTGTAGACTGGCTCCCTAGCTAAGGAAAGGGAGGCTGCAGAGAGAGGGAGGGACAAAACTCCCTCTGTCGTGCATAATGTCCCTGAGTCTGGAGTATTTTCAGATCCTCCTGGGTCACATGAGTCCGAGAAGCATTTGCTTTACGTGGGTGGTTGGTGCTTAGCTGTTTATGCTTCCGATCCCCTATCTGAGAATGCCTGGGGCCAGCATGGCGGTGGTAGCGCCCCCCCACCCCACCCCCCCAGAGACTGGGTTACCTTGTGTGACTTCTCAGCTTTCCAAGGCACCTCAGCTTCCCGCTGCTAGAACTCTCCCTTGGCCCAGAGGGACCTGGAGATGGTGGGACTTCGTGGGTGTGGGCTCCTGGCCCCTAGTGCTGTCTGCTGCAGCTTAGTTCGGGACAGGAGCCAGCTGCTATCTGGTGGGGAAAAGGGAGCCCGGCACCATCTTGGCTGACAATGGCGCTTCAGAACCCAGGTGGATGGCTGAGGCTCTGTCCCCTGAGAACCTTTAAAAATGGAAACTAATGAAATTAGACCCGAAGGCCCAGGGCAACCGCCTGAAATGAGAACAAGGGGCGGCTCCTTGGCAGCGTTTCAATGTCCATTGTTATTAGGAGAATGGGACCCCAGCCATTGCCCCGGAGTCCTTGACCTTCCGGACAGAGAGGGCTTTAATCAGGCTGGACATTTAAGTCCTAAGTCAGTCACAGGCTGGGCTGCCCAGCTGCCAGGGGATTAGATGGGGGCGCTGAGCTCATGCAGGCTAATTTAACCTCACAACCACCACCCATCCCCATGGGCCTCAGAAAGAACAGAAAATGTGCCTGCCATTTATGGCTACAGTGGAAAGAGTACTGAATTTGGAGCTGTAGGACCTGACTTTGAATTTCCAGCTCTGACAGTTACTGTCTATGTGACCTTTATGGGCCTCAGTTTCTCCATCTGTAAAATGAAGGGGTTTGAGCAATTCACCTTCCAGTTCTAAGCCTATAATCCTGTGGTCCTAAAATGCAGAGCAGGTGACTACTTGGGTGGGTAAATTGAATTTCGTCACTTATATTTCTCTATTCCAAAGCAATCTCAGGAAAATAAAAAAACAAATCTTTGGGAAACCCTACAATGTTAGATGTAGAACCAGAATATTAACTCTGGTTTCTGGAGCAGTTATTTTGAGAGGATAGAAAACGTGTTATTGACAAGTTTAACTGTAATCTGAAAACATTTTCTATCCATTCTGTCAGTTATGAATAGAAAAATAATGTACCTATGTCTATCTATGTATAGCTAGCTAGGTGGCGCCACAGCAGATCAAGAAGACTCATCTTCCTGAGTTCAAATCCAGTCTCAGACACTAACTGTGTGATCCTGGCAAGTCACTTAGCCCTATTTGCCTTAGTTTCCTTATCTGTAAAATGAATTGGAGAAGGAAATGGTAAACCACTCCAGTATCTTTGCCAATAATTGTGATATATTTGGTGCAAGAAATATTTGACACCTTAAACTTATTATTCATACCAAATAACCTCTATAGATAGAAGCACATCATAGGAATGAGAGCTGGAGGGGACCAGAGAAGCTGAAATACTTGCTCAAGGTCACATTGTAAACAAGAGTTGACCCCCAAACCTCTGATTCCAGAACCCACATGACCCAGACTGGTTTTCCTCTGTATAGTATAGCTGTCATTCCCAGAGTAGCTTATCAAGAGGCTTCCTGCCCTACTCTGCATGACCAGGACAATATTCTCAGGAACAAAATTCTTCATTCCTCTCCTCTAGACATCTGTACAAAAATAACAAATGAACCTATTGTTGCAAGGGAATGACTTTTGATTAGCTTTCTGATTCTTTAAGAATGGTGTCAGAATTTTACAATTTAAGATCTCCAGGTAATTTAAATTATTGCTAGGTGACTCAGTAGGCAGAGAACTGGATCTGGAATCAGAAGACCTGAGTTCTAATATGGTCTCAGATACTTACTAGTTATGTGACCCTGGGCAAGTAAGTCACTTAACCCCCTATGCCTCAGTTTTCAATTCTGTAAAATAGGGTTAATAAGAGCACATACCTCACAGAGCTGTGAGAATAAAAATGAGATATTTGAAAAGCACTTTACAAATCATAAAGCATTACATAAATGTTAGCTGTGATTTTTAAATCCTATACATGTTAAATAGGAAAGATTGAAATATGGCAGGAGGAAATGTTAATAGATTAGATCGAGGGATAAGAGTATACTGGCCTATATAGATGGATTCAGAGGTCATTTAATTACTAAATGGAATGATTGTTGATTGATGTCACCTGGAGGGAAGTTTCTAGTGGAGGACCCCAGAATTTTCTCTTTGGCTTTGTTTTGTTTAGCATTTTTGAAATTAGTCAAGTAGTACCTATTAAATGACTATTATGTCACAGGCACTGTGCAGAGCCCTGGGGATACAAAGAAAAGCCAAAGATAGCTCCTATCCTCAAAGAGCTTACAATCTAATGT
>CM053593.1:376408330-376424647 GCA_028646575.1 Pseudocheirus occidentalis
CTGGAGAATTCATAGAAGGAATGAGTTAGGAATAGAAAATTATAAGTTCTTGGAAGGAACCCCCAAGGTCAACTAGTCCGACCCATTCTTGTATTAGAATTTTCTTAACATCAAGACTCATCTTTGAAGACCCTCCAGTGACAAAGAACTCACTACTGTATAAGGCAATCCATCTTCTGGGCATCTCTAATTGTTGGCATTTTGCCTTCTCCCAAAGTGCACAGCCTCCAGCTGTCGAGATATCTCCACTTGGACATCATTCTCCCACCTCCAACCTAACATGTACAAGATAGAATTCATTGTCTTCTCTCCAAATCTTCTTTCTCCTTCAGTTTCCCTCTTTTTCCCAGGCCTCCTCCTCCTCCCCTCTCCTCTTTCTCATCTCTTATTAGAATGCAAGCTCTTTGAAAGCAGGGATTATTTCATTTTTTATACTTGTCTTCCCAGTGCCTGACACATAGCTGGTATTTAACAAATTTTGTTGATTGACCAACAGATCCTCACCTCCCCCATCCAGTAAGTTGCCAAGCCCCATGGATTTTCTCTCTAAATCTTTCTTGCATGTGTTCTCCTATCTCTCCCCCATCTCTCTCCCTCCCCACCCATGATGACTGCCCTAATTCAGCAGCTCTCACCTGAACTGTTGTTTGGTCTCTAGTTCTCTTTATCTGACACCTTTCTCCTACCTGCCATTTACACAGCTAATCTCTGGGTCTGTTCACGTCACTTCCTTGCTCAGAAATCTCTACTGACTCCCCATTGCCAAGGAAATAAAAGAAATGCCTGTACCCCTGAGAGTGTCATTTAAAACCCTCTGGGATCTGCCTTTCATCTACTGTCAAGTTTTATTGCATACCCCTCTCCTCCAATCATTCTGTACTCTGGTCATCTTGGACTGATGCCTCTTCTCTGATCTCATGCTTCCCTTCTCTCCTGCCCTTGTACAGACTGTCTATCAGGCCTGGAAGAACTTTCTGCCATGTCTCTGTCTCTTCTTTCCCAACTCAGCTCAGGTATCACTTCCTTCCTAAAGCCTTTCCTGGTTCCTGCAGCTCAGAGGAATCCCTTCCTCTCATAATTTCTCAGACCCCATCCTTTCAGTTCCCATCTGTATTTTTGGGGACCTGACATTATTTTATTGATGCAGGGAACTCCTGGTGAAGAAACTCCCTTCACCAACGGTACCTGTTCTTCAGTCATTTCAGTCCTGTCTGACTCTTTGTGACCTTATCTGAGGTTTCCTTGGCAAAGATACTGGACTGGTTTGCCATTTCCTTCTCCAGCCCATATTACAGATGAGGAACTGAGGAAAGCTGGGTGAAGCGACTTGCCTAGGGTCACTCAGCTAGTAAGTGTCTGAGATTGGATTTGATCTCTGGGGCTGAGCTCTAACTACTATACCACCTAGCTGCCCGCATTGCCCCCTACTATAAATTACTTCTCTTAGAGAGAGTTGCCTGGGGGCAGAGAGAGGCTAAGTGACTTACCTAGAGTCCCAATATATGTCAGACCTCCTGACTTTGAGGCTTGCTCTGTCCTTTCACTACACCAGGGTACTTTTTAAGTATTTAATAAAATGCTAATTAATGTTATAATCCTTTGTGTCCATGTCTAGTCAACCCTCTTCCCCCCCGCCCCCCCCCCCGCCACTAACCTAGATACTTCATTAGGACAGGACTGTCTTCTTTTCCCTGAATTTGTGTTACTATAAGCCCTATCACATTCAATGAACACTTGTTATTAAATGTTTGTTGGCTGAATGAAGAATAGACTGACCTAGGTTTCTCAGTTGAGGCTAGCTGGGTCTCCAGTTCCTGCTCTTCATCTCTGAAGAGATTGGAAGAAGACTCGACCTTCCCTTAAACCCATTCCACTCTCTTGGGTAACTCCTTTCTCTCTGTCTGGGTTTGCCACGTTCCAAGAATGGAAAGTTCAAGGGCTCAGTGAGGAAATTGTAAATTGTCCTTTGTCCTCATCACTCTAGCACTGGGATGCTAGGTTCTATCCTTTATGGGCCTGTCCCAGTGTGGATGGCCAGCAGTGAGATGCTTCTGGGTGAAGGGGCATGTGATGCTCAGAGGAATCCCTGTCTGTCTGCCGGACTTTGGTGCCCTTGCACATCAGGACACAAATCAGTTGCCTCCTCAGAGCACATTAGTCCACAAGTGGGTTGCAGATGATGCCTACTCTCTTTCTTCATTTACCCACCCTTCTTCATTTCTTTATCCGGGCTATGCCAGTGAATTTCCTGAAGGTGGCTGAGATGAGGGTGGAGATTCAGGGCCTGTGGGGTAATAAGCATGGAATGAAGCCTGCTTGTGGCCAGGTGGGTTTCTGGGGTGGGGGCATCTCACAGCCCCTTTGCAATTGACTTGGAGGGGGATGAAGGTGGGGGCCAGGAGGTTGCTGATTGACTGCTGGTTTCAATACCTGCACGTAGCTCATGGCTCTGCTTTCCCCTGGCTTGTGGAATGCCAAACAATTTCACTAATTGCCTTGACTAAGCAGCAGGTTGTGGCTTGACATAATTACAATTTGTTCTGCCGGGGCTGGAGTCTTGCTTGAGGTCCTGAGCAAAAGGAGTTTGATGAGTCCCAGCTCAGCATAAAGCACACATTAGCATAGCAAATTGGGACTCATTTGGCAGTGATTGGTGGCCTGGGAGCAGAGACCCAAGGTACTACCACTGAATCATCAGCCTCCCATGGGAAAGGGAGGGCAGCCGGAGGCCACTGGAAGGCTTGGGGAGACCAGCGATGTGCCCAGACACCTCAGTATGACCCCTGCCCTAAGGACAATGGATGGGAAGTCTCAGAGCTTGTCTTTTATTTAGCCAGTATGCACCATTCCCGTGCTAGAGTGATGAGGACAAAGGACAATTTACAATTTCCTCACTGAGCCTTTGAACTTTCCATTCTTGGAACGTGGCAAAGCCAGACTGAGAGAAAGGAGTTACCCAAGAGAGTGGAATGGGTTTAGGGGAAGGTTGAGTCTTCTTCCAATGGCTCATTACGGCTCATTGGTAACGTTGGGCTCTGAAGCATCATGGCAGCAGAATGTTAGCCCTATCAGTCCCTGCCACATTGGGAAGGCTTTGAGTCAGAGCCTGGTAGTCAATGCATGGCTGTCATCAGAGAATGAACCAAGCTAAATCTTAAAATACTTATCAGAAGAGTGATAGATTTGTTTAGCACTTTGGTGAAGCCTATGGACTGCTTTTCAGAGTAATGTTTTTAAATGCAGAAAATAAAGTATATAGAGTGACAAAGGGGACCAATGATTAGTGAAAATAAAGATATAATTTCCCACCAATAACTTTCATAGGCCCCAAAGGAGGTCTATGAACCCCAGGTTACAAAGCCCTGTCTTAGAGATTTACCTAGAGCATTAGAAGATTAAGTGACTTGCCCAAGGTCACACAGCTAGTACTTATCAGGGATGGGACTGGAACATAATGGGTGCTTATTCATTGATCCAATGGAATGAGCAGACTACCCATACCCACTAATTCACAGATCATTGAAGTATGTTGTTGATGGGGAGCTTTGGAGGTTATTTGGGGTTCTGGTCTTCCTTAAGGGTGACTGGCTTTCCAGGCAGAAAAAAAGATAAGGTGGTAGTTCAAAACCATCATGCCCTTATGTAGTGCCAACACAATATTTACTGCATCCATGATCACAATAAAGACTGTGACTATAAGAATTGCAAAATATACCAGATTCTCCAGTAGAGAACAGAACTGAAACATTTATTCAGACATCAGAAAACTGAATCCTAAAACCAGTAAGCCAATTCCATCATAGTACCAAAGACATTCAGAAGCCATAATAACACTGAGAGCCACAGCATCTTTCAGCCTTCCCACAAACCCATACAAGATCACAAATCTCTCTAGCTCCTTGTCTGAGCTTCTCTCTCCCTCACCATCTGGTTAGCTCTGGCCAGCTTCCTGTGAGCTCTGCTTCCCTTCAGTAAACTCCTCCCACCTCAGGCTCCATGTGACTACATTCAGCTTATTAGGGGGCAAATTATCTTCACAGCAGGGGAGGTCTTCAAACTCCCTCCTCCCCCACCCCGGGGTCTATTAAGGGACAGGGAAGATCTTCAAATTCCCATTCCTATTACACCTTACCATGTGGTGTTGCTTATCAGAGCTGGGAGCCTTCATCATAGAAAATATATAAGTCCTGACTTGACACAAGATAAATACTTATGGACTATGAAGAACAGCATGTTCTGGAATAAAAAAAGATATTAGAACATCCCTCCTTAGGTTCCTACTTTGTTATACCCTTGGCATCCTCCTTCCTGCTCTGCTTCTGGCTTTGGAGAAGCAAAGAATTGAGAATGTCAGAGTTAGAAGGGACCTCAGAGGCCATTCAGTACCATTTATACTTGAACAGGAACCCCACCTCCCTAACATGAATGAATAAATGAACAAATGAATGAAAAAAAGCGTTCATTAAGTACTCATCCCCTCTAGGGGTACAAATATAAAAGTCAAGACAGTCTAGATCTTTTTCTCAAGTTACTTGCATTCTAATGGGGTTGTGTCCAGGGAGGAATATTATGGTTCAAGAAGTTATGGGAATGGTGAATAAGGTCATTGGGAAGTAGACTGACTGATGCTTTCCAATAGTAATGGCAGTGTTGATTTGATTATGGTGTCAGAGCTCAAAGGTGTGGAAGCTGTCCAGAAGATCAACAGGAAGTAATGTGGACCTCCTAGATATAGGCATTACCAATTAGTAAATCGGTGGCACATGAGGCCTTTACCAATCAGAATGGGGGAGGGAGTTAGGACCAACGTGTCCAACAACTGGTCATCCAGACAACAATGTAAGTGGAAAAGATAAACAGGCAAAAGAAGGAACTAAATGTTATGTGTTTATAATGCCTGAACTTGGACTCAAAGATGAGAAGACAAAATGCACCTTCCTCCTCCCCACCCTTGGCTTTATGAGAGGCAGCATAGAGTGGATTGGAGTCAAGAAGACCTGAATTTGAATCCCAACTCCTGTACTTCCTAGCTGTGTGACTTTCCCTCCTTGTCCTTCACTCTGGGGTCAATGAGAAGAAGGCCAATCCCTCTTTCATGTGACAAATAGCCTCCAAATACATGAGGAAAAGGCAACTTGGTGGCACAGTGGATAGAGGATTGGACCTGGAGTCAGGAAGACTCATCTTTCTGAGTTCAAATCCAGTCTCAAACACTTCCTAGTTGTGTGACCCTGGGCAAGTCACTTCACTCTGTTTGCCTCAGTTTCCTCATCTGTAAAATGAGCTGGAGAAGGAAATGGCAAAGCACTTCACTATCTTTGCCAAGAAAATCCCAAATAGGGTTATGAAGAATCAGACACAACTAAAAAAGTATGCAAAATCAATGAGGAAAACCATCACCCCCTAGTCCCTCCTACTCCAAGCCTTCTCTTCACTGTTAGAAGCCAGTTCCATGAGCATATCCAGAGCAGTCCCTCCCCTCCCCTCCCCCACCTGTTCAAATCCTGTCCTTCCCTCCAAGCCTAGTTTAAACCTCTTCCTTTATGAGAAGCGTCCCCAGGCCATGGTTTTCTTTCCCTTTCTTGGGTTCCTTCATCCCTCATGGCCTGCATCTCACAATGTTCATAAGATGCCTTCTTCCATTGAGTTAATTGGGAGGCCTATTTTGCACCCCCCATATAACTGGTAACAGGTGGAGGGCAGTGGATGTCTTCTCTAGTCCCCTTGTTTTCACTTCTCCAAGCAGGCTGAGCCCAGAGCCCATTGAAACAAGAAGCTGTGAGGGCTTGCTGAGAGACTGATTGATTAAGGGATTCTGCTCTGCAGCCTCCTGGGACAAAAAGCTCGGGCTGCTCTGTGGTGGTTTGGCCTGTTTGCATTCCCTCTCTCCACATTTGGATATAATAAGAGCCTTAGTCCCTTGCCAAGTCTCGTCTAGTCTACCTCTGCAATATCTCTCCCATCTCTCCCTTCCTCTCTAATCAATAAATCACTCAACAGGAATTAACTAAACACCATGTACTAGGCTCTTGCTAGAACCAAATAGGCAGATGGTGCTCTGGGATGGCAGAAGAGGAGGCTCATGGGGGAAGTGTGGGAGATCGGAAATCAAACCATATCAATAGCAATCTGTTAAGGGACTAAACAACAAAACTATTGCAGAGAGAGAGGTGCTTAGGATCTGGAGAAGGCCAATGGCTGTGATGGAGACCCAAGAGGATGGACTGTGGTCAAAGAGAGTGGCCCTTCCGCATGGTCTGGTAGACCAATGCCTGGGGAGCTCAAGCCACGGGGCCGTACTGTGAGTGTTGGTGGACTGCGCAGGACACTGAGGGAAGGAGACTACCAAGGTCTCCCCTTGTCCCAATAGCAACCTCATGTTGAAGTCAAGTCAGTAAGTATTTATTAAGTGCTTACTATTTGCCAAGCACTGTGCTAAGTGCTAAGGATTCTGGCATCTCTTCCCCCGCCCCTGATTATTTTCCATTTATCCCATATTTATAAGGCTTGTTTGTGCATATTCATTTGTGTGCTGTCCCCGTTGGGTTGTGAGCTCCTTAAGGGCTGAGACTGTCTTTTTGCCTCATTTTGTATCCCCACCCAGTGCCTAGCATGTAGTAGGTGCTTAATAAGTGACTAGGGGGCACAATGGATAAAGGCTGGACCTGAAGATGAGAAGACTCCTCTTTGAGTTCAAATTCAAACTCAGACACTGACTAGCTGTGTGACCCTGGGCAAGTCACTTAACCCTGCTTGCCCCAGTTTCCTCATCTGTCAAATGAACTGGAGAAGGAAATGGCAGACTCCTCCAGTATCTTTGCCTAGAAGACCCCAAATGGGGTCACAGAGAGTTGGACATGACTGAAAAGGACTGAGCAATAAAAGCAAGTGTTCATAGACTAAGAAAGACAAAAGGTTTTCCTGTTCAATTACTTTCCAGTGGACTTCTTCTTCTTCCTCTTCTTCTTCCTCTTCTTCTTCCTCTTCCTCTTCTTCTTCTTCTTCTTCCTCTTCTTCTTCCTCTTCTTCTTGTTCTTGTTCTTCTTGTTCTTGTTCTTGTTCTTGTTCTTCTTCTTCTTCTTCTTCTTTTTCTTCCTCCTCCTTCTCCTCCTTCGCCTCCTCCTCCTCCCCCTCCCCCTGCTCCTCCTGCTTCTTCTCCTCCTGCCTTCTAGATTTTGAGGGCTAGACCAGACGTGGGATTTCATTGGCAGAGGAAACTTTCTCTTTATGTTCTTACAGAGTCTCCTGGCACACTGGGACCTTAAGTGCCATGCTCAAGGTCACTCAGGCAATATGTGGCACTGGTTAGCCTTGAACCCAAGGCTTTCTGACATCGAAGGCTCTATGCACTACACCCCAGTGCCTCCAGGTCTCTATATAGACATTTGAAAAATTTTTGTTGATTCAAATTGACCCAGTGTTCAAAATATATGGGACAGCTCTTCCCCCGCCAATTTTTGAAGGGACTATGGCTCCCGCCCCAATTCAGCAGCTTCTGGGGCTGCTCCAGCCTCTGCCTCTTGCAATCTGGCTCTGTTTGCATTGGAGCTGCCAAAATGGAGCTGGCGAGAGTCTAGGTGCTTGATCTCAACTTAAATATTGTTCTCAGTCAGTGAAGTATGCCTTCTAAGCACCACCAGTGAATGACTCCTCCTTCCTTCTCCCTGCCTCCACCCTACGGAAGATGGGAACCTCTAGGTCTATACTGGCTAGCTCTTTGGATCCAGACTCTGGGGGTTAGGGGTGGGGTTGGCAGGTGGTGTTCAGGGAGTGGAAACAACCTTGGACTTGGAGTCAGAGTCAAAGAACCTGGACCTGGATCCCAGTCCTGGCTCTGCTCCTTCCTGGCTGTGTGAATATCCCTTCGTCTCCTCATCTGTAAAAATAAGAGGGTTGGACTTGATGATGCCTAAGGCCTCTTCCAGCTCTGATGTGCTGTGATTTATGACTTTCATGGCTTGGTCCTCTGGAGGAATCTCAGCATCACTTTGTCTGGGTCAGTGTCTGTCACCATTGAACCTTAGATTGAGAGCCAAGAAGACCTTAGGGGTCATCAGCTCCAGCTCCTTAATTTTATAGTTGAGGAAACTGAGGTCCATCAAGTGAAGTGGCTTACTTGAGGCCACACCAGGAATAAGTGGCAAAACCAAGAGTTCCTGCCAGTTCTCTCTCTGCTTCATTGTACTGGATTCTGGTGGGACTCAAAAAAAATTACAGAGCAAGAGATTTATGAAGATGGACCTACTGGGATGACCAGTCATGAGTCAGCAAGCATTTCAGAAGTGTTTACTGTGTACCAAGCTTTGTGATAAGTGCTAGGGATAGAAAGAAGGCCACCCCTTCCTGGTGGGATTTTAATTGAGTCCTGAAGGAAGCCCGGCACCCATGTGAAGAGAGGCACCTTTTTGTAAAGTTCATGAGTCTCCTCAAGGCAACCTCTCTCATTCTCTCTCTGTCTCTGTCTCTGTCTCTCTCAATGTCTCTCACTCTCTCTGTCCCTTTGTCTGTCTCTGTCTCTCTGTCTCCATCTCTCCCCATCCATTCCCTCTCTCTATCTCATCCGTCTCTGTCTCTCTCCTCTCTTTCCTAGTTCTTTCAATTAGACCTCGCATGACATGGACCCTAGGCCCTTCAGCACCCTAGTCAGCCTCTATTGGACTTTTACAGCTCACCAATTACCTTCTTAAACTGTGGTACTTGGAGCTGAACCAAATTCTACTTTAGAAGTGGCCTGACAAGGACAGGAGTAGAGGAGCCATCACCTGCATATCCTCAGAAAGTATGTCTTTGTGTAGCCTGAGATCTCTGTATTTGATGGCCATTTCCCCCATCTTCCCCCACCCCCATTCCAATCCCTGACACAGATCCTGTTTTTAGGGTAGTATGATGTCATGGGAAGAGCTCTGGAAACTGAGCCAGAAGGTCTGGGTTCAAATCCTGCCTCTGACACAATCTGGTTTTCTGATCTTAGGCATGTCAGTTAACCTCTCAGTTTGAATAGCAGAGAAGGTGTTGCACCTGGATGGTAGAAGAAATTTTCTCCCCTGGGATTTCCTTATCCCAATGAAATAACAGGTTCAGTTCCTATCCTGGCTTCCCAGTGGGTAGAGCACTGAACCTGAGCTTAAGTCTGGCCTCAGACACTTATTACTAGCTGTGTGACTCTGGACAAGTCACTTCAACTGTCTTCCTCAGTTTCCTCATGTGTAAAATGGGAGCAATAACAGGATCTGTCTCTCAGGGTTGTCTTGTGAGGAATGAGAAAATATTCAAGTGTTGTATAAATGTAAGTTATCCCTGTTACGTATGCCTCCAGGTGGAGGAGCTGAGCAGAGGCAGCTTGGCAGAGCATGTAGAAATCATGGCACCGTAGAACTCGACGTGGAAGGAAACGTAGGAGCATCAACTCCAATCTTTGAATTTTACAGATGAGAAATATGGGCTCCAGGGATGGTCGAGCATTTGACCACAGTCATATATGTAACAGACATATCAGTGTAGGATTTGAACCCAAGACCCCTGACTCTCCAGCCACTCCTCTTTCCAGTGAAGCATGAAGATCCAGAACAAGCAGGTTCATAAAACTCAACCACCTCGTTTTATATGTAAAGAAACGAGGACCAGGGAGTGTAGCTATTTGTGCAGGGTCACAGGGAGTGAGCATTGGGCAGTATTTTGAACAGAGGTCCGCTTACACTACTGCCAGCACCATTTCTACTCTCTCCCTCTTGGAGTCAGGGATATTTGGATTCAAATATTGCCCATGGTGCTTCCTAGCTGTATGACCCTGGTCTGGTCACTTAAAGTTTTCCTGTGCTTTAACCAGCTCTCTAAGTCTGGTTAACTATTCATAGATGGGTTTTGATGTGTGATGATGGAGGGTGTTTCTGCTTTGAAATGCTCCCACCTGAAGACTTCATGATTCTTTCTTGTATTTGTGGGTGAATGATTTTACAACTTAAATCTGACCATGCAACATGGCCCTACTAAACCTCTAGGCCCATTGAACCATTCAGTAGCATCCTCCCAAACTTTTTTTTGGGGGGGCGTGGGATACACACACACAACACATACACCAACACACACACAGACATATGTAGAAATACACATATAGGCAGATTTAACACCTACTGGGGAATAAAGACTTTCCTCTCAGCAGAGGTACTTCCCGACTCAGAAGGGAAGACTGCTTCTCCCCCTCTCCTTGAAATCCTTGCCAGAGAGATGGCAGACTCTTCCTCCATTAAAACTGCCTTTCCACCAAGGAAAACTGTCGATTTCTGGGGCAAAATTGCAGGGAACTTTAGCGGCCCAGCCCTGTGGTGCCTTTGCCTTTGGGTCCAGCCCTCTACAATTGGCCCCCAACCTCCTCATGGTTTCATTGATATTTTTTGTTGTTGTTCATCCCTCGGTTCTTTCGTTGATTCATTGATTCATCCATCCATCCCAGACTCATCAGGTCTCCACCATGAGTGAAGCCCTGCGCAGGGGGGAGCGTATAACTACGAAGCTGGACCAGGGTTCTGTTGTTCTTGAGCCTTCTCATCTCTTCTCTGCTGTCCCCCTCCCCGAGGCCACTGTCTCCCAGATGCTGGCTTTGCCCAGATGCCGGCTTTGCCCAGACGCTCTTTCCCTGTTATGCCCCGTCCCTCTGTGGGCACGTGACCCTCTGTGCAGGCTCTCTCTGGCTCATCCTACACTTTGTTCACCTGGGCCGTGCTTGTCTGCATCTTGGCAGGGTGTGAGCCCCCTGACAGCAGGTGCCCGGCTGCCTGAGATCAGCCCTCCTGCTGGGCGAGATTTGTCTTCCCACCTGCAGAGGGAGGGGATGGGGGTGGGCTGGGCGTGTCTGTCTCCAGCTCAACCTCAGTCTCGGGGAGGATTTTGAATGCCAAGCCTGGGTGACTAATATGATGTCTTTCACCTTCCGTTTCATAAATCCTTCTGCTCCCCTGTTTGCAAAATGCTTCCTGCTTTATAGCCTCCAAAATGCCCACTTCAAAAGCCCTTCCATTGTCAGGAGAGCCTAGCTTCTGGCACCCTACCTGAAGCCAAGGAAGTGTGCGGAGGGGGGCTGGGAAACGCCAACCACCCTGCACTTCAACTTATGGGACCCCATTGGTGGGTAAGGTTTAAGACGTGCCCTCTGAACCTACCAGGTTTCAGCAGAAGACAGTGTTGCAGTCGCAGGACCCGAATTCAAATCCAAGCTCTAAAAATGCTATGATTTTAGGCAAGTCACTTAACCTTACTGGGTCTCAGTTTCCTTATATGTAAAATGTGAGGGTTAGACTTGATGGCATCTGCTATGCCTTTCAATTCTAGAATGAGTATACTAAGTTATTTCACTTCTCTGGGTCTCAGTTTTCTCATTTGTAAAATGGAGGTGTTGTACTCCACGGCCTTTGATTGTCCTTTCATCTTCAAATCTGTGATATATGATCTTTGCCCCACTGATGAATGTGCTATCCATCTCACTGAGTGGTTATGATGTTGAGTCTCCCATTCAGAACCAATTTGCTCCCAGGTAGTACCAAGACAGGTCACTGATAGAAATTCAGCATCTTTCTCCATCTCCTTATACTAGGGTTATTCTGGCCTCCTGCTGAGGTCAGAAAGACCAGAGTCCCAAGTTCTCTCCGTATCAAGGTCTGTCCCTTGCCCTAAGCTGGGAGCACTAGAAAATGGATTGGCGTGATGGCCAGAATCCAGAGCTCCCTGGTGCTTCAGGGAAATCCTAGAGAGTCGATGTTTCCTCCAAGTAGAATCCTGGGCTGGTTTCAGAACACTCATGCTCAGCTGAGCTGCATCTCTCCCTAGGGAAGTGTCCCACGTGATAACCTGTTCACAATTCTGTCCTGATGGCTTCCAGTATCTACCCCAGGGGTCTATTCTGTTGGCTAGCAGCCCATACACTGAGTGATCATGCGCGTGATTTCAGAGAGAGCCTGGGCTAGAATCTGATGGGACTCATGTCAGCATTGATGGAGGGCTTTGGGCCTGGGAAGAGGAGTCAAGGCAGTTTCTAAGAGCTCTAAGTTTTTCAGTGATGTCAGAATCTCCTGAATAAGGAAGGGAGCCCTTCTGGAGTTGTCTGTTAACTCCCTGGGGATCCATCTCCATAAATCTCTCCTTGAAGCCAAAGGTAGTGACGCTTCCTTGGCTTTGAGAACTGGCTTTTGGATGTGATGGTATTGTCTCCTCTTAAAAACGGAACCTTCTAAAAAAAATGGAACCTTCTAGTTACACATACTGTATAAGCACAGATAATTTCAGTAAGTTAGATAGCTAGTTGGCACAGTGGGTACGTCACTGAATTTCAGGAAGACCTGAGTTTGAAGCCTGCCCCAGACATTTGTTAGCTGTATAACCCCAAGCAAATGATTCTCTCCTTGTTTTTCCCATCTATAAAATGGGGAAAATACTAGCCCTTATTCTCAAGATTGTTGTGAGGCTCAAATATAATTTTATATGTTTATGCACATATATAATATGCACTCATATTCACACACAGTACACGTACATATATCTCTTTGCCAAAGTACTACGTGAATGTTAGCTATGATGATTCATAATTATTATTATTCTGAAGAGGTTGGTAGAATCTAGAGTTTGAAGGGGTCTCAGAGGCCATCAGAAAATCTAGTTTCTCCAGCTTTAGTGATTAGAGGAACAATTAGAACTAGTACCCCGATGCTAGGGGCAGCAATGGTCCCTGAGTCAGGAAGATTCACATTCTGACTCAGATATTTACAGATGGTCAATTGGTCTGTGATCTCATATAATCTTCAAGCCAAACATGTGAGGTGAGTTGAGGAAACTGAGGCAGAAAGGTGAAATGACTTGCCCAGAGTCATACAGCTACAAAGTATCTGAGACTGGAGAAGAAAAAGGAAATGCGAGGGGAAGAGAAGCAGTTCAGCAAATGAACCAAAATCTTTTTTTAAAAACTTTTTTTTTGTAGGGAAAGGGCAGGGCAATTGGGGTTAAGTGACTTGCCTAAGATCACACGGCTAGTAGGTGTTAAGTGTCTGAGGTCACATTTGAACTCAGGTCCTCCTGAATCCAGGGCTGGTGCTCTATTCACGGTGCTACCTAGCCGCCCCTAAACAAAATCTTAACAAAGCCCGATAGTTTACGCAGCGTTCCATAGCCCCTCAGCCCTGCAGGGAAAGGAGGGAGGTTCATGATCACCTCTCTTCAGGCTCCAGCTTGGTTGTCCTCGGTTCTGGGTACTCCCTTCCGTAAGACTTTCTACTCTATTGCATCGTAAAAATCAGGTCTTTCCAAGTTTGAAGAGAATGACCTTCACTTGGGGTGGCTCATCAAAGCATTTCCAAGGACGACTGGTCAGCCAGTGGAAAAACCCCGCAGTTCACAGAGGAAGATTCTGTTTATTGTTCTGACTTTTTCTTTTGCCTCATAAATCTCTTCTCAAGCTATTTCTTGCTCATTTCTCTTCACCTCCCCCTGCTCCCCAAACCCTAATTCAGAGTCCTGGGAGAACTCTGGCCCAGCCAGGCTGGAGTGCCCAGCCTACAGAAGCCCCCACCAAGGAGACAGACACCCCAAAGGGAGAGCCGAGCATCCCCAGAAGCAGCCTGAGACTTGGTATTTAATATTGCAGGTAAAACACTTACTTAGATTCCATTATCCCTCTTTTTACCTTTTCCCCCCATCCTCCAAAGGAAATTGCCTTTGAATCAGCCAACTCTCTAATTACCAGATTGAATGATTGAAATTTTTAGGCAATTAAATGGAAGCATTTCTGGTTTCCAGCCCGTGGTGTCCCCCGTTCCCTCCCTTCCTCCTCTTGTCTGGAGCCTTTCTTTAATTTGGAGGCAGTTACAGAAAGACAAGCAAACCTTTAAAACCAAGAAGTATGTCTCCCGGAATTCGGCTGTGGATGTTTTATAGTCTGAGTAGAAAGGGATCTGGCAAATTTACTCTCTCTGCACGAGCACGTAAGAAGCATGCAGTTCAAGGGGATAGTATCCTAACCCATCTCACCATAAAGACAACTGCCTTGTTGATGGCCCTGGTACAAGCCAAAGGAAGAACAGGAATCCTCAGGGAAGGTGATGCTGAGAGACCGGGAGGGTTTGAGGGCCAATCTCAGAAGCTTTACCCAATCACCCACCATGCTTGTCTGCTTCCCTTAATAGACTCATAAAGTCCTATGAATTCAATCTGGGCAAGACTTTGGAGCTCCTACTAGACTGTAGTAAACTGAGGTCCAGGGAGAGGGAGTGTCTCCCCCAAGGTCGAACACCTAGGAGATAGCAGGGCTGAGACCCTACCCACATCATGGAATCTTAGGATCATACGTCTATTGCTAACGGGGAATTTGGAGGCCACCTGGACCATTAGAATGTAAACTTTTTGAAGGCAGGAGTGAAAAACTTTCCATTTGTCTGTATTCAACACTGTGTGGTGCCTCGCATACAGCAGGTGCTTAATAAATGCTTGCTGATGGATTTAAATTAACCCCCTCATTTTAACAGAAGAGGAAACCCAGGCCCAGGAAAGTTAAGTGATTTGCCCAAGGAACAAGGTATCCTCAGAGGTAAGATATGAGTTGTATCTTCCTGATTCCAAGGCCACAATCTAGCTGCCTATGCACCTGTGCTTGGTGCTTAGTTAGCCAGAACAATTTGTTAAAATAGGGAGCTAGCAGATGGCCTGCTTTCTCTGCCCTACACGAGCCCCCCTGCTCCTCTGAACCCCGAGAGATTCCCTTCCCACTGTGGGGGTTCTCCCAATGCCTTGTTCTCCATCTCCACGACATCTATCTTGAAGAGTTGACTTGAAAGCTCCTATGGATTAATCATCAGTCAACCAAGAAGCATTTATTTAGTGTCTACTATTGAGTGCACACAGGGCAACTAGGTGACGCCACAGTACACAGAGAGCTGGGACAAAGTTGACCTCAGACGCTTACTGGCTGAATGATCCTGGGCAAGTCACTTAACCCTGTTTGCCTCAGTTTCCTCATCTGTAAAATCAACTGGAGGAGGAAATGGGAAATCAAGAAAACCCCAAATGGGGTCAAGAAGAGTCAGACACGACTGAATAACAATTGAGTGAACAGTGTGGGAGATGGTAAGAGAGGAGAGAAACAATTCCTGCTTTCAAGGAGATTCCAGTCTAGTGGGGACTACAACCCATAGAGGTGTAGGTATACATAAAGACAAATCAATCCATAGGCATTAAGTGTTCAGCATAATGCCAGGCACTGTGCTAAGAAGGCAGCCAGCTGGAGTGCCAGACTTGGAGTCAGGAAGACCTGAATTCAAATCCTAACTTAGACACTAGCTAGCCATGTGACCCTGGGCAGGTCACTTACTGTTTCTCAGCTTCCAGGTAAACATAACACCTTCCTCTTGGGGTCAGTATGGCGCAGGAAAACATATAAAGTGCTTTGCCAACCATGAGCCTAGACAAATGTGGGCTACCCTGTGACATTCTACTGCTCCATGGTAAAAGCGGCCCCAGGAGCTGAGGGCAGGAGCTGGGAGGCTTGTGGGAGAAGGTGATGTTTGGGCTGATCTTCTTTTCCGTATGACATGCTCTAGTTGAACAGGGCTACTCACTACACACTATACAAATGCCGATACCTTGCTTTCCCACTCCTGCACCTTTGCTCACATGGTTCCCCTGTGTCAGGTATGCCCTCCTCCTTTCTCCTTTGTGTGTTGAAATCCAACCCACCCTTCACATCTCAGCTGCAATATCTTTATTTGATCTGATGGAGAAAGATCACAGAAGCACAGCTCTAGAGAGGAAGGAGATCTCAGAGCCCACCTAATCCAGCCCATTCATTGTAGAGATGGAGAAACTGGGGCCCAGAGAGGTCCAATGACTCATCCAAGGTCACACCCAGGGGGTAAATGACAAAGGCCAGATCTGACCCCATTGGATCTGGAAGAAACAGTAAGTACTCCCTGGCCATCTCCACACTGTGCTTTCTCCACTCAGACCAGGGGCTGCAGAACTTTAGAAACTGGCCCTGGAACCACCTGAGACTCCGACGGGTGAGCAGTCACCTTGTCTTGCTTAGATCCAGGCCTCCAAAGCACTTCTCTTTCATTTCTTCAAGATGCCTTCAGAGTTCTTCCCTCCCTCCTTTTTAGCTCTGCTTAATATGTTCTTTACCCATGAGAATGTAAGCTCACAGAAGGAAGGCACTGTTGTGACTGCTTGTACTTTGTCCCTGGTGCTTCATCCAGTTCCTGGCACATAGTAAACATTAAATGTCCTCTCTCTCTCTCTCTCTCTCTCTCTCTCTCTCTCTCTCTCTCTCTCTCTCTCTCTCTC
>CM053593.1:376424747-376440825 GCA_028646575.1 Pseudocheirus occidentalis
TAATTGAATTAATTAAATTAATCATTAATTTAACTGTTTTGGGGACAGTATGTGACAATGCTACAGGGAGACTTTGGTTTTTGAGGGGTGTGTTCCTGAAAAATAAATTGAGACCAATTTAAAATACATCAGATAAACTAGCAGAATTAACGGCGTCCTATGGTGACCCCTGTTGGAAACTGAAAAATCCCATTTTCAAGTGAAAAATCAGCCTGTCCGTTACTTAGGCTAAATAACAGATACTAGGTTCATAGACTTATTGATAGGTTTGTTTTTTGTGTATAAAAACAGATTTTCATATAGTGGTTTTAAGACAGAACACAATTAGACACTATGTGACCCTGGTCAAGTCACTTAACCCTGTTTGCCTCAGTTTCCTCACTGTAAAATGAGCTGGAGAAGGCAATGGCAAACCACACCAGTATCTGTGCCAAAAATACCCCAGATGGTGTCAGAGAGTCAGACATGACTGAAACAACTGAACAAGTCGATGAATTACATGATAAAAATCTCGCGATGCTTTTTAATGAAGACTCAAGACCTAGGTTTGAATCTCACCTCTGTTGTTTATGAGATAGATTTCCTTGGCCAGGTCATTTTCCATCTCTGGGCCTTTGTTCCTCATTTTTAAAAGAAGGGTTTGGACTCCATGGCCTATAAAGGCTCTTTCAAGTCTTTTTTTTTTCTTTTTGGAGGGGGGAAGGTAGGGCAATTGGGGTTAAGTGACTTGTCCAAGGTCACACGGCTAGTTTTGTGTTAAGTGTCTTCCAAGTCTTAAATCTGTGATCCTGTAATTCTATCAGTGAGACCTGGCATGAATCATTTAGGCTCCCTAGTTCTTAACTTTCCTCAATTGTAACTTGAGGAGGTTGGACTAGGGGGGCTTCTTATGTTCCTCCCAACTCCAAATCTGGAGCTGGGCCTAGAAAAGGATCTGTATTCAAATCCTTGTGTCTGAGGATTACTCCTTGTGTGACTTTGAGTGAATCAACTTAGTCTCTCTGGGACTCAGTTTCTCCATGTATAAAACGAACAGGAGGAACTTAATGTCCTCTTAGGGATCTAGTGAAGAAGATGCTTGCCTTCCATGCCTGAGGCTATGATCCTGTGTCATTTTCCCCCGCTGGGCCTCAGTTTCCTCATCTGTAAAATGAGGTGGTTGGACATGATCCTTCTTAGGTCCCTCTTAAGCCCTAGGTCTAGGCACCTATGAAAGTCTGGTGACATTTTCCAAAATTAGGCACATCACTCAGAGGAGTTTTCTTTTCCAAGGCGAGATGCTGGATTTGTGAAAATCTCAGTTTATCCAACAGAAACCAATATTGGTAAACAGCTCTCTTCATCCTTAGTTCTGGCCCATGTGGAAACTGTCTTCTGTGCCCTAACAAAGTCTATAAGCATAGTTCTCTGAGGATTCTTGGGACTGAGTGGGACAGGGCCTGATGCTGGAGACCAAAGCTCCTGGAGAAACCGAGTCATAGGATCTAAAGTTTAGGGTTTAAAGCAATCTTAGAGGCCACCCAATCCACCTCCTTAATTTTATGGATGAGAAAACCCAAACCAGAGATGTGGCTTCCCCAAGATCACTCAGTTTCTCAAAGTCAGAGGTGGGATTTTGAACTCAGCTCCTGGGTCTCCAAATCCAATGCTGTTTCCAGTGTAGCTTGGTGGTTCCAGCGACTATCTTATGAATGTATTTTCAAATGCCATATAATCACTCGATTTTAGAAAAAGAAGGGGAAAAAAGTTTGTGCTCAGTATAACCGTACAATGGATATATTGCTAAGCCATTTTTACAGATAAAGAAACAGAGGTGAACTCATTTATTCAATGTCACACTGCATTTCCAGAGCACCAAGCAGGGTCAGAATTCACAGTTCCCCCTCCTTATGGACATCTGAAGCTTGTCTCTGCCTCTCTGCTGCCAATTTGTTTCACAACAGTCTCATTTCGCTAATTTTTCCATGGTCTCAGCTCGATTCTGATTGTGGTTGTTTCTGTCTTTATAAGACGAAAAAGAAAGAGGGTGGTGGTGCAGGGAGAGGGGGAAGCTAGACAGGAATAATTGGCTAAGAGCTCGTAATTTCTGTTTTGATTCACTAAAAGTCTCAGAACCCACAAATATTCCATCTAGGATTTATCTATGACGCTGGCAGTCTTAGCTGCTCTCACACTCATTACCACTCAATGACTGGAGGGGACAAGATTTCTTGTCGTCTCTCATCCCAGGGAATCCAGTTCAGTTAGACATGCTCCACTCCCAAACAAGGGCTTAAGATGCCAGAAATCAGGAAGGAGGAAGCCCAGCAGCGCATGCCTTGGTGGCCACTGGCTCCAGAGATTTATTAGCTGTGGGGAGCATGAAGCCTCCCCTTCCTCTAGACAACAAGCAACTTGTCCAGCCCTGGGGCTAAGAGGCTTCTGAGGAGCCAGAGAGAGAATCCTGGGATGCGATGGGACTCCAAGGGATCACCCCATTCCTTCCTTCCATGAGCTCAGGCAGATAGCTTTCTGGGCTAGTCTTCAGGAAAAGATTTCAGATGAGAAATGGTGGCTATACCCTGGAACCCAAGGCACCAGGAAGAAGTTCTTGAGTTGCCCCTGTGATACAAGTCTGTCCTGACCACCCCAGCCCTCATTTATTAGAAATCCTGGGGTGATAGTGGGGGGGGGAGGCTGAAGATTGTGACTGAACCAAAAATCAACAGAACTTGCTTGAAAGTTGAGCCTGTGAGCCAGGCTGAACTAGCCTGGGGAAATGCCACCCACGGGTCAGTTAGTCAACAAGCTCTTATTTGTCCAGGAACTATGCTAAGCACCAGGGATACAAAAAGCAACAGTCACCCGCCCTGCATTGAACTTGTGTTCTGTACACATAGGCAGGGTATCCCCAAAATCTTAGTGCAGGCTAGAGCTTTTAGAACAAAAACTTTTGGAATGCCCTTTTATAAGGAAAAGATGTTTGTAAAATCAATACAAGGTCAAGGAAGGGGGAAGGAAGAAGCACTAGGGATTGGAGTTGACTCACCAAAGGTCACACACCAAGGGCATACCTGGAGTCCTCCAACTCTAGATCCAAGGTGACCCTTGAGCTGAGCTTTAAGGAAAACCAGAGATCCTGAGTGGCAGAAGAAGAGGAAAAGAGGAAGCCTGTGCAAAGTTCTGGGAACAGGGATGGAGGGTCTGCCATGTCCCTGACAGGTGATCACTTAGCCTTTGCCTAAAGACCTCTTGTGAGGGAGAATCCCCTGCCTCCCCAGAAAGCTCATTGACCTTTTGATCAGTTCCAATAACTAGGTGTTTTTCCCTTGCATTGAGCTGAAATCTGTCTCACTGCACTGGAAAGAATACTTTTGACAGTACTCTTGGATTTGTTTTCTGGGGCCAAGCAGAAAAATCTAGTCTATCTTCCACAGGACAGCCCTTTAAATACTGGAGGATAGGAATCAACCTTTAAATGGCATTGCCACCCTTATCATTCTAATCACCCTCTTCCAACCTATTCTAGTTGGTCTTTCCTAAAATGTGCCCTTTCCCTAACCCCCAACCTACTTTATTACTACCAAAGCATAATACAGGAGGACTCTTGTCTCCATAGCCATGGACATGGGGGTCCAAGTAAAAGTCCCCCAGGACTGCTTTAGCCATCGTTTTAGAGTAATGCATGTCTAACTCAACTGGCTTCCCCAAGATGGGAGAGAACAAGAAACAATACTGCTTTATTTATGCTGTTCACATGGCCTGAGCTCACAATCCATCAGATCTCTAAGACTGTTTTCATGCATTAATTGTTTAACTATATCTTCCCTACCTTGGACTTGTGAGATTGGTTTCTTGATCCCAAGTGTCCAACTTTGCATTTATCCTTGTTATATTTCATTTTCTTAGATTTGGTCCATTTGGCTTGTTGAGACCTTGGAAGCTTGACTCTGACAGCTAATATTTTAGCTGTCCTTCCTAGCATCTATAAAGCTCTGGCTTCATCTAAGTCAGTGATAAAAAAAAAGATAAAATGCCACTGGGTCAAGAACAGATCTCTGCCTCATTCCACTCAAGAATGGTGGCTCCATCACAACTTTCTTCTGGAGTTAGACCAGAAAAGGTTGATATTCTCTAACTCTCTATTGTCTCTTTCCACCCATCCTTTCCTCCAATCTGTTCTTCTTACCCAGGAAACACCTTTTTCATTCACCCACTGGATGTATTCATACCTTGGATGCTGCACCAGACAGTCCCCCACCCCAAGTTGCTACCAATCCAGGAATTACTGTGATGGCACAGAGAATCTTCCTTGAGACATGGGCTATATCTTCTCTATGCTTTTGAAATTTTCCAAAAACCCAGGTCAATGTTAGATTAAGTATTCTGTGGTTCTAGCTTGATTCTGATTGTAGCTTTTGGGGCTCTTAGCAGATGAAAGGGGTTGGAGTATGGAAGACATGGAAAGTGGAGGAAAGGGACAGGAATTATTTACTAAGAACTTGTCATTTCTATTTTGTTTCTCTCAAAGTCTCAGAACCCACAACAATTCCATCTTTGACTCTAGCAGTCTTTATGGCTCATGCTCATTGTTTGGCAGCTGGGGAAACATAGTTTCTCATCTTCTCTCATTGAAGGAAGCCAGTTAAGTTAGACCTGCTCTACTCCCAAACAATGGCTAAAGCAAGCAGAAAATGAAGATGCTCAGTGAACTCTGCAGCCTTGAGTTCCTTTCTCTTAGACCCTGAATCACTTCAAGTTTCTTTATTGCTGGCACACACTTCAGGAATGTTGGGGAGGTTTGGGAGGATTGATGGTAACCACACTTCCAGGAGATCTATTATTGAAGTGGGTTATGAGAGATTATGTACCACTCTTGACATGGGAGACAGTGTGGCATCCCCGAGAGAAAACCAGCCTTGCAGCCAGGAGGACCTAGGGTAAGTCTCTCCTCTGACACATACCAGCTATGTGATCCTGAACAAGTCACTAAAATTCTCTGGGCTTTCTAGGACTATAAGCTGGTGATCTGCAATGGTGGAGGAAGTTTTCTCACCTGGGAGTTTCCCACACACATGAAATTGCAAGGTCTGATTTCCCTCTGCTGCTAAGCATCTCTTACTAAAAGCCAAGCAAATCATGTCTTTAATTTCCACCTATTTTTTATGTACTTCATGTGTCCTTCAATAGATTATAAGTCCCCTGAAGGAAGAGACTTTCATTTTTGCCTCTGTACCTCCAAAGCCTAGCATAGTTTTTGGCACATCTTAAGCTTTTAATAACTACTTACTGAATGAACACAGGAAAGTGGCTAATTCACTGCCAGGGAGAAACTTGTCATGAATTGATAACCTTCCTGAGGCCATTCTAAGTGTGTCAGGTATAGGAGTGTGCACCTGGAGGCTGCTGTATCTCTTGAGCTTGAGAGAAAGACAAGAAAGAGAGATGGTACAGGCAGGTGGACAGAGCTGTGGTTCTGAAATCAGGGGCTGTGGGTTGATATCCTTCCTGTGATACTCCTTATGTGACCTTTGGTTCTTGTTCAGTCATTTCGGACCCTTTGTGACCCCATTTGGGGTTTTCTTGGTAGAGATACTGGGGTGGTTTGCTCTTTCCTTCTCCAGCTAATTTTACAGATGAGAAAACTGAGGCAAACAGGGGTAAGTGACTTGCCCAGGGTCAAGCCCAGCGTCTGAGGCCAGATTTAAACTTAGGTCTTCCTGACCCCAGGACCAATGCTCTACCCACTGAGTCACCTAGCTCCCCTATGCATGACCTTCAGTAAAGTCCCTTAGCTTTTCAGTGCCTTAGTTTACCCTGGGTTGAAATGGGCCAAATCAATTGGGCATCTGCACTAATTTTGGCATTCACAATGATAACTTTTTCCACTTGAAGCCAGACCAGAAGGCAGAACAAAGGACTGTGATGAGAAGTAAAGGATATGGGGCGGCTAGGTGGCACAGTGAATAGAGCACCGGCCCTGGAGTCAGGAGTACCTGAGTTCAAATCCGGCCTCAGACACTTAACACAAAAAACTAGCCATGTGACCTTGGGCAAGTCACTTAACCCCAACTGCCCTCCAAAAAGCCAAAAAAAAAAATAGAGAAGTAAAGGAAAGGCAGATTTGGGCTCAATAAAAGGGAAAACTCTCCAACAATATTGTTAGTATTAATAATTAATATCATTAATACTTAATAATAGTTCTCAGGGTGTTTGTGAGGACCAACTGAGTCAACATGCAAAGAAAGTACTTTGTAAGCCTTTAATTGCTAGAGAATGCCAGTTATTATGAATATTATTATTACTATTATTGAAACTTCTTTTCTCTTCCATTAGAGGGTAAGTTCTTTGGGAGTTGAGATTGTTTCCTTCCTAATATAATAACAGCTAGCATTTCTCTCCCCACAGTGCCTAGCTCAGTGCCCTGAACATAATACATGCTTAGTAAACATTTGCTGATTGGTTCAGTGGCAAGCCTCTCTACTGCTCCCAGCCCTCCTCAGCCTTGGACTCTTCCCTCTGGGATCATCTCCATTTAACCTGTCTTTCTCCTGCTTGCACACAGTTGCTTGCATGTTGTCTCCCCCATTGGACTGTGAGCCCCTTGAGAACAGGGACTCATTTTTGCTTTTCTTTGTACACTAAGTTATCAGCATAGTGCCGGGCACATAGTAGGTGTTTATTGACTTAACATACATCTTATTATCCCAGTTTTTTTCTGGACTTGGATTTAGTCTCAATTCAACAAATCTTTGCTACAAGAGGGTAGCTTTTTGTCACTCAAGGAGGGCAGGGACTGTATCATTTTGGCCTATAAATCAAAAAGCATTTTTTAAAAGATCCTACTATGTTTCAGGCACTTTGCTATATAGGTAGATAAAGGAAAAACAGTTAAGAAAGAAAGGCAGCACAGCAAAGTGGAAGTCAGAGGACCTGGGTTCATTTCCTACCAGTGATACTGCTGGTGTTACCTTGGAAAAGTCACTTACCTTCCCCAGCTCTCAGTTTCCTCATCTGTAAAAGTATGTTTTCTGGAGTCCTTCCCAGCTTCTGATGTATGATCTATGAAGTAGCCTCAGCCTGTAAGGAGTTTACATTCTATAGGGGAAGCCTGAACATGTACAGATATAAAATAGATAGCAGGTTATTTGTTGGGGGAGGTACTGGCACCTGGGGTGGGGGATCAGGAAAAGTTTCCTGCTAAAGGTGGTATTTAGGCTGAACTTTAAAGAGGAATCAGAGAGACTTCCTGGAGGAGATGTTCTTAAGATGGGATGGATGGAATCGACAGTCACACTCAGTCACACTTCTCTCCTGGGATGGGCAGAAAGTTACTGACTCTTTCCATTACCAGCAGGAAAAGCCCCTCTAAGCATCCATTCCCAGCCTTGAGCCTGAGGCTCTGGTTTATCTTCCAGTCTGAATCCAACTGCATGAAATCTTTTGTGTGCCAGCATCAAAGGCAAATTCTGGAGCGCAATGCTCACTGCTCTTCCCCAAGCTTCATGGGCCTTGATGCTCCCCCCATGGGACAGTTAAGCCCTCACATTCCTGGGGACATGGTCAGACCCTAATCTGAGTTATGTTTTCCCTGGCAAAGGATCTGACCAGGCGGCCCCCAACCAGCCTTCTTGGCCAGTGACAGTCAGGGATCAGAGAGCTAGAGCTAAAAGGAGATTTGGAGGTCAGTGAATCCAGCCTCCTCATCTTACGAGAGAGGAAACTGAGGCCCAAGGGGGTCAGCTAACTGGCTTAAGGTCATCTAGACAGGAAGTGGTAGAAGCGGAATTCAAACCCAGGTCCTTGAAGTTATGGCACACTTTCTTCCTCACCACTTTCCCAAGTTGATTTTTCAGGTGTACAAACTGAGACCTAGAGATGAATGACTTCTCTAAGTTAGTCAGGATTTGAACTCAGGACCTCTGCCTTCAATTCAGTGTTCTTTCTACTTCTTCACAGTATTCTTGAGAGGATCAGATGGGCTCTGATGCATGTAAACGCTTAGTCTCTCTAGAAGGGCACACAGTCATAGGTGGTGATCCTGGCAAATGGACCCTGCAGCTACCTGTCCCTTGGGTCTCTCTCTGGATACTTCAGGAAACAGGAACCTTCATCAGAATCTAAGCCGTCGGGAGGTGGGGGGGCAGGGGCCATGCTTCTCTTTCCTTTAGATCCCCAGTGATGAGTACACACACTAGGTTTACAGTCTCATAGATCTAGGGCAGGAAGAGACTTACGAGTCTGTCAGCTTGTCAACATTTAAGTGGATTAAGTTCCTACTGTGTGCCTCAATACTGGAGATACAAAGAAAGTTAAAAAACTGCTCCTGTTCTCAAGGACCTCACAGTTCAAGGTCTCTTCCTCCAGCCTGCCCATTTTATCAATGAGGAAACAGAGACCTGGGGAATTAAAATGACTTGTCCACTGCCTTGAGAGGCAGTGATTTTTCCTTTCTACTCCTTAGATCTCAAGCCCATGATGGTTCTGAGAAAGCATTTGAGGAACCCAAGGAGATGATGCCAATTCAGCTTGGCATATCTGTGGAAGGCATTTCTGGAACATGGGCACCATTTCTTATCTTGGCATGGACAGCACCTGCCGGAAGGGAGGGTGTCTGGACTTTTAGCTGTCTGAAGCAATCATTCACTCGACAAACAGTCACTCTATGACAGGCATGGTGATGGGCACTGAGCTCCCTGACCTCAAAGAATGCACATTCTATTTGAGGGCAACAAGATATAAATAAATTAATATTTTTGTTGTTTAGTTGTTTATCAATCATGTCCAACTTTCTGTGATCCCATCTGGGGTTTTCTTGGTAGAGATCCTGGAGTAATTTGCCATTAACTTCTCCAGCTCATTTTATGGAAGAGGAAACTGAGGCAAATAGGGTTAAGTGACTTGCCCAGGGTCACACAGTTAGTAAGACTCTGAGGTCAGATTTGAACTAGGAAGATGAATCCTCCTGACTCCAGGCTTGGTGCTCTCCCCATGGCACCACCTAGCTGACCACATAAATTAATATACATGAAACAAATACAAGGTGAACTTGGGGGGAAGAGTATTAGCAGCTGAGGAGGGAATCAGGAAAGGCTTCCTGTAGGAAAAGGGTCCTTAACTTGGGGGCCACAAACTTGGGACTTTTGGCATTTTGATTGCAGTATTCAGTGTCCTTTATAATATGGTGTATTTTATTTTCTGCACCTAAAAACATTATTTTGAGAAGGGGTCCACAAGTCTTCATCAGACTGCCAAAGGCGGCCATGATATGCAAAAAAAGCGAAGAACCCCTGGTGTAGAAGGGAGTGTTTGGGCAAACTTTTGATGAAAACAAGGGTATTTAAGAGATGGAACTGAGGAAGTTGTAGGGCACCGCCATTTGGAAATTGATGACATGGGAAATGGAGTAGCAAATATGGAGAAAAGCAGGAAGGGCAGCTGGAATCTCCTTCTTTCATCTAGTTGACCAGTATTTGTTAAGCACTAGCAAATTCTTTGGCAGAAATGTCAGGTGTAACCCTATGAAGTCAGAGACTTTGTGGTCTAGTAGAATTCATCTTCAGGAGATCATCCTGTCTGGCAGAGTCCATCTTTATGGTTCTTTTCATTTTATGCTAAAGGCACAGCGTTCCCCCGTGAGCCACACTTGTTCACCATGCCTGTCTGAGTGCCTGGTTGGTATTCTCGGGGAGGGGGCATTTCTCAAGGGCAGCTCTAGACCAACATTCAGCTCCAGCTTTGTTGCTGGGCAGATCCCAAGTCCTGCACAGATGAGATGCCAGAGATTCTCCTGGGCTCTGGTTACCACACTTTTACCACCTTACATCCATTGTCTAAACTTGGAACGGGCTTATTTGCCCTCATTGTCAGCAACACTATAAAATTGCCAGTTGATGTGCTATCTTGCAGGTTGGCACAACAGAGGCGGCAGAAAGAACAGCTTGATGGTAGGTAGGATGTGATTTGTCTCTTTTCTTTATTTCACTCCTTTCTTTTTTCTCTCTTCCTTTAGCCCCATTTCTTGTGTGTGTCCCCCTCCTCTCTGCTCCCCCATTCTCTCTCTTCCATATTGTCTGTCCTGCAGATGCTGATAGGAGAGAGCTTGAGGCAGCAGGAGCTCAGTTAGAGACCCATCTCTATTGAGCCCAAGGGGCTTCAATTCTAATGTGAGGCCATTCCCAGAGGGTGCTGAGGTTCTAGCCATAGGCAATAAGGTGCCCATAGGGCCTCCTCTCCATGCTCCTCATGGTGGTTTCCTCTACCCTACCCCTACCTTGATCTTGTCTTCCCAACCTTGTCCATACATCTCCTGTCCTGACTTTGTCTTCTCTCACCCCCAACTTCACTGAAAGCCCCCTAACCCTTCGAATCTGACCTTGGTTCCAACCTAGACTCATCACAACAACACAGACCCCATCCCACCAGTCCAAAGCTGATCTTATCTTCTAAGTTCTGTTCTCCTTTCTAACCCTGGGCTCATTCCACCAGTCCTTCACCCATCCTTTCCCCTCCAAACTTGACCTTATTCTTTCAACCCTGACCTCCCCCCAAACCGGACTTCATCCTCCCAGCCCTGACTATCCCCCCTCATCCTTAACCTCATCTTCAATCATCATCTCATTGCCCTCCTCCAGCTTCCTGCCATGGCCTTCCCTCCACCCCTGACCTTACCATCTCATTCCAGCTGTGGCCTCAGCTTCCAGTCTGTCTTCTCCCTAGTTATGCCCACACCCCATCTATCTGAAGCTTCTCACCCACTTTGTCATCAGCTGGCAATAACAGTCTGCTGATCTGATTTGTTTAACAATCACCTTTTTGCTAGGTTTATGGGGAGACTGTGGAAAGAAGGGGGTGAACAAAGAAGGGAAGAGGGAGAGGAAGAGATGGGGAGACAGGAGGTCTCTCTCTGTATTTGCTCAGAATTGGGGAGTGGAATGAAAAATTCTGAAGCCACAGCTCGGGACTGGTCTTTAGCCCTCCCCAAGCTTCCCTCTAAAATGGGGGCATGGTGTGGGGTGCAGGGTCTGTCATCCTACTTGAGTGACCTTGGTCAAGTCATTTCACTCTCATGAGCCTTAGTTTTCTCCTCTGTAAAATGAAGAGATCGAACAGGGTGGCCTTGGAAGTCCCTTCCAGCTTGAAACCTGTGATTCTTCTTGGTTCCCTCCTGCTCTCCGAATGTATTATCATGATACTGAAATTCTTCCAGGAATGGAGGCTAGCATGGGACTGGAGCAGAGCCAAACTGTCTTCAGTCTTCTTCTTCCCGAATAATCTCTAGGCCTTCAGCTGCTCTGAATTTTTGCTAGCAGGGAGTAAAGAGTCTGATGCCCTCATTCACAGACAGTAGCTTGCCTGTGACTCATAGGAAGAGATGGGGAGCCTTGATTTCAAAGCATTTGAAAAAGTAGGGCTGAACCCAAAGGGATGAGGTGCCAACAGTTGGGAGATCTGAACCCTAGAGCTGGAAGGGGCCTCTGAGGCCATCTCATCCAGATGAAGAAACTGAGGCCTGGGGAGGAAAAGAGATTTACTTCAGGTACCAGGAGGAAGAATAATTTTTGAGCCCACTGTCCAGGGCTAGCATCCTTTGAAGGGTAGGGGAGAGCTAGACCAGTATTTGAGTTAGAATATTGACTCTGTAACTCACTACCTGTGTTACTGTGAGCTGGTCATTTAATCTTCTTGGTCCTTGGGTCCAGCTTGTGCAGAATGAAAGGACTGAACCAAGAATATAAGGCTGGAGCAGACCTCAGCAGCCATGTGATCCAGCCACCTCCTATTACATGGAGGAAACAGAGTGGAGTACATGGTGGACCTTTGTCTACTGAGGGCCTTGGCCAAGGTGTAATCACTATTGCTAAGGTTTATCTAACATCTTATAAAGTGCTTTACGCATACCACCTCATCTGACTCTTAAGAAAACTCTGAGAGGTAGGTGCTTTATCATCCTGGTTTTACAGACCAGGCAACTGAGGCTGACCAAGCGTAAGTGGTTTGTTTGGGATTATATAGCTGGTCGATGTCTAAGGCAGGAATTCCTGGCTCCTCATCCAGCACCATCTGTCTCGGAGGCAGGATCTGAAAGCAGATCCTCTGATTCCAGCCTCAATCCCCTACCCACTACACTACACTGCCTTGCATACTCAGTGCCTGCCTCACAGACTAAAATTATTTCTATCTCTAGAGCCTAGGAATTCCAGGCTCCCAAAAGGCTCTATGGACAGCTTTCTCTGTAAGTGGCTGACTCCTCTGCCTCATTGAGGAGCCCCTGGATCCCCCTACCCAGTAAGTGGGTCCTATGGTCTTGGAAGAACAAAGGAGTTTTGCTCCTGGAACTTGATCCCTGTTTGTTTTCCAGGCAGCAGGAGCTCAGGGGAGAAAGGTCCTGTTGTGGTGGGCCAAGCCCTTACACTTTCTGACACCTTTTTCTGCAGAGGAGAAAAGAGAAAGATCAGGGAAGGAGGGAGAACAGGGGCAAGTGAAGGGGAGGGGGCAGGAGGAAAGAGAGCTCAGTCTATCTTTCCATAAGGAAGTGATCATTTTTTATTAATCAGAGGGAAATGTATATGTAATTATGTTAGATGAACTCTGTGGGGAGGTTTTTTTTCTTTATGATGTCTTAAGGGATTTATAAATATTACAGAGATTTTATAGCATCATAATATTTCAGCTGTTCAGTAAAGCTTCTTTCAAAGGATTAGTAGAGACAAAGAACCATAGTAAAAATAATTACAAGTCAGCAGAGTGCTTCTAGGCTCTGACAAACAGTCTTGGAAAAGAGGGTGAGATGGACGGGTTCAGAGAGATCATTGGGGAATGAGGGGGAGACCACACAGAGCCTCTGGAATGGAATTCAGAGGGCCAGAGGACCCAAGGAGCAAATTCCACTGCACAAATGGCCCCCTGCTTGCCTTGGGTGTCTGGGCTTGGGGTCTCTGCCTTTGGGGAGAAGAAGAGGGCTGGGAAGAGGGAGTGTCCCTGAGACAGAGGAGCAGGCCAAGACTGGGGTGTCTGCTGTCTGGGCTGAGGAGGGTGGGTCAGGCTCTTCTGAGTTCTGGCCTGGAGCCTGGCTTGTTCCCTCAGTTGTTTGGGAGAGAAGGAAAACTCAATTCAAAGTACCTCACTTTCCTACAAAATAGACCAAGAGATCACAACTAGATTTGGAAGGGACCTCAGAGGCATCTAGTCCAACCGTCCCATTTTACATATGGGGAAATTGAGGCCCAGGGAGAGGAAGAGTCTCTAAATTCAGTTTCTTTAAAGAGATTTGTAACCTCTGAAGTCCTCTGGAACACACCATGTGATCTAAGGGAAGGCTGACAAGCTTCCAAGGGACCCTGACTATCTAGGTGGAGGGGATGGTCAGGAGCCTTACTGTAGAGGCTGTCTGGTCCCACTTCCTGTATAGAGAAGGACAGTCTGCGCCAGGTGGGTCAAGTGACTTGTCCACGGATGCACAGATGCTAAGCCTCAGAAATGGGATTTGAATCCACTGTTCCTTTCACCCACCCCAGCCTGCCTCATAGGGAAGAGACTAATGACCTTTGGGGGAAATGGGCTGCATGTATGTTTTGTGCAAAATGTGATTTTGTGTGTGTGTGGGGGGGGGGAGGTTGAGAGTAATTTGTGCCCTATATTGTTAAAAAGTAAGGCAAATACAAGCCAATCTGTATTTATAGAGCACCTACTGTATGCATAAGGACTATTCTAGACACTTGGGGTAAGGTAGGGGTTGTGAGGAGGTGGGGGAGAGAAAATCTAAGATGTCTGTGGTAGTGGCTGTGGTTGACTGTTCCTGGAGGTGACAGGACTCTGTGTGTGTGTGTGTGTGTGTGTGTGACACAGAGAGACAGAGACAGAGAGAGAGAGAAAGAGAGACAGAGAGAGACAGAATTAGAAAGACAGGAGGGACAGAGGGAGAAGAAAACCAGGGAAATTCAGCTTGGAAAAACAAAGGAAAGGAGAGAAAAGCAGATTTAAATAAGTCACAAGGGGGAGGAAAAAAGGCAGAGACAGAGAGAACCAGAGAAAGACCAAGAGTGGTGAGAGTGAGTGAGGAAGGGAGCTAGACCGAGTGCTGGAGAAGAGGGTGCTACTGTTCCCACGGGAGCCCAGGCGGCAGTAGGAAGCAAATTGGGGTTATGAGTAATTCTGGGCGGCTGACCAAGGAGGGAATGGGAACCGATTTTGGAGGGGCTGATGAAGAAAGCCAGAGCATCTTCTGACTGCAAATGCTAATTGTATTTAAATGGAAGGCAATCCCTGTTTGAAATGCAAATTGTGGCCTTCAGGAGGTCTCCCAGGCCATCTCCTCCTGGGTCCTCCCCGACCAAGCCTGTCCTTTGATGGTCCATCTGGCCTTCACCTGCCCCAGAAAGGGCCTGGCAGCAATGAGCAGCGGGACCATTCCCCCTGACTGTGGCATCTCATTCATTTCATAATGAATAAGGACAACAGAGATGAAGGCCCACCCCATCCCCACCCTCATGAAGGGTCTGCCAGTTCTCTGATGGCAAGACTGCAGGAAAAGCTGGAGGCCTTGGTTTGACCTTGAGGCCCACTGGACCCTGGCCCTACCCTTACCCTGTCAAACTTCATTTCTCGTTGCTCACCTATAAAAAATATCTGCTCCAGCCAGGCCAGGAAACTGCCTGCAAATTCCCATTGCCATATCTTTGTCCAGGGGTGCCCTCCATTGTTCCCTCCATCAGGAATGTCCTCTTTCCTACCTGCTTTGGCCTACCCTCACATCAGTCCCATAGAATAGGTCAGGGGTAGGGAACCTACAGCCTCAAGACCTCATGAGTTCTGTGAAGTTTGGATTTAGTCAAAGGGCTGTACTTGGGCATCTAGAGGGCCACACGCCACCTAGAGGGCACAGGTTCCCCATCCCTAGGATAGATAGTACTTATAGCATTATCCCTGTTTTCCAGATGAAGAAATTGAGGCATGGAAAAGCAAATGACTTGCCCAAGGTCACACAGCTGTTATGTGGCAGAGTCAGGATCTGAACCCAGGTCTTTTTGAAGACTCTGTATTCACTGTGATTTTTCCATTACTCTACAGTTATTTCTGAATTCTGAATTTGACCCACCCTTCAAGGCCCAGGTCCTAGCTCCTCCTAACAACCTAAGGCCATTCTCTCCCATTCATCCTGATGGCTCCAGAGGAGAGAGGCTGGTGACTGCACAGCCCTGCTTCACTTAAATCCAATCCCTTGCATGTCATGCCATCACCTCCCTGATGTCATGGTCCTTCTTGAGAACAAAGGACAAATAGTGCTCATTCCTAGGCATGACTGGCCAGCAGCTCAGATGAAAAAGTTCTGGGGACTCCTGTGGGTTGCAAGACCCATACAAGGAATAGGGAGACCCAGCAGCCCAAGTGGCTGAAGCAGTTGGTTGTTTTCAGTCATGTCTGGCTCCTGTCCCTCCCCTCTGGGGTCTTCTTGACAAAGATCCTGGAGAGGTCTGCCATTTCCTTCTCCAGGTCATTTGACAGATGAGGAAACTGAGGCAAGCAGGGTTAAGTGACTTGCCTGGGGTCACACAGCTCGGAAGTGTCTGAAGCTGAATTTGAAATCGAGTCTTCCTGACTCCAGACCTGGCATTCTTGGGACTACGATACCGCCTAGCTGCCCCACTTTAATAGGACAATGCATTAAGACTAATAAGAATTATTATTCACCTCTTATTCTCTCATGAGACATATTATCAGGACTATTTAAAGTAAGCTTTCCCTGCTTCCGTCTTCCTTCGTCTCCCTCTTCCCTTCTCTGTTCTTCTTCCTTTTATACTTTTTGGTTAAATTGTCAATTATTTATTAGAAATTTGAACATGAACATTTCACTGTACCAAGAACAGAAAAAAGAGAGTTGCAGAGGAAACTGTGAATCTATTATGTTTTTCCATAAAGTGTTTGTTAAATTTAATGCAATTGTACCAGCAATGCTCAACTGTGTCCCTTCTAAGCTTCCTTCTGCTCACTTTGGTGCATTTAAAAATATTTTATTGATGCTTCCTTCCTTCCTTCCTTCCTTCCTTCCTTCCTTCCTTCCTTCCTTCCTTCCTTCCTTCCTTCCTTCCTTCCTTCCTTC
>CM053593.1:376440925-376474285 GCA_028646575.1 Pseudocheirus occidentalis
AAAACCTTTAGAATAAAAACATACTCTACTATAAAAATTGGAGACAGCTAAGTGCCTCAGTGGATAGAGGGCTAGACCTGGAGTCAAGAAGCTTTGAGTTCAAATCCAGCCTCAGACACTCACTAGCTGTGTGACCCTGGGCAAGTCATTTAACCTGTTTGCCACTGGAGAAAGGAATGGCAAATCACTCCAGCATCTTTGCCAAGATAACCCTATACAGGGTCATGAAGAGTTGGACACAACTGAGCAACAGTATAGTAATTAGAATTAATTTATATGCACGTGTATATATGTACACATATACATATACATATATGTACACACACAAAATTATGTAAGTTCCAAGCTCCTATTTGCCTCCCCTCCTCCATCCTGCAGTCTGGTAGGGGATATGATGGATACAAAAGTAACTATAATGTAAAATGATGTATACTAAGTGACTGATTGAGAAACTAATGTAGAAATAAAGTGCTGTCTGTGGTCCTAGTGGAGAGAGAGCAGGGAAGGCTTCCTGGAGGAGGAGACATTTGATTGGGATTTGTAACATGGTCAGGAAGTCAACAGAAAAGGAGTGAATAGTGGGGGGACTGTTGGCTAGGGTTGGGAGATTATTCCAGGCACATGCCTGAAGATTACATGTAAGATCATAGGTTAATGAGATTTAGAGCCGGAAGGAACTAGCTCAGGGTCCTCCTAGATGAATAGACAGAGAGCTTAGATAGCTTGCCTCGATTCACAGTTACAGGTTGGAATCTCTGTGATCACAAACTCAGCAAGGGCCCCTAGAGGCTTCCTAGACATATGATCAGCCACGTATTAACTATGTCTGAGACACTGAGCTAAATCTAGGGTCTACGAAGAAAAAGCAAATGCAGTTCCTGCCCTCAAGGAGCATATGTGCTAGTGGTGGACCTAAATCAGCAGTTTCAAGATAGATACAAAGTTGATGTAAGTAACATTAGTTGGGAGGTATTAGCAGTTAGGGGGACCAGAATGGTGATCCTGCATGGTGGGATTTGAGCTGAAAAGTAAGACACAGAGTCAGAGAAAGGAAAGTATAGGATCATAGCTCTAGAGACCATTAAGTTTATCCCTTTCCATTTAGAGATGAGGAAATGAAGGCCGGTGGATGTAAAAGTACTTACCCCAGGTCACACAGGGATTAAGAATCAGAGGCAGGATTGGAAACCAGAGCCCTACTCCTACACTGTACTAAGTCAGGGCCTATGACTCCTAAGCCAGTTTTCTTTCCACTGTACCATGGGCCTCTTTGGAATGTCAGGGAACCTCTCTGGGCTGCCATTTTCTTTTGTACCTAATTAGAAGATTGAGCTCGGTTATCTCTGAAATCCCTTCCAACCTTAAATCCCAAGAGCCTGTGATGCTGAATCAATCCCAAACTTCTGTGCCTATGATGCCCTTTAAACTCATCATGACCCTGCCCAACCTCTCCCCGCCCTTCCCTTTTCTACTCTTGACTTCCTGACCGTCATGTCCTTGTGGCTCTAGAGGGCCATTGAGGCCTCTTCCTCTTCTCAAACCCAGCAATTCCTTAATGCCAGACCTTGCCCTGGCACTGGGGGAGGGCACAGTGCTCTGACATGTCTGGGTCCATGTATTAGACTTTTCCCCTCAAAACCTCCAAGTTACTAAAATCTAAGAATTTAGACAAAAGGTTTGAGAGAAGAGGAAGGAGACTGGCTGGTACAATGTGCTGCCAAGGCACCCAGTCTGGGGCAAGGGCAGGAGACGTTGATTATTTTTATTATTATTATTACTATTTTTTAAATTCTAAAAATAACAAAAAAGATTCTGGGAAATAGCCCAGTTGAAAGAACATTAGCATTTGTGGCATAATAAAGTGATCAGAGGCAGCTATGAAGTTGGCCTTTTCATTATTCAGCGAAGGGAGCTGTGCTGTTCAGCACAGAGGGGTGATTAAGGGATGCGAGGAAGAATATAAACCACCTCATTGCAGGCTGGCCCAGCCCTCCTGCCGCTCTCCCCCCTCTCACCCCAGGGCTCCACAAGCCCTCCAACTCCACCTAGGTGCCTGGCCCTGAGCCTTCTCCCCAATGGGAAGAAGGAGAATATAAGGGAGCCAACTGGACATCACTGAGGAGGCGTTCATGAAGCTGGGGAAAATGAGAAGAGTGCATGGAGAGTGTGGAGGGAGGAATGGAGGGCATAGTTCCCCTGCCTTCTGCCCAAGTCAAGCCACACCTGGAACAGAGTTCAGTCCTGGGGTCAGCATTTCCGACAGGATGCTGGTGAGAGGCAGGATGGTGTAGGAGGGAGAAGGCAGGCCTCTGAATCAGTAAAGCCTAGGTTCAAATCTTACTTGTGAGACATACTGGCTGTGTGACCTTGGGCAGGTCACCTACCCCAGTGCCACAGAGAACTGTCTGAGACTAAATTGAAGACTAACTTACCAAGAGCTGGGGAAGTTCCCTATGCTGTTGAAATCACGTTGTTGACCTAAAGTTCATCCTTAGGACAGTGGAGGACTTCAAATACCATAGGAGGATTGGTCCAAGGAACTGGGATTTTTGTCTCCAGATATTTGAGGGTGGGTTGTTTGGTGGACAGACTCAAGGGTCTGGGTCCAAATGTAGACTCTTCTATTTGCTCCCTTTGGGTAAATACTGAACCTGTCTGTGCCTCTGTTTCTTCCTCTGAAAAATGAGATGTTTGGAGTTGATCTCATGGCCCCTTCCAATGCTGAATCCTATGACTACATGATGATAGGGTGGAAAGAGAGCTAGTTTTGAAGCCAAAGGACCTGTGTTCGAATTTTACCTTGTATGCTTACTCTCTGTGTGACTGTGGCCAAGTCACTTTACCACTTTCTGTTTGGGTTAGATTAGTTTGTCTCTAAGATTCTGCCCCATCTTAAGTCAATGATCCTTTAATTTCCTCCTGTGTGATCATGGGCAGGTGACAACTCTGGACCTCAGTTTCCTCGAGGGCACAATGAAGGAGTTTGGATGAGGTGGCCCTTGAGGTCTTTTTGACTTTAGAGCCTGTGATCATTTAACCATAAAGCAATGGGAAGACCACCTCTGATTCTGCACTGCATGAGTGAGTTCTTGAGGAAGGTACAGCCTGGGATGGTCTTGGTCGGGGTGACCCAACAGCTCTTCGTTAAAGAACAGCCGTGTATTTTGGAATCTGGGAAAAGGCAGTTGCTTTGAATTACATGCTCTTTTGGCTCAGCCAGAATTCTCTTGGCAAGGGCATCTCTCTTTGTGGATCTTTTTCCAGTCATGCCAGGCTTGCCCATCCCACCTGGCGTTGTCTGTCAGGCAGGGAGAAAGATCTTTGGAGAAGCATCTTCACATCTGGGGAGGTTGCCCTGCTCCCACAAGCCAGGCTAGGTCCACAGGCCCACAGGGGCCTTAGAGGCTCTCCAATCCAACCCCTTCTTTATGGATTCATAAACTGAGACCCATGAGAAATTAAGTGATTGACTCAAGGTTGGTAAAAGGGATGGAATTCGAACCCAGGTCCTTTGACTCTGAATTCAGGACTCTCTGCTGCCCTACAGCTATGAGGTCAAGTGTGCAGGGATCCATCTCAATATGGCCCTACCTTTGTCCTTGCCTCTGCATTACCTTCATGTTCATAGCACCCTGCTTTTCAGAGTAAATCATAGGGACTTGTAGGAGCCAGGCTTGGAATGTGGTCTGAGTATGAGGATCCCTGATGAGTGGGGTGTAGACTTGGGAGTCTCACAGGCTCTGGTGTCTTGGAAAGTCAGATTACCAAGCAGTCATTTCAATGGGGAAAGGATGATGGCATGTGGCATCTTCCTCGGGACCAAGGGCAACTTCTATTAATAGCTGACAGATGCAGGAAGCTTATCTTTGATACTCACACTTATCACTTTCTACATCCTTTTTGTCTGATTCTTTGTGATCCCATTTGGGGTTTTCTTGATGGGGATACTGGAGAGGTTTGCCATTTCCTTCTCTAGCTCACTTTACAGAAGAGGAAATCAAGGCAAGTAGGGTCAAGTGACTTGCTCAGGGTCACATAGCCAATAAATGTCTGAGGCTACATTTGAAGTTAGGGAGATGTCTATCTATACTCTATGCACTGTGCCACCTAGCTGTACACACACACACACACACACACACACACACACACACACACACACACATCACCTTCATGCATCCAGGGGCCAGTTTCTACTGCCATGATTTATTTAGCACCAGCACCAAGCTCTGAAATAATCAATGGGCCTGATCAGCAGTGATATGTCCACACCTTCTCTTGCCCACCCTTCCCCTTGATAATTTAGTTCAACTTGGTTGTTGTTGCTTTTTAGTCTGAAACAATAATTTCATCAGTGTAGGCTGCTAGTAAGGAAGAATTCTCTCTCCTAAATCAGTTCATTTCCTCTTCAGCTTGAAAGAGCGGCCTAGGGGCATTGATTGGTAAAGTAAGTTAGCCCAGGCTACACAGTCAGTTAGTGTCAGAGTCAGGACTTGAATCCAGCACGTCCTGGTTCCAATGCCAGCTCTCTAGCCACCATGGAATTCTCCCCTTCCTGCTGGCTTTACATAAACCAAACCCCCTCTACAGCAATACTGATGAGTGGTCTTCCAGGCTCATCTTGGTCTCCAGTCAGTGAAATGGAACTCACTGCTTCCTGGGGCAGCCCATTCCATTTGGGGATTGTTCTAATTATCATGAAATTTTCCTTTCATCAACTGAAATCTGTCTTTTTGTAACTTCCACACATTGTTTCTATTTGTGCCCTTTGGGGGGAAGGCAGAGTTAGGTCTAATCCAATCTTTCATATACTCAAAGACAGCTTTCCTCTCTCACCCAAGTTCTTTCTTCTATACCCCAAATATCTCTATCTCCTTAAATGGATTCTGATGTAGCACAGTCTTTAATTTCCTCCCCATCACTGGCCGACTTCGAGATTGTCAATGTCTTTCCTAAAAATGGGATGCCCAGAGTTGAACACAACACCCCTCATGTCACCTGACCAGGGTAGAAGACAGCAGGACTAGGACCTCTCTTATTCTGGACAGCTCTCCTCTCTTGATGTGGTCCGAGATAGCGCTCACTGTCTTGGCCGTCATGCCATAGTGTTGACTCGTAACAAGCTGGAGGTCCACTAGAAAGCTGAGATCATTTTGACACGGACATCAGCCTAGTCACACCCTTCTTTCATCCTGTCTTTTTTTAGATTTTTTAGACCAAAGTGTAAGACTTTACATTGAATTTCATATGTTGATTAATCAGTGAATTTATCTGTGTCAATGCCCCACATGCCAATGAAAGTCACAACCAATACCAGGTTTTCTCATCATTAACCACTAAGGATATCAGGAAATATCTTACATAGGAGGTCACACATGAGTTGAGCTTTTAAAAAATGTAGGGATTCTGGGAAATGGAAGTAAGGAGGGAGGGCATTGCAGATGTGGGATGCAGTCAGTGTAAAGTCATAGAGATGGGAAATTTAAGAATGCAGTTTGGCTGGACCATAGTGTTTAACTATAATTCTGAGGGAAATGATGTGTAATAAGACTTGGAAGACTATAAAGGTGGGGCGGGGTTCAGGAGATAGACAAAGCCAGAGAGACAGAAACAGAAATAGACAGAGACAATGAGACAAAGAGAGAGATGGAGGGAGAAAGAGAAAGAATGGAAGAATCCTGAACCACAGACTTGAGGTACCTCTGTATTTAGGGAACATGATGTAGTTTCCAAAAGGAAACTAAGAAAGAGTTGTCAGATAAGTAGGAAGAGAACCAAGAGAAAGGTCCTGAACATCTAAAGAAGTGAGACTATCTACAAAAGTGGATCATATATGGGGTCAAATACTTCAGAAAAGTCAAGAAGAATGAAGAAAGGGTCATCAACTTTAACAATGAAGAGAGAGATCATCAAGGACTGTGGAAAGTGTAGTAACTGCTGAGTGATGATGGTGGAAGGCAGACTGTAGTGAGTCCTGAAGAGTGAGAACAGAAGAAGGGAAGGTCATGAGTATAGACAGCATTTTTGAGGAGTTTGGCTTTTAAAAAAAAACGCAGGAAACTAGCTTGAGGGGTTGGTAGGGTTTAGCGAGGGTGGTTTTTTTGAAGGATAGAGGAGATCTAGGAGTGCTTGTAGGCAGCTGGGAAGGAACCAATGGATAGGAAGAGATGGGGGGGGGGTTAGAAAGAGAGGGGAGAATTATGAGGCCAATCAGATGGAGAACACTAGTCATTTAGCTACTTCTGAATTCACTCTGTCACACCATCATCATGCTTTGATCTGTCCAACTTGTCCCCAAGACTCTGAGAGAATCACGTGGCAGCTTTGTCAGATGTTGGTTGAAATCCAGTATGGTCAAACATCTTGGAAGGTTGACCATATCTTCATTTGTCCAACAGATACAGGCGATCACCCAGTCCAACCCCCGTCTAGTCCAATCACTTACTCCAACTCATAAATTAGACTTGGTCCTTGTCTTCAAGGAGCTTATAATCTAGTGGAGGAAAAAAAAGTACATAAATATATAAAGATATATTTATATATAATATGTAAATAAATATTATCTTATGTATAATATATGAATATGTATTTATATATTATTTATATATATAAACCCTCTCCCACCCCTAGAAGAGGGGTTATCTTGAGGAACTTCATGGGCATGGTGGCATCTGAAGGATGGAGAATATTTTAGCATGGGGAGCTTGGGTAGAGATGTGAATGGAAATTTAAAGCATAGGAAATGACAATTAGAATGAGCTTTGATCTTCTCATCTGTAGAATGAAAGGACTGTGTTAGATGATCTCTAAGCTTGGAAATTCTATGATTCTACTCTTCCAGTCCTAGAGGGTGGAGACTGTTACATCCTTTGGAATACCATTGCCTTATAGCTTAATGATCCCTTCTCTTATGCCCCAAGGGTGGGTGGGTTGGTTAGACAGTAATGGACTGGGAAGATGTGATATTTATTTACAAGGCTTCAGTAAGATTTTGCTCTTTCTCTCTTTTGGGAGTGGGGAGCTGGTATGGCTATTAACACAGGTAGGGATGGTAATAATACGGTTTTTAATAATATAGGGCTTTTAACTTTTTCTCCAAGGTATTTTCACAGGGACTTTCTTTCCCAGTGTTGGGAAGCTTTGGGTTTTGGTGACTGCCAATGCTTGTGTCTGCTTGTCAAAGTGGTAATGACTGATGTCACATATATATTGGTTCATTGCAGGCTCCCAAAAAGGCAAAGAAGAAGGCAGAGGGAGGAGCTGGTTCCAATGTGTTCTCTATGTTTGACCAATCCCAGATCCAGGAATTTAAAGAGGTTGGTTCCTCCAAAATGGAGTCATGGCCCCCTCCTGTCCAAACTTGAGTAAAAATTTGTTTCTTTAAGCAAACCTTGTGTGTAAAATTCAGATATAGAAAGACAGAGAGACAGAGATGAGAGACGGTATAGAGATACACCTAGAGAAACAAAAAGAAAGGAGAGGAGACAAGAAGAGATGAGAAGAACGAGGGGGAGAAAAAAAGAGAGGAGAGAGGGGAGAAGTGGATTAGGGGTGTCTAGAAGATGCTCTAAGAATACACCCCCGAGCTTTCTTCAGATCATCAACTCCCATGCTTAGCCCCTGAGGACACGTAAAACTGGACTCGTTATAAAATGCTGGTTTACACTCAATGTTTGAAGAGCACATTGACTTCTTAAACTGAGGGTGCCTTCAGGAGGCAGCCTAGTGAAGCAGAAAGACCACTGCAGCCTGAGCACCTGGCTTTGAATCCTGTCTCTTGACAGTTAATACCTGGGGGACCTTGAGCAGCCATTTCACTCCCCAGGGCCTCTGCAGTAAAAGGAGGAGGTTGAAATCAGCCTCTAAGGCTCCCTCTGCTGCTAGAGCTATCATGCTGTGATTTAAAAACTGCTTTCCTCATCTCCAAAGGACTTGATACTGAGGCCCAAAAGGAGTGGTTTCCAGGGCAGAATGGGAGAGGGTCAGAGAATCTTAGGCTCATTACTGAACCCCATTGCATCTGGGCTGCCAAGGAAGATCTGTGGTAAATCACTTTATTTCTGACCCTCAGTTTCTCCATCTGTATAATGAGGGGGTTGGACTACATGGCCTCTGGGGTTCCTTTCTTCTCTAAATCCCTAATCCAAAAAAACCTCTTCCTGAGCTCTGTCTGCCAATTATCATGGCAAGGTTTGCTGTGCTGAGCCCACATCTTTCCCACTTTGACGTTCCCTCTGTCCGCAAAGAAAGAACTGGTCATTTAGCTGGTCTGTCCACAGAAATGGGTGAGAAGAGAGCTGGGATCATTGGAATACCATCCCTTGAGCCTCATGAATAAAAAAAGCCTTCATGGGTTAAAAGAGTGAATTGCTGGAGCCAACAGCATTGGCTGGGACCCAACTCCATGTTTCACCAAGTGTTAATTTGGTAAAGGGAAGTTTGAGTGGATTTGATTAAGCTTCTCACCAACATGAATTGATGTGTTGAAAGTATGTAATGCCCAAGAGTTCCATAGGCTGAAGAGAGATGAATAATGTGGAGCACAATCTGGACCCTTGTTCTCATGCGATAATAAAATCATGGTCATGGCTGGGAGGGAGGGAGGGGAGCAGGAGGCTGAGAAGGAACCAGACACTAATGGGCCATTTGCTTTTCGTTAGGCCTTCACCATCATGGATCAGAACCGGGATGGCTTCATTGATAAGAATGACCTGAGAGATACCTTTGCAGCCCTGGGTAATGCTCGGACATAAAGAATTATAATCGTGCTCACAATAGCTCCACTTTGTAGAATGATGTTACAAAGAACTTTACATATGTTGCTATTTAATTTCAATTGTTTTTTCAGTCGTGTCTGATTCTTGGGGACCCCATTTGGAGTTTCTTTGGCAGAGATACTAAAGTGGTTCACCTTTTCCTTCTCTAGCTCATTTGATAGATGAGGAAAAGGTGACAAACAGGGTTAAGTGACTTGCCCAGGGTCATACAGCTAGTAAATATCTAAGGCTGGATTTGAACTCAGGAAGATGAGTCTTCTTGACTCCAGGTCCCACATTCTGTGCACTGCAGTGCCCCCATGGGTAGGTATTACTAACTTCATTTCATAATGAGGAATCTAAGGCTCAGAAAGGTCAAGTGACTTACCCAAAGTTACTCAGGTAGTAAGTGACAGAAATCAGTGACAGTCAGAAATCAGGCCTTCAGCTTTCTTGATTCCAAGTGCAATTCATTTCCCATTATCCACTGAAGGTCCCAGAACTTCCTTTGATCCTCTTCTTACAGGTCGTCTCAATGTCAAGAATGAAGAGCTGGAAGCCATGGTGAAGGAGGCTCCTGGTCCCATCAACTTCACTGTCTTCCTGACCATGTTTGGTGAGAAGCTGAAGGGTGAGCATCCTTCGGAGCAGCAGTGGGAAGGACAGGTCTGGGGACCAGAGTGCCAGGACAGGGGTGCCCCAGAGGAAGGTTTTCTGGGAAAAGTCTTGTCATTAAGGCAGCTGTGTTCGAACTCTGGCTGCTTGTGATTCCTCTAACATCGGCCGCCATCACCTTTTTCTGAATCTTTGTGTTGCCTGCCCTGCCTTCTCCCTCTCCTCCCCCCAAACCCCTACACTTTCTTATTTCTACCTCTTGGTTCCTCTGGCCACATTCAGGACTCTGCCTTTAGCAGAAGGCTTTTCCCTGTCTCCCCAGCTGCTAGTTCCTTCTCTGGAATGACTTTCCATCTACTCTGTATCTCTCTTGTATCTACCAAACTACTTCGATGATGCCTCCCTTATTAAAACAATAATGAATAATAATAATAATAAGCATTATTTGTCACTTTAAAGTTTGCAAAGTGCCTTATAATAGTATCTCATTTTTATCTTGACAACAATCCTGGTAGGTGTTATTATTGTCCCCCATTTTGCAGATGAGGAAACTAAGGCAGACAAGTTAAATGACAATGATAGGGTCACACAAGTTTTCCATATAACCAGGCTTTCTGATGATATTCAGTTGGTTTGATCCTTCCCTTCATCCTGTTGGTCCTCCTGAAGTCCCACCTACAGGGGAGAGTGTTTGTGGTTTCAGGGTCTGGAAAGGGGAAGGAGGGAGTTGAAGAGGGGTTGTCTGGCCTTAAGGGATGTTCTTGGGTGATGACAAACTAGGCTGGAGATTTCTTTTCTTTGAGGGAAAGTGTGTCTTCATACATGGTCAAAGCAGGAGAGGTGGTAATAAGCATCTCAGTTGTAGCCTAGCATTCTCCCTCTTCCTATGACTCACCTTTCTTAACTAGATTCTGTACCTTCATAGAGACCTGCCATCCCTCCACCCCTCAGGACTTTCTCAGACCATTATGCATGTCCTGATTTCACTTTTTTCCTTTTCTGATCTGGAGAATTCAGAGAAAATAAGCAGGACTTTGAGGTTGGGAGAAGGAAAAAGAGGTCGGGGGGAAGGGAAGTAGGAAGAGAGTAAGAGAACAGAACAGAACAGGAAGGGAAGAAAGAAGAAGAAGGGAAGAGAAGGAAAAGAAGAAGGAAGGGAAAAAAGAAGAAGGGGAAGAGAAGAGAAGGAAAAGTGAAGGAAGGGGAAAAGGAAGAAAAAGGGAAGAGAAGAGAAGGAAAAGAGAAGGGGAAATAGGCAGGGATGGGAAGAAGGGAAAGAATGACCTTAAATCCTTCCTTTCCTCACTCCCATCCCTGTCTTCTTTCCCTTTCTTCCCCTCTTCTCTCCCTCTTCTTCCCTTTCCTCCCTCTTCCCCTTCTTTCTTCCTTCTTTTTCTTCTTTCCTTCCTCTTCTCCTTCCTTTCTATGTCCTTTTCTGATCCTCCTCCCTTTCTCTCAGCCTCAAAGTTTGTTACTTTTCTCTTCCTACCATGATCCAATGGGCCTCATAATTCTTCAAGGAGTGGCACATGTCTCAGTCTGGCTCCATTTGGGAGGGTCAGTGCAGACACCAGGAGGGACTCCCTCCTACCAATAAGCTTGTTTTCAAGTTTCCTTATGAAAAATATTGTGTATAAGATACAGCAGAACCTTATTAATGTGAAACACAAGGGATTGGGGGGATGGATGAACTGAATTGGGATTATCTGATGGCTTGATTTAGGAACAAAAGGGGATCTCTCTAGTCTAGTAGACGTGAATTAAGAGCTATTTTTGCCTTAATTGACAGCAGTTCAGTATCGGTCTGTGGCATTGTGGTGTTCAGGGGAAAGGAAGCTAGGAAGCAGATAATGCAGACAACCGGGCAAGAAGGAGGTAGATTGCCCTGGCACCTCAGTCTGGTGGCAAGAAAACTGGCTCTGGAGTCAAAAGATCTGGATTCCGATCCTCCTCTGATGCTTACTACCTGTGTGACCTTGGGCAAGTCACTTACACATTTCTGGGCCTCAGTTTCCTCACCTGTAAAATGAGAGGGTTAGACTATGTGGCTTCTGGGTCCCTTCTAGATCTGCATTCGTTATTCTATGCTTCTATACATCACTTTTACACCCCATCTGTAAACGAAGGTTAGATTAGATGGTGTCTGAGGGTCCCTTCCAACTTTAGGTCCATGAGGCTATGATTACCAGCTGTGTGACCCTGGCTAAGTCACTTCTGCACCCGGGCCTCAGTTTGCCCCCCTGAAAGATGATGGGGCCAGGGAGATGGCTTCTGGGATCCTCTCTCTCCAGCCCTCTATTCACAGGTCAGGGTGCCTGCTACTTTTTCTCTTTCTTCATTATGTAACCTCTGTGTCCCACCTTCAAGTCACCGAGAGCCCCAGGCCCCGGGAAGTGGGTGCCACGTCCCCAGTCCGCGTCCTCAGGCTTCCTCTTGGCCAGGAGGAGGCCAGCTTTTTTTCATTTGACAAGGGGGAAACAGCTGGGCCTGTCAGGCCCTTCTGGCTGGGCTTTTGTCATGCAAACGATACTGAGCCAAAAGGCTGCTCGGAGCCAATCAAAACTAATTGGGATGAAGAGCCTTTGTAGTGGGAGCAGAGTCAGGAAGGGAGCAGAATGCAGGCAGCCAGACCTGGCCACTGGACTGGGATTTTCGTTTGCCAACCACCGTTCCAAGAGGATACTGAAAGGTGCCTTCCCTGGGAAATCTGTGGCGCTGTAATTGATTTCTGTCATAAAGGGTGATCCGGGATTCTGGAGACAAGACCGAGCCTTGTACGTTGATATTACGGTGCCAGATGAACAGCTAACAAAACTCCATTTATGTTAATGCCATCCACATGGAACTGTAGCTACAGGGAAACAGAGTAATGCAATTTGTCCAGAAAGCAGGGATGCTGGCACATCAAAAGAGCCGCACTATTTACCAGCTAATCAATAAAGGCTGCCTTGAGCAGCCGGGCTGGGCAGGGGAGAAGAGGCAGTTTGCATGCAGGAGGGAAAGAAAGGAAGCCTCCCTACGCCCCCACAAACCATCTCTTGTCCACACTCGGCGGAGTCTGCCTCCAAACGGGCCCCATTCTCACCCTGGGAATGGGACGCTTCCTTGCACCTGGCCTTGAACTTCATGGGCCCTAGAGAGACACCTGGAATCTAGCCTTCTCCTACCTGGGCTGATTTCTCCTGTTTATCCCGAATATAGTTTGTTTATAGATATTTATTTGTAAGTTTTCTCCTGTTAGACTGTAAGCGCCTTTGTACCATGGATGGTTTTTTGACTCTTTGTATCTCTAACACTTAGCTCACAATTGTTGTTTCTAATCAGTCATTTTCATCCTGTCTGACTCTTCATGACCCCATTTGGGATTTTCTTGGAAAAGATACTGGAGTAGTTTGGCCATTTTCTTCTCCGGCTCATTTTACAGATGAGGACACTGAGGCCAATAGGGTGAAGTGACTTGCCCATGGTCACACACACAGTAAGTGTCTGAGGCCGAATTTGAATTCTTCCTGCCTCCAGGCTCTCTCTCCTGCTCCACCTATCAAGAAAACAGTACCTTTAAAACATCCAAACCAAAATTTAAAAACAACCACCAAAAACCTCACTAAGCTATAATCGATCATGTCCATTACTCTTCAAAAAGCCAAGAAATAGCCCTGGGCAAGGTGTAGTCATTTAAATGGTAAGAAGACGAATAACTTTCATTTGCTGTATTTGACCACATTTCGAACTCCCTCTCCACCCCCTCCCCAAATCTAGTTCATATCAAACCCAAGTGCTGCCTATAATAACCCTCAGCTTATGATAAAACGGCAATTAAAGTGAACAAGGATGATAAATACGAATAATCCAGCCTGCCAACAATGGCTGCTTTAATCTTTCTAATGAACTCGGTCACGTCCTTGCTTAAGAATATTCAGTGACTCCCTATTATCTTGAGGACAAAATTGTTGAGGTACCATACATCCTGATAGGAGCCTACCTCCCCAGCTGGATTTCACTATTCTTCACACTCCTGCTAGGACGAACTATTATTAGCTGGTCCCTGAAGTCATCCAGCTTTCTCCTATCTCAGTGCATGCCTCCATCAAGGCAGGAGACCTACATTCTAGTCCCAACTATGTGGCTAGCTTGATTGTGACCTTGGATAGGTCATTCAACCATATTGGCCTTTGCTTTCCTCTTTGGTAAAACCAAGGGGTTTGGGGCTGAGGGTGAGCTAACCTCCAGGGTACCTTCCAAAACTGATTTTAATTAGCTATTTTAGTTTGTTACAAAAGGAAGGCTTACTGGGTGGGCAGGAGTAGGGAAATGACTGATTTTGTTTTTAAGGTATCAATAAAATGTTAATTTAGAAAAAAATTTAAGGGACACGGTTCAAAAAAATAAATTAGTCTAAACTTCAAGGGAGGGGAGAGAGAAGTTATGGGATTTGGTGAAGAAGTCTGTTTTTACCATGACCATCCCGATTTTATTGAGCAGATCCTGCTTCACCATAGCCTCAGTCTCTCTGCAGGGACTCCTTGCTACAGGAAACATTCACCTGTTTTGCTTTGTCTTCCAGGCACAGATCCAGAAGAGACCATCCTACATGCTTTCAAGATTTTTGATGTTGAAGGAAAAGGTTTCCTTAAGGCAGACTTGTAAGTTCACCTTTCAAAAGGACCCATTCATTTTCTTTTCTAAATGAACATTTTATTGATGGTTTTAAAAAAATCACAGTCATTCCAGGTATAATCCTTCTATTCCAGCCACTTAGTAAGTCTTCCTTTGTAACAAAGAAAAACAATGAAGCAAGACCAACTACCATAGGGACAGCACCCCACAGTCTATTAAAATGCTGCCACCTTAGTCTTTCTCTTCTCCAAGGGAAGGGGAAATGGGAAGAGCATTTAGTTTGGCTCCCCACATCCGGAGCAACACAAGGCAAAGCATTTCTTCATTTCATCTCTATCCATGGACGGGTAGATAATTATGGAATTATCCCTGGGACACATAAAGGAAGGAGATTTTCTCATCACTTCTTTAGGACTAGGTTTGGTCATTATAACTAATCACTGTTTAGCTTTGTTAAAGGATCCACTTTAAGACAAATGTTTCCTCTCTACTGTGCAGAAGACAGCAGAGTGGATGAATAGTTTTCCAATACTGCCTTTCCCAGATGAGAAAGGACAATAGGTGGTCACTTGGAGAATTCCAGACACTCATGGGCATTAGATATACTGATCTCCATGCTTTGGTGAGAAATCAGCCTACAACCCCCAAATCTCCATCTATTGAATATATATGAGTGATTCATAATCATCATTCTTGGCAATGTGTGAGGAGACATAGTCCAGAGGGAAGCTGCTATCACATTTCTTGCTAAAACTCAGGACACAGAGACAAAGGTTTCCCTTGAGAGGGCATTCATTTTCATTGAAAATATTTGCCTTTGGATGTTTCTTTTCTAGTGTAGAAACTACTCAAAGTCTCCTTGTGGCTCCTGAGAGGACGTTTGTTTATATTTTTGCATTATCCAAAGGCTAAAGTGTGAAGGCAATAACTTTTATCTTTAACTCCCCACATCTGGATTAACCCTTTACAAAGAAAGAACAGAATCTCATTGAGAGATATAAGAGAGTACAGAGCATGAAATCATACATTTGGAATGGAAGGGATTTTAAGAATTATGTTATCCAACCCTCTCATATTTACAGATATGGAAACTGAGGCCCAAAGGAGTTACTTGCTCAGTGAAGGGACAAGATTTCTGGTTGGGTTCACTATGAATTTGTTGTACAGCCTCAACTGGGCCCTCACTGCTGCTGGGCAATTCTCCTCTACCTTTCTCATCAACTCATTACCCTGCGCTCTACACAGACTCTTCTAAACCTTTTCATCTCTTGTCAAAACTCCCATGGATCCCCTCTGTTCACTCTCTCAATGGAGAAACTTGCATCACATTTTACAAAAAGTAACAGAGGCCATTTGGCCCGAGCTTCCACTTCCTTTGTATGGACAGATGTCTTCTGCCACTGTCTCCTCCTTCACCCATCTCACCAAGGCTTAAATGGTCCCACGGCATCCTGATCCTTCAACAAGACTTTTCCCTTTGTCATCCTTACCTTACCGCCTATTTCCAAACTCTGCTCTGGTTCATTTCCTACAAACATGCCCATGTTTCCCTCTTACCCAAACCCCCTCACTCGGTCCTTCCATCCCTGCCATCCATCTCACTAGATCTCTCTTGCTTTGTGGCTGAACCCCTTGAGAAGGCTATAATAGGTGCCCTCACTTTCCTCTCATTCTCTTCCTAACCCCTTACAATCTGGCTTCTGACTTTCTCATTTCACCAAAACTTCTCTCTCCAGTTGCCAAAACCGACGGTCTTTTCTCAGTTCTCATTCTCCTCGACCTTTCTGCAGCCTCTGACACTGTCAGTCCCCCTGTTCTCCTGGATACTTTTTTCTCTTGGTTTTGGGGACACTACTCTACCTCTCTGACCATTCCTCTTTGGTCTCCTTTGCCAGATCCTCATATGGATCATGCCCTCTAAGCATAGGTGTTCCACAGGGTTCTGTCCTGGGCTCCCTTTTCTTCTCCCTCTGTATACTACTTGGTGATCTTATCAGCTCCCACAGATTTAATTAACTCTGATGATTTTCAGATCTACATATCTTTCTCTAGCCTCTGTTGACCTCCAGTTTTGCATCTCCATTGCCTTTCAGCTGTCTCAAACTGGACATCTGGGAAGCTCAGTATGTGTAAAATTAGACTCATCATCTTCCACTTGAAACCCTACCCCCTTCCTGCCTTCCCTTTACCATAGAGGGTCACATTATCCTCCCAGGCTCTCAGCTTCCCAACCTAGGTGTTACTCCCAACTCTTTCTTATCTCTTACCTGCATGCCCCCCCCCCCCCACCATATTCAACCTGTTGCCAAGGTTTGTTGATTTTACAGGTGCAATATCTCTGGTGTGTAGTGTTTACCAATTGCTGAGGTGTAACTTCTCACACTGAACATTTAACAAGCAGTTCTTATATGCTGATACAATCTGGCTCCAGGACCCCCTAGGTATAGATCGATGGTAGTTGATTTCAGCTCTGAAATCCACTGATTCTATATAATGGCTACTGGCCTGGAGTGGGTGGCATGGCCAAAGTTCAAGATATGGGTCACTGAAGCTTTGGATCACAGGAATCATGAACTCATGAGCTGAAACTGAGGCTCCGTGAAGTTAAATTACTTGCCCAAGGTCACAAAGGGCTGGGCTTTGTCCAATGCCTTCCTTTTCAGTGGTTGACTGAGTCCTTGAAAGGGTATTGACAAACAATAGCAATGGTCCAGAGCTTTTTAAATAAATCTAGAAACTATTTATGAGATGATTTTCTAGAGAGGCTTGGGAAAGTTTATGCTGATGGATGACCTGAAGGGGCTCTGAGGTGAGCCTCTGAAATGGTTTCTAATTCTGGACATAGATTATAAGGTGAGAAATCGAGACAGGGGGATCCCAGTCAGAAATCTTGCCCTTGTGGTGAAAGCAGTCAGATGCGATGCCCCTCTCTATCTAAACTCTCTTGGGCTATTTCCTATAGATGGTATATTTCACAGTTCAAATAAAGACAGTTCCCTCCCCCCAGCCAAACTCCCCTCTCTTGAAAGGTCAGAGCTCCCTTCTCTCTGCTCTGTTCAAAGTAGACAGTTACTTTAGTCTGTCCCCACTGGAGACTGTGATGTTTCCTTATTAGACCTGAGGGTAATGCCGATCATTACAGAGCAAACCATTTAATCAATTCCTGAAATGTCTTTGAGGTTTTCGTTTGTACTCATGGGCTCCCCTGGGTTAGAGATTTGAAGGTTTTGTAACAGATTCTTGGGCTGATGCTTTTTTCCCCCACTTCATGATGGATCTTCCAAGCCCAATTAAAGTCATATTTTAGAACTTTAAATTTTAACGATAATTGTGTTCCATGTTAAAATAATTAAATAATACTAGGAAAAAAGCCTCGATGACCTTTAATCAACATTTATTTTGTTCATCTCCATATGAACAGGCCTGGGGGCCATGGTTTGTGTCCCATCTCCTTTTGAATTTTCACCTCTCGTCTGGAAAGTTGTGTCTCATGTGGTCCATCTGATGGTGGTTGGAATGGTCCTCCAGATGGGCTGGGGACAGTACATTTTACCAATTTATAGCCCTGACCCTTTTTTCTCACTTCTAACAGAATCCCTTGGGACTTTCTATGTACTTCTACCTTCAGCATCTTCCTCCCCCAGGGAGGGAGAGATTCAAGGAGTAGACAACAGGCTCTCCTAGTATGTTCCTAATAATGCGGTTCTCCCGAAGTCCTTGTGATGAGGCCCCGTTTCCCCACCCCCTTCATTCTTCCTCTGCCCTTGCTCCATGTGCTGCTGGATCACGGGAAGTCACTTGCTCCACAGATTCCAATGATAATCTTTTAAAAGATTGTATGCAAATCAAAGGAACAACAAAATAGTTTCAATATTAGAACCAGTTGATATTGGCCAGACTGTTCATCAGTGAGAGACCCACATCAAGACTCTAGGCACGAATTTCTGTAAAGGAACCAGAAGGCTCTGGTTGTTGTCTTGTTTGGGGGGAAGTTTTTGTTTTTCTTCCAAAAATAAATAGTATGTGAAAAGGACATAACTTTCAACATTGGAAACTGTGACTTCTCCTTCCCCTATAAAATAAATAATGGAAAATGCACATAGGTCTTTAACTTGGTTTCCTTGTGCCCTTGCCAGGGGATGGAGGGTGGGCTGGGCATCAGAAGATTATAATTAGACACTGGATTCTCAGCACCCCTCCCCCTTACTTCCTCCAATATGAGTATTCAGTTCAAAATTTCCAGTAGAAATATAGGACTGTCAAAGCTCAAGATTCTTGGATTTATGTCTATGCGCTGGGGAGACATTATTTCCTCACCAGCACTGCCATGACCTTGACCTTCACAATCCATGTTTTCACTGCTCAGTGGGACAAAGGATAGTGGCTCACATAAACAGTATGGAAGGTACCTCTGAGGACTTCAGACATGGCAGACCTTGGTGGTGAGAGAGAGTGGAGGGCAGGAATTGCTGCAGAAGGTTCAGGGACATATAAGGCAGTGAAAATCATGATGGATTCCCAGGGGAAAATGCTGATAAAACTAGCTGTCCATGCAGTGGAAAGAGTTGAGTTCCAATCCAGCTTCTCTCCCACACTACCTTTTGAGGTCTCAGTTACCTCATCTGTAAAACAAAGACTTGGACTGAATAACCTCTAAGGTCTTTCTACATCTATTTGTCTGATTGTCTGATGAGCCTCAGTTTCCTCATCTGTAAAATGTCAGTTTCCTCATCTGTAAAATGAGAGGGCTGGACTGGATGGCCTTTAATTTTCCCTCCAGTTCTAAATCCACTATCCTAAAATTCTTTGGTCAATCTCATTTTAAAGTTTTGAAATAATTTGGTAGATAAGGCTCAGTTTCCTCATGTGAAAAAAATGAGTTGCCATTCTATCCCCTCTTTTGGGGGGCCACCCAAGCTTGATGATTATAATTATACAGCATTTGGTGATTTTTTTTGTTCCTTCTATTCCATTATGTGTGGTCACGGTGTAGTTTTCCTGCTTCTGTTTACTTCCTTCTGCATCATTCCATGTCTTCTCATTCTTCTCTGAACTCATCCCATACACCATTGCTCATAGTGAAGTAAAATTCCATTCCGTTCCTCTTTGTTTAGTCATTCCCAAATTGATGAGTATCTCCTTTGTTCCCAGTTCTTTGCTGTTTCATAAAGGGCTGTAATAAATACTTTGGGGCATAATGATCTTTTTTCTTTGATTTGCCAGAGATTTATGGTGGTGCTTGCATTTTAAGAGAGGTGCCTGGAGAGGGCAAGGGTGACCCCAAGGAATTAGGATTCCAACCCAAGTGGAATTTCAGGGATTAGGAAGGAAGTAATCTACCTGATTCTTCCAATATTTTGAAGCATGGGAAGCTGCCTCTTTTGCCCCTAAATCCCCATAGATGTTTGGTTAATCCTGAACCTTAAAAAATTCAGAAGGAGAAAACCAGGGCAAGAAGTTTCCAGTTTTACTGGGCTGGAGGGCTGGATCTGATAGGGGAGACAGGGGGCTCTTTTTGGAGATACTGAGGAAGCCATGGAGGAGAATTTTGGTATGAGGAAGGGGGATACCTTTTGCTGGCTGTGGGAGACAGGAAGAACAAATGACTAGAGGTAAAATAAATAAATATTTTAGTGCTTGAGTCCTGGGTTCTAACCAATGTTCATGACCTTAAAGGAGGGTGGGAGAGGGAAGGCCATCAAAGCATTATTTCTCGATTTTTTGATCTCCATTTTTTCGATCGAAGGAGATCCTAGTGACCTAATTTCCAAGCAGGGGCATCTCTGAAGGCTGAAAAATAAAGGAGAAGTTTTTGGAAGGTCCTTAGGGACCTGCACAGGAGCAGGGAGTAGGATATTGGAGACAAGGTATCTAATTATGATTCTATTAACTTGCTGTGTGACTTTGAGAGAGACATTTCCTCCCTCCCTGCCTCAGCTTCCCCATTTGTACAGTGAAGTTCCCCTCCAGTTCTAGGCTTTAATTATTCATGAAAGTTGCAGGTTTTCCAGAGCAAGGGAGTTGAGGAACAGTGAAATGCAGGGGGAGAAGACAGAGCCATCACCGACTGGGAGAAATGATCATCTGTAGCTTGTTACCCTGGGGAATAAAAAGCAGAAGCTGGCTAGCTGAAGAAAACAATATTCTGTTTCAAGGCAAATAACTTCAGTAATAAATAACACGGGAAGGAAGGAGATAAATCCCTGATGCTGTTCCTAAATGTGTCCGGTGTCCTCACAGGGGAGGAATCTGTGGGGGGTCTCTGGCCACAGCCAGACCAGACAATTGCCTGAGGACGAGGGCTGGGAGGTAGCTTGGGGAACGTTCAGCTCATGCCCCACGATCTGCAGAGGGAGAGACTGAGGCTCAGGGAAAGGAACATGGCCACAGTTCCAAGGCCTGATTGTTTCCTGCCATGAAATGAAGTAATTTGCTTTGTTTTGTATTTTAACAGCATCAAAGAAAAGCTCATGACACAGGCAGACCGGTTCAGCGAGGAGGAGGTAAGGTCCTCTTTTTCTGTCCTTGGGGTTTACAAGCCTCCCCAGCAGCAGGGGAATGGACTTGATGACCTCTCAGGGTGGAGACCTGTCTTCCTTCACCTAGAAAAGGGATTGGTTGATATCAGGAATTTCCCACAGTGACAAAAACATAGACCCCTCTGTAGGCTAGTAGACTGAGGCCAAGGCTTCTACTATCTTTTTGGGTAGGGTGGTTGTGAGGAAAGCGAATTGTAAAATGCTCAGTAAACAAATCGTTATTATAACATTTCCCTGTTAGGGTTGTAGACAGGTGCTGACCTAAGAATCGGGAAGATGTGGGTTCAAGTCTGGTCTCTGACACATATGGACGGTGCCACCCTAGGCAGGTCATTCTCCTTCTCGGGGACCACAGGCCACTCTCTAAAACTCAGAAGCTGCTGATCTGCTTCTCCTCACTGGGAGCGTCTCCCAGGGGATGAATTAGAAGGGAATAAGTATCTCTATATAGTGTGTATTATGTGCCAGAAGTGCTTTTTACAGATATTAACTCATTCAATCTTCACAGCAACCCAGTGAAAGTTGGGTGCTGTTATGATCCCATTTTACAGATGAGGAAGCTGAGGCAAACAGAGATTAAGTGACTCGCCCAGAGTCACACAGCTGAGTAGGTGTCTGAGGTTGGATTTAAACTCAGGTCTTCCTGATTTCAGGCCCAGTGCTCTATCTACCTGCCCACATAGCTGCTTGTACTGATGAAATAACAGGTTTGGATTGTAAGCTTCTTGAGGGCAGGGACTCAGCCATATTCTTTTTGGTCATACTTACTGATGGGTGATTCTGGAAGAAAGTAGTGCAGTTGTCTCAGATGCCCAAATACAGATCCTGAGAAGAATTCTGCACATTCATTTCTCACACATCCTGTGGGCTGGGAAGAGGAATGGCGATTTTTCCTGCCTTAACTGACCAAGGGACTGAGTCCAAGGAAGGTATGGGGATAGGCTGGACTCAGTGACCTCAGAGGTTCTCACCGATGTTCTGTGAGCCTCCAAGGAAGGGCTGATTAGGACCCACGTGGGGAGGAGACCTAGTGGCCGTCCTGAGCTCAGCAAAGGCTCGAAGGGTTCAATGAACTTGGATGAGGGTTCTGAGCAGAGCTTTCGCTCGAGTGAGACTGGACAAGGCATGTCTTTGTCTGACAGGAGGCCAGCTGGAGGGGATTTGGGGTTCTCTCCTCCCCCCTCCCCACCCTGTGGATGCCTGTTTCTTGCATTTATTTTCCAGATCAAACAGATGTTTACAGCTTTCCCTCCAGATGTGCGTGGTAATCTCGATTACAAGAACCTGTGCTATGTCATCACCCATGGTGAGGAGAAAGACTAGGTGGGGGGAGAAAGTCCCCCAATGTCTCCTCTGGAAGCACTTAGTGGCAAAGGTGAAAGGGATGAGGAAGCTTCTACCGGAGATGGAGAGAAGAAAAGTCTCCTCATTGGCATGCGGCTCATCTGCAAGGAACCAAAAATAATAATTAAAAAAATGGAAATGAGGTTAAAGTTATTCTATTTAATGTCCTAGCCCGGATAAAAGCTGAAAATTCCAATTTTGTTAGTTTTTCCCACACTTAAGAGAAAAAAAAAACCTTTTGGTGGTTTCAGCTGGAATTTTTCTGACGAGTTGTTGCTTTTAATTTATTGACAGTTTTAATGATCACCAGATGGCCCATAGGATAGAGGAAACATCTTGGCAGCCCCTCCCCCCCAACCACCCATTGCCTGGGCCAGACTCCATGCTCCTGGCTGTTGCATCATAAAGGGTCTTTGGTAACAGGAATTCTCTTCCACTCTGAGGCCTTTTACACTAGATATTTAAGTGGAATCAAACTCTGGGTTGGAATCAAACAGAGCCTGTGGGTCTATCTCGAGAGTTATTGTACAGGTTTATTCTACAAAGTGTCACTATAGATGTTTACAGAAGGTCTTAGCTTTCTCATGCGTGACCGATTTCAAATAATAACCTATTCAGCACCTAGCTTGTTGCCTGGTACACAGTGGCATTTAATAAATGCTAATTGGTAGATGGGTGGATTTGTTGGTCTCTCTCCCCAACCCTCCACCCTCCAATTGGTTAGGCTACAGTCCTTTAAGGATAGTAGCTAAGCTCTAGAAGGAAGTTTGCTATTTATGAGAATCCTATGGCCAATCCCTCTGGAAGGCAAAGTCTCTCCCTCTGATTTTAAAGAAGACTCATTACAATCGACTTTACTATTGCACCCCAAGGATCACAGATTGGAAGTTGAAGTGAGGTTGATGTTAAGAAAAAAACTGCCTACCAATTATGGCCATCTCCAAATAGAGTGAGAAGCCATCTGGTCCAACCTCGCCGCTCCCTTCTACAGGTAAGAAAACTGAACCCCAGGAAAGTCAAATGGCTTACCCAAAATCATACAGGTATTCAATGGCAGAGACAGGATTTGAACCAGGCCCTGTGATCCCAGAGCCAGAATTTCTTGTGGAACCAGGGATCTGAGACCAAGAAGGAGCCATGGAATGAGAGGAGGCTGGAGAAGGTGTAGATCCAGCTCTGCAAGGACCCTGGACCCAGCAGTGATACAAGGAATTCATCTTCCTGGGCTGGGCTTGACCTTTGCCCATACTTACTCCTAGAAAGACCTTCAAAGGGGACTTGGTTGGGTCCCCCCAGACTCCCCTCTCCCAGCTGCCTTTCCTTTGCATACATTTCAGCTCCCCTCCTAACAGTCATCCAAAGCCATTCCACACCTAACCTCTTTCCCTCCAGATAAGAGACAGTGAATATATGACTTTGATGGCTACAGGGGCAAGAAAAAAGGAGAAAAGAGATAGGATTCTGTGAACGTGATTCCCACTCTCAGGGGAGAAGTAGGACCCTGTGCAAGGTGCCCAGACTCCCAATTGTTTGCAAGGACACTATGAAGAGGAACCTGAGGGAGCACTGGAGGAAAGGGAGGGAGGGAGACAGAGAGAGAGTCAGAGACTAACAGATACAGAGGAGAGAGAGGCAGAGAGTAAGGAGAAAGAGAGAGAGAGAGAGAGAGAGAGAGAGAGAGAGAGAGAGAGAGAGAGAGAGAGAGATGGGGTGGGGGAGACAAGAGACAGAGACTGGAGTTCCAGGCTTGGACAAGCTGCCTCCTATCACGTCCCTTGACCTCAGTACCTGCAAATCTAGAGATCACTGAAAGTGGACATTGTGGTGAGATCATGCCCTTCCTTCCTCTATTTGAGCTGAGGTGTGTCCTTCTCCTAGCCAAAGGGAGACTAGATAAAACATCATCCTGGCTCTGGTCTGCCCCCTCCTTTCCTCCTCCCCTCAACTGTTGCTGGTGCACATGTCCCCCAACCCCCTAATCTTGTCAAAGGTGGATTAGACCTCGGACCATAGCTAGCCCAGCCACTGTGAAGCCCCTTCTATACGTTTAGATCCCCCTTCCTCCCATCCCCCCCATACACACACTAAATGAAGATATTTGGGGGGGTATTTTGGACTTGACAAACAGTATTTCCATATGAAGGAAAGGGAAAAGGAGATTACATCTGAAACCACACACCTCCATTTTGTCTCTATTATCTCTTTGCAAAATTCTATAATAAATCCAGCAAAGTTTCAAAGCTGTCCTGCTTGTCTGTGTCTCCTTATGACCCTCCTTCCCTTTTCTTCTGTGTGTTTTTAAAAGGACTTCAATAACTTATCTTTCTTCATTTCTTTTTAAATGGGGAGGTTAATATTTTTCTTCTCTTTTTCCAAACCCCCTCCAATAGGGATGGGGGTAGGAAACTTTGTAACAAATAAACACAGGTAAGCAGAACTATTCCATGCATTCACCACGTATGAAAATGTATGTCTCAAGCAGTTCATCAAGCTACCTCTCTGGTGGTTGTATTTTTAAAGGAGAATTCAGCAGAAAGCAATTCTGATCCAAAGGAGTGAAATCATTTCTTGCTGTTTATTCATATCTGATTCTTCATGACCCCCTTTGGGGTTTTCTTGGCAAAGATACTGGAGTGGTTTGCCATGTCCTTCTCCAGTTTGTTTTACAGTTGGGGAAACTGAGGCAAACAGGATTTGAATTCATGAAGATGAGTCCTGATTTCAAACCTAGTGCTCTATCCCCTGCACCACCTAGTTCTCAGCATCATTAATGATGGGATTTCAAAATCCATTGTGGAGATATTTGGGGACAGAAGGATCTTCCCAGGCCATTCACATCACACCACATAGACAGCTGCCCCCTTTGTCTCTGAGGAGGGTCAGCTTTTTCTGTGAGCATCTCTGTGGGTATCTGCATGTATTTTTACAAAGTCTGGACCTGGGATCTGTGAGCTTTTTTTTTAAACACTTGTATAGCCATGTTCCTTTTTAAAAATATTATTTAATATTCCCCAAATACATGTAAAAACAATTTTAACAGTCTTTTTCCTTCTTCAGATTTCAAGTTCTAAATTGGCTTTCTCTGCTGTTTTGTTAAGTCTTGTCAGTTAATATATACTGAATAAATAAATGTATGAATGATTCTATCCTACTTTGGATAAGGATGATTGGGATGGTTCTGCTCCCAGGAAGGAGCAAAAGAACCTTCCTAGTACTTGATAGCAATGTGTGTGAGTGTGTGAATGTGTGTGAGAGTATGTGAAAGTGTGTTAGTGTAAGCGTTTATGTGAGTGTGTGCATGTATGTTCATGTGCATGAGTGTGTGTGAAAGTGTGTGTGTGAGAGAGAGAGAAGAGAGAGAGAGAGAGAGACAGAGAGTGTGTGTGTGTGTGTGTGTGTGTGTGTGTGTGCGTGTGTAGGATCTTTGGTCTTCAGGTCCTCCTTCTTCTGGCTTGGGTACTTGCCACATCCTGACTCCTCTCACACTCTCTAGGAGCTCAGCTTTCGCGGAAATCCCTGCCAAAGCCTTGGGAGCCCCATCTTTAAGAACTTGCTGGGCCTGTTTGCTGCCCGCTGATCCCGAGCAAGCCCAGCCTTCTTTCCTGTAGTCAGGAGACACCAAAGCCTTCCCTCGTCTGGGATACCAGGTTGCTTGCCTGCAGGGCTCCAAGTTGGGGCTCATGCATTCCAACCTGGCATCTCTGGGCTTGTAGGTTTGCAATTACCAGATATGGCCTTGTCTCCAGCAAAGGCAAGACTCAGGAGCGCTCAGATGCCAGAAGCAGACATGAAAAGGAGGGCAGAGATGTGCCAGGAGAGACAGAGCGCCAGTTCAAGAAAGGAAAGTGGAAAAATACTAGTGGGGTCTATATTTTGGCAGTGTGCCCCTAAGGAGAATTGTATTTTAATCACGCACACGCACGTGCACACACTCACACACAGAGTTCTGAGCAAAATCTTGAGAGCAATGGAACCTAAGGCCTTATGGGGCCCCAGGTGTCCTGTCATCAGTGGAATGGAATGAGAACAGGGTCTGAAAATCTCTCTAGGTCAAATTAGAGGTAGGAGGAAGCTTTGAGGTTGTCTTGTCCAAGTCCCCTGTTTTATAGTGGGAGAAACTGAGGTCCAGAGGGGTAAAATGTTCACACAGAGACATGATTTGAACCCAAGTCCTCTGACTCTAAAATAGTGCCCATAGCCTCACAGATCTTGACAGTCAAGTCAACTAGCATTTATTAAATGCATACGATATGCCCGTCACGAAGCTAAGCTCCGGGTATACAAAGATAAGCCCATAGCCTGGCCATCTAGGACCTTATATTCTCACAAGGGAAGATTAAACCTAAGAGGAATCTGAAAAGGCTCCACCCCTCTTTTCAGAGATGAAGAATAGAATACATGATCCCTTCAGGGGATTTACATTTTTAAAAAGGAGACTGGAGAAGGCAAAGCTGATTCCAAAGGAATGAAGTTATAATAGTGGAACTGGGAATATGTGTGATATTGGGGAGGGAGGGGGCAGAGGAGCTTTCCCAGGGCATCTTACATCAGAATGAACAAGCAGACTGCTCAGTCAATAAACACTTCTTAAGTGCTTGTGTTGTGCCAGGAATTGTGCTAAGAGTTAGGGAGACAAATAGAGATGAAGAGAGAGATGATACTTGCCATTTAACATGGGAAGACAACACAGAAGGCAGTTGAGAAGGAAGAGAGTGGAAGAAGGTGGCAGATGTGGGGGTGTGATGGAGAAGTTTAAGCTGGTGCAGCTGGTGCCAAGTGAGGAGCTGACTGGGACCTACTTGTACGGAGGTTTCGCAGCCCATGGCTCCACCCTCCAATCCGAGGGCAGGGGGGACTCTCAAGGGTTGATTCTGTCTTGTAGGCTAATGAGACTTCCAGAAATGAGGTTCCTGGGCTGCTATAGGAGGACAGACAAGTCTCACAGCAGTTTAGCAGATGAGAAGTGCCAGTTCAATGGAGAAAGGTGGGCAGAGACATAAATTGTATGGGACAAATGGGACTTGGGGTTGGGGAGCACTTTCAGGACTTTCTTCCCAAGGCGAATGCTGGAACTGTGCCTCACTTCTTGGTATTTAACCGGCCAACTGTTGCACCAAGCTATGCCCCCCTTCCCTCCAAAGTATCTTTCCTCCCCCAACTCCCCAGGGGCCAGGGCTGGACTCTTTTCTCAGGGAAGTGGCTGCCATTCTTTTCCTCTCCCAGTACACACACACACACACACACACACACACACACACACACACACACACACACACACACACACACAGAACGTTTCATGCCGTCCTAGGTCTCCTGTCATCAATAAAGTTGAATGAGGAAGTAAAAGGTCTGAGAAACTGGTTTTGTTTTCAAGTTAAAAAAATCTTTGTTCCAGCTTTAAGTAGGAATTCTGGTAGCTTGGTAGATTGGGATGGAATGGGGTGAGGGTGGGTGCGATGCATGCTAGTAGGTGAATGAATGGAAAAGCATTTTGAAAGTATTTCCTGTATATGTGGGTCATAGATTTAGAGCTGGGAAGAACCTGGGAAACTCTTGGGTCTACCCTTTTCATTTTATGCTTGCCTGGGATCAGGCTTCAAGACAGAATTTGAACCAATGGTTTCCTGACTCTGAGCCCAGATCTCTGCCCACTACCCCTGTACTGGTCTCTGGAATGAAGGCTCTGGGGTCTGACCTCTATGTATGATCTTCGGTAATACACGGCCATAAATAATTACATTTATTTGCTGCTTCTCACTGAGCTCTTCCTCTTTTTCTGCGACCTGTTTACCAGATTTGGTGGCAGAGTTCTCAGAGGTCTGCCCAGGAGTGGGTCAACTGCTTGGAATAACATCCACGGTTATCCCACACAGATGGGTATGACCCTCCCTCTGTACTGCCTAGGCCTGTCCCCAGGACCGTGGCCACAGGGCTCAGTGTCCAGAAGCTCAGTCCCTTGCCTCTTGACCTTCTTTTTCCTGCTGATTTTCTAAAACCATAAAATACATGGCAATGGTCGATCTGTATTGGTAAAGGTAATTCCATTTTCTAACTGGGGAATGCCTTGAACCAACTTAAGCCCAAGGTCACAGAGATAAATGTCAGACATGGAATAGTGAACCATGACCTCTCTCTGTGATGGGAAGATATTTTAGAGAATTTCTTGCCCTATTTTTATGCAAAAGATGAACCAGGACAATATAATTCAGTGAAGTCAGGGCTAGAATTAAAGAGTTCAATGTCAGGTTGAATTGGGGTCTCTAGTAGAGTGTCCCAGGGATCTGTGCTCAGTCCCATCCTACTGAAGATTTTTATCAGTGACTTGGATGTTAAATCTGCAGGTGACACAGATCTGGGAGGGATGGTAACCGTCTACTTGACAGCGTCAATATTCAGAAAAGATTTTCACAAACTAGAACATTGGGTTTGCTCTAATGAAATGAAACTGAATCAGAATAAATGTAAAGGAAAAAGGAAAAATGTAAATGTTGGGTTAAGAATATTAGTTTCACAAGTACAAAGTGAGAGGGATGTGGTTTGGTCATAGTTTAGCTGAAAAAGATTTGGGAGTCTTAATGTGATGGAATATTAATATGAGGCAATGTTTTTATATGATAGTCCAAACAAAGCTAGTACAATCTTAGGCTGAATTATGAGAGGGATAGCTTCTGGGCAGAGGGATGCTGGGTCCACTCTACTCTCTGCGCTTCATCTGGAGCACTGTCCAATTCTGGTAGTTCGTTTTAGGAAGGGCATTGATATAGCAGAGAGTGTCCAGGATTCAGTTCATGAGCACTTAAAAATCACCTACTATGCATCTGGCATTGTACCAGGCATTGAGGAAAAGCTAAAAATGAAATAGTCCCTGTTGTCAAGAGGCTTATAACTAAAAGGGGAATTAAAACATAGATAAAAAATTAAATGCATGATGAAATCAAAGTAAATTCTGGGGGGTGAGAGAGAAGCACAGGTCTAAAAGAAAGGCAGTTTGTTAATAATAGAACAAAGATTACAGGGGAGCAATGGAAGGGTAAATTAGCAGGCCACTGGGTCACAGGATGGAGCCGAAGTGGTGGGACACCGGGAATGAGGACCAGTGGCCAACAAAGAGCGCCTGACTCTTAATTACAGGGAGTCTTCCAACAAGAAAGACAGAATAGGTGAGGGAGAGTGTTCCCAATGACCCATTGTATTTTGCTGTTTCCTAACTGTAAATCCAGGAGGAATTCTTCTAAAAGATCCTATTCTGCAGCCCTTGGCAGAGAGGTGGGAGGATTCACAGATGTGAAAAATTGTGTATGTTGTCAGACTATTTGGGGATGTATTGATTGGTTTTGCTGATTTTTCTTTTATTTAAAAAATAATTTGTCACAAAGGATTGCTAAGGGATGGAAAGGAGGGATACAAGCAAGAACTTAGATGTCATAAAAATAAAGGTATCCATAAAATTTTATTTAAAAACAACAAAAGAAATCTTCTAAAGCTACCATTTGTCTGAAGGGTCTCCTATGCATCTACCTTTCTATTTGGGGCAGAATTTCAACCATGAGGTCCCTTCTAGTCCTGAGACCTAGGACTTTATTTACTGTTGTAACTTTTACAGAGACTTTTGTCTAAGCATGCTGTCCATGGTGAAATGGCCAGGAACTAGTTAAGTTATGGACTCAAGAGATTAGCCAGGAAACAGTTAAGTGATACTTTGTGAAATTAGAAATCAGTAAGCCCTGTGTACCCAAACCGAACCAAGAATTGGCAGGCCCAATAAATTTGGAATAAACCCAAGATAGAAATCAAGTGAAATAGCCAGTGCTAGGTAGGGAATGCACTCCCAGGTAGTCTATCTTATTTTCTGCTACATGCCTAAGTCTGCATTCCTATGCCCAACCACTTATTCACTCTCCTGGCTCCGGTACCTAACTCTCCATAGTGGGGTGACCACACTCCCCTGGTTTCCATGTCCAGCTCTTGATTAATAAATACTGAAGTCATCACATTCTCCTGGTCCCTATTTGACACTTCCTTGATAATAAAGAATAGATCCCTGTACCTGGATGTCATCTAGTAATCAATTAATTATAGAAAAGTAATTGCTTGTACCTGGATACCAATTAGTTTTGGTTACAGATTGTATCTGGATGCCAATTTAGTTTTAGTTACTGATTATGTTGTTAGAAACCCAAAATGGTATAAAAGACCCTGTACTTCTTTGTTACCTGACTGTTCCTTTAATTGGCTTGGGACTTCCACCAGCTGGCTAAATTAAAAGCTCCTTAAAACTTTTATTCGGACTCTGTGGTCACTTTGTTAAAACTTGCCATTTCATTGAGAAGCATTCAAAGACAAACAGGCAGTCTCACTCAAAAAAACAAACAACTGTGCACCTTAGCAAAGGTCTGACTACCTGACTCCCCCACTCATAAGACGTCTCTCTCTTCCCCTCACCTGTGAATATAACACCAATTCCATAGCCTGGTTCTTAAAGCCCTCCACAATCTATTCTCATGCACCCCTCAATTATTATTCATATTATTTCCTTTTCTTTCATGCACATTGCAACCAGACTACTAGCTGGTCTTGGAACTTGGAACTCCATCTCCTGCTTCTGACTGTGCCCACAAGTCATTCCTCCCTCCCCCCAGTTTTGTAATATACCCCCTTTATCTTCTCCTTACAGAATCTTTGTCTTCCTTCCAGGTTCAACTCTGGGGTCCCCTCATCTCTGAGACCTTTCCTAATCACCCCTTGTCATTGTTTATGTTTCTCTTCCTTCTCAACATCCCTTACAGTATCCTTCTTGTATGTGACATATCATCTTGCCCAAGAAAGCACGTCAATGCCCTCACTTCTTGAGGGAAGGGATTCTTTTGTTTTTGTTTTTGCATCTCCACCACCTAGTAGGTGCTTAGTAATTACATGTTGACTTGAATTGCATTCTGTAGTGCCTTGAGGTTTTACTCACAACAGCCCTGAGAAGTAAATAGTTTAAGCATTATTATTCCAAATTTATAGATGAAGAAAGAGCTCAGGGAAATAAAGAAACTTGCCTACAGTTAGTTAATAGGTGTCTCATTAATAAGCCAGTGCTTAGCAAAGCGTCCCAGCACATAGTAGGCACTTAATAAATGTTAACTGATTAATAGTTGCCAAATGGGAATTTGAAGGCAAGTCTCGGGATCCCAGGTCCGTCACATCACACTGACTCTACATGGACAGCTCCTTGACTTGCCGTGACTTTGTTTGAATATTGGAGTCTTTAAAAAATACTTTGCTCTCCTTGAATCAATTCCAAGGTGAATCTACAAACCTAATTAACTAGCTCCATTGGTAGAAAGAATTTGGAGTTTCTTTTTAACAGTGACTCCCACTAAGTTTATGTGAGTACCCCACTGCCCAGCACTCAGAACCAAGACATCACAAATGGAAAATGCTCTTCCAAGGCCCTTTATTTGAAAGGTGTTAATGAAAGCCAGCTGGTTTCGTTAGTGGGAGGACAGAGGTGGGGTTGGGTTTCTCCTCGGACTTTGGAACCTCAGAGGTCTCCCATTATCTTTAGTTCTTTGCAAAAGAGGGATGAGGCTGTTAAAGAGCCAGCACTGCTAAGTCTTTCTTTTCCCTGCAGACTTTTCCCTCACTTATTCCAGCTTTGCCGGGTTATCCTCAAAGGTGTGAGTTGGTCTGGCTTCAATTATTTGAACACAACCAAAGCTTTAAAGTCAGGCCTTCCAGAACATGGAAATATTTACTAACATCTCCTGATGGAGAAGGAATGTTTCCTTCCCTTCATCCTGACATTTAGTAAATAACAAAAATGTGAGGCCAAAGTTTGGAAATAATAACTTAGGAAATGTCTTTTTTGAAAGGCAACAATCAAAGAAGCCAGAAGAAGTCTCCTAGGAACACAGATTTAGAACTGGAAAGAGCCTCAGAAGCTGTCTAGTTCAATCCCCTCATTTTCTAGATGAGGAAACTCAAGTACAGGGATATTAATTGAATTGCCCAAGGTCACACAGCTATTAAGTGGTAGAGGTGAGATTTGAATCCCTGTCTTTCTGAAACCAATGCAGCACTCTACTGTGCCATAGTCCAGTCTCCTCGAATCAATCACAGAATGTTAAAGATGGCAGGGTCCCAAGAGATTCTCCAGTAGTCCAGCCTTCTCATTTTACATAAGAGGAAACAGACCTAAAAGTGAAATGCCTTGACCAAGGTCACACGTGCAGTAATGGCAGAGCCCCAAATCTTACCTCTTGATTTCCAGTCTACAGCTCTGTTGTGAAGGTCAAGATGCTGGGAACATATCCTTCACTTTTAGACAATTTCTGTCTACAACCTGGGTTTTTTAGATGATGACTTTGAACAAGTCAACTCATTTCTCTCTTCATCTCACTTCCCTCATCTAGCTATAAAGTGATGGGATTAGATTAGATGGAATCTAAATTTCCTTCTGGCTCTAAATCTTTTATAATGATATCCAAATATGAGCAAGAAAGTTGGGATGAAGGGGTGATATAATTAATTCTCATCACCATTTCACAAAATGTGCATTGTCTGACTGGTTCCATTTAGGATATTGTAATGTTTCTATAGAAATATCTGATTGCTAGTAGCTTCATCAAATATCATGTTTTCATACAACTGAAATGGCCAGGAGCTAGTTAAGCTATGGACTCAAGATAGGAGTCAAGAGATCAGCCAGGAAACAGTTAAGTGATACTTTGTGAAATTAGAAATCAGTGAGCTCAGTGTACTCAAACCGAGCCAAAAATCAGCAGGCTCAGTAACCTTGGAGTGAGCCCAAGAGAAAAATCAGTGGCCAGTACTGGGTATAGAATGCACTTGGGTAATCTGTTTTATTTTTTCTTCTGCTACATGCCTAAGTCTGCATTCCCATGCCCAACCCCTTATTCATCCTCCTGGTTCCCATACCTAACTTTTCATTAATCAGTATTGCTCCTGGTTCCCATGCCCTACTCTTCATTAATCAATATTGATGTAATCACACTCTCCTGGTTCCCATACCCAACTCTTCATCAATCAGTAAGGTAGTTACACTCCCTTGATTACAAAGAATAGATCCCCTGTACCTGGACAATTAGGGAAAATGGTATAAAAGATTCTGTACTTCTGCATTACTTCACTGTTCTCTTTCTCATTGGCATGGAGACCACTGCCAATTGGCTAAATTAAAGCTCCTTAAACTTTTATTCGGACTCTGTGGTCACTTTGTTAAAACTTGCCATTTCACAACCACTTACCAGTGTTAGGTAGAGCATACCTGTATTTGTATGACTCTCTCTCTTTCTGTCTCTCTCTCTGTCTCTGTCTCTCTGTCTCTCTCTCTTCCCCCTTTTCTTCCCTCCCCCCCCCCGTCTTGTCTCTCTATCTCTTTTTCTATCTACCTCCTCTTCTCAAGTATCCTGAGAATAGTTTACATACACAAAATACTTTAAGGTTTGCAAAGCACTTCACAGACATTACCTCACTCAATCTTC
>CM053593.1:376474785-376487833 GCA_028646575.1 Pseudocheirus occidentalis
CCCCCGTCTTGTCTCTCTATCTCTTTTTCTATCTACCTCCTCTTCTCAAGTATCCTGAGAATAGTTTACATACACAAAATACTTTAAGGTTTGCAAAGCACTTCACAGACATTACCTCACTCAATCTTCACGACCTTCCTATGAGGTAGGTGCTATAAATGCCTCCAATTTACAGATGAAGAGATCAAGACCCATAGAAGCTAATTGGCTTGATGGAGGTTATATACAGTTAAAAAATACCTAAGGTAGGCTTTGAAGGTGGACCTTCCTGCCTCCAGGTGCAGAGCCCCATTGACCACATTGGGAAGGAAAGCCCCTTGTACATGATCAGTAGGACCACATATTGAAGGATGGAATGGAAAACATTGACATGTAAAAGCAAGCAATACAAAATCAGCAGCAATCCCTGACATTTACATAGCTTTAAAAAAAAGCTTCTCAAAGCTCATTTGCCTCTCTTAATTATCTCATCTTTCCTCAGTGCAGACACTAAACACTTTCATATTTATTGACCCCACTTCTGGCAATAATCTCCTTTGTGCCCTTGGAAAAACTCACCTCACCTTTCCAGGCCTCAGTTTCCTCATATATAAAATGACTCACCCTAAGGTGCCTTAAAAGTCTAGATTCATAATTCTATCATCCTAAATACTCACCTTCTCTGGGTCCTTCATTTTTTTTTATTTCTAAAATGTGGGGTTTGGACTAGATGGTTTCTAGGGTCCCTGACATTTCTAAGTCAGACAAAGAGACAGAGAGACTTTTGAGAGAGAAATCTCGCCCTCCTGAAAAGCACTACTAGTCACCAGATCTTGCTAGTTGAATGAATGATTGGACAAACAGGATGAGCAGTGTGGCATAACAGAAAGAACCCAGGGCTTGGTGTTAGCAGATCTGAGCTAAAGTCTTGGCTGGGTCACTTATGTGCTACATGAGCTTTCTTTCACATCTGCAAATGGGGCACAATAATCCCAGTTCCACCTGCCTCAGGGTGGAGGGGTGGGGTGTGAGGACCAAATAAGAGAATTATGTGAAGGGGGTCATTGTGTTGTAAAGTGGCATGCAAATAGAAGGCATGATCAGTATTAGCAGGCATGGTTGTAAACATGCCATTATGTTTCTGCCAAGTAATTCAGTCTTCAAATTACTCAAACCAATTTGGTATCTTGAAGACTAACTGTAGGCTGATTGAATTTTCCATCCTAGAGTTCTCATTCAAGCCTTTGCCTCTCCCAAGTCTCTTTGTGGTTCTGCCTGAGATTCCCTGGCTGGGCCATGGGGATTAGGCTACAGATGTACCTATTTGCCAGGTGCATTGTGAAGATTAATTATTTAATGTTGGTAAATTGCCTTAGAGATTATAAGTGCTCAGTGTTATTAGTGGTCTTTGTCTCTGTTGTGGTTGAAGCAACTGGCAGCTGTAACCTTGGGGAAGACTGGGTGTTCAAATTCCAGTCGAGCTTTTTATCTTCTCGGAAACCAACAGGAGTTACCTTGGTTGTCCACTTCCTCCAGTTACTGGTTGCTTCCCTCCTCCAGGTTATGTGTTTCCTGGCAGATACAACTGTCCTCCATGACCCAAGAGATTGAAAGTAGCTTTAGGATTTAAAATGGGAAGGAGCATAGAGGATTCCTACCACAGTGCCTGTCACATGCTTGTCCATCGATTTTACAGACAGGCTTAAGCAAAGGGAAATGGTTTTTCCAAGGCAACACAGATAGTAATCAGCAAAACTCAAGTCTTTGTACTCTAAAAGTCTCTTCAGCAAATAAAAAACAAACAAACAAAACAAAACCCAAACACCTTGGTTATGTGAGCAAGTAAACAACGTGATATTGTGGTAAGAACACCGAACTTGGAGTCCACTAGAAATAAACTCCTCCAAACATGCACAATGATCACAATGATGTAAATCAAGAAAACAATAACAAAAAAATCCAGTAGAAACTGAATGTTGAGAAATTATGAAAGAGTAGGTTTGCCTCCAAGGAAGGCAGGGAAGATCTCCATTCATTTGCAGAAGTGAGGGTCCACAGGTGTGGACAATTGCCAGAAGTTTTCGATGTGATTGGTTGTGCTGAATTTTATTCTCATTTTTTGTTTTAAAAAATATTATAAGGGATTGCTCTTTGGGAGAAGTGGGAGATGTAGGTACTGTTAAAACAAAAGATATCCATTGAAATCTTTTTTCAAAAATGCCCTTCTCGAAGGTACTTCTATTTTTGTGTCTTCCTCCACTCATGTTAGCCTTCTTTCAAGGTAACAAGCATTTATTAAGTACTTGCTATGTGCCAGGCAGTAGGCACATATGATAAGTAGAAAGGGAAGGAGCACAATGCACAATGAGGGGGATTTTGTGGTGGTGTAGTTTGTGGATGGCTATCAAGCAATGTGGAAGCCTAAATCTGGACAAGACAAGATAAAAGCTTGCCTGTCCTGGCACAGTGCATTTCCTGAGGTGGAGTTCAAGGTTCAGGTGGGAGGAGGATGAGGAGGATGGGTGGAGTGCAGGTGACATGCTTTTGTGAATAAGCACCATTGAAAAGCTGGGCTGAGAAGAAGGGTAGGGTTGTCTAGGGGGATAAGGATGGAATTATGAGATTTAAATGGATAAATCCACACATACACTAAGCCCTTAGATGCATAAAGTAATATTGCCACCCACAAAGGGACAGAACTATGGAAGAGAAGTACCCATAATGACATTATTGCAGAATTCCCTGAGGCATTGATTGGAGTACATACCTTCGGGAAATGAGTGACTGAATGTTGGGCAGGTTCAGGCAAGTGGTCAGTAGTGCCCCCTGGTGATTATATATACATACATACATACACACATATGTATGCATATACATATATATACACACATATATACATATATGTATATACAAAATTAGGCCAATAATATGTGCAACAGATTGTGAGGAAAGTGCTGTATAAAAAACCAATCACTTATAGAAACATGATCTGAAGTACTGATGCCTTGGCATAGACTACCTTCCCATATTTCTTATATTATCATCTTTTTTTGTTAATTCTTGTATAGCCCATATATACACAAATGTTTATAGTGGTATTTTTGTGGTAGCAAAGAACTAAAACTAAGGAATATCTATCTATTGGGAAATGACTGAATAAATTATGGCATATGAACATAATGGAATATTATTATGACCTAAAAACGAGAAAAAGGAAGATTTCAGAGAAACCCAGGTTATATAAGTTGATGCAGAGTAAAGTGATCAGAACGAGGACAACAATTTATACAATAACAACAACATTGCCAAGACAAGTAACTTTGAAAGACTTAAGAACTCTGATCAGTCCAATGGCTATACACAATTCTAGAGAAGGCATGATGAAACATGCTATTCACCTTCTGACAGAGAAGGGTAATGGGCTCAACATGTAGAATAAGACATACATTTTTGGAGATGACCAATGTAAGAATTTGTTTTGCTTGACTATGTGTTAGATTATAAGGCTTTTATTTATTATTTTTCTTTTCTTTTTCCAGTAGAAAGTGGGAGGGAGAGAAAAGAAATGATTATTCATTAAAATTAAATTTCATTAAAAAATGTAAACCTTCTTATTTTGGTAGCACTTTATGTGTTTTTCTTTCATCTCACCAATCAGCAAGTCAACAAGCATTTATTAAACTCCTACAGTGTTCCAGGAACTGTCTTAAGTGGTAACAATCTAGACACGCTCCCTTCCTCTACTGGGGAAGATTATCTAAGTATGTGTGTATATATGTACACACACACACACACACACACACACACGGAGAGAGGGAGAGGATAAATATATATATATATATATACACACACACACACACACATAAAATTAATGTAAGGTAGTTTTAGGAGGGAGGGTACTAGTATCTGGAGGATAAAGAAAAATTCCAGGTAGAAAGGATGCTTGAACTGAATCTAGAAGGAAAGAAGGGATTTTAAGAGGTGGGAGTGTATTAGGAATAAGAGCAGCTAGCACGAAACCACAGAGATGGGTGATAGAGTATTGTGGGTAAGGAGCAGCAGGAAGGATGATTAGACTATAAGACCTTTGAAGGCAGGGGCCTTGTCTCTCTATGGCTCATTCCCTAGTGCTTCCTCAGCACTGTGTTGTGGTTGATCCTATCTGTAGTAGGGTCCCTCCAAATTTCCATGTGGTAGATTAGAACCAGGCAGGGACTGCTCACATATGCTCCAAGGCTAGACCCTCATACTGTCTACTCAAAAAATGCTTGTTTGTTGATTGATTATTGCGATTCTTTGTAAAAAAAAAAAAAAGGTTTTAGTTATCATCAACTAACTTTAAGGATACATATTTGGCTATAAGAAGGAAGTCATTGATAAATCCTCAATTAGAAAGAAAAAGAAATAGAGAACTGACTCTAATTGTTTGATAATAATAGCAGACATTTGTGTGGTCTTTTTCAGGTAACAAAACACTTTTATGTTTCCCAGTCCATTTAGTTTTCACAGCCATCCACTAAGGAAGGCAGGGAGGAATTACTCCTGTTTTTAAGGTGAAGAAACTGAAGGTCAAAGAATTTAAGTGACTTTTTAGAATCCCACAGTCTTGGAGTTGGACCGTTCCATAGGGTCTGCTTAATCCATGAATTTGCTTATTCTTTTTATATTGTGATCCCTGTTTTTAATACAATTGCCTTTCTTTGTGTTTTGTTCTCTAAATTTAATGATATGATTCTGAGAAGGGATCCCTAGGCTTCATGTTGTTGCTGGTCCATGACCCAGCTGAGGGTAAGAATCCCTGTTGTAGAATGCTCGCTCTGTTTTCTCTGGGATTTCAGTCCATTAGCCTGAAAGTGAGGGTATAGACAAGGGAACCTTTTGGGATTTTTGAAATGATCCCTTGTAGGCATTGTCTGCTCAGTCTGTAGTTAAAACCAATGAATGCTCGTTATTATAAAGTTAGCCTCTACTGAGGATTTCATAGAGAATGGCTTTAGTGGATGACCTAATATGATGCCTCTTTGCTCTGCCATTGGGAGCCTTCCTTCAGACAACTGGGCACTGCTCATCTTCCACATCCTTCTACTTTCCAGTGACTCTGAAATATGTGCTAGGTGGATGGGGGGGGGGGAAGAGCATGGGACTCGGGAAGACCCAAGTTCAAACTCAGCCTCAGGCATTTGCTAACTATGTTACCCAGGGCAAGTCATTTGCCCTCAGAAACGGAGGCAAACAAGGGCTAAGTGCCTTACCCAGGATCACACAGCTAGTAAGTGTCTGAGACTGGATTTGAATTTACAAAGGGGAGTTTTCCTTACTCTAAGCCCACTGTTCTATCCACTGCACCACCTACTGCCCAGTTGTGAGGCGGAGGGGGGGGGGTGGGGGGTGGAGTTGGACTAGATAATTTCTAAAGTCCCTTCCCATCTCTAATATTGTGAGTTATTGGTGGAATTAAAGGTACAATAATAGGTGTAAGTGTGTGTGTGTGAGAGAGACAGACAGACAGAGAAAAACACAGAGACAGAGACACAGAAAGACAGAGAAACACACATATATACACACACAGAAAGAGGAGAGAAACAAGAGACAGAGACAGAGACAGAAAAGACAGACAGATAGACTGAGAGAGAGATTCAGTAGAGATTCCAGTAGAGTGAATAGGAGATACAGGAAATAAAAACATGCTTTCCTTACTAAATAGTTTGCTATATTTTTTGACAGCATGCACAGTGTACTAGACAGACTCTTAAATTTGCTCAGATTTCTTTCTTTTATTATTATTTTTCTTTCTTTTAAAGTCACCTTCCTTCCTGTTTGTAGAAGGGATTAGAAACATCCTGGGAACAGTAATCTACAATTTTCAGAATCTCTACATCTTTCTTTTCTCTGTCTTCTCTTCTCTTCCTTCCTTCCTTCCTTCCTTCCTTCCTTTCTTTCTTTCTTTCTTTCTTTCTTTCTTTCTTTCTTTCTTTCTTTCTTTCTTTCTCTTTTCTTGCTTCCTTGCTTCCTTCCTTTATTTCCTTTTTCTTTCTTTCATCTCTACCTAACATCTATATCTATCCCTATCATAGCTATCTAATATCTATCATCTATATCTATCCATCTGTCCATCCATCCTAGCATTCCTATCTATCTATCTATCTATCTATCTATCTATCTATCTATCTATCTATCTATCTAATACCTTCTCTCTGAAGAATTATCTCTAATTTCATCTGTGTACAGCTTGATTGTCCATAGCAGTCTGCATGTTTTCTTCCCCTTCAGACTGGGAGCTCCTTAGGAGCAGGGACTGTTTTTTTGCCTCTCTTTGTATTCTCAGCACTTAGCACAGGGCATTGCTCACAGAAAGTGCTTAATAAATGCTTGTCGACTTGCCTTGACTCCCTATCTATATGTCCACATGCACATACACACCTGTTACTTTTTATGCTCTATCTTCCCTACAGAGGCAGTGTGGTACAGTGGTCATAGCCCTAACTCAAAGTCAAGAGAGCCTGGTTCAAGTCCTACCTCTGATACTTCCATTCTGTCAAACCCTGGACAAATCATTGAACTTCAAGGACCTCCTAAAACCCGTCTCCTCATTGATAGAGGAGCTAATTCCTAGAGGAGGAATTTCCATATCAGGAATTTCTTGTGCTGACCAAATCAAAGATTTAGAACTTGAAGGTCCCCTAGATAGCATCCAGCCTGACCTTCTCATATGACAGATAAGGAAACTGAGGCCCAGATGCATCCACAAGTAGTAGTTACCAGAGACAAGATACAAATTCAAGACTATTAACTTGAAGTCCTTCCCTTTTCCAGGGCAGCAGAGCACTGGGTCTGAAGCCAAGGAAGACCTCAGTTCAAATCCAGCCTCAGATCTAGCTGTGTGATTGTGGGCAAGTCACTGAACCCTGTTTACCTCAGTTTCTTCATCTGTTAAATGAGCTGCAGGAGGGAATGGCAAACCGCTCCAGTATTTTTGCTGAGAAAACCGTCTGGAAGAGCTGGGCACGACTGAAGAACAAAACCCTCTCTTTTTCAGATCCAGTTGAATTTCCTTTGACAAGCATACTCATCTAAGCAAGAGCACAAGAAAGATTAAAAAAGAACACAAAAATGAAGGAAAAAACCATGCACATGATTGTCAGGGACTGTCTGTGTGACCTACTGCTTGTTCCCTTCATCTCTAGGGATGTAAATACTGATTTCCAAAGACTGGGACCAACTTGCCCCGTATATTGGATCTTTTTTGACTTTGTCTTCTGGGTCTGTGGCATGGATTGGTGGCTGGTCTAATTGTTTTGTCTACACAGCTGCAGTCTAGGTGATTACAATTCTCTGGGTTCTTATTTCTTCCCCCAGTGTTGCTACCTTGAAGTCAAGGAGGTGACTTTTAAGGAGAATTTGTGGATCTGTGGGGGCGGGAGGGTTTGTGTGGGTGTGCATCAATATGTATGAATGTTCCACTGTGTGCAAATGTTTAGCCTGGGATGTTTCACCTGGAGAAGACTTAGGGGAGCCATACATATGTATGAGTGTTCTCTCCAAAAGGAAGTCCTCCTCCTCCCCTCCTCCTCCCCTCCTCCTCCCCCTTCCACTTAAGCCCACCCCTCCCCCAAATTCCTCATCTCCTGGGTAGGCTTTGCCATCCTCCGAGTAACTTGGGTTCTAACTTTTAAGTCTTCTTAGATTGTCTTCTTCTCCCTCATTTGGTATCCAATAAGTTGCTAAGTCTAGTTGATTCTACCTCCATGTTATTTTTAACATTCATCCCCTTTGCCCCTCTCCCAAAGCTATGCCCCAGTTTAGGTCCTCAGAAGTCTCTCACTTAAGCTATTGCAGTGGCTTCCTCATTGGTCTCTATGATCCCGTGCTCTGTCTGTCTCTGTCTCTGTTTCTCTCTCTCTATCTCTTTGTCTCTGTCTCTCTATCTCTCTCTGTCTCTCTCTTTTTCTCTCTCTCTGTCTCTCTTTGTCTCTGTCTCTCTCCTTCTGGTATATGAAATCATTCTTTGTTAAAAATGTTCTGTGGCTTCCTATCACCTCCAGCATAACATACAGTCTGGCCTTTAAGGGCCTCCCCAGTTGGTCCACTCTTGCCTTTGCAGACTTCTTTATTTCCTGATTCCCCTCTTATTACATTACTAGCTGACTCTTGGATTAAGCATTCCATCTCCCTTCCCCATAGATTTGAACAGGCATCCCCTCACCGAGCCCCCCCCCCTACGTCCCCCATGTCTCAATGCTGCCTTCCTTCCTCTTCAGTGATGCTTTGAGTCCTTCGCTTACTCTGGGCTCAGCTCTGGAGCTCGCTTCCTCTGTGGGACACTCCCTCCTTCCTCACATTACCTTTTATGTATCTATCTGGGGTCCTATTTGTACCCCCAGGAGAGTGGAAGCTCCCTGAGGGCACAGACTGCCAAGTTTTCAGCTCTGTCTCTCCAGAACCCAGGTAGGTGCTTCTTTCCATAGCAGCTGCCTAATGCAAGCCTGTCACACTGAATTGACTTGATAACTGACTTCAAGGATCTGAAAGGTTGTCATGTGGAATAGGGATTAGATGTGTTCTGCTCAGCCCCAGAGGGCAACACAAGGAACAGGAGGTGGAAGTTATTGAAAGGAAAATTTCATCTCAACATAAGGGGAAAAAAACCATCCTAATAATTAGAGCTATTTAAAGTATAATGGACTGCCTTAGCAGGTACTGAGGGCCCCAGAGCTAGGGGGCTCCAAGGGGTAACTGGCCACTTGTCAGGGACGGAGCAAGAGGTTAGCTGAATGGGTACAGCTTGGACCGATGGCCTCCCTGAAGCCCTTCCTACTGTGAGATTTGGTGAAATATTTTCATCTCTGTGAGGTGGGACTTGTGTGTGTAGCAGGCTGAAAGGAGTTCAGAGAGGGGTGGGAGGGAATGTGTGTGCAGAAAATCATGAGTGTGTATGTGTAGGTGTGTGTGAGCATGTGTGAGTGTGTGAGTGTGTGTGTGTGTGTGTGTGTGTGTGTGTGTGTGTGTGTGTGTACAGGGAAGCCTGGATGTGTCTACAAGGATGAGACAGTGTGTGTTGGTGGCTGTGTGTGGGTGTGAGTGGATGAGTGTGCTGGGAACCTGAGAGATGCTCGGCTTGCTTTCTGCCTCACTCCCAGACCACCAGCAGCTCCCTAGCACCATCTACTGGACACAGGAGGACAGAAAGGTTTTTCTAAACTTGCTGGAAAAGAAAGCCCCAAAGGAGATTTCTTTCCAAGACTAGCTGCTGGCTTTAGAATAGGGACCACAGGGCACAAAACATGGAATACAAGGAAATATATGGAGTAGGACATGGTGGGACATGAGCAGGGGGCAGTCAGGCTATTGAGCCCCTGGCCTGGCCTCCTAGAAGAGTCAATCTTGAAAGCTTTTGGAACATTGGGGAGAAAGAACACCACCTCCATCGCTCCCCCTGCCCCAGTGCAAGGCCCCAAAGGAGAGTTTGTTTTATTTTAATAAGCCTTGTAGTGAATAATCCCCACAGGAGCCCCACACACTTTAACCAGAGCCAAACATACCAAGAGAGGATTTAAAGACCACTACAAATTAGTTGAGGTGTTAGGGCCAGCCCTCAAGCTAAACTGTGAGGTCACATCATTTATCCTGGGGCCCTTCCTTTCCCCTCATGCTCCTCTCTTTCCTTCTCTGTCTCTGTCTCTCTTCTTTCCTTCTTCCTCTTCTCTTAATTTCTCTCTTTTATTCTTTCTCTTTATTTTTCCTCTTTTTCTTAAAAAAACCCTTATTTATTTATGAATTTATAAACAGACACAGACATTTCAACAAAGAAAATCATTGCATGTGAGTGACACATGATATTGGTTCCATCCCAAGGATCTCAGCTTGCATCATGGTATTAAGAAACTGAGTTTCTTTTGCATATAGTTTAAAAAACAAACCTCCTAACTCCTAATGATAACATGGATCTCTTTCTATTATTCTTTATGCTTTTTGCTTTAGTCCCTGAATTTCAGAAAGTTTAATGATGCTCTCTGGTGTGTGTGTGGGGTGGGGCACATCCCTTTCCTTGCAGCCTTTATGGTCGGGCTGTGCTGGGCTCCTCCGTGCCTGGGGAAGATGTCTGCTAACTTCCCCCTTGAGAAGTATGAAGGATTCATGTTCTTTCCTTCTTCCTTAAGGGTTTTATCCTTAAAAAGAGAGGGATATGCTGAAGTGAATGAGATCCTGGGCACTTAGAAGATTTTGGGAAAGTCCCATAATTGCTTTATGTCTCAGTTTGCTCACTTATAAGATGAGGGGATTGGACCAGATGACCTCTGAAGTCTCTTCTGGATTTAGGGCGCTAGGATAGAGCTAAAATGGTGGCATTTTAGATATCAAAGGGCAGAGGAGTAGAGATGGCCTTGAATATGGTCAGTGACACATGATATTGGTTCCATCCCAAGGATCTCAGCTTTATTTTTGTTTTGTCTTGTTAACCAAGCTCAGCATCTGTCTTTTTTTTTTGAAGGGCATCCAGGGTTAAGTGACTTGCCTAAGGTTAGTAAATGTTAAGTTTCTGAGGCTGCATTTGAACTCAGGTCCCCTGACTCCAGGGCTGGTGCTCTATTCACTACACCACCTAGCCACCCCCAGCATCTGTCTTGCACATAGTAGGTGCTTAACCAAAGTTCACTAGATTAAGTTGAATTGACTTGTGACTATAGAGTTGGTAATAATAATAAATAAAATTAAAAAATAAAAATATAAAAATATAAAATAAATAATAAACTCTTACTCTTTTGGTTGAGATGATGGTGACTGGGCCTCTACAATCCTGGCTGATAGTGGATATTCTTTTCTCTTTGTGGCGCGGTTGATGGAGCTTTGGGCCTAGCATCAAGAAGACCTGAGTTCATGTCCAGCTTCACACACTTACTAGCTGCGTGATCTTGGACAAGTCACTTAATCTCTGGCTGCCTCAGTTTCCCCAATCTCACAAAATGGGGGTAATGATAGCACCTACCTCCCAGGGTTATTTTAAGAATCAAATAAAGATAAAAATTTATAAAGCACTTAGCTCAGTGTTTGGCTCATAGTAGAGCTCATAGCTATATAAATGCTGGCTCTGTTGCTGTCATCGTTAACTCTGAATTATGAAGAGCTCCCACCCACCAGGCTTCTCACTAGAAAATCGTTCCTCTCCACAGAGAAGTCCCTTCAACGACTCTTGTTCTCTGGGAGCCCCTTACTCGACTTCCCTTCCAGGCTCTAGATTGCCTTCTCTTTTCCTAGGGCTTCCTCTCTAGGGTCATAGATATCAGAGTGGGGAAGCACTTCACACGGATAATCCAATTCCCTTATTTTACACAAAGGAAGGGAGGCAGAGAAAAGGATGCGATTTGTCCAAGGTCACACAGAGCAAGGAGCAGAATTCAAACCCAGAGCCTTTTAAAATCCAGCCTTCTTTCTATTTCCCACAACATCATTACTCCCTCAGCTCTAATAGTAATGGAAATAATAATGCTTATGATGTGTATTTTATTCTCATGCTGTCTCATAATAGAACTAAGGATGGCTCCCAAATTAAAGCATCAGCGGCACCAAAGCATCTTCTTGGTCACTTGGTGAATGTGTATGACATCAAACTCCATGAGTCCATGGAAAAGGCCATTAACAGCTCCTTCCTCTCTCACAGAGTCTTTCACAGCGCTCTCAAGGGATCATTTCTACTTAATAAGTGTTAAATTCTCAATGTATGCCAGGGAATGGTAGACACTGAAGGCTTAGACTTGGCATCTAGAGGCCAAATTGGCCCAATGGGTGAAAGTGAAAATGTTGATCTTATTCAGACATGCCATATTGAGCACTAAGATGTCAAGGAAAAGGACATGGTTGAGTATATTAAGAGAGATGCTGAAACTCTAAAATCAAAGAGCAATGGGAAGGATAGGTTTATAGCAATTAGCAGTGACAGCATACCTGACAATAATACTTCCAGAGCTATAAAGTTGACCTAACATATTGGGGAAGTATTCTAATGAAAACCCCTAAATATTAATGAGATAGTCCTATGGCACCCTTAAAGTGGCTATGTAAAGATTAATGCTCCTCTACCAAAAAAAAAAAGGAGAAGACTGATAGATGTTTCCAGAATAGGGCAAAAATAGAAATACTTTTGGAACAAAAGGACATTACTTCAACAGACAATAGCAATACTGATCACAGATATATGGTATTGGATTTATTAAACATAACTCAACTAAAACCTAGATGACCAAGATCCAAGAGTGGAATCCAAAGGTCCCATGTGGGTGAGGTCTCATGACCTCAGACAAGAATATCTGGATAGAGAAGTGTTTACCAAAAACTATCAAGCAAATTTGTTTATGGAAATGGAGGGGTTAATGATAGGAATTTAGGAAGAAGTCATTGCCACCAGCATTTGTAAAGGATTCGTTCTGTCAAACTTGGACTCAATCAATAGGCTACACCCAAGGACTTAGAAGGCTATGTGTGGCCTCGAGACTGCAGGTTCCCCAAACCTGGGTTATGTTCTTTCTTGGCCACATCTTTATATTCTCTCTTGGTCACACCTTCTACTCCCTCACTACTACATAGTGAGTCTCTATGTGGATGACTTACAGATGTCTATATCTATGCCTATATCCATATCTGTATATTTATGTATATCTGTATCTATAACTTTATCTATATTTGTATCCATTCATATCAATGACCATACTTGTCTATATCTGTATTTATATCTATCTATCCATCTGTATTTCTATCGCTATCTGCCTTTCACTTATCTATCCTGAGTCTTTCCTGAACTTTAGTCTTACATCACCAATTGTCAACAGACATTTTAGACAGGTTGCCATTGTAATGGTAATGGTATTTGAACCCCACAATGGGATGGACCTGTTGACATGATGAGAGGAGACTAGACTGGGAGGAGTTGATGCTGTGTATAGGGAGACGCCCAAGCTGAGAGAGGCCAGAAGAACAGCATCGTGGAGGGAGGGAGGGAAGGAGAGAGAGAGAGAGAGAGAGAGAGAGAGAGAGAGAGAGAGAGAGAGAGAGAGAGAGAGAGAGAGAGAGAGAGAGA
>CM053593.1:376487933-376546812 GCA_028646575.1 Pseudocheirus occidentalis
AAGAGCTGCTGAGAACTGAGGAGGGCTGACTGTGGTGTTTTTTGTCTTTTTTTGTATTTTGTCTGTTTTGATGTTATTTTGTCACAGTTATTTGTTGATAGAGGCCTCAGACCTTGTTGGGCTGATTTCACAAGCAGAAGATGAATTGAAGAGGATGCCAGCAATGTGCATAAATGCTGTTGTGTCTTTGTTAAGCTTTGTCTTTCCAGGAATAGAAACTACTGAGAACTTGCCTCGGGTTAAGATGAAGAAAAGACCTCTCCTTGGGTATTGAATGCTGTGATGGTATTGTAACCTCGTTGTGACCTAGGGGTGGATGGCCTTTGTGCTTTGTGACTGTACTGCCCAGGGGGGGAGTACTTTGACTTTTGTATTTTGTGATTGAACTGAGGACTTACTAAATGATTGAGTTATCCTGTATTTTGATTTTTCTTTTTTCTGTGAAAGTTTTGCCTTAATCTGTTACTAAATGATTGGAGAGTTACTATGCTCATAATCTGAACCTGGAAGTTGCTTGTGCTTGGTGTTACAGCCATATAGACATTTCAAATTCAGCATGTCCTAAAATGAACTCATTTCCCACCCCACACCCCAAACCATCTCCTCTTCCAAATTGCCCTATTTCTGTTGGAGGCAACATCATTCTTCTAGTATTCTGTGTTGTAAACTCAGAATTCTCCTTGGTTCATTTCTCTCTGACACCACGTAGACAAGCAGTTGTGAAGTCTTAACCTTTTGGCCTTCACATTTCTTGAATGAATAATAACATCCTTCTCTTTACTCACACACCTACCACCTTAATTCAAGGTCTCATCCCCTCTCACCTAGGCTATTATAACAGCTTCTCCTTGGTCTCTTATCTCCAATGCTGTCCATCTAACACAATGCTACCAAAGCAATTTCCCTTAAGTGTAGATCTAATCACAAAATTCTCCTACTCCATCAACTCTACTGGCTCCCTATTGCCTCTGAAATGAAACATTTACATTTCTTTGTTTAATTTTTAATGCCACCCCTGGTCTAGCCCTGACCTAGCTTTCTGATCATGTTGGATGTTAGTTCCCTTCCTTTTTCTCTGATCTAGCCACACTGGTCTTCTCTCTCTCTTCCTCACCCATGTCACTCCATCTCCCATTTCTAGGCTTTTCCCACTGATTGTCAACATGCTTGGAACGTGCTCCTTCCTTACCTTTGTCTCATTAGCATTCCTCTTTTCCTTGAAGATGCTGCTCAGGCACTACCTTCCATGTGAAAGCTTTACTCTTCTCTCTTCCCTCACAGCTAGTGCCACTCATCCCAAACCACCTTCCATGAATTCATTTTATACTTCTGTTGAATTTGTTCTGTGTGTGTTTGTCTCCCCTTTAGAATAGAAGCTCTTTACAAATAGGGCTTGTTTCATTCCTTGTACTTAGGTCCTTGGCACTTAGTATGGTACCTGACACATAGTAGGCACTTAGTAAATTATTGCTGATTGATTGGCTGAAGGAGTTTGGTGATCAATGCAGATAATTCAAAATGCAGTAAAAAAAATTGTGCACCCCCTCACTGTCAAAATTTAGTGCCTATAGACTCTCTAGTAAGAAATAACCTGGTAGAAAGGATTATATTTCAAAAGCCCACTCTCAGGGACTGGCAGGTAATAAATTCCCATTCAAAAACAGACCTCAAGGATATCCTTGGGAACTCAACCAATAGTTTGCGCCAGAACTAGAGCATTATCAAAGACTGATTTCTTGCCTATGCTGATATAATAGCGATATGGTAACACTTAGGAATATGATATTTGTACCTATTTATTTTAGCTAAATCTTCCTCTGTAACCCTATTCTCCCTCCCAGAGAACCATCATTTTTGACAAAGAATTTTTAAAAGAAAAAGAGAATGAAGGTTTTTTTTGTTAAAACATCAACACATGCACAAAAAACTATTGTAAAATGTCAGAGTAAATTAAATCCCAAATTAAATTAAATTCTACACCCGTTTCCCCTTCCATCTGCAAAAGAGGAGGGGACATTTTCTCATATTTCTTCTTGAAGAAAAGCTTGTTACAAAATTTTGTGACATTCATTTAAAATACTCCTGTAAGTATTGTTATTTCCATCTGCATTGTTCTAGTCATTGTGCATGTTGTTTTCATAAATTTGCTTATTGCACTTTGCATCAGTTAATACAGGGTTTCCCATACTTCTTTATAGTCACCACATTACATTCATGTGCCACAGTTTAGCGATTCTCCAGTTGATGGGAATCTACACTGTCTGTTTTGTTTTGAGTTCTCTGTGACCACAAAAAGGGCCACCATAGATATTTTGGTGTCTATGTAGCCTTTCTCCATAAGGAGGTGTATAGGGGGGGCAGTGACCTCCTAGGGTGCTATGCCTCGCAGTGGAAACATTGGGTCTATGGGAATGGGCGTTTTTAGTTATTTTATTTGTGTAATACAAAATTGCATTCCAGAATGGTTGTACTAATTCATAGCTCCACCAGCAATCCATTAGGGCACCTGCTGTTCCACAACCCCTCCACCATGTTTATTCTAATCGTTTGTCATTTTTGCCATTTTGCTCGGTAGGAGATGAAACCTCAGAACTGTTTTGATTTCGTTTCTCACACAAAACTTAAGTACATTTTTGGCAGACATTATTACATCAGACATCTAGATGACCCGGTAGACAGAGCACTGTACTTGGTGTCAGGAAGACCTGGATTCAAATCCTGCTTCAGTGACTTACTAAATGTGTGATCTTGGGCAAGTCACTTAATCTATCTGTCTCAATTTTCTCATCTGTAAAACGGGGACAATAATAGGACCTATTTCATATGTTGTTTGAGGCCCAAATCAGAAAATGTGTAAAGCACTTTGTAAATCTTAACACTCTATATAAATGCTATTATTCTTACCAAAAAAAATCACAATTTTTATACAGCAAGGAGCAAGATTCAAACACAGAGGCCTGGTCAAAGAAAAGTCAAAATCATGATGTGAGCACAGGATGAGGAACAGATTATCCCCATCAGCCTCTTCTGCCAGAGTTGTTTTATTTGATTATGAAAAGCAGTCGTTTTACTACCTGGGTGACAGATTTTAGAGACATTTCAGATACATAGATGATAAGTAGACAATAGATATATGGTAGATAGATGATAGATACATGACATATTGATACACCATAGACAGATGATAGGCAATGGCTAGATAGTAGAAAGACAGTAGATAGATGGCGGATAGACAAGATATTGATAGATAATAGATACATGATAGAGAATGGATAGATGGTGGATGAGAGACAATATATTGATAGACAATAGATACATAATAGATAGATGATAGAGAATGGATAGACGGTGGATGGATAGATGATAGACAATATATTGATAGACAATAGATACGTAATAGATGATAGAGAATGGATAGATGGTGGATGATAGACAATATATTGATAGACAATAGATAGATAATAAATGATAGTGGGTAGATGGAAGATGATAAATGACATATTGATAGACAATAGATGATAGATGATAGATAGACAGATAATGGGTAGATGATGGATAGAGGATAAATAGACGGATAGATAGAGATGATAAAGTGAACACTTAATAAGTATTTACTTGAGCACTGGGGATATAGATTCCAGGCGGAGAAAGACATTAAATATAAAAACATCATAATAGGATAGTAACTAAATCAAACCCCCTTTCTACCTGAATGATGAGAATGAGATAACAATAATGAATATAAACCACAATATATTCTTGAGAATTCAACAAATAATCCATCCTGGAATCAGAGCCTGAGTGTTGTCACAGGCTAAATTGTCTTTAGGTGCCTGGATTTCACCTTTATCTACTAACAACTTGTGAATATTTCAAGCCACCAGCATCCCAAATGCTCCTCCCCCAAGGTACATAGAACAAAGAGCCTTCTGAACAACAGAAGAAATCAAGAAGAAATCAAAATCACGGGAGACTGGGATGAAGCTCAGACCACCCTCATGATCCTGTCTGCTCCTGGATTTGTCTCATGGCAGCTTTCAGGAGGCCAAGAGAAGGGGAACTGGTGGCCTAATATTTTTTGTTCACCTGCAAATACTTTATTTCCTGTTTACAAGAATATAAACTGGTAAGTGTAGAATACTTACTGGCCTCCAGACCACATCTATCTGTCATCTAAACAACACCACCTCTCCAAAGCCCAACCCATCATTTATGCTGTGAATGGGGAGGGGCAACAGTAATAAAGGAGGGAAATACCAGTTGAGGTAATAAGAAATGGGGGAGCTGAATGCTCTCTACAGCCTTCGACTATGAGGCGTGGCCAGAGCTCTGAAACTTGGAACAACCACAACAGCAAAAACAACTATATCATTTTCATATTATAATAAAATAATAATGTAAGAATAATGGTACAAGGTGACATATATGCAGTGTTTAGAGGCTTATACAGTTGTTTTAATTAGGTTTTTCTTCTATTAGCTCATTTGAAAGTCCCTTGGACTCCATGAGACATAGACAGGTTTGATTGTCCCCATTTTGCAGATGCACAAACTTGGGCTCCAAGTGTTTGAGTCAAACCCCGCTTTTTATCACTTTCATTTGGGTGCACGTGATTTCACAACCCAATGCTTTAACCTTGGGATGCAAGTAGGACAGAGCTCTAGAGTCTCCCTTCTGCCCGCCATCTTTTCTGACAGATGACTCCATGAACATATAGATTCCTTCTTCTAACTTGGAGGGAAAAATGAGACAGAATGCTAAACATGAATTTAATGTTGCTGCTCAGGTATCAATATGGAGGGGGGACCGGGCATGTGTCAAAAAGTCATCCAGAAAGAAATATGTGCGGTCGAGGACACAGCAGCCTATTAGTGTGATGTGAGGGGCTCTGAGAAAGTTATTATTTCTACCTTCTCCCCAAAAGAATCTTTCTCAAGGCCCTGCCACCTATAATTTGACCTTTAGAGAGCCATTCCTTTGGATTGAACATTACCCTCTCCAGACTCCTCTTTTGGAAGGGACAATATAGTCTCAGAAGAAATAAGGTTGCCATAAATTTTTGCAGGCCCTGAGAGGTCAGGGTCAGGAAGAGAGCTGTGAAAACATGGGAAAGCACCAGAAAGGAGAGGTAGGCTAGTCTGAAGCCAAACTGGCAGTCCTGAGGACAAAGATTTAGATTGTGGGAGTGGCCTAGGGAGGAAAAGGGGCCCCTCCAGGATGCGTTTCCAGAAGCAGGCTCCCCAAGCCTCCCTGTGGTTTATTGGTAGGAAGAGTATGTTGTGAATTCTCTAAAGACAGGGCACTCACTGGCCAGGCCCCACCATGACCTAGAGATAGATTGATTTCTCAACTAAAGGCCCACTTAGTCTCATTTGAAACTCTGAGCAGGAAGGGTGGCAAATAGCCTTTCCTATGGATAGGCTATTCTATGGATAGTCATGATCCTAAGGTTATTGTCAAAATAAGAAATGATTCCTTCCTTTCTACTTGGGCTATCTTGAAGAAGCATCATTTATTATTGGGTTGTTATTGGTGGGGGTTTTTTGTTCTTTACTTTTTAATTATTTAATTTTTAATTTATCATTGTTTTAAAAATAAATTTTGTTTTAATATCACTTTAATTTCCAAATGTATTTCTTTCCCCTGACCTCCCCATTGAACCATTTCTTGCAATGAAGAGTTTAAAAGAGAAATAAGGCTGTTCATTAAAATTAACTAACAAATTAATTAACGATACGTACTTGTAGTCCCTCCATCTCTGTAAAAAATAAAAAAGTGAAAGATGTGTTTTCTCCTCTCCTCTTTGGGACCAAGCTTGATCATTATATGGTTTGGAGATTTTAGAAGTTGAAATAATTTCATCATAAGGCTGAAGTGTCCTGTCACCCTCCAATAACTTTCGCTTTATTCAAAGTAATAATTTTAAATCTTGATTAGCAAATGACAGAAGGATCACTTCCTATGGACATGTGTATTTTTTTTTATCAGTTTTGTTTTTGGGTTTTTGGTTTTTTTTTTTTTGGTCACATCAGACTTTTTGTGACCCCATTTGAGGTTTTCTTGGCGAAGATAGTGGAGTGGTTTGCTATTTCCTTCTCCAATTCATTTTATGGATGAGGAAACTGAGGCAAACAGGGTGAAGTGACTTTCCCAGAATCACACAACTAAAAAGTGTCAGGTCATATTTGAACTCAGGAGGATGAGTCTTCCTGACTCCAGAGTTGGTGGTCTGTGCACTCTGGTGCCCCTAGTGGCCCATGTATGTTTACACTGTGTAATTTTGTTGAATATTGTAAACAATATATTGATCAAGAGTGAAAAGAATGTGTTGTAGGGCTAAGAAACCTGAGTTCTAGACCTGGTTCTCCCATTACCTGCTAGTCCTGGACATTTCATTCATAGAAAGGACTCCCGTTTTTCTAGTGTTTTAGAGAATACAAAACCTTCTTCTCCTAATAACCTGTGAGGAAGGTAAAGCAGGTATAAGTATATGGAGGAGGTAAGGGGGAAGGGTTATATATCCCTTGAGGGCACGGTTACTTTTAGGTCTGACTTGGTATCCCTAGTCCCTTGAACAAGGCATGCACTTCATAAAGATGTTTGTTGGGTTGGATGGAGGAGTAGCTGAAAGGGAACCGAGAACTTAAAATGGACGCATGTCCATCATATAGGACCTAAATGCAATAGAACACCGCTGCTCTGTACAAAATGGTGAGTTTGCAGAACAAAGAAGTATAGGAAGAGTTAGGTGACATAGGCTAAAATGAGTACTCCCAGGAAACCAATATACATAGTAACTACAGAATACACAAGTATATTCTATGAAACCAACAAAACATGTATTCTATGAACCATAAACTCTATGAACCAATATACACAGTAACTAGAAATGGAAAGAATAACAACAAAAACCCGACCCCACACTGAATATTATGTATCGTAAGGGTCAAGATGGGTCCTGAAGAAGAGAGAAGGATAAGTATCGCCTTCCCATCTTTGCAGAAGTAGAGCACTGTGAGTGTGGAACATGGCATACAGAGTTAGAGTAGGCTAATTGGTTAATATGTTGGAGTTCTGCTGAATGGCTTTTCTCTTTTTCACTCTTAGTTACAAAGGAAAGTGATTGTGGAGGGGTATATCTGGAAACAAAGAAGACGTATAAATGAATTATGTCTTTTTTTTTTAAAGCAAGAACACAGTACTTGGACTCAGGAGACACAGGCTTAAATTCTAACACAGATGACCATTGATTATATAGAATAAATCTTCTGAAACTGTTTACTTTTCTGTAAACTGGGGAACATGATATTTAAATCTTATGAGACAGACATAAAAAAGCTTTTTGGGAAGCTTTAAAGCGTTACATGGTTCTAGTGTATAGGAATTTTAATTATCAGAAGGTTGTAGATTTAGAGCTGGAAGGGGCCTTAGAACCATGGAGGGCAATCCTCTCATTTTACAGAGGAAGAAACTCAGGTCCAAGAGATTCCTTAAGGTCATACAGATAATAAATTTTGAGACAAAATTTGAACCCAGATCCTCTGGCTCAAGAAATAGTGCTCTTTCCATTATCCATAAAAGCACTTCATAGACTTTGACATGCTATGAGATCATAGCTTCTAAGAATTATTTATAGTTTTTTGGGTTTGTTTCTTGAGATTACACCTCCCTACTTCTCCCCCGTTGGGTTGTGGTTTCTCACAGGTCCCATTCCAACCCCAATCGGGTAAGGAAGCTTTCGCCTGCTCCATTTTCCAATGCAGGCTGCTTTGCTCCTTCTTGGCAGCCTCATGGCCCTCTGAAACTGGGGGCTCTCCATATTTGTGCAGGACCTAACCCAAATCTAAAGGCATTTAACCTTCCAGCGGCTAACTCTTCTCATTTCCAAGGATCCGCCAGCCTAGCCTCCCTCTACAGTAGAGATTGCAGGTATGAAACACCATGACCAGCCTCCTATGAATTCTAATAATACTATAGCCATAGATTTAGGACTGAGCAAAACTACAGTGGTCCTCTAGCCCAGTCCTTTAATTTTACCAAGAAAAACCAAGGTCATGCAGGTTTAAGTGGCTTACCCAAGGATACACAGGTAGAGGCAGAGATGAGATATGATCGAAATATGACTATTATTGTTCCCATTTTGTGGATGAGGGAAGTTGTCTTACAGAGGGAAATTGACTTTCCATTGGAACATTGACAGTTACTGTTACCTGATGGAGGCACAGCTTGACTCAAATGACCTTAGAGGCTGTAAAATGCGAAATTCTGTAGAATGTTTGGATGTTTGTGAAAGGGCATTGATGGGGATAGAGGGTGGATGAGAGTGAATGTGTGTATGTGTGTGTGTGTGTGTGTGTGTGTGTGTGTGTGTGCATGCACGTGTGCATGTAAGTATGAAGTGGGAGTGGGATACCTGGCTTTGTCCTTGTCTGCAACTCAAGTCCAGTGCTCTTTCCGATGTATCTCCATGCCCTCCAGGGGTCATTTTGCAGCCCACTTTCTACATTCTTCAATTTCATTTACTCTCAGGTGAAGTGATTAAAGTAAATGACCTCTACAATCCTGTTTGGAAGTCAAATTCTCCTCCCATTGGTCTCTGAACAGCCACAGAGATGATCTCTTTCTCAATACCCAGCTTCCAAATGCCTCCCCCACCAAAAACAACAACCAAACAAACCCAAACCCTAATGTCTTATCTTCATAAACTTTTCACTTCCCAGTGGGAGAGGGATCCCCAGGACAGTATCTTATCCCTCCCTGCTTCCCCTAATTGGCCAGGTGCTTTTAGAGAACAGATTAGTTCACAAAAGAAGAGGTGGGAATTCCAAAGAAAAATGAGATGTGTCTCTACTGTCTAGGACACTGCAAGGGACTCTGGTGGCTTAATTGCCCTGCCTTCTTCCCTGCTTTCTGAAGGCCCCAACATAATGGCAGAAGGTTCTGAAATAAATTCATAAGTATGAACCATTTGGTGCAGTTGGAATAATTAATGGTTTATTTCCTGCCCTTTCTCTAAAAGCTGTCATGGGTTTGACAGCAAACATGAAGCCGCTTGTAAAAATTCAAGGGAATCATTAGGCTTGTCCCAGCTTGAACACTTCCAAACCAACTGGGAAAAGAAGCCTTCCCTCCAGGAGGAAGCAGCCTGGCTTGGGAAAATGAAGGCCAAGAGGAAGACCCCAGCAGGACTGGAAGAGATTCGGTGGAGGAGACCCTCAGAAAGAAGCCTGGGGTGGGGGGCACTTGCCTTGCCCATATGGCCTGAGGTGTGGCTGAGGATCACTGGAGGCAGGGGTGTCTGTCTGGAGAGAATGCACCCCAGAGACATCCCCAAAGCCCCTTATTGCAACCTCCCACCCGCCCAGAGATGCCTTCTTCTCCTTAAGGGTCATAGTGTGGTATCATGGAGGGGACACAGGAGTCTGAGGACCCAGTTTTAATCTGACCTCTGATACTCACTACCTCCCTGACATTGTGTAGGTCACTTAATGCCCTTGGGTCTCAGTTTCCCTCTCAGCAAAATACAGGAATTTTGGATTAGAAAACCTCTAAGGTCCCTTCCAGCTCTTTCTTCCGTGACTCTCCAGCGGGATAATACATTCTCTCTCATCTGTAGTACAGAAGGCTATATATATATATAAAATTTAGTGTTTAATTTACAGAATAAGAAACAAGCATTTCCATAACATAGATTTAAAGCAGTATATCAGTGTTAGCTATGGTCATTACAGAGGTATTTAATAAGATCTGAAGCTGCAGGGGCCTTGAACATCATTACTAGCCCAATCTCCTCGTCTTCCAGAGAAGGAAACTCAGATGACATGATCTGCCCCAAGTCACAGAGAGTGTAAGTGGAAGAAGCAGGATTTGTACCCATGTCCTTTACCACTATGGCTCCAACGGATGAAGTCTTGGCCTAGATGGCCTTCGAGTTGCTTCCTGATGCTAGACTTGAAGATTCTTTGAGTTGTCACCTATTCCCATGGCCTCAGCCCTTCTCCCACCCTGAGAGTGGGGTTATTTGTTGTTGTCATTGTGTGTCTGACTCTCTGTGATCCCATTTGGGGTTTTCTTGGCAAAAATACTGCAGTAGTGTGCCATTGCCTTCCACAGCTCAATTTACAGATGAGGAAACTGAGGCAAACAAGGTTAAGTGACTTGCCCAGGGTCATACTGCTAGTAAGTGTCTGAGAACAGATTTGAACTCAGGAAGATGAGTCTTCCAGATTCCAAGCCTAGTGCTCTATGCACTACAGCGCCACCTAGCCACCCCCAGAGAGTAGAGCTAAGAGAACACCACAGTTTGGAAGGTAGCCCTAATGAGTTCTTCCCTTTAGGGATGACCCTGATTTGAGATTCCTGACTCCCCACTGAGGTTCATTATGGCTGGATTTGTGCCAAGGGCGGTGGGTCTCCCAACTGGTGAGTGAATTTGAATTTGGGGGTATTTCTTCCTCCTTAGAAGTCCTATGGCACTTACTCTGGACTGCATCATTCAGTTTAACACTGAACATACATTATCCTCAATTATTCTCTAATTGTTCCTTTCAAACAGGAATCTTGGCTCAGTCTGAGAGCATCCCCAGGGCACAGACCAATTCCCTTCTGGGTTAAAATCTCAGTAGTGCTTCTCACCATCCAAAGGACTTAGCTTTAGAACTTCCAGAGGCTTCAGTGGTCATAGAATCAAGCTTGAAGTGAACTAAGTAAGAGGTATGTTATCCAAATCCCCCATTTTACATGAGGAAACTGAGGTGTAGAGAGACATGAAATGAATTGACCAAGGTCACATGGTAGTAAGTAACTGAGCTGGGATCTGAAGAGTTCTCTCTGACACCTCTCGTTCTCTGCCTCATTTTCCCCTGTACCTGCACTGGTAAGTCCCTTCTTTTCTTTGGACTCAGTTTCCCTACGTGTAACAGATGATTCTAGGGTCCCTTCCAGCCCCAAATACTACTGACCTCTTCCATGGCTGTCTGGCAGGAACCCAATTGCTAAAGCATTAATTAGGTAGTGACTGTGCCAGAAGCAGTGCTGGGCTCTGAGTGTGAAGACCCCACCATGGCAGTTCCCTCTCTCTGGGTACTTTTGGGCTCTAGGGGTGCACAGATGCACAGAAGAGAGTAGGGTATGAGGACCTGGCAGTGTAAGGAGGGGTCTCAAGTGGAGTCTGAGCTGAGGGTCTCTTCGCCTGAAGGAGTCTAGGGATTCTAAAATGAGGAGCTAGGGAGGGCACATTGGGCCAATACAATTGGGAAATTGGTCATTGATCAATTGACTGGAAAAGTTCCTCTGCTCAGATTTCATAGGACTGACAGCTTTGAGACCAGCCCTAACGTTTTCATTTTATAGACAGTGAGGTTGAGGGCCAGGCAGCCTAGGGCACTCACCCCCAACCACTTTGTATTTATATGTATATAGGTGGCTCAGCCAATAGAGCACTGCATCTGGAATGGGTCTGAGATAAGGAAGATCCAAGTTCAAATCCAGTCTCAGACATTTACTGACTGTTCCTAGTTATAAAATGAGGGATAACAACAGCACCCACTTCACAAGGTTGTTGAGATGATATTTGGAAAGCTTTTAACACTGGGTCTGTACACAGGGAGCATTTAATAAATGCTTGACCCCCCCTTCCCTTTTATCTTTATTCTGTGTACACATACATATGTATGTAGAAATATATATGTATCTACTTATAGATATGTACATACACATAGATGTATAAACATATGTCCATGTGACTATGGGGGTGCTAGATGGCGCCATGGTGCATAGAGCACCGGGCCTGAGGTAGGGAAGACCTGAATTCAAATCTATCTATAGCCTCTTACTAGCTGTGTGACCCTGGGCAAGTTAATTCTCTCTGTTTGCCTCAGTTTCCTCATCTGTAAAATGAGCTGGAGAAGGAAATGACCAAAGCACCCCAGTACCTCTGCCCAGAAAACCCCAAATGGAGGCACAAAGAGTCAGACAGGACTCAAACAGCTGAGATGACCTAACAACAAGGAAAATATGTGTCTGTATCTACATCTATCTGTCTGTCTGTCTGTCTGTCTTGTTGTATCTCCTCCGATGGAATGTCAACCCCCATTGAATGTCATCTCCTTGAGATCAGGGATTATTTCATTCTCTGCACTGGCATCCTGCCACCTTGGCACCTAGTAGGAGCTAATGAAATGCTTATTGGTCAACAAGGTAAAGTAAAAAGGCGTTTAGTAAGCCTCTACTATGTTTCGGGCACTAGGAGCAGTACGGAGAATACAAGAAAGCCAAATGCAGTCCCTGCCCTCAAGGAGCATGTATGCCCTCTGATGGCAGAGAAAACATCGAAGTAACCAGGAGCGGATGGAAAGCACTTAGAGAGGGGGCGAGGGCGGAGGAAGGCCCGCTGGGGTAGGGGGGATCTGAGCTAAATCCTTCACTAAGCCCCGGAAGTTGGGCAGTAGAGGTGAGCTCCTACAGACAGGGTGGAAAAGAGCCAACTCAAACGAAAGTCCTCAGACTCCGAATCGAGCTTTCTTCTTTACTTTGCAGCCTCATCTCCCAAGGAAAAGAAGAGAGAGGTGTTTGTTGCAACGGCAGAGCGGGTGGGGGAGGGAGCCTGGTTGGGGAGGATCAATCCCAGCTCATTCCAGACTTCCTGGAAGAAAGGACCCATTGCATGACCCATCTGCTGGGGTGTGGCATCTCCCAGTCCAATTTCCTCACTCAGCAATTGTCTATGAGAAAAAAAAGGAAGAAAGAGCAAGAGAAAGGGTGGAAAAAGTCGTTCCAACTTTTTTGACTGTTAAAGTTCCGCTCCCATTTGTTGCTTTGGCCGGCCCTTCTCAATTAGTTCCAACTGTCTGCAGGAACTAGCTCTAGCTTCCTGTGCAAATTGCCCCCACTGCCTCCCTCACACAAATGTGGCCTTCAGGACGGTTCACAGGGGAGGTAATCACCACAGGGAGGGACTTGCGCAGATTCCTCTGGAACAGCTGCCTCTTTCCCTATACCCTCCTGGGGAGAGGAGCGGGGGGGGGGGGGGACACACAAGGAAGCCTTTTAATACCCTGCTATTCTCCGATGGAGAGTCTGGCTGGGATCGTTTTATTCTGCCCAATCGCTTTAATAAAGTTATCATGTTAGGACCGCTGACCCGAAGACCAGAATGCTCCGTGTGGTCACCGGGTACTTCTGTAAGATGTCAGGTGACCTGAGACCTGGTGAACCTAGGAGAGATGGATATAGAAGGAGAAAACGTGGCTATGTATGCATTCTGTCACCCGCCTGCTAGCAAGTGGTCTTGGGAATGGGGGGGAGGGGGAAGCTGAGGCTATCAGGGGGTAGGGTGGAGGGGATCGGGGGCTGAGCTGAAGGAACTTGGTTTCTTGGTGCCTGAGAAACTCCAGAATATCAGGCCAGGAGTGCCGCCTCCCCAGCCAGTGAGTGAATTCCCTGTCTGGGCGCAGTCCCCTGGATCCGTTTTACAGATCGCCACCGGGTGCCTGGGCTCCTTGCCCCTCTCCCCGACAGCCAAACCCAGCACCTCTGAGAACTGCCTCTTCCGGATCATAAACATTTGTCAGGGTTTGTGTGAAACCACGAATTAAGACTGTCTGCCAAGCCCTCTGAGAGTCGGGCTGCCTGTCGGGCTCGGATGATTTGTGCTTCTCCAAACTTTGCTCATCAAAGCTTTTATGAGTTCACTTTGGCCAGGCCTCTATTTTTCCATGTGGTGAGATCACACACCTGGAAAACAGGCAGGGAGACAAGGTCCCCTGTCCTGAATGAAGCTCCTTGTTCTGCGCTGACTCTGGAGCTTTCAGCCTCAGGCTTGTTAAAGCGATGGCCTGGCTGTAAAATGTGTTTGCCTTCCCGGCAAACCCTCGCTGTGGCCTCCCGCTTATGGTCGGCCCAATGGCAGGTGAATTGGAGATCAGAGAGCAAAAGCCAACCTGGCTTTGGGATTAAAAAGCTCTGTCAATGGAGATGGGCGGGGTCCCGGAGGAGATGGGAGGGGGTCCCTCGGGAGATGGGAGGGAGGCCTTGGGGAGATGGGGTTGCCTCTGTCTGGAGCACTCTTCTGGTAGTAAACTGTGGAGTTTCACTCTGCCCTTGCACGTAACGCTCAGGGTTTACCTGCCATCTCTGCCAATCATAGCATCAGAGTCATGCTCCAGATCTGCAAGGGACCTCGCTCATTTTTCATTTGAGGAAACTGCTGTCTAGGGAATTGCCAAGGTCACATCTGAAGGGGGCATCAGAGGTGGGACTAGAACCCAGGGCCTCCCACACCAGAGCTGCTGCACCTCACCGCTCCTGGGAGCCCATCTCAGAAAGGTTGCATGTGGGGGAGCTGAGCTGCTTAGTTCCAGCCCTCCAGCAAGGTTTAAACCTCAAGATTTGTAGGTTTCTGAACCCTTGTTAGTTCTTTATAAAGAAAGGGTCAAGTACCTTCACAAGCACAATCAAGCAGGTAATGTCAGCGCCATGACTTTGAGAGCTCCTGAGGAGGACCCTGAAAGGGGATAATGAAGCCTGGCCTTTGCCTTCAGGGAACTTCAAAGTGAAGGGAAACAACATATGCATATGAGATGAGACAGTGAACCAGGGAACTGGAATACTGAGTGTTGGAAAGGATCCCAGAGGCTACCTGATCCATTTTACAGATGAGGAAACTGAGACCTATGGGGGTGAAAAGACTAAGCTAAATTCACAGAGTGGTAGATGACTGAGCTGGGCTAGTCCTGGCCCAGGCCAGTCTCTAAGTGGTTTAAGTTCAGTGTTGGAGTGCAATGAGATATAGGTCCTTCAGCAATTCACAAAAAGGGATTTACTTGGCCAGTACACGGAAAGGATATTCAATAGAGACTGACCTTGGGGATTCAGCTGCTCTGCTCACATTTTGATTCAACAATCCTTTATTGAGGACCTGCTTTGTACCAGGCACTGTGTTAGGCACTAGGGACAGAAAGAAAAAAACAAAAAGTCCCTGCCCTCAAAGAGCTTATATTTTACTGGGAGAAAACAACATATAGACAGATAAATATAGTCCCTACAAGTACAGAGTCAAAACACAGAAAGTGACTCTTCTTTGGAGTCTAGACATTCTAGGAGACACTGGGACAGAGAGATGGTATTCCAGGCCCGGGCACAGCCATGGTCATGGCATTTAGGAAGGAATACAATGGTTATATATATGAAGGAACATCTAATTGAATAGTTTGTATGGAAGCTAGAATGTGTGATCTTCAATCCTTCCTGTTTGCTGGCTCCTTCCCTACTGCCTACAAATATGCCCATGTTTTCCCCATCCTCAAACTGACTTTCAAGACATCTCAAAGTGGACATCTAGGTGGCACCTTAAACTCAATCTGCCCCAAGCCAAACTCATTATCTTTCCCCCTACCTAAACCCTACCCATCCTTACCTTCCCTGTTACTGCAGAGGGCAATATCAGCCTCCCAGTCTCTCAGGTACCCAACCTAGGTGTCATCCTCAATCCCTCACTATCTCTCACCCCTCATACTCAATCAGGCATGTAGTAGGTGCTTAACAAATGCTTATTGATGAACTGACTCACTGCTGGATTAGAGAGGAGAGAGAATGAAGTCAGGGAAGCTTCTGAAAGGGTGCAGTTGAGAGGTGGTGAAGTCCTGGCTCATCTGGTGGCCAGGTGAGTGGAGAAAGCAGAATGTATCTGTATAATGTTACCTTTTGCATCTGAAAATGGCAGCCTTTGAGTGGGAATGTGACCAATGCAGTTCTGAAAGTCAAATTATAGCTGATCTAATCAGCCTGGCTGCTGGATAAGAGGACTTAGAGCTGGAAGGAATCCTTAGAGGCTTGCCTCATCACCTTATTTCACAGATGAGGAAACTGAGGTCTGGAGAGAAGAAGTGACTTGCCCAAGCTCACACAGATGGTGAGTAGCAGAGCTGGGGCTCAGATTCCTGGTGGCTCATTCTAGAATTGCTGTTCTTTCCACTGGACCACCTTACTCTGGGTGTCTGTGGCATATCACAAATAGAGTTGGAGTTAGAGTCTTCAGCTGGTAAAATCCAAGGGAGATCTCTCTCTCCATTCCCCCCCCTCCATCTCTCTGTCTTTCTCCTTTCTCTCTCTCTCTCTCTCTCTCTCTCTCTCTCTCTCTCTCTCTCTCTCTCTCTCTCTCTCTGTCTGTCTTTCTCTCTCTCTCTCTGAAGGTCCTCAAACCAAGACTGGATGACTGGATGACACCTTGTCAGGTATGTGATGGAGGAGACTGAGGACTCACGTAAGGACATGTTGGAAAAGGTGGCCTTGAACATGACTCGGATTTTCACTCACTCAGTGAATCTTTGGTGGTAAAGCCTCTGGAGGGCAAGAACAACTGTATCCAGCCCTTTTCTCTGGGAGCAGAATTTTGGTTTCTTCTTGCTCAATATAAGTCAATCAGAAATCCACCTCACCTGAGAAGAGTGCCCTTGGTGGGCATGCCAGACTGGGCCACACTCGTTGCTCTACATCCTTTGTCTTCCCAACCTGGCTTCTCTTCAAGGGAAAATTTGACTTCCTGATGAGTCCCATAACTCCATTCAGTTACCTGGAATTCTCTCCCTTTCCTCTCACTCCTCCTTTTGAGGCATTAACTTTGGTCTGTCCTAGGACTCATGGGTATCTTTCCCATCAATCTCAATGCTATTCTCTTAATAGACAGATGGGATCATGTGGGCCACCATTTCACTTTTCATTCAAGGCTTTCAATAGCTGGATCACACAGTGGATAGAGCATTGGACTTAAGAGTTTAGGAAGACCTGAGTTCAGATCCTACCTCAGACACTTGCTAGTGAGGAGGAAAACATAAGCAACAGCCGTATTATCAGAATATACTGTTGACTGAATTACTCTTCCCCATTACTGTCTCCAATAGACTGAATTCACACAATTTAAACACCTCCATCCTGTCCAGGCTGCATACAGAAAAGATGCCTTGCTGCCCAAAGAATACAACCTTCAGCTACATATGACCCCATGAATGTTGTGCCTAGCACAAATATACATTTTATACATGAACTTCAGACTCCATCCCATTGGTCCATTCAAATGCCACAGAATTCTACTGCCTGGCTCTGTTCTCTGAGCACTCCTAAAAACACACAGAAATCTATACTCTAAGAAGCCGAGGCTGCTGCCAAAAATGCAGCTTCCTTAATAAACTAATACATTTCATTTCTATCCGCTTTATTGGATCTCCAGTCTTGTGGACCCATTGCTGAGTGAAGTACTCTCAGAAGACCAAGTCCCTCCTGACTGAGTTCCTCAACACTAGCCATGTGACTCCAGGCAAGTCACTTCACTTCTTGACCTCAGTTTCCCCATCTGTAAAATGGTGAAAATATTAACGTCTACTTAACTGGGTTTTTGGGAAGATCCAATGGCTAACATATGGAAAGTGCTTTGAAAATTCTAAAGTAGTACATAGAGTATTATTATTACTAGGCTAGAACACAAACTCTCTATCCTAGCACTCCAGAACATTCATCATCTAGCTCCAACTTGACTATTACCTTTTAAATTTCCATCAGAATGGACTCTTAGCCAGTTATTGATCTAGTCTTGCCCTGTTGGACTTCCTTGCATTTATTCATGCCTCTATCATGCCTGGAATGGGCTCCTTCCATACCTCTACCTGTTAATATTCCTTCCTCTAACTTAGCTGTGACCTTCTTTAAGAAGCCTTTTCAATTTCCCCCAGGTAGAAGAGAGTCTTTCTTGGATCTCTAAACCCTCTCTATTTAACCTTTCATATACTAGATAGATTACAATTTCTGTAGTGAGGGGTTTCCCCTCTTCCCTTCAGTAAAAGTTTTCTGGGATCTCACTCTCCCTTCCCTTCCACCTTGGAGAGATCTGAAAAGTAGCCTAGAATCATTCACATCCAGCTATTAAAGTGTGTGTGGGGGGCGCTGGTGGGAGAAGTGAGAAGAGAAGACAGGAAATGGAAAGAAAGGAGCTCCTGTCTGAAAGTCAAAAGACTCAGTGGGAGTCATGTAAACCAGGTGATGGGGCAGGGATGAAGCAAACCCCTACAGACTCAAGGTGGCCTGGCCTGGAGCCCAAGATAAGGAGCCATTGATCAGTAGAAAGAAAAAAAGCCATTTCTACAGTTAAATGAGGAAACTCTTTGGATGAAAGGTGGGTCTATGAGACTTGGTGGTAAAACATCAAAAAGTTAACATTGGGTTGATGTGCTTGATGTGCCACTATTGGGAAGAGCTGAAAATAAGAACCGGGAAAGCTGAACCTCTCCTACAACTGCTTCATGGTCCACCTGTTTGAGAGGAGGTTCAGGAAGAAGAGAGAGAGTTAGCACCATCTGCTGGATGAGAAATGAACATTAGGGACTGGAGCTGAAGGCAGCAATAATGCTTTGGAATAGCAGAGGATGATGGCAATTGAGTGGCAGAGTACCAACAGGACAGTTAGCAAAAGAATAAGAGTTCCAGCACAGAACGCTAGCATGTGGAGCAAACTTTGGCCTCACCTTTTTCATGATCCTTTCAAGATAGTACCATCAATCACAGGAATCACACAGATCCATAAAAAGGAGGGTATAACAGTAGAGGGTCGCTATTTTTGACTGTGTCTGCAGGCTTGGATATGAGTTCTTTCTGTGCTCTTTGCTGTGTAAATAAAGCTGTTCTATTTTTTGAAGCCTTGTAAGACTGAATGCTTATAAGGGGTGTTAGTGGCTACCCTTAGGGAGCGTCAGATACATTTGGAGAAATGAGAGATAGGTCTTAAGCCCCTAATGTTAGCAGGGAGATACTGACGATGTAAATATGGTTATTTTTCTATCTGTCTTACCTACCTACTGTATTGTAAGCTCCTTGAATATGGATAGAGTATCATTTAATAGTTTTGTTTTGTACATTAGATGCTAAAATAAATGAATGCTGAATTCTAATGCTGGATTTTCTGCAAACTGAGTGATCTGGTTGTTCAGAAGTAAACTTAGAATCCTATTCTAGAACCCCAAACTCCCTAGATTTATCTATATAGTTCACATATATATGTATATATACATATAGATATATATTCATTCATATATATATACACATATTTATGTGAACTATATTCCTTGCATTTTTAGCTGCTGAGTCTTTCCTCTCTTCTAAGTTCTAGTCTTCCAGTTCCATTTGTCTTTTTATTTTTATTTTTTGCTTTTTGGAGGGCAATTGGGGTTAAGTGACTTGCCCAAGGTCAACTGGCTAGTTTTTGTGGTAAGTGTCTGAGGCTGGATTTGAACTCAGGTCCTCCTGACTCCAGGGCTGGTGCTCTATTCACTGTGCCACCAACCCCCCCCCCCATTTGTCTTTTTGATATCTCCATCTGGGCATTACTTAGTACTGCAAGTCACTTCTCCCCATTTGCAAAGTCAATATGCCCAGGACTCATTATCTTTGCCCTTCTTCTTCCCTTTTCTATTTAGGTCCAGGGCACCACCATCTTTCTAGGCACCTTGACTTCTAATCTTGGCAACATCCTCAGCTCTTCATCATCATTTATCCTCTGTCAATTCCCCAACTTTGACATCTCTTGCATTGATCTATTGCAATAGTTTCTTAACTGGTCCCCCAGCTTCTAGCTTCTCCTTTTTTCAGTCTACTCTCCACATAGTAGAAAGTGTGGATATCTCTAAATCAAAGGTTTGCCCTTTACAATTTGTCTCTGGTCTGTGTTTCTAGGATGATTATCTGACTTCCCCTCTCTTACTCTCTATTACAAACAAATTGGGTTATTTTCTGTTTCCCATACTTGACATTTCATCTCCCACCTCCATGCTTTTGCAAAGGTTGCCTTCATGCCAGGAAAGCTCTTACTTCTACTTCTTGGGACAGGTTATTTAGAGTGAACACTGGCTTATGCACCAATCAGGACAGTACAACCCCAAGACTGTGGTCCCAAAGCTGAGTGGATTAAGTTACTTAGGGCATCCTCTTGTTAGATTCAGTGAACCAGAGGGTATAGTGGAAGGATGAATGACAAGCAAATGACTGGAGTGAACTAGGAATTTGGGTTTCATCTTAGAGTCAATAGGGAGCCACTCGAAGTTTTTTGAAAAGAGAAGTCACAGCTTCAGGTCTATGCCTTAGGAAGGTTTGATATGATGGAAAAAATAATTAGCTTTGTAATCAGATAACCTGGCTTAAAAATCTCCTATTTCATGTGGGACCTGGGACAGTCACTTAACCTTTTAAAAATTAATTTCCTGGCATGAGAGAGTTGGATTAGATGGCCTTTAAGGGCTCTTTCTGGTTCCAAATCTATGTTCCTATCTGACTCTTCTCATCTGTGAGTCTATTAATTATAATATGAGAGAGTCTAATGTGTTCAATGGAGAATTAAATAAATCCTAAGAAAAGAGAGGGAATTATGGAATTTGAAAGGACAAAGGTCATTTTCACTTGAGGAGTGTAGTGGAGGGATCAGGAAAGGCTTCATGGAACAGGTGGCATCTGAATTAATCCTCGAAAGCTGAAGGAATGAGGGAGTTTAAACAGGTGGGAAAGAGAAGTAGGAGCTGTGAGTCAAAAGATAAGAAGAATGGTCCATTTACTAATACACTAGCAGGGATTAGTGCATATACAGTCTCAGAGAAGAACCCTAAGACAATAGAAAAAGAATAAGTTTTCATTGATGGGTGGGAAGATGGAGAGTAGGAAATAAAATGGTAAATAGGACCCCAGGGACTCTGTCCAACAGGAACTGGGACTGGGAAACTGACTCATGCTAGCCTGAGGGCACCTTGGGGCAGCATCAAGGCATATTCTGATGGAGAGAGAAGTCAGGCTGCCAAATGAGGAATAAGAATGAAAGCAATCTTCTAAAGACTAAGAATGTACCCTAGAGTATGTGAAAGGAATTTAAGGCTCGACAGATAGAGGATACAGTCTGACAGACAGACAGATATAGATACAGATGTACAAATGGAGATGGATGGATGGATGGATGGATGGGTGGGTGGGTGGATGGACAGATGGATGGGTGGATAAACAGATGGATGGATGGATGGATGGATTGATGGGTGGGTGGGTGGGTAGATGGATGGATGGATAGCTATAGATATAAATATGTAGATAGAGGTAGAGATAGATATAGATATGTAAGTAGAGATTGATAGTTGGATAGATACAGATAGATATAAATACAAATATGTAAATAGAGATAGATATAGATTGATTGATCAATTGATTGATAATTAGGTAGATCAAAGGAAGTAGATTGTAGAAGGCTTCAAACATCAGCATAAAAAGTTTATTTGAAAAAAATATATATATAATCATTATTATTATTATTAGCTACATGCAACTGGGAATTAAGATATACAGGCACTGTGGTAGGGAGATCCATCCTGCCCTACCAGAAAGTTAGAGGGGCGATGGAGGAGGACATAGGAGACAGCAGATTGGGGGAGGGACTTTACAGTCGGATCACTGTTTTGGGGTGGTGGGTAGGGGAAAGACAGGGAGAAAATTTGTAACTCAAAATCTCATGGAAATGAATGATGTAAACAAGAAAATAAATAAAATAATTTAAAAAATAAGTTTATTTGATTCATGAAGCACTGGGGAGTCACTAGAGTGCCTGGGTGATATCTGGCCTCAGAACCCAGTCAGCCTTGCGACCTTCCCTAAGTCACTGAACCCCCCCCCAAACCTCAATAGCTTTATCTACAAAATGGGAGTCATAATGACGTCACCCTCCCAGGGCTGCAGTGAAGATCAAAATAAAACGAGATCATCCAGCCTTTAAAATCCTCCCCAAACACAAGTTATCAGAGGATGGTTGTCATCAGAGGTGTCTTAGAGAGACGGCTGCTTGGGCAGCTTGTGTAAGTTGAACTAGAATGGAAGCAGAATGAATGATGAGCAGGCAGATGAGAAGAGGTAAGTGTCAGACCTGGAATGGCGGCAGAGGGAGTGGAGAGATGGGGGAGGGATGGGGAGGCAGAAATGAGAAGATTCAGCAAATGATCAAATTTGTCTTCTAGGATCTTCCCTTTCTATAGTTCTCTTTCTTTTTCTCATCTCTCCCTTTCTAATGACTCCTTTCCATCCCACCAATGACTGCAAGCACTTAGTTCTCCCCACCCTTAAAAACTTGCCATTGACTCTTCCTTAAGCTATGGGCTTGCATGGTACAATGGAAAAGGCTCTGAGTCTCTGGAGTTGGAGGACCTGGGTTCAAATCCCACCTCTGACACTAACTTCCTGTATGACTTTAGGCCACAATTTCCTCACCTGTAGTAAGATTCAGAGGTGAGATTTGAACTCAGGTCAGAGGATCATAGATTTAGAGCTGGAAAGGATTGTAAAGGTGAATTAGTTTGATCCTCTCATTTTATAGAAGTAACTGAGACAGAGAGGGCTTAAGTGACTTACCTAAGGCCACACAGCTAGTAAGTATCTATGGAATGATGTGAATCCAGGTCCTCAACACCTGAGCCAATGTTCTTTCCTTTATAAACCTGTGTGTGTGTGTGTGTGTGTGTGTGTGAGTGAGTGAGTGAGTTTGTGGGCTTAGTTTCTATGAATTAGTCTTTTAAGACTTGATTATACCCTGAATGAATTGTTAAAATGAACTCTTGGGTTTATACAACTGATAATCAGGTCCACAAGCAAATTATTTTGATGATGGTGGTGATGATGATGATGATGACAAAGATTATGATGGTGGTGGTGATGATGATGATGATGATGATGATGATGATGATATTGTTGGTGGTGATGATGGTGACCATGATGATGATGATGATTATAAAGGTGATGATGATGACAAAGATTATGAAGGTGGTGATGATGATGATAGAAATAAGTCACATTTCTATGATGTTTTAAAGTTGACAAACACCTCCCTTATTACAATCTTGTGAGATGATCTTGGTCAGATCCTACCTTTCCTTAGCTCTGGCCCCATTTACCTGCATCCCATATTACAATATTCATATTAAGAACAGGCAGGAGAACAACATACTTGTAATATGAAGAATTTAAGAAAGGCTTAAGAAATGAGATAAGAATCCCATCTGACTACCTGCAAATACCTACTACCTACTTACAACCTAAAAAGTCTGAGATGTCCAGTATCTAGACTAAGGACATGAATTGGAGAATAAGGGCTCAGAGGACGCAAAAAGATTCCCATCCACCCAAGTCCCAGGAGAATCCTCTGTCAGCCCCCACATCATTGCCTCCCAATTCTATGCAGAGTATTCCTGTGATAAGGAGGTCAGGGGAGGCCAGTTCTAGAGAAGAAACCATCCAGAAAGTACTGAGCTGCCAGTCAGAAGATAGCACTTCTGGTAAAATTGAATGGACTGAACTGCCAGTTAGAAAGTAGCAATCCACAGGGAAATTTCATGGACTGGATTGGGAGAAGCAGGAAGAAGTTCACTAAAGTCACCACTCCCCAATTTCTTTAAACAGTTCTAAAAAAGACCAGACAAATCCTGATTTGGAAATCTAAGAAAAAATCACACTAAGTAATTTTTCAAGATTAGGTTGGTAGAGAGGGACAGATGGAGAGGCCAGTGGACACTGGGTCATGGGGAGGGTGGCAAAGCAAAAAGAAGTCCCAGATACACATAGGGGGACCGAGGTTTGTGCAGGGTGCAGGAACAGGTGAAAACCAGCAGCCCTTTTGCTCACTATCCAGATCTAAGTCTGTTTCTAGTCCTTGACATTTCCCTAAAAGTGCTGTCTTCTATTTCATAATTCAAAAGTGGGATTGCAGTGAGGAAGAAATTTATTGAGCAAGAATAAGTTTAAAAGTCAGCAGCACTTGTGTGACTCAGACTCCAGGAGTGGGGAGGGGTTTCAGTTCCAGCTTCCAGCCCAGTCAGAAGCCTGCAGAGGAATAAATAGGACAGGAATTCCATGTCAAAGGGAAGACTGTAGTTCTGTTATTTTGAATCAGCAGAACTTTGCATCTGACTATTAGCATTTGAGTCCAGGAGGTATCTACTGAAACTCCAAATGGAGCCAACCTACAAGCATGTTGCTGAGACCCAAACCCAGGTCAGGAACTTGCAGAGATCAGACTAGAGAACTGGGATGGGGGCAGTGCTGGGAGGAGACATCAGTAAGACTGCTTTGGATCAGCTCACTTTGAGAGCACTGAAAGCTTGCAGGTTCCACAACTGAGTTGTCTCAGACATCATGGAATAACACAACACTCAGTATCCCAAGAAAATAGAAGCAGGACCAGTCCAGAAATTCTCACCAGAAGTGTCCAGAGCCTGTCCTTACCATAAAATCAAAAATCAGAAAGTAAACTGAAAGAAAGAGCAGACCAAAGAAAAATCCCAACTTAAAAATGATCATGATGATAAAGATGTTCAAGACAGAAACTCAGAGGAAAAGAATAACTCCAAAAGAGTTGTAAGTAAAGCCTCAAAGGAAAACATGGCTTAGGTAAAATTTGATTAGATTCCCTGGAAGAGATGAAACAAGAGTTTTAAAAAGCATCTGTAAATGAAATGAGAATGGTAGAGAAAAATTTTGGAAAAGAAGCGAGAGCTATGGAAACAGAATTGGGAAGAAAGTTAATGGCTCAACAAACTCCCTGAAAATTAGGATGGACTAAAATATCAGGGGTGAACCTGAGACCTCTAGGCCACAAGTGGCCCTCTAGGTCCTCAATGCCTCCCTTTGACTGAATCTAAACTTCACAGAACAAATTCCTTTAATAACAGGATTTGTTCTGTAAAACTTGAACTTGGTCAAAAGGACTCACGTAAGGACCTAGAAGGTCACATGTAGCCTCAAGGCCTCTGATTTTCCACCCCTGGACTTAATAGAAACTATGAACAAGAAATGTTAAAACAAAGTTAAAAGACTGAAAAGATAGGAAAAAATAAGGCATCTCATAGCAAAAGTAAGTGAACCAGAAAACAGATCCAGAAGAGATCATTTAAAAACCATTAAACTACCTGAAAGTCATGACAAATAAAAAGAGCCCAGACATCATATTTTAGGAAATCATAAAGGAAAATCTCCCAGATCTCTTAGAACCAAAGGGCAAAATGGAAAGAAACCACAAAATGAAATCTCTGAGTAACATCATAAGCAAATTCTGAGTTAAACCAGAAACTTAAAACTGTGGGTCAGACAAAGATACTGAAATAGTTACCAAGAATTCAGGTATTGAAATGTCATGGTGAGAAACATGCAAGATTTAGCAACTGTCATGATAAAGGAGTAAAGAGCTTGTAATATAAAATTCCAGAAGAATATAGGCTTAATGCAAGAATAAATTACTTAACATTAATGAGTATGAACTTAAAGTAGACAACAGTGGACCTTTAATGAAATAGAAGATTTTCAAACACTCCTGATGAAAAGGCCAGAAATGTATAGAAACTGAATTACAAGCAAAGGAGTCAAGAGAAACAGAAAAAGGAAATGATGAGGGGTATGACTTCAGAGAAATCTGTGAAGATCTGTATGGAATGATGTAGATTGTAGTGAGTAGAAATGGAAGGTGAATTTATACAGTGGCAACAATATTTTAGGGACAAACAACTTTGAAAGGTTAAAGAATTATGATCAGCACAGTGACCAATACAATTCTAGAATTCATTATGACGCTCGATACCTACTTTATGATAGAGAAGCAAAGGACTAAGAGTGCAAAATGGTGAATTTTGGGTGTTTTTAGAGATGGCCAATGGGGGAATTGGTTTTGCTTGACTACACATCTTTGTAACAGAGTTTTGTTTCTCTTTTTTCTCAACTGGAAGTGGGGAGTAAGTGGAAGGGAATGATGGCAGATTTTTTTTCTGATTAAAAAAATTAGATTAAAAAAATAACTTAGTTGCTAGTTAGAAAGCAGCTCTTCTTGGGAAAATTTCATGGATTTAACTCACTCTTTGGGGAGAGATTCTGGCTATTTTCTTAGTCCCATTCCCTTTCTCACCAAGCACTTTCATCTCTTTCTTTATTGTCTATGCCTCAGTCAATCCCTCTAATTACCTAGTTTTGGTGCTCACTTGTGAACCCAACTTAGCCTGGAAAAAGCCAAATTCTAGTGTTTGAAGATGATAGATGGGGAAACCAAAGATATAATACAAAGGTCTACCTTGGAGTTAACAACTCAAATTGATCCTGCCAATGGAACATGTCTAACTTCATGGTAAATCCACATGCATCTTTGATGGCGGTCTTCTTCTGTTTTATTAACTTCCCCTATCAACTTTAACTTTGAAAGGAATGATGAGTTCCAATGCCAATGAAAAGAAAGGTTGTAGGGTGGGGTAGGAAGAGAAAGGAGATGTGGGGAGATAAGATTGCACTTGTAGCTTTATGGACTAATTGATTCTAATGTCAAAGAAATGCAGGATGAATTAATTTTGCTCTGTTTGGCAAAAGAAGGCACAGCTTAGATTGGTGTGCAGGAGTTATAGGGAGGTAGATTTGATACAAAATAAGGAGTTGGGACGGATTGTTTGGGAGTTATTACATTCCTAGTAGTGAAAGACTTCAGGTAGAAGCATTTTTTAGATGTTGTGGAGTGGACTTACTTCAGGTAGAAAATTAGGCCTCAAAAGTTTACAATCACAAGATTCTATGGAATAGCTATTCAACCTTGCCTAAATAATACTACAGTGGGCACCAGGAGAGAGCAGATGTAAGAATCTGGCCTCAGATCCCAATTAGCTGTGTGACTTTACTTAACTTCCCTAAACCTCAGTATTCTCACCTGCAAAATGGGAATGAAAATAATACCTTAGAGTTGGAAGACTTCATAAAAGTTACCTGATCTAACCTCTTGCCCAGTGTAAAAATCCCCTTGACAATGTTGTTGATAGTTGGTCATGCAACCCCTATTAGGCATTCCCAATAATAGGAAGCGCATTACTCACAACACAATCCATTTATCCCTATCATTGGATGGTTAAAATTATTAGGAAGCTTTTTATACAAGGCATCTCAAAAGTCTTCGTTCAATGTTAAGCCTTAATTGCTTATCATTCTTGAGCCAAAATCCACCTTCTTCTAATACTCTTTATAGTTCTGCCCTACAGAGCTATAAAAATCAAGCCTAATCCATCTTCCAGATGAGACCCTTCCACCCATTTGGAGACAGTAACTATGTCTTCACTTACCTCCCTGTCTCCAGGTCTTTAACATCCTCATTTAAAGGATGGTTCCTCACAGGACATGTTTTCCAGACTCTGTGTTATCCTGGCCATCCTCCTCTGGACATATTCCACATTGTCAATGCCATTTACTAAGTGAGGAGTGACTGGAGGAGTGCAGACATGGACTATTACCTTTCTTTTGCAGGGCACCATTCTTCTCTTGATTCAGCTTAAGGTCCCATTAATTTTGTTGGCATCCATTTGATCAATCAATCAATCAACAAGTGCTTATTAAACTCCTTTTATGTGCCAGGCACTGTGTTAGTCTCTGGGCATAACAAAGACAAGAATGAAACAGTCTGTGCCCTCAAGGAACTTAATTGGCTCCTATTATGCTCCTGGTCATCTAATAATCCTGAGTCTTTTTCACGTGAGTGCCTTCCAAAGCAGTTCTCTGCCATACTGTATATGGATAATTTTCAAATATCTCCTTGTAAGACTTTACATTTATCCTAAATGAATTTTATTTTAGTCTGTTGAGATTGTTTTGAATTTTAATTAGATTGTCTAGCAAATTAACCATCACTCCCGACTTTTTACCATTTGTAAATTTGATGTAAGCTATGTATTCATTCAAATAATAATAATTTAAAAAAACATTGAACCTAGGACCTAAGAGAATCCTCTCCTCTCTTCTTTACCTCCAACCCTCCCTCTGTGAGAGATGTTTTTTCTAGGACAAAGCATGCTCATCAATATTCTTGGGTACAATTGTGTAATCAGTTATAAACTCGTTTACCAAGGCCATTATCCACTTTTGATTTCTCTATCTTTGTCATAAGAACCTCTTGTGAGACTGTCAAATACTTCACTGAAATCCAAGTATCAGCCTACATCTGTCTATAGCCTACCCACCTCATAACTATGAAAAAAAAAGGAAATTGAAAGAAGTTGATATAACTTAATCTGAATGAGTTAATGCTAATTCCTACTCACTGTTTCTTTTTGATTTATTCCAAACCATCGATTTAATATCATGTATTTGGAGTCAGAGGACCTGGGTGCAAATTCTGACTCTGTGTGAGAGCCTCCCTCTGTGTGACTTGGTGTAAACTTATTACCATCTCTGGGATATTTCCTCATCAGTAAAAGTAAGGGGTTAAACCAAATGACCTCTAAGATTCTTCTGGCTCCAAAGCTATGGCCCTATCAGTCTTTTTTGTAGGGATTGCTGTCTGTTTTTGGCCATTTAGCTTCTTTAAAAAAAAACATTTCCCATTTCCAGTTTTTTTGGTACCTTTCCTAAACCTCATGATTCCTCAAAGGTGACCAACAATGGTCCTATAATCATATATACAATTTTTTTTGTTCTTTGTTTTGTTTTAGTATTTTAGGATATATATAATTGGGCAGCTTGGTGATGCAGCAAATAGACCATCAGGCCTGGGGTCAGGAAGACTCATCTTCCTAAGTTCAAATCTAGCCTCAGATACTTCCTAGCTGTGTGACCCTGGGCAAGTCACTTCTCCCCATTTGCCTCAGTTTCCTCATCTGTAAAATGAGCCAGAGAAGGAAATGGCAAAGCACTTCAGTATCTCTGCCAAGAAAACCCCACGTGGGGGCACGAAGAGTCAGATGGGACTGAAACAAGTGAATGACAACAAGAACTAACCCCATTGAAGCTGGAAGGTCCTCTTCTGGTTAAAAGGGAGGGGTAGTGAGGTGAAAATCTGGCAAGGCCACAGCTGAGGCCTTTCCCTCCCTCCTTCTCCATCTCCCAGGCAGTTCCTCCTTAGGGATGTGCTGGATAGCCACCAAGTTCATTTCCCTGAATTCAATCCATTCACAGCTCATTAAGTCACATATCGATGACCTTGGGGCAAGGTAAATTGCCTTGGTCTAACTGGCTCTCCAAACACAAGTCTTGTGCACCTCAAAGGCCTTTTAACTCTTGGGCAATATCTCCTTCTGACTGATTGTTTGGGACATGTTCTCACCCAGTTCAGGTATCAGGCTTAGATGTTGTAGGGTGGTTTTGACCTCACCCTTACACTTTGATCCCATGTTTCTCTGAATGTTTATAGCCGTTATTTCTTATGGTGAAATAGTATCCCGTTATACTCACATATCACACTGTGTACAGCTACTCCTCCTTCCACGGGCTCTCACTGGCCGCAAGCACTACTACAAATATTTTTGTACAAATGTCCTTGACCTCATTTGAGGTCAAAGGGCATTTGGGGGACAAAAGATACGAACGCTGGAGCGATTTTTCTCACATGGTTTCAGATTGCCTTCTAGAAAAGCTGGACCAGTTCACGCTCTACCATCCGTGTGTTAGTATGCTGGTCTTCTCACAAGCCCAGTCATTAACTAATTTAATCATTTAACACCTTTGTCACTTTGATGAGTGTGAGGTGAAATCTCTGAGTTGTTTCATTTTGCATTTCTTTTGTTATTCGTGATTTATATCAGTCATGGATGGTTTACAATTCTTCTTTAGAGAACTCTTCATATTCTGTTTTCATTTATCATTTGGAGAATGTCTGGGTAGCATTGCATATTAAAGAGAACTATGTCTTGGGGAAGGGCTCTGAAGGGGATGAGATATACTCATGTAAGGAAATCTATGAGCTCAAGTGGAAAACCAAGGGAACCAGTACAGGGAGAAAGAGAAATGCTCATATTCTGTCTCCTTAAAGTCTGAACAGAAGGAGGATGTAGATAAGGTCGATGTGACGCCAAGGAAGTGTTATCATATGTCATCATAGCCTATGGGGCAACAGTATAGTATCCTCCTTGTCCTTTTGGATTTCAAAATTAAAGCAAATGTTTGAAAATTAATTCCATTTTGGGGTATGGTAGAATTAATAGCCGTCACAGAACACTAGAATATCAGAACGAGGGGACCCTTAAATATCTAGCCTATGCCCTCAGTCTCCAGGGGATATGCTAGAGCAAGTGAGAGGGAAGTAAGAATGACACTGTGACTGAAAGCTTTGGTGACTGAGAGAACGGCGGTGCCCGTGGTAGTAACAGGGGTGTTCCAAAGAGGGAGGTTTTGGGGGGAAAGACAATGAGCTTTGTTTTGAATGCATTGAGCTTAAGATCCTATTGGCTATCTAGTTCTGGATGTCCAAAAGGCACTTGTTATATGAAACTGGGACTCAGGAGAGAGGTTAGGGCTGTAGATCTGGGAATTATCTACATAGAGATAGATAATGGAAAACATGGGAGCCAAAGGCATCACTGAATCAGGTGGTATAGATGAGGAAGAGAAGAAGGCCCTTTGCAGCAGAACCTTGGGGCACCCTGATGGTTAGTGGTATGATATGGAGGAAGATTCAGCAAAATGGGATGCCTCAATAAAACAGTGGACCTGAAGTTCTGACACCTGAGTTCAAATCTGGCCTCAGACATTTACTAGCTGTGTGACCTTGGGTAAGCTGCTTGACCTTGCTTGCCTCAGTTTCCTCATCTGTAAAATGAGGTGGAGAAGGAAATGAGGAAGCAAGAAAACCCCAAATAGGGTCACAAAGAGTTGGATGCAACCGAGAACAACTGAACAACAACAACAGATCTGTAAGAGGGAAGCCAGGGGAGAGTCTCATCACAAAACCTAGAAAGAAGAGAGGAAAAATGAGAAAACAGTGTCCAGAACTGCAGACAGGCCAAGAAGGATTAGGACCAAGAAAAGCTCATTAGAGTTGGTCATTAAGAAGTCAGCAGGAACTTTGGAGAGCTTGGTTTCAGTTAAAAGAGGAGATCCAGAGTCAGACTGAAAAAGGTTTAGAATCTAATGAGATGAGAGGGGGATGAAGGCAAACAGGTATGGATGGCTTTAAAATCTAATACTTGTTGACTGTCGTTACCCTCTGAGTATCGCCCATCCGATGGTTTATCCAATACAGTGTGAGTGTATGTGAGTGAGTGTGAGTGTGTGTGTGAGTGTGTGAATGTGTGTGAGTGTGTGTGAGAGTGAGTGTGTGTGAGTGTGTGAGTATGAATGTGTGTGAGTGTGAGTGTGAGTGTGTGAGTGTGTGTGTGTGTGTGTGTGTGTGTAGACATCTCTAGGACTAGCCCTCTGTTGTTTGTCTTCCAGGCCTTGTGATCTCTGAATTTACAACTTTTGGTCTCTTGGGGTACCTTTTTTTCTCAGTTCATCCTCCTCCTTCATGTGGTCAGGCATCCCACTGCCTTCATCTATAAAATGGTGATTAATTAGACATGCCATACCTACCTCACAGGGTTATTAGAAAGATTTGTGGCTAGACTTTTGGACTTAGAGACAAGAAGACTTGAGTTTGCGGCGGGAGAGGGGGAAAGATCTGAGTTTGAATCCCAGATTGGACACTAGTTTCATGACCTTGGGCAAATCACCCCATTTCTGTCCCAGCCTCAGTTTCCTTACCTTTAAAATGCAAATTTTTAAAAAAATGCATTATTCATAGTGCCTAACTCACTAGGTTGTTGTGAGAAGCCAATGCAGTAGTTATGACTGAAGTGCTTTGGTAACCTTGAAATGCTACAAATATTAGCTATTAATATCAGTATTTTATAAAGTGTTTTATCAGCCTTAGAGTGTGTAAAGACAACAATAATAATAATTAGCATTTATACAGAGCTCTAAGTACTTACTATAAAGTACTTAGAGCCTGTTTTCTTATTTGAGCCTTACAACACATCTCTGAGGTGGGTGCTGCTATTATCTCCATTTCGCAGAGAAGAACAGTGAGGCAAATAAAAGTTAAGTCACTCAGGGTCACATAGCTAGAAAGTGTCTGGGGCAGGACTTGCATTGAGGTCTCTCTGTGGTGCCACCTAAGTGCCCAAATCATTTCTCTCCATAGGTCTCAGTTTCCCCATCTACACCATGAGGAGTGGGAGCCAGCTGGACAAGCTCTACGGTTCAATGGTCTGTGATACAATCTGTCTATGATGACTGTTAAGTGGTAACTCTGTGAAGTTTCTTATTCTGTTGCTATCCCAGGAATTCTAATGGGAATACAGTCTCAGTGGCCTGAGAAGGCAGAAAGGAATTTAGTTCAGGCTGGGACTGTGCTCATTGAGTGATCTGGTGGCCCATCCCAGGGCTGACATAGCAGCCCAGTGTCTGAAGGCTGGCTGCCACGTGGCGGTGTGGCGTTTGTAGCCATACCACTGTGGTTTCTGGCCCTCCTTCAGGCCCACAGCGATCTCAGCTAAGGGAGGGAACCCAGAGTCCAACGGCTCCCATCCCCACCCCCACTTCTGAGCCCCTGGGCAAGTCAACAAGGGCACGGAAAGACAGACCACCCACTGTTCCTCAACTCTGACTGCCACTAGCCAAAGGAGAAAGGAGTTCAGTCCATTTTTGAGCACCTAAGGGCTTGGTTCACACATACACACACAGACACCCCCTCCCCCACACAACCACACACAACCATACATACCCTCCAAAAATGATTCCATAGTGAAATACCAGGTGTAACACGTAGCTCATTATGTCACTGGTATATAGTAAGGATTTTAAATGTTTCTTTCTGAGAATCCCCAAAGGAAAAAAAAAAATCAAAGGCAGAGGATTGAAAAACAAGTATGAGGAGATATAAAACAAGATTTATATCTAAATAATTTCCTGTAATTGCTGGTAGGAGACATTAATTTTCCTTTTGATGCTCTACACCGTGCCCAGGGCTCCAAGCTCTATGCCAGGATGGCAACAAATCAAGTGGGATTATCTCATCGGCTGGAAGGGGTAGCAGCCTGCAGGCGGGTTCAGCCAAGTCAAAGAAGTGTCCTGCTACAAGGGAGGGGAGAGGGCATTGAAAAAAGTCTTTTGTGAGTTCCCTGTTTTAAGACAATCTGGGAAGAAGTGAGGAGGGAAGCCAGAGAGACATTTCTACTGGGACTATTTAGGACTGGAGTATATCATTAGATGGTCCATAATTGTATATCTGCCTGAAGTTAATGGCTGCAACAAAGGAAGAACAATCAGAAAATTCATGAATCAGGGTTCTGTTTATATTCTTGCTGGGTAGGATGATAATTATATTATTTGTTTAAGAGAAATCTTCTATCTTGAATATAACAGGGTAAAATGTTAGCTGAGATTGAACCCCTCCTGTGAATTGAAGACAAGCAATGAGTCCCACCTAAACTTTGTATAGCCAATGGCCCAGGGTCCCCAGAGAGTGTGGTATAGTGGAAAGAGCTTTGGAACTAGAGTCAGATAGGTCCCAGTTCAACTCCCATTTCCTAGGTTGTTCCTAGTTCAACTCCCATTACCTATGTGACTTTTGACAAATCACTTAACATTTCTGGACTTCAGCATAATTAAAGAATTGTTCTCAATGGTCTCTGAGGTCTCTTTTCATTTTAGATCTATGAGCCTGTCATTTACCATCAGTTTACCACATGGAGATATTCCAAGAAAATTTAATATGCTTCATTTTCCCTAAAAGTGATTTTTAAAATTCCCAGCTCCCTCACAATTACTCAAGGTAACAAATGCATATAGTGTATAGGACAGCATTTATTTCACTCCACAGAAAACACATCTTCTTATCTTCAGGGACATAGTTTCTCCAAGACTTATAGTGCCACCATAGAGTTTAGCCTTCCCTCAAAAGTATGCTTTAGGGGCTGCTGAAATACAATCCCTTTCCTATAGGACCTTCATTGTCTGAGTACTCCAAGTAGAATGCTGCACAGAAGCTGTGTAGATGGTCCTAATTTCTCTAAAGACCACAGTGCATGAGGAAATTTCTTTTTTTCTCTCTGGAAAGTCCAAGCTCTGAATTCCTTTTGTATTTGAGGGTTTCCATCCTTGTGCTGAATGAGCATACACAGGACTTCTGTCTTGTGCTTCGTGAGGAACTCTTTCAGTGCCCCAGCTACTGACATCTCTTGAGCTAAAGAAGTCTATTACATGGTTTCTAGTCTTTGACCTAGGCTTGGGAAAAAAGTTAGATCACCCGAATAAGCAGTTTGCCATGAGCTTCTGCCACAAATGACAAACAAGGACTTCTAGTGGGGACAAAAATATACATGGGTAAAGGTTTTGCCTTCCTACCTTCCAACAAATGTCCATGTTGCTTCACTCTTGTCTTTCTTCTGAATGTGAAAAGAAAATCCAAGAATGAGAGAGAAAAGCCAAACTGGTCTTAGATCACCTTTATATCCAAGAGATTTGAGCAATTCCTCCAATGAGAGTCCATTCCCTGAAGTTTCAATAATTCAACCACTTTGAATTTCCTCTATGTTTGTGTGAGCATTCCATGAAGAAACACCATTTAGATACTTCCCCAAAAGATATGACACCATATAATCTCATCACAGTGATGAAAGAAGTCATCAAATTGATGTTTTGTGACTCTCCATCACCCCTATTCCCATCATATGTTTCCTCACAAGTCTTGAATAATTCTGAGCATGTTAAGTACTGAATGCATATCTGTTGATTTAGATTAAAACTCACACAGATTTCCATTTATTCTTGACCTGTTAAGTCTTTAGTAACAGCAAATCATCCCTTATAAGAATAGGTCATGACAGACTAACCTTGTTTCATTTTTTTGGACAGGATTACTAGACTGTTCAAATAATATGAACAAAATATACCTGGATTTCAGCAAAGCATTTGAGATAGTCTTTTGTGCTAACCTTGTGGACAAGATGGAGAGAACAGGGCTAGGAGACAGAACAGGTAGATGGTTACAAAAGAGATTGAATGACCAGTTAAGGATTATTAAAGGAATTGGAGGTGGTTAGCTTGGAGAAGGTAAGACTCAGAGAGAAACAGTAGTTGTCTTCAAGTACCTGAAAGACTTATATGTAGGGGAGGAATGAGACTCTTTTTGGAGGGGGTCCTAAAGGAGTAATAGGTAGAAGTTGCAAAGAGGTAAGCTTAGACTTGATGTAAAACAAACAAATTTCCTAATAATTAGAATTGTTTTTAATTGGAATTAAATGTGTGTGAGGTAAGGAAGTAAGTTTCCTCTCATCAGGGATCTTCAAGAAGGGGTTGGACAATCACTTATTGGGGGAATTCCTTTTAGGTATGATTTGGACCAGAAGGCTGCCAAGGTTGCTTCTAAATCAATTCTGTGATTCTGTGATCCTATGACCACACCCAAAGAGTAGCCAATAATAAGCCAATGTCTTCTGGATGGGAGTAGGAGTGGGGGTCTTTAATGGAATGGCCAAGGGTTTTTTGCTGCTTAACATTTTAATCAAAGATTTGGATGGAGGTATTAGTTGAGTACTTATCAAATTTGAAGATTATATGAAGATGGTAGGAATTGCTGATATGTTGGATGTGAGTCACAGTCCAAAAAAAAAAATCTTGAAAATTTAGAACAAGGATCTACGTCTAATAAGATTAACATAAATAAATACGTGTTCCTGCTTTTGGATCAATCTCCTCAGACTCTAGGGAAACCTGCCCCAAACTAGTACCTCAAAGCCGTAGGACAGCAACATTACACATGTTTCCCTCTGTCCCCTGTATTTCCAGGGAGGAAACCCCATAGGGACTCAACCTGGTAAGTGCTCCTAGGTATTGCCAGCCTAGATTCTTCAACAGTCACAGCTACTGAAAACCCAGAAGAGAAACTTCTCAGCACCAAAGTCCTTGAACCTGACAAATGGTTCAACATTAGAAACAGATATGGAAATAGCACTTAAGAAGAGGCTTCCCATCTGCCTAACCACAAGATCCAGAAGAACACAGATGGGTCTTTTTCATTTGTAAATTTTCTCCACCTTTAGAATGTGACCTCCTTGAGGATAAGAGCCATTTCCACTTTTTAATTTGTGTGCTCAGTGTTTAGCTCAGCATTTGGTACATCATAAGCACTTAATATATGCTCTTTCCTTCATTAATATTTAGCCCTAAATTAATGGTGAGTCTCCTAATATTTGAACGGTTGTCATGTGCAAAAGGGATTAGTCTTCTTATGCCCAGGGCACAGAATAGAATAATGGCTGGAAGGTGCAGAGGGGCATATTTCAGCTTGATGCTTAAGGAAAAATGTAATAATTATTGTTGCGTCCAAACATGGAATGGGTGACCTCAGGGGATGGTGAGTTCTCCTTCACGTAAGTCTCTGAGTTCAGGCTGGATAATCACTCACCATAAATTAAATAAGAATGGGCAACCAGGAGGCATAGAATCAGGAAGATTCATCTTCTTGAGTTCAAATCTGGCCTCAGACACTTACTAGCAGTGTGACCCTGGGCAAGTCACTTAACACTATTTGCCTCAGTTTTCTCATCTGCAAAATGAGCTGGTAAAGGAAATGGCAAACCACCAATGTCTTTGCCAAGAAAACCCCAAATGGGGCCACGAAGAGTTGGCTGTGACCGAAATGACTGAACAGTAACAAATATAAATTTAAAAAGCTAAGTTCCTTTGCAAGGGAAGAAAGTCTTACCAAGAGTTGTGGAAGGAGTAGTAATTTGGGTCATACACATTGTCTACTTGTATGTGGGGAAAAGGGGGGATTCTCTTGTTTTTGCCATCAGCTAGCAGATTTTCCCAGGACCTCTGAAATCACACCACGAATAAGTCTTTAACCCAAAGAGCTTTTTCAAGTTTAATCACATGTCACATATGAGGAATAGAACACATATGTTTCTGATTAATTTACATGGAAATCATGAAAATAGAAGTTTTTTTTTTTAAAAAAAGCTATTTGATGTTCAAGGCTCCTTTTGGGCTCTTTAATAATAAGCCTTGAAAAAAATCTTTCTTTGTTGTTCAAAAGAGGAAGCTGTGTTTTGCCAAGAAGAAAGGGACTCTGATGCCAAGATTTCAGACTCCCATTCCAAATGTGGACTGGAGCAGTTGTGTGGACTTCCTATAAATGAGCAGGGGAACTGTCACCTTCTCCTCCTCCATCATAAAAATGAATTCATAGACAAGAGTGCCACCCCACTGCTGCTAAGTGAGGCAAATGAGATTTTTACCCCATGATGTTTTCTGGTCCAAGTGTCCATCCTCCCAGGAAGGGTCAAGCTGGAAGTACACAGGAAGACATGTTACATTCCCCCCGACCCCTCTCTGTGTGTCTGTCTCTCTCTGTCTCTCTGTCTCTCTTCTTGTGAGGCAATTGGGGGGGGGGGTAAGTGACTTGCTCAGGGTCACATAGCTAGCAAGTATTGTGTCTGAGGCTGGATTTGAACTCAAGTCTTCCTGACTCTGGGATCTCTGCTCTATCCACTGCACCATCTAGCTGCCTCTGCATTTCCTCTCAAGGAAGACCTAATGGGAAATCTAGTGGGAAAGGGAATGACATTCAGGGATCGTTGTCCAGAGTTTTAGGTGTAGGACATACATCTAACTCTTCCCAGGCTCTGAGACTATTTGGGGAGATAGTGTAGCATAGTTAACAGATGATTAGATGCAGAGACCTAGGCTCCAATTCGGTTCCTATTATGACCACCCTTTGTGATCTTGGAAAAATAATTTACATTCTCTTGGCCTCAGTTTCTCTCTCTGTAAAATGGAGAGGGGAACAATCCTTTCCCTTCTTCCTTCACATGGGTGCTGTGAGGAGCAAATAAATTTGTGGATTTGAAAGTACTTTGGCAATTATAAAGTTATCTACAAAAAGACCATGAATAAGCATTTATTAAGGGTGTATTATGTGCTGGGCACAGTGAGAAGTCCTAGGAATATAAAGACAAGTATGAAAGATTTTAAAAATAAAATTGGCCCTTAAAATTGGGGCTGTTCCTTTCCAGGAATGTCCCATCTAAAATTAGAGATTGAAAGCTGGAACGGACCACAGACATCACCTACTTTGCTTTGTGGCATAGGAGGTAGAGTTCTGGGTCTGGATTCAGGAAGACCTGAGTTCAAATCTGGCCTCAGTTACTTCCTAGCTGTGTGACCTTGGGCAAGTCATTTAACATCAGTCTGTCTCAGTTTTCTCAACTATAAAATGGGGGATGATAATAGTACCTACTTACCAGGGTGGCTGTGAGGGATCTGATGAGATAATGTTTGTAGACAACTTAGCACCATGTCTGCCCCGTCACAGGCACTTAATAAAACTTTGTTCCCTACCCCCAGGTCAATCCCACAATTTTACAGATGAGGAAACTGAGATTCAGGCAGATTCAGTGTTCCACAGGGGCATGGAATCAGACATGTCAATGGTAAGGGCCCTCAGAATTCTTCTAGATCGCCCCATCATCTTACTGATGAGGCGGCTGAGGCCCAGAGGGTTTCCTAGGGTCCCTCAAGTTGGAAGCAGCAGCTCTGAGACCTGAGCCTTTGGCCTCTGACTCCAGTTTTCCTCCTATGGGAATGTTTGAAAGATCCAAGAAGCCCCTTCAAGAGGACCCCTTGGAGAAGTGGCTCATTTTCTTCCATCTTCTCAGGCTAGTGAGCTCTCTAACAGAGACACAACAAGACAAAGATCTGATCCAGAAGAAAAGCGGAAAAACCCAAACCCTCCAAAATTAAAGCCACACGCGAGGTTTATTTTTATGGTTTATGGGCTGATTTTGAAGATTGAGATGGAAATGAATGCATTTCCTCATTGGACAATAGACATATTCCGTGTTAGGGGTTTGGGGCTGCTGAGACTGGCTCCCTCCCTTCTGAGAGGTGAAGTTAATACAGTATCCCAGGCCCATGATGGGAGTAGGATTTTAACTCTGCTGCCTTGTATCTTCCTCCAGCCTCACCTGCTCTCAGAAGCATCCAAGCCCAGGGTTAGGGGCCCAAGCGGCTTCATCAGCATTCTCAGAATGAGGACGTGAGTAAGTTTCAGCCCGGGTTACTGGAAACAGATGGTTGCATGGCCATCAGAGCCTCCCTAGCACGAGCAGCTCTGGGGCTGCAGCAGAGAGAAGGGAGCAGTTAATCCACTTTAATTGTCTTCTCTTCATTGGCAGGAGACAAGAGTCTTCAGTCTGGCCTCCTCACATATGCTGCCTTTTGAAAAGGAGCAAACTCAAGGCCGTGGAATAAGAGATGCCTTCAGAACTGGAAGGCCAGCCCAGAGCCTCTGCCCCAACTGCCTCCAGCCTTTCACACCACTCTGCACATGGACAGAGAAAAGATTTCTCTTTTCTCCTTCAGAGTCTTGCTGGAAATTCACCTCCTCCAGGACAGACAAAGTACCAAATGAGCACCCACTCTGTACAAGACCTTACACCATAGGAGATAGACAGTATATCTGCCCCTTGTTGGAGGTCAGAGCCTTTTGGGGAATGAGGCCTTTCCACATGGATGCTGAGGCAGCGGGGTGACAGAGATAAGTAGGTAGAGTTCTACACCTGGAACCAGAAATAGATGTGTTCAAATCCCACCTCAGACACTTGTTAGCTATTCAACCCTGGGCAAATCACTCAGCTTCAGTTTTCTTATCTGTAAAATGGGTTTAATAATACCACCTATCTCCCACAGTTGTTGTGAAGATAGAATGAAATGATGTGGTTAAAATTCTTGGCAAACCTTAAAGCACTAAGTCAATGCTAGCTATTATTGTTGTTAATAAGTAAAAAAGTTTAAAAAACATTAAAAAAAACCTATATCTGTGACTTTAGGATCTCCCAGTAAGGAATTTCCTCTCCCATTACTTTTCCTGTAGCCTATGGTCTTAGAGAATGAATCACCTGTGGCACTTGAAAGTCACTACAGTCCCACAGCCATTATGCATCAAAGGTGGACTTGAACCCAGGTGTTTCTGACCCTGAGGTAGGAACTCTGTCCAGCATACCATGATGCCCCTAAAGCAGTGGTTTTCAACCTTCTTAATGCCGTGACCCTTTAATAGCCGTATGTGGGTGTGACTACATGTGGGCGGACCCACCTGGAGAAGGATAGAGGAACACAGTGTCTCAGTTCCTAAGACCATCAGAAATATGTGTTTTCCGATGGTCTTAGGGGACCCCTGTGAAAGGGTCGCTCAATTCCCAAAGGGGTCGCAACCCACAGGTTGAGAACCACCGCTCTCAAAAAGTATGAAAATAAAACGGAAACCAGAATATAAGACGGATTTCAAGGCAGCGTGCGACTAAATGGCCAGTGAGTGACGGAGATTGAGTCTGGTGGCCAGGCTGGGGCCGCAGGGGCTGCCAACTCTTCACGAAACCTCGTCCTTTACGTGCTCTCAATGCTTGGCCTAGATTCATCTGGAGTCATCTGTCTTCTTTAAAAGGGAACTAGGCTCCCAAGCCTACCCTCAGCTCAGATTCCTGAGACACAATTCTACGTTCGGCTCTAGTCTACCGGGATGTGCCCAGGAAGAAAGGGGAAGGGGAGGGCGAGGTGAAAAAGTGACCTAGGGCATTGATGCACACCACTTATAGAAAAGTCACTTTCATTCACACACAGAAAGGGAATGTTAGTCAAGGAAGGGTCATGAAATTATTACGAACAGCTGACAGGCAAATACAGGAAACTTGTTGGGCCACTTGCTGTAGGACGGTTCATTAGATATTTTTCATTTCACTCATACAGCCCAGTCAAGGCCAAGTAGGCTCTTTTCTTCCCAAAGTTTGCTTTTTGTGAGTGATTTTCCCCCCTTTCCATTAGCGGCTGCCTCTATCTCTGCCCATTGTCACTATTGCCCCAGAGATTGCTCCTATGGCCAAAAACCAAATGAAAGGAAAAAAGAAAACACAAGAAAACACAAGCACAAAGTGAACCCATCCCAGACACAAGTTTGTCTCCAAGACCATGCAGGCATTCAGCAGCCCATTAGAGGGAAGGATTTCCCATCCCCAACCCACGGGCCCTCTGGACCTCAGGGTCATCCTTATGTCTCATGAGCAGCAAGAAGGTCAGGAGTGAAGGGCAGGGGGCAGGGGGCTGCTCTGTGTATCCACAGAGTTCTGGCTCAGTAGCCAATTAAATGAAAATTCACACATCATCCCTTTCTCCTTCTTACCTCTTCCCTTATCTCTTCCTCACCCACGGCAACCTGGAAGGGGGAAGACATAGATAGGGGAGGTTAGTGGATTTAAAAACAAAATGTCAACAAAATGATTTTTTTTAAAGTTACCTTCTTCCTACTTACGTAACCTTGGGCTGGCTGTATAACCTCCCTGGGCCTCAGTTTGCTTTTGTATAAGATGAGGAAAGGATTGTATTTGATGACCTCCTAGTCCTACATAGATGGTCCTATGAAAAAAAAAATCTAGAAGGAAATGTGCCCACATAATAAGGAAACAATTTTCGTTATTTCAGCAAGCTCACGCAGGTAATCAAGTAGCGCAGCTGACGTTTTGACCCAAGTCTTCTGATTCCAAATCTAGCTATATGACTAAAGGCCACTTAATTTCTTTAAGCTTCAATTTCTTCATTGGGGATAAAAAAATGCTGGTTTTGCCTCACTGTCTTGTTTCTAGTAGTAATTTTGACAAGCTTTAAAGCACCACAGACAGGTGAATGACCACTCTTATCCAATTGTGGTTCTAGAGCTAGCAGGGACCTTCTGTCCAACCTTCTCATGAGTTCTGTGGTTCTGTCTAATTCTGTCCCTGTGATGATCCTTAGCCTAAGTGCATTTTCCAGGTGGAAGAGCAAGAGCCTAGAAACCATACCTTTCCAGACTATGCAGAAGGAAGTGGCAGGATTTCACTTGGAGTAGAGCAGATTTGGGGGGAGGGAGAGGAAATATGGCAACTGCCTTGAACTGTTTGAAGGGGGATCATTTGGAGAAAGAGTAAAACTTTATTCATTTGTGCTTAGAAGGAAGAGCTAGGGCCAGTTTGGTGGAAGGAGAAGGGGAGCAGTTTGCAGTTCAATGTAAGAGCTATCCCAAAGTAGAATGAACTTTCTAAGAAAGGCTGGGTTCTTTAGCAATGAAGGCCTTCAAGGAGAGACCAGACAATCATTTGTCTGAGATATTGTAGGGGGAGGATTATTGCAGAATGGGTTGGACTAGCTAGGCAACCTTTGAGGCACCTTCCATTTTTGAGATTCTAAGTGTAGATATTGTAAGATACGGAAAAGTCAAAAAGAAAAAGCAGATTGAAAAGGCCAGATCTGAGTAATGAGATTAGTGAACTTTAGGGGTCAGTTGTTTTTTCACATGGGTGGTTGAGCACAAACCATAAACAGTTAAGGTTTCGCTCACTTAAAACCTGCTTGACCTGTCTCTTCAATGAGTTTGTAAGACTCTTAATCTCATGATGGTCTTTGCTCAGGTTTCTTTTGTATATATTTCAGTGCTGAGGACAAGACTAAACACACAAAAATGGCTCAATAAATGGGATGATAACATGATAGATTTAGAACTGAGAACAAAATGCCTGGCATCCTCTCCTTGTCTTTGATTAGCAAATACACTCTTTGAATAGGAAAGATGGTGAAACATCCTATTATTTCTAAGGAATTGGAAGACATTCCATTTATTTTCAACTCTTTTTTTGCCCTTTTTTAAAGAGGGCAATTAGGGTTGTGACTTGCCCAAGGTCACACGGCTAGTTTTTGTGCTAAGTGTCTGAGGCCAGATTTGAACTCAGGTCCTCCTGACTCCAGGGCCGGTGCTCTATTCACTGAGCTACTTAGTCACCACTTTCAATTCCTTTTTAAAAGTTTTAATTATTTTATTTAAAATTTTTTCCAGTTACATGAAAGGACAAATTTTGACATTTGTCTTTTCAAAACTTTGAGTTCCTAATTCTCTTCCTCCCTCCCCATTCCCTCCCTACTGAGAAAGCAAGCAATTCGATATATCTTATACATGTGTAGTCACGGGAAACATTTCCATAGTAGTCATGATGTTAAAGATAACAGACAAAAAAAACTCAAGAAAAATAAAGTTTTAAAGAAGTCTGTTTCAATCTCTATTCAGATGCCATCAATTTTTTCTTTGGGATTGGATGGCATTTTTCATCGTACAGTCCTCAGAGTTGGCCTAGGCTGTTGTATTACTGAGAATAGCTAAGTCACTCACAGCTGTTTATCTTACACTGTTGCTGGTACTTTGTACACAGCACATTTCCCTTTGCGTTAGACCTTGCGAGTCTTCCAGGCTTCTCTGAGAACAGCCCGCTCATCATTTCTTATTGTATGATAGTATTCCGTTATTTTCATCTCCTTGGGGTATGGCCCTGGGTTCAAATTCTAGTCTGTAGCCTCCATGATGTCTGCCTGCTGTGGGCATCTGTGCCACTTCCTGCAGACTTCTCCTTTACCCCATCACCATTTTCCAGCACCCCTTTATATATCATTTTCCCCCATTAGAATATGAGCCTTTTGAAGGCAGGTGTTTTCTTGTTTGCTTGTGTTTGTATTTCCATCAGCTAACAGAACAACAGGCAAGCATTATTAAGTTATCAGTAAATGCTCTTCTCTCTCTCTCTCTCTCTCTCTCTCTCTCTCTCTCTCTCTCTCTCTCTCTCTCTCTCCCTCTTCCCCCCTCCCTTTCCCTCTCTCTGTATGTCTGTCTTTCTCTTTCTCTCCATCCATCCATCTCCTTGTGAACAGGACCCAGAACCTCAGTACCTCCATATACTGGAGAGAGCTCTGACTGGGCTGGAGCTCAAGTCCTAGCTCTGACACTTGCTACTTGCATAATCTTGGAAAAATCACTGCCTGGCTTCTGTTTCCTCATCTGTAAAGTGAGAAGGTTAAAGAGCCTCCAAAGTCTCTGAGTTTGAGGTCTAGGATCCTTCTGTAATGTCTCCAAATCCTTTGAATCCTCCCTGGGGGCGTATTTTCAGCCTTGTGTGTTTTCACATAGTCCCCCCAGAGGTTAGCACAGTGCTAAGGTCAGGCTGCGACTTGACAGTGGACAGCCATGGAATGGGGCCAACCCAACCAGATAGAATGGTAAAGCTAGTGTCATTAACATCAGTCTCTATCCTTCCCAGCCAGCTATGGAGAGAACTACAGAGAACTAAGGTTCAGAAATCATAACTTTGTAACTGGAAGGGACCTGAGAGACCATCAAGTCCATGCACCCCATTTTTCAGATGAGAAAACTCCGACTTCAAGAGGGTAAGTTACTTGCCCGGGGTCACATGCCTAGTAGGAACCTACTTAGGTTTTCCTGAATCCAAGCTCAGTGCCCCATCTACTTCACCATGCTGCCCCTCTGATAGTGGATTTCTTTGTGGAGCTGGTTCTCAGACTGCCAGCATCTGTGTTAAAGTGTTGAAAATGGGGTGGGATGGGTGAGGGCGAAGTCAATCTTTTGAGAAGAAATAGACAAAGGCAAGCTGGAAAAAATCAGCAAAGAAGCTTCATTCCTTCCCCTTCCTCTGCCCTCCCCTCCAGACCAGCGTGGAATGGAATGCAAAGAGACAAGGATGATGGATGGGTGACTGGCGTAAGGGCAGCTCCCAGGCCTGTCAGACACTTCACCTGCAGAAATAATAGATGGGGAAAGGGGAAAAACAAACAAAGGAGAGACAAGAACAGGAGATAAGAGCTGATTTACAGGCAGCAGAGAGCAAAATATGACCAAATTTTTAGCAGCTCAAGTGGCTATTCAGGACCACACTTTATTATCCTGGCTTGCATCTGAATGTGTATTTATTGCTTTCCAAATGATCATGTCTTGCTGAAAATTATGTCCAAAGAATATAAACAGCGGTAAATCTTGGCCAAGAAAAACCAAACTGACAACAAATTTCAAGTTGTCTCTTTGCTTGATTTCATCTCAATATAGGGAAGAATTCTTAATACCGAGAACTGCCCCTACACTGGAACGGGACCCAATGGAAAGTCCTCAGAGACTTTGAGAAGTTTTGTTTTTTTTTCTTCTTGGAAATATTGTAAAGAGGATTCATCTGTAGAGGAAGAGATTGTACTACATGACCTCTAAGGGAGTGCCTTACCCTCAGATTCATTCTTCTGGGGATCTTCTGTCTACACGTTCTATAATAAGGAGTGAGGATGGGCTGGGGCATTAGGTCATCATATCATAGACTTTGACCTAGAAAGGACCTCAGAGGTCATTTAATCTGACCCCTTTATATTCTATTGTTCAATCATTTTCAGTTGTGTCTGACTCTATGACCCCATTTGGGTTTTTCTGAGCAAAGATACTGGAGTGGTTCTCCAGTATCATTCTTCAATTCATTTTACAAATGAGGAAAATGAGGCAAATAGGGTTAAGCGACTTTCCCAGGATCACACTAATGAAGTGTCTGAATCCAGATTTGAATTCAGCTCTTCTTAACTGCAAACCTGGCAATCTATCTGTGCCACCTAGCTACCCAACCCCTTCATGTTACAAAGTCACAAACTGGGGTCCGGAGAGATTGAGTTACATGCCCAAGGTCACACAGGCAGTAAAGGTGAGAGGTGGGGTTTGGGCCTAGATCTTTTGAGTGCAGAGTCAGGAATCTTTTAACAATGTTGTTCAACTAAATTTCAATATTTATGAAGCATCTGTGATATGAGAGATGTTGCTGTGTTATGTTATATCAATAAAAAGACAAATACAAAACAATGTCTTTCATTTCATGTTAGATACCACATATATACAAATATATACAGAGTAAGATAATGTATTCATTTCAAGAGGAAGAGTGTTGGAGGGGTGTTATGGGAATCTGAAGATCTTCCCTGCCCCCAGGCCCTTTGATAGGCTTAAGTGGCTCTGAGAACCTTCCCTGATTTGGAGGTACACTCTGCCCCCTAATAGGCTGAATGTGGTTACGTGGAGCCTGTGGTGGGAAGCTTGTTCTTCAGGACTGCCCACGCCTTATTACTTTGTGACTGGGCAGTTGGTTAAGAGGGGTGTGACATTCTCTGATCCAGGAGAAGGCTGTATATACACTGATGTGAGTTTTTGCTTTGGGGCTCACTTTGAGAAGAGTTGTATGATTTGGCCAGATCAGACTCTGGGCAGCCTGTGAGCCCCCCGGGCTTTGAAAACCCACATGTTGGTGCTTCCCTCTCTGGTAACTGAATAGGTATGGATGTAATGGTCAGACGGCTGGAAGCCCGTCTGCTGATTTGTTTCTCTGTCTGCTTGTAACTTGTGTTGGTAACTTCTGTTTGTATCATCTGAAGTTCAGGTACTGACTTTTCCCCCTAAACTAGGTAAATGATATATGTTTGATTGATTAAAGACTGTTAACCCATTTTGAGTTGCTTTCCTTTAGAAAAGCAGATCTAAGAACCTGTGCTGGCAGCCGCCCTGGGTATGCTAGGGTGCTTGCTGATACAAGGGAGTGGAGCCAAGATGGTGGAGTAAAAGCAGGGACTTGCTTGAGTTCACCCCCCAAACCCCTCCAAATATCTGTAAAAAATGACTCTGAACAAATTCCAGAGCTGCAGACCCACCAAATGACAGAGTGAGACACATCTTCCAGCCCAATGGCCTGGAAGACCAACAGGAAGGGTGGATCACACTGGGCCAGGAGCAGAGTGGGGGGAGGGAGGGAAGGGACTGTGCCAGAGCAGGCGTCAGGGGACTAAATTACTGGCAGCTGTGGTGATTTCCAGACTTTTCAATCCCCAAACACCCAGAACCACATGGAAGGTCAGTGAGTGGGGGTACTTTGGGGAACTGGTTGAAAGAGGAGTGCTCAGTCTGGCCCCAGCTCTAGGGAAGTGGAGGTGGCTGCTGTGGAGGTGACTGCGTTGGCAGCAGCATCTTCAGGTGCTCTGGGCCCATGGACAGCAGGGGTCCAGCACCTGATACAAAACCCCAGAAGCCTGGGACAGTAATCCACCCCCACTCCCCCACCCATGCCCACTGGAAGCAGAGTCCTGCCCTGACTGGAAGTTAGAAAATCAAGTATTTCGCTGAGAAGATGAATAAACAGCATAAAAAAGACCAACTATGAGAGGAAGAGTGTTAATAATGGGGAGAAATCAAGGAAGGCCTTATGGAGAAGGCAGCCCTTGAGTTAACCTTTGAAGAAAGTTAAGGATTCTAAAAGGCAGGGGCAGAAGGGGGCTATATTCCACTTGAGAAGGTGAAGACATCAGAGATGAAAGTTGAGTGGTCAAGCCCTATTGACTGATACTAAGAGTATGTGAAGGGAAAAACAGGAGGCCAAAGTGGAATGTTTTGTGGAAGCCATATTGCCGAGGGCTTGGAAGGCCTAGCTGAGGAGTTTATATACATGAGAAGAAGAAGAAGACCATAGAGCAAGCCAGAAAGATGAGGATTGAAGTCTTTCCTTGGACACATACTGGCCACATGACCCTTCAAGCAAATTACTTCCCCTTTAGGGACTCTGGACAACTCTTCTGAACTTTGAGTTAAGGCCATTCTGTCAATAAGCCTTCATCACATGCTAGGCACCGTGCCAAGAGCTTACAGAGAAGATGCTGATCTGATTTGGTAGAAAGTTTCCTTATTTGGAAATTCTCCATATCAAAGAAATCACAAGTCTGGTCCCTATTCCTGATGCATTGTTTTCCCTGATAAAAAGGAGGTTTCTCAAAGTCATCAGGGACTGTTTCATATTTGTCTCCCTAATGCCTGACCCTTGGGAAGAGTTGAATCAATGTTTGCTGTTTCATTGATTGATACTAGCACCATATTGATTTTCCTTGGCAGGCCAAATTCATTATCTCACTCATCTCTCTCAAACCTCCACTGGCTCCCACTGAAGACACAATATGGACCAAATAAATGTTCTAGCTTGGCATTCAAAGCTCCTTCATAATATGGTGTCACTTTACCTTTCTAATCTCAACTCCAGCTCCTCAGTTTATGCTCAACTCAGGTGAAGCCTGTTTCTTCCCTGCTTATGGATTTATACCTAACCTTTGCATACAGTGTTCTCCTCTCCTTGATATGTGTCTCTCTGTCTTTTCTCCTTTTTCAAATCCATCACGCTATGCACATTCCAAGTCCCTCTTTCTTTGACCGTCCCAACTGCCAAGACTTTCCCCTCTTCTTAGCTCCTCCTGCAGTCTCTATATCACTCATTCTACTCAGAACACAGACTGTCTTAGATCACTCTGGTCTCTTTTAACCAGGTCTGACATTCTCTGGGATAAGAGCTAACATTAATGCAGAACTTTGAGCTTTGTAAAGTCCTTTACCCTATTGTCCCACCTGGTCCTCAGAGTGACTGGAAGTAGATGTTGGCATTGTTAAAGTGGAGAAGACCGGAGTCAGAGAAAGTTAGTGCCTTGTCCAGAGCTACACAACTAACAAAGGTCCGAAGTGGGGTTCAGACTCAAGTCTTCCTGACTACTAGGTCTAGTGTTCCAGCCACTACGCCGTCTGACCACCTGGTGCTAAAAGCAATAGGAATATTTATCTTATTTATTTTTCTGTTTCTCACAGTGAGTACAACAGTACCCTATGCTTAGTACATTTTAATTAAACAATAAACAGAACCAATTAGCAAAAGATAAAGGACTATGTAATTGAGAGATAAATCACATGACAGGTTGTAAGTATTGTTGGAACTAAGAATAACAGGAAGATCCATGTGGACTGGAGTTTGGGATTGGTTGGTTGTTGTCCTTTGTTGTCAAAGAAGACCAAAATGACATAACTATGTTGGGGTCAAGGTATGAGATAGTTCAGTGTTTGGGAGGTTCTGATGGAAATGTGGGAGGAAAGAGGTATTAGACTGCCCATCAAATTGAAGGTCTACAGAACTGTTGTTGTGCTTACCCCATTATTGTATGCCTGAGAAACCTGGTCAGTCTATCGGTACCATGCTAGAAAACTGAATCACTTCCATTTGAATTGTCTTAGGAAGATTCTGAAGATCACCTGGCAGGCTAAGGTACCAGACACTGCAATACTTTCTCGAACTCAACTGCCAAGCCTTAAAATTGTATTGTAGAGAGCACAACTCTGGTGGGTTGCTCATGTTATTCTAATGCCAAATATGTGTTTGCCTTTTTAAAAAAAATGTTGTTTGTAAGGATTCCTAGGAAGGTGGAACTCAACTTAGGCTTTGAAGGATGCACAGGATTTAGGGCATAGGAGAAAAGGCATCAGAGAGGGAATGGAAGAGCCTGGCCCACTTAGGGGATAGTGAGGATAGAGTAGAGATTTCCTGTTGCAGAAGGGTGGGAAGTTGATATCATTGGCCAAACAAATGGCAAGTCCTCTTAGGCAGGAACTCGGAGGAGGTTCAGTCAAGGTTGTGGGGGTGGTGAAGCATTTCATGCAGTATTTTCCCAAAGAATGTTTTCCTCTTAATCTTGAAACCCATATGGATTTGGAGGAAAATATGATCCATGTGTTTTTGAATCATTGACACTGAACTCATCAAAATGTTTTGGTAAGAACAATTTAATGCCCAGGAAATCTTTTGAGCCATTTTCCAGAGTCAAGTGACCTTGAAACTCCAGAGAAGCTGAGCTGAATTGAGAAAACTTGAATCTTGAGAAATTGGGGATTTGAAATCAGGTACAGGCTAGAGAATGTCGAAAATGCTGAGACCCTGGCTATATTTGGACTAAGGCCACACATCCTACTAGTCACTGTTTATTGTAATCTTCAGGTGCTTAATAAATACCTTTTGAATTGAGTTTTAGAGCTAAAGTATAGAATGGACTTCTAAAATTAGATAATGAGAAGTTACACTAGGTTTCAAACAATAGACATTTACTTTCATGTCTACAACATATTTAATATACTTTATTTTACCCTCACCACCCCACGTGGTAGTTATTCTTATCATCCTCATTCTATAGATGATGCAGCTGAAGTTCAGAATGGGCCACAGACTTGTCCATGGTAGCATGGCTAATAAGTTTCAGTGACAAATGGTACTGACATCTTCCCAACTGACTCCAAGTCAAGTGCTCTCCATCTACTACATCATGCTGCCTTTCCAAGGTAAATCATAAGCACCAATTAAAGGTGTTGTAGCTCCCAATTGCTTCCTCTTTTGCTAGACAAAAGGAGTGGGAAGGAGCTCAAAGCATGCTCTCAAAGAGGCTGAGTTAAAGTAAAATCAAATCAGTTGCCACCAATGCCTTCTAAAATCACTGCCTCAGAACTTGTCTGTAGATCGCCCTGTTCCCACATAGATTAGCAGCACACTTCAAAAAAACCTGTGCTCTAAATGTGAAATAGAACATTAGACCTGTTTTCCCTGGGCCAGATCCCAAAGGGCTTTTCAGAACAGCAAATGAAGTCTCAGCTTGGAGATGGCACAGAGCAGAGCGCCGCAAAAAATGGCTCCAGATGTGAGCTACGCTTCTCTTTTAACTGTTATCTCTGAAAGACCTGACTCAACAGTGTTCTCCACTACTTGAATTGGAGATCAGGTTACTAGAGTCACCAAGAGGCATCTTGTACTCGTGACTGAAACACTGCTGATCCTGGATGAGAGAGATTCACCTTGGTTTTTCTTGCAGCTCCTTCTTGCATGGCCAGTGGGCATTCAGAGAATCAGAGAACCTGAGAGATCTGAAAGGAACCTCAGAGGCCATCTGATGCACCCTCATATGAAGAAGAATTCTCTCTACAAAATCCCTATCCTTTTTATTTTTCAAAAATGGTTTATATTTTTATTTTTTCAATTAGCAGGCATTTAAAAATCGAATCTGTCTTTTTGTAAAGCCAAGCATGAGCAGCTTTCCAGAAGAATGCTGCTGTGAACAGCTTTTCAAGATTCTGATGACACAGTATAGTGAACACTCTATTCAATAACAAATTAGTGCAAAAGTTTCACAGAAAATCAAGGTACAGCATTCACAATGTTACAACTTATCACAGAAAATAAAAATACAGCATTCACAATGACTTATCACTAAAATGGCCACATAGTTTTCACAATAGTGGTCACAGATTTTTGAGAAAAGTACAGTTATTTAGTCAATCAATCACTTAGTAATTCAATCATTCAATCATCCTTAAGGAGGATCACAAAATATAAAAGTCAAAGTTCTCCACTCATGGGGCACACTAAGTTACAAATCAGTCCCTATTCAGTCATCATTCACTATTCAATCATCAGAAAATAAACAGACCATCTACCCCTTGGTCACAAGTAAATAACAATCTTCTCAGTCAGTACACAGTATCCAAGTAAAGTCTTTTTTTCAACTTGACTCAGGGTGGGCTCTCAGATTCCCTGGATCCCCTTCCGTGGTCTCAGCTCCTACCTGGATTCACCAAACTGTCACCTGGGTTCAAAGGCAGACAGCTCCCAGTTCCTTGTCCAGCTCTCCATGCAGTCCCTGTCCCATGCTGAAGCTCACAGTATCTAGTTCACCTTAAATCCTCCACAGTCTCTGTTCCCAGAAAGTCAAGGCTTAACAAAGCCACAAACAGATAAAATACTGGCACTACAGTCATGCTTCCTCAGTCTTCTGCAGCTCTGGCTGGTCCTTGGAAATCCTCAGCAGCTCCAGCTGGCTCTCAGACTCATCAGCTTCTCAGCAGCTCCAGCTGACCCTTGGACTCAGCAGCTCCTCAGCGGCTCTTCAGCACCTCTGACTAGACCTTGGACTCAGCAGAAGTTTCAGCTGGTTCCTAGAATTAAAATCACTTCATCCAGATTCTCAAAATAAAAACCATTCTCTCCAGCCGGGGCCTCTCTTCCTCAGCCTCCAGAATCTGTCTCCAAGATCTTAAATTCCAGCTAGGGCTTCTCCTCATATACCTATTAGCTTCTCCCTGTTCTGCCCCTTCTTGTTACATCAGCAACTTCCTGTTATGTCAGCAACAGAGGTTCATACCTTTTGTTTCTTAACAGAGGCTTGATCTAATTCATTTCAAACTAGGTGCTAAGTACCTGCTAGCTTTACCAATACAAAGGGATCAAATTACTTTTCCGCTATCCCTTTCCCCATTGATTAAAATAGAAAAACAATTCTGAAAATGAAGTTCTCAATTCACAGCTTCATAGTTGAGTGAAACAAATTCTCTCATTAGTGATGTCTGAAAATGTACATCTCTTTCTACATTTAAAGTTTATCACTTCTCTGTCAGTAGGTAAGTGACATATTCCATCTTCATTCTTATAGATGTGTGCTTTATCATTACATTGATTGGAACTCCAGTTTTTCAAAGTTGCTTTTTTATATAATGTAATTATTGTATAAACTGTTCTTCTATTTCTGCTGTATATCAGTCTACAGAAGTCTTCCAAGTTTCCTCTGACATTGTCCATTGCATAATTTTTTTGGTACAATAATATTCCATTATATGCGTGTACCATAATTTGTCTTGCCATTTCTCAATAGGGAGACACCCTTAGTTGCTGGTTGTTAGCTACTTATAAAAAAAAACCTGCTATAAATATTTTTGTTTGCATATCTAGGTTGTATAACCATTTGGAACTTAGCTTGTATAGTGGGAGGCACTGTTTTAAATCTAATTTATGCCAAATTTCTGTCCAGTTTGCCCAATATTTTTTGTCAAATAAAGAGACCTTCCCCCACTAACTGAGATCTTTGGGTTTATAGAACACTATGCTACTGCATTTGCTCATTGATTTTGTATGTTGTGTACCTAATCTGTCATGCTAATAGACATCTCTGTCTCTGTCTCTCTACCTGTTTGTCTGTTTATCTTACTCACCAGTACCAAATCATTTTAGTGATAACTGCTTTGTAGTACAGTTTGAGATCTGATACTGATAACTTTCTTCTCACTTTTTATTTCTTTCAGCTTTATGCTTGAGATTCTCAATCTTTTATTCTTCCATATGAATTTCATTATAAAAATTTCTAGGAATATAAAATATTTTTTGAGGAGTTGAGTACAGCAATGAATAAATAAATTAATTTAAGTAGCATTGCCATTTTAATTATTATTGGCTCAACCTAACCATGAGTAATGAATGTTTCTCCAGTTATTTATGAAATCTCTTTCAAGTTGTCTCCAATCTGTAGCTTTAAGACTTCAATGATGTGGAATTCCTTACCTATTAAAGTAGTTAATTCCATTATTGTATAGTTCTTTTTGGTAGGAAGTCTTTCATTATATCAAAGTGTTATCTGCTACCCCTAACCTTGTTCTAATTTGGATCTCTAGGAGAAAAACAAAACAAATAAAATTCCTCTTTCATATGACAAGCTTTCAAAGAGGTGAAGATAGTTATCATGTTATCACTGAGGCTTTTTTTTAAAATCTAGGCTAAACATCACCAGTTTCTCTTGATGTCCCCCTTAATGAGGTGAGGAGAGGGAGCATTTCAGGTAAGGAGGAGATCATAAAAATTTATGGAGTCAGGAGATAGCCTGTGTGGTGTGTTGAGCAATGAGAAGGCCAGTGCTACTGAACTACACAGTATGTATAGGTCTAAGGAGACTGAAAGCCAAGGACTGAGAGAATGTCAAGTTATGAAGGGCTTTGAATGCCCAACAGAGGACATTATATTTGGTCCTGAAGATGACAGGGAGCTATTGAAGCTGATTGTGTGTGGGGTTTGTGTGATATGGTCAGTGCTGTGCTTTAAGAAGATCATTTTGGTGTCTAAATGCAGGATGATGGATTGGAGTGGGAGAGAATTGAGGCAGTTGTGGTATCTGATTATAATATGGTATATAAATGTACTATTATTGTGCCATAAGAAATGGTGAGCAGGATGCTTTCAGAAAAACCTGAAAAGACTTACATGAATTGATGCAGAGTGAAGTCAGCAGAACCAGGAGAACATTGTATAACTTATAATGATACTTGTGAATGATTTAGCTATTCTCAGAAAAACAATGATATAAGATAGTTCCAAAGGATTCATGATAAAAAATACTGTCTACTTCCAGAGAAAGAATTGATGGAATCTGAATGCAGATTGAAGGATACTATTTTTTACTTAATTTTTAAATGTTTTTCCCCCTTTTGGTCTGTGTTTTCTTTTACAAAATGACTAACATGTAAATATATTTTGCATGACTGCAATGTATAACCTATATCAAATTGTTTACTATCTCAGGAAGGAAAAGGAGAGAGAAGGAGGGAGAGAATTTGGAACTCAAAATTTCAAAAAGTAAGTGTTAAAAATGATCTTTACATGTAATTAGGAAAAATGATAAATATTATTCAAAAAATGTTCAGGCCTTCACAACAGATTGGATATTGGGATGAGAGAGTAATAAATTGAGGTTGATGGCTAAATTTTAAACCTGGGTGACTAGGAGGATAGTAGTGCCCTTAATAGTAATAAGGAAGTTCAGAAGGAAGGAAGGTATGAGAAGGAAAGATAACGATTTCTGTTTTGACCATGTTGATTTTAAGATATCTACAGCACTTTTGATTTGTGATATCTAATAGGCAGTTGGAAATGAGAGTCTGGAGGTCAGCAGAGAGATTGGGGATGAATAAATAAATTTGGGAATCATCAACATAAAGATGATAATTGAATCCACATGAGTTGATGAGATCACTAAGTCAAGTAGTATAGAGGGAGAAGACAAGAGGGACCAGGAGAGAGCCTGCTCGAAGACCCAATGTGCATGTCTAGGCTGAATCAACAAAATAAGATGGAAATGCTATCCAAATTAATTCACAGAGTCAATTTGACATTATTCAAAATGATAATGGGGGTTTCACAGAGTTAGATAAAGTGATAACCAAAATTTATATGGATTAAATTTATATGGTCAATATAGAAAGGAAAGTTATGCAAAAATTTAAAAAAGGAGATTTGGCACTATGAGATCTCAAATTTTGCTATAAAACAGTAATTCTTGAAACCACATGGACCTAGATACAAAATAGAAAATTAGATTGATGGAACAAATTATATAATTCAGAATAAAAGCCAAGTACATAAAATAGACTGGTGCTCGACAAATCCAAGGTCACAAAGCACTTGGGAAAAAATCCATTATTCAATAAAAACTGTTGGGAAAGACTGAATAGTAACATGGTGAAAAAATTGGATTAGACCCACATCTTGCAACATACATCACAATAGATTCCCAATGGATTAATGATTTATATACAGAAAATCATAAAAAATGAGACAATAATGGAATGTTGTATATATTGGCAGTTGGGAAGAGAAAGAAAATTCTTAACTATTCATTAGATACGAGAAATTATATAATGAATGGCTTTGGTTACATAAAAAATAGAGAAGTTTTATCATGTTGACTTTTCCGTCAAAGACCTTGGCCTTCCAGTTCCTTAATATCCTCACTTCCTATTACCATATTCCTATGCATCAGCCAACTGGAAAAGGAGTATAAAGCAAAACTGTGAAGAGCTTTAATTTTTTAAAAAAGTATTCATTTATCCAAAATTACATATTTTGCATGTTTTACCAGGCTGGGTTAGTAAAGTAATTCTGATATTCAGTTTTGTCACAGGATGGCACCGTTGCTCCAAGGTAGCCAATCCATAAAGTTTTCTTTTTTTAAAAAATTTGCAGCACATACACAATTTTGGGGGTGACATTCATGATTATTAAAAATGAAGAAAATGAAAATAAATATTTGTGAAGGGCTTTAAAGGTGAAGTGGAGGCATCCTAGAGTTAATAGGGAGCTATTGAAGTTCACTGAGCAAAGGAGTGACACGATCAAAATGGAGACACCTACATAGTGGGTGGATTGAAGAAGGGAATGACATGCGCCAAGGAGACAAGTTAGGAAGCTCTTTCTACATTCCAGGTGAGACATGATGAAGAGTAGGAGTTAATCTTATGAGTGGAAAGAAAGGGGTTGATATGAAAAATGAGGAGTTAAAGTAGACAAGATGGCAGCAGATTGGATGATCAGAGAAAAACAAATATAAACTACTCTGAAATAATACCCTTAATCCATTAAATGTCATAGCTACAAAAGTTTAACTTCCATGTTGGCAGGGCTGCGGAGAAATAGATACATTATTATCGTGCTGATGGAGATATGAATTCAAGCAATCTTCTTGGAGAGCCATGTGACAGAGAGGAACTACAAAGCAGGGTTCAAATGAACTAGAATCATTCCCTAAGGTTGCTATTCTCAGTTTAAAAAAAAGAAGACATCTGTTCAAAAGCAGTCAAATAATATTATATGTAATACTTTTCAATAACTTGTGTTTCAAAGGCTGAGAAAACTGTGATATTGGAGTGCGATGAAATATCATTGTTTCATAAGGAATGAAAGGTAGCTGGGCATCGTGGGTAATATAAGTTCATAGAACCAGGAAAACTGACTTTAAGCCCTGTCTCTGATCCTACTGCTGTGAGACCTTGGACAAGTCACTTACTTCAGGACCCTTGGCAATTCCTTTACATATAAATTACAGAAGAGTATTAGTGGATAGCATTTTGTACCAGGAGTTCATTGCTCTGATGAGATCACTGGACCCAAAAAAGAGAGATAAATATAAAAAATTACCAAGAAATATGGGAAGATTTTTATGGATCGATGCAGAGTTTGAAAAAAATAAGAGCAAAACATTATACAAACTGACTATAACTATGTAAATAATAATGATAACAGTAAAAATGTAAGAAAAAAACCATTTAGAACCAAATAGGATATTTGCATTAAAATTTTAAAATAGATTTTTAATATATTTCATTTTGTAAATTGCTTAGATTTTCCTCTTGCATCCCTCTTCATTCCTTCTCACAGAGACTGTCCCTTAGACTCCTTTTTTAAGAGGAAGAAGAGGAAAATACTCAGCAAATGAATACACTGAAAAAAAATGCGACCTTCTACGTCACATTGGGCAACTAAGTGGCACAGTGGATAGAGTGCCGAGTTTGGGGTCAGATACTTGCTAACGGTGTGACTGGGCACATCACTTAACCCTGTTTGCCTCTGTTTCCTCACATGTAAAATGAGCTGTAGAAGAAAATGGTAAATCACTTCAGTATCATAGCCCAGAAAATCCCCAAAAGGGTCACAAAGAGTTGGACAGGACTGAAACAACCGAGAAACAGGATGCTACGTCCAAAGAGTGGAGGGAGGTATCTTCTCTTATCCCTTCTTTGCGGCCAAGCTTGGTATTTCTAATTTTGTAATATTCTGTTTCAATGATTTTGTGGAATCTCTTCCTTACGTTCCCATTGTTATTATCATTATATAATATTACTTTCCTGGTTCTGCTTACTTCATTTTGTATCAGTTCATATAAATCTTCCCACAGTCATTTTCTGCTACATTTATGTCCCATACATTTCCCAACCAGGCATCTATTTCTTTGCTATTATGAATAGTACTGCTAGAAATGCTTGGGTATATTTGAGTATTTTCTTCTTCTCAACGCTCTCCTTAGGATATCAGCCTATGAATGAAATCTCTGGGTCATTGACAAGGTTCTCAGAAAAACATAAGTGGCCAAGTTACAGAAGGATGGACAATGCCTTGGTGTATAAGGAGGCTTCTTTGTTAAATTGGTTTTTATTTTTATTCTGAACTGAATAAATACAAAATAGAATGATATTTACGTATACAGAGTAGAATAGAAAAAATATTATATGCAGTTCTTTATCATATACATCTTGCTTTTGTTTTATTTTTTTATTTATTAAAAAAAATTTTTTTTGCTGTTTGGAGGGCAATTGGGGTTAAATGACTTGCCTAAGGTCACACAGCTAGTTTTGTGTGTGTGTGTGAAATGTCTGAGGCCAGATTTGAACTCAGGTCCTCCTGACTCCAGGGCTGGTGCTCTATTCACCGCACCACCTAGCCACCCCCTTGCTTTTGTTTTAAATGGACTGGGCATGATGGTATGTTACTGTGGTCACTGGTATTGGGAAGGTTGAGGTTGATGGCTTGACTAATTGAGTTCTCAAGTTCTGAGACAAAGTAGGACTAAATCTGACTGGGTGTCTGCACTAAATCTGGCACCAAGACTGGGAGCTCCCAGGAACAGAGAGCACCAGAGTCCCTAGGGAGGAGCAAACTGGCCCAGGTCTTACAAATGGATTAGGTTAAAACTTCCAGGTTGATCAGTATTGGGATTGGACCTATGAATGGCTACTGTATATCTAACCTGGGCAGCCTAAGGAGACCCAGTAGAATCTAAAACAAAGTCTCTTTGCTTTAAAAGCAAATAAAAATTTAAAACCTAACAATAACAACACAAAATAGAGAAACCGAGTCTCAAAAAAAATTAAGCGTATCAAATTAAACTTACATCTTTTGAAGCTATCTTGCTTCTTTGACTTTTCTGCCCTTCCTCTTATTTTTTCCTTTCCATTAGAGCAAACAAATTTGGTAAATGATTCTCTTTTCTTTCTTTGCTTCTTTCTAATCCTTCCCAATCCTCCTTTGCCTTCTCATCTCCTCTCCCATTAGAAAAAGAACAAGGCTCCTGTATTAAATACATGTAGTTCAGCAAAACAAACCCCTTCATCTGAGAACAGACACCTCATTGCACATCTTGGGTCTGTTCAAGCAGGGTCCATCACTGCTGGATATCTGTACTAAATGTGGCACCAAGATGGTGGGGTCATGGCTGGGCAGTGCATCAGTCAGAGCTCTCCAGGCTTTCGGAGCCGTCTTCCTTCGGTGCTTTTGTTATCTCATAAATAGTTCTCCTCACGTCACTTTGGAGCATTTTACACAAATCATACCAGTTTTCTCAGAAACTGTCCCTTTCATCATTTTTTACAGAGCAATAATATTTATTTCATTACATTCATATTCCCTATTTTGTTCAATCATTCCCCAGTTGATGGGCATCCCCTTAGTTTATGGTTCTTTGCTACTACAAAAAACAGCTATATATATATATTTGTACATATGGATCCTTTTTGTCTTTCTTTGATCTCTTTGGAGCATAGGGCTAATAGTGGTTGGACCTTTTCTATGAGCATGAGCACATCTCTATTCACTTTACACTCTAGTAGGGAATTTACCTTAAATTGGGCCCATAAGAATGCCCAACCCCAAACCTAAATCATATATTTGACTAGCACAGACATTGAGGTGACCGTTATAGTCAAGCAGATAAGACATCATTAACGGGAACATTGAAACAC
>CM053593.1:376547312-376569619 GCA_028646575.1 Pseudocheirus occidentalis
AAAAAAATCACCCCCTTGTAGGTTATTCAGGCAGCCTCTGAAGTACAGGGCTGGTAATGAGACAGAAAACTTAAGTCTGATCAAAAGGTAAAGAAATACTATTTTAGGGGAACTGGTGGATCCCAGTCCATTGTGTTTTAGACAGACAAGGTCTGGAAAGAAATGGATTCTCCCTATTGTCTAGATTACCTGAAACCCGGTGGTAGGGGTACAAATAAGTCTTTTTGACTAATACTGAGTGATTAGTCATGTCCCCAGACTCTCATTAGAATAAACCCACTTCTCATTATAATTATTCTCTCGTTACTTGTTCACCAGAGTTGATCTCCACCCTTAGGAACATCCACCCTTCCAAAGACATATAAACACTAAGTGGGTTCCATGAGGGGCCCTTTGTTTAGGAGAGATAGCCAAATGACCCTTTCATTAATAATATGGTAGCCATAATTAATAAAATGATTGTTAATTACCCATAAACAATGTCTCTCAAATGTTTTATGTCACTATATGTGTGTGTGTTTATATATACATACATATTCAAATTGCCTTTGCTAAGATAATGGAGTGGGGGGCAGTATTACCAACTTGGCAAAGCTGATGAAAACCCATGTGCTTGGGTAAAGCGCTGGTTTGTTTTGTTGGGGGGGGGGGTAATGAAGTGATGATATAAAATGCATCCCCCACAATACCTCAGATTTTTCTTAATTTGTATTAATCAAAGCAATCCAGGAGGGAAGAGGTAATGTGTTGAACTCATTTCTTATATTTTTCAAAGTAGTCAAGACAGTAATTGTGTTGGAGAGCTCACACCTGTTTGTTGAAGAACAGAAAATGTGAAGGGGAAGGGAGGGAAGATGCTATGGAGAAGAGAGAGCATACCTCCTTATTTGGAGCAGTTCGAAATGGTAGCCACAAATACCAGCTCTACAAGTGACTCGGCTGTGCACATCTTAACACATGTCTACTGTTATTATAACAGGGCAGCTACATGGTGCAGTGGACAGAGTGCCAGGGCTAGAATCAGAAAGACTCATCTTCAATTCAAATCTAGCCTCAGACACTTTCTAGCTGTGTGACCCTGGGCAAGTCACTTCACCCTGTGTGCCTCAGTTTCCTCATCTGTAAAACAAACTGGAGAAGGAAATGTCATCAACTACTCCAGTATCTTTGCCAAGAAAACCCCAAACAGGATCACAAAGAGCAGGATTGGAGTGAGCAACAGCATAACAAAATAGTCTGTCTGTGTGGCTTCCGGTTTCCAAGGCATCATTTACTGGGTGATACTTTAAAAGGTACAATGTGTCTGAAGAGACTGCTCTGGAGCAGGAAGGGGAAGGTGCCCATTCCTAGCTCTCCCTGGAGCAAGAGCAAAACTGTAAAGTTGGCAAAGCTTGGCTTTGGGGTCCCTGCCACCCCTTTTAAAATTCCTTTGCTCTAGTTGAACACTGTGCCCTCCTCTTCCCCTCCCAACTCCAATGCTCTAGGAAGGTAGTTTGGTACAGCCAGGAAAAGCCCGGCATAGGTTTGGAGTCAGAAGACCCAGATTCAAATCCTGTGTCTGTCAGTGACTACTTGGCAACTAACTGACCTTGTAACTAACATTTAAACTCTCCCGTCCTTGGTTTCCTCACCTTTATAATGATATATAATTGTGATATACACAGTCTGTGTACAGTGGGACTTGATGGCCTCTGAAGCCGCTCTGCATTGATGATCCTGAGAACTCTTACGTCCCAATGAGTCCTGTGGGCTCTTTCAGTGGCATCAATGTTGCTCAGTTATTTCAGACTTTTCTGGTGCTTTGTGACCCCAATTGGGGTTTTCTTGGCACAGACACTGGAGGGGTTGGCCATTTCCTTCTTCAGTTCATTTTACAGATGAGGAAACTGAGGCAAACAGGGTGAAGTGACTTGCCCAGGGTCACACAGTTAGTAAGAGTCTGAGACCAGAGTTGAACTCATGAAGATGAGTCTTCCTGACGCCAGGCCCAGCGCTTTGTGCACTATGGCACCACCTGAATGCCCAGCATCAACACTGTCGTTGAAAAAGTAGCCAGTTTGGAGGCAAGAGCCTGAGCCTGAACTCCAGCTTTGAGACTTACTGGGGTGTCATGAGCAGGTCACTTAAGCTCTCAGAGCCAGATTCTTCTTCCATAAAGTGGTGAGAATAATGTCTGTGTCACCTTCTTCACAGAGCTGGAGTGAGAGGAATGCATTGCAAACCAGAGAAATCTGAGGTCATGCTGTAACACAGATACCCAAACCCCAGGTCACTGCACACCACCTGATTTGTGGCCCACCTTTAAGCCCCTTTTAGATTTCTAGTCTACTTTTTGTCTTAGTTTGAAAACCACTCAAGGCATGACTGGGCGTCATTGCTCAAGTCTGGGCAAAGTTGCTCAAGGAGTAGTCCCCTGCCCCCTTCTTCCCTAAACAGTATTTTATATACTCTCTTTGAATCATTATAGTTAGTGTATAAGGTTCATTATGATACAAGGATCTTATCTAGGGACCACCCTGTCCTGTCCCAGCAGAGCCCCCACCCTCTTAGCCCAGAATATGACCCTAGCCTGTCCTGGGGAATTCCAGCCCCCTTTGCCCCATGACCCTCCACCCTGTGCCCTACACCCTGTTCTAGGAGGGACCCCCATATCACAGGAAGATTGTACCCTTGTACCCACGCCATATTCCCAAATTAGCCTGGAGCTATAGATCTGACCAATGGCTGGCTTTTGCTTCTGTATGTCATGACTTCTGCTAGCTCCCCTCTCTGATTGTGGTTTTTGTGGTTTTAGCCTACATAATCAAGTCTGTGCCCCCAGAAAATCACTGCCTGATTTGAGTTTACACTCCAGGTAGTTGCGCACTTGAACAATAAATCCATACCTAAATTTATCTTGAACCCAGGTCTTGGCTCATTCCTATTCTCTGCACAACAATTTCTCAGACTCAGGCCTCCTTCTCTCTGGAGTCAGGGGATCTGGGTTCAGTTCTCCACTTCACATTTGTCCAGCTGCTTGGTTTGAACTCCTCCAAACATGAAGCCCTGCCCAGGAGAAGCTGACCACCTGAAATCTCATTATGGCATGGCAGTATGTCCTTCATCTTCAAAGAGAACCAATGACAGAATGGGGTGATTTCTTGACTTGGATTTAAGGGAAGCAGCGTCCCACGAAGTCATGATCCTCACTTTCTCTTCCAGAGTCTCCAAAGACCAGTGGCAAGACAAAAGTCAAGAAGGCTGGCAATGGAGCAGGATGCCAGCAAGTGACCTTGGAACCTTTGATGCCTGACCAAGCTCTAAACCCCTGCTTCAGCTGCCTCCGTGGTCATTAGAACAAGTTGTTCTCACCTGTCTATTCTGATGGGGGAAGTCTTCTCATGCTTGGAGTAGACAACCCCCTAACTCACTGGGATTGAGGCCCATCAGTTATCCTCAATGCGGTTTTAGCCCATCTGCCAAGCCAGCTTTGCCCAGGTGGGCTGTTGAGCATGCTACAGCTTCCTGGGGCCCCAGGTGAGAGCTGGGTGAATCAGATGCACCAAAGGTGGATGAGCAGCCCCTCACACCAGAGGCTGAACACCTCTGTGTCCCATGGCGCTGTTAAGTCAGCGTTGGACACTCAACACCTTCCCAATCCCCTCAGCCACCTCTCCCTTCCCATTGGAGGGCAGGAAAAAGGAGCATGAAACTCCTTCCAAAGCTCCCCTTTACAGAGGGTAGGATCTGTAGTACAGATCTGTATAGACCCAAGTTTGAATTTCAGTCATGTTTTCCTTCTGGGAAGCCACTGCTCCAAAGGCACACAGTTCATGGCAATCCCTTTTGAATTACATAGTCACGTATTTAGGGTCCTGAGAGGCCTTCTAGTCTACCCCACAGCTTTTACAGATGAGGAAACTGAGGCAGTGGTTACTGAAGTGACTCATTCAGGGTCACGCGGCCGGCCTGACTCCCCGTCTGGCACCCTACCCCGCCCCACACTGCTTGAGCCAAGTAGTGGAGGGACTTCCTTAGTTCACGTCTACCTTTCATTTTCTCTGGCTCCCCGCTCCATCCTTAGGGGAGATACAGTGGAGTCCACCCTGTGCTTGCCTGGGTGGGAGCCTCCCCGACTGCTCAGCTCTCCTGGGAGCCCTAGGGCTCCATTCCACCTTAGGACATCCTTTGGCCAGTGGCCTTTTGTGACAGCTACGGGAAGCTCAGTGACCTGGAGCTGGCACGGACCAGCAGGGGCCGGCAGGGGCCGGCACGGTCTGCCAGGGGCACTCGGCCTTCAAATGCAAAGGATGGAGCTGCTCCTGCCCTCTAGGTGCTTCCATTTAAATAATAGTTCTTATTATTTTTAATATAAAAATCGTTTTAGCTCAGACGGGGAAGACAAAAACCACACTTTTGCTCGAGCTGTTGGCTCCCTGGTCGGAGAGCGGGGGAGAGGCCAGCCATCTATACCTTACAGATAGCGGGTCAGAATGAAGCCTGGAAGGTACCCCGATGACCATAGAGAGGACGGTCCTCCGCCGCCTACACCTGCCGCGCAAGCGTTCACAGGAAGTGACATAAACAGCCGGAAGTCGGCGCCCAGCCGGCTATACGCGGGGCGGAACGTGCCGGGACTAGACGAGCGTGACGTGCTGGGCCGAAACGGAAGGGCCGACTGACGGGAGCATGAAGCCGGCTGTGGACGAGATGTTCCCCGAGGGCGCCGGGCCTTATGTGGACTTGGACGAGGTGATGGCAGGAGCGGGAGCCGGGCCTGAGGCCTAGCCTGGGCCTGCGGGAGCGTGGGTCACGTGAGAAGGGGGAGAGTGGTTGGTCGGGAGGGGGGCGTGGCCGCAGCGAATGATGGGGAGGGGTCCCTCACCCAAACTCAGAGTGCCAAGGCAGGAGGGGAGGACCCTGGGCTCCCTGACGTCACCCTCCGCTACCAGAGCCTTAACTTTGCCCACTGGTAAAACGGTGGCAGCGAGCGAGGAAGGCTGGGCCCCGTTGTGGGGGGCGGGGTCTCTTCCCCTTGACTTAGAAGGGGGCGGCCTTGTAAGTGCGCCCTCATGTCCGCCGCCCAGTGGGCCCTGGATCCCCGCTGTCCTTGCACCTGCGCGGCGGTGCGGGAGGTTTTTTAGTGGCCCGTCCTGTCCCGTCCGTGGTCACGGGGCTGTGAGGTGCGTGCTGGGCACACGTGTGTTGGCGGCCACTGACGGCCGTTTCCTCTTTGCCAGGCGGGAGGCAGCACCGGTCTTCTCATGGACTTGGCAGCCAATGAAAAGGCCGTCCACGCGGACTTCTTTAACGGTAAGGGCCCGTCTTCCTTGTGTCTCTGGGAGCACCCGTGGGGAGGCATCCACGGCTTTGTGGCGTCGGGCACTGGGGCCAAGCACAGCGGTGGGGGGGGGGGGGCGCAGAGCGGCCTCATTCCCCCAGATTGACAAACTGCCTTTGTGGGGGACACAGGGCCTGCGGGCTAGCCTAGACTCTGGTCCCTCCCCCTCTTCTCTCCCCTCTATCGAAGCGCTTGGGGGAGCAAGGGGAGAAGCCAGGGGAGCCAAGGCTGAAATCAGAGCTTCAACAGGGTCAGATTGAGAGTCCACCCCATAGATCCAGACCCCCTTAGTCCTGTCTCTACAGCATCCCACACAAAGAGGCCGAGATAGAATGTTTGTTTGCAATGCCACAAGCCCATTATAACATCTCAGCAAAGATCCTGTGGCACAGATTATGTCTGTATAACTCCGTGGTTGGCATTAATCCAGCTGGAAACACCAGTGTGATGACTGTATTTCACTGTCGTGCAAGAGGAATGAATTCTGTTGTGGGCCATAGGCCAGGGCTTTGACAGAGCTGTCTGGTAAAGTTGAATTTGACCTGTATTTTTCATGCTTTCTTGAATACAGAATTTCAGAGGCCACTGAATGGTTGAGCCAGTGAATAAATTAAAAACATTGCTTAAGTCTGTTAAAACCAAAATTGAGCCAGAGAGAGCAGGTATTTTGCATGTAGCATCAATTGACTTCTTAAGGCTCCATTAAAAATAAGAGAAAGTTTTGAAATGTGAACCTGCCAGGAAAGTAAATCACAAGGGTATCAGGCAGTAGCTCTTCGTAGGAGAGGAGCGTAGATGCAGTTTTCCTATGGGGTTTTCTGTGGCCTGGCAGCCAATGTCTAACTCTTCTTTCAATTTCACTAGCAATTAGACATCTGTTTAATAAATATGGTAAATGGCGTAGAAATATCCCATTGGTCATAATTATGTCATGCCCATTATTTTTATTTGTATACACACACGGCCTTTAAATTAGGAATATTTTTAGGAATAATATTAGGAATAGAAAACAGACTTTATTACTTTAACTTGCAAGTTAAAGTTCATCAAACAAATAGATACGTCCTTTTACCTATGAATGGATTATATTAATGGTTCATTTTTTGCCTAGATTTCGAAGATCTTTTTGATGATGATGATATCCAGTGAAATGATTTCCAGCTATGGAAACCCAAGATGTTAATTCTTTATTTTGTAGCAATAGTGTGAATACTCTTATTTAACCAAAAGACGGTATGTGATCTCTAAAGAACTTCTGGAAATCATTCAAAGTTGAGAAATGGTCAACAAGACAGAAAATTAATTATGAAAAAATGTTAACCATTAAGAAGCTAATGGTAAATATCTTTTAACATCAGCTGTTTTCCTTGTTTGAATAAAGATGAAAAAGTCATTATTTGCATATAATTCTGGTTTTCCACAAATAAACGATGTCACAGTTTGATACATAATTTTGAAAAATGAATTGCTTATGTTTTGGAATGCTAATTCAAACAGCAAATTTGTCAGCCTATCAGATGCATAATAAGATTTTTCTTATTTTGCCTCAGCAAGTAATTACTGATCATTTTAATACATCTCCACAGACAAGAATTATTTATTGAGTGATTGCTCTGTTTAGGGAACACTGCTACAGGTGTAATATAATATAGGTAAACACTATTTTTATTCAACTTTGTTTTAAAGCACTGCTATGGTTATACTTTAGGTCTGGTCTTGTCTCTTTTGTAGTCAAATGTAAGGTACATCTCAGCATCAGTATTAAAATCAAGTGCTGACATTCTCTTTACAGTGTGTGACTCTATTTACACGTGTGGCAGTTGAGTTCTAGCTACTGACTGAGTAAACTTTACTACATATGGTCTTGTACATTCTCAATTTAGAGTTTTCCTGGGAAGATCAGAAAGAAACTAATTTTGTACTCCATAAAATGTCCCTCATCTCCTCTGCAGCCACTCACAATAAAAGGATATTGACTCTAGAACAAGTTTTATTTAACTCAACAGAAAACACAGAAGAGGCTCAACATTTGATAAACCTCTCCCCCATTCTGTAAGAGATTAAACAGTTTTTCACTTAATTGAGTTCAATCTTCCTTTGGGAGCTGTGGGGTCCGTGTGACTGGCAATACCAGCTGAGGATTGCTCTACGTTGCTCCTTATGCCCGGCTCTCCCATCCCCACTATCCTCTTCCTCGGGGCTCAGACTTTGAACTTGCCTGCATCAACGAGCTGGTGTGGTTCTCCCAACATCAGCCTTTACAGTAAGAGCCCTCTCTGCAGCTTTGCTCCATATGCTCCTGATAACGGTAGTGAGAGGCAGCAGAATGTGGCCCGGAGCCTGGAAATGTTGGTTCTCAAATGCCCACAGGCCGTGTGGCCATTGCCAAGTCACCACCTCAGAGCTTTAATTTCTTCATCTGTGAAATGGGAAAAATAATTTCTACGAATCTTACAGGTTTGTTAGGAAGAATGCTGAGACCTTAAGATGTCTTAAGAATGTGTTATGACAATGTAATACCAAGCTTTAATAAAGTATTTTACAAAACACAAAACAGTTCAGTACATACGGCGAAGGGAACAGATTCTAAGCAAAAAATTTCATATTAGTCTGTCAGAAATGGATGCGGTCACATATTTCACATCAGAATGTGAAAATTGAATATTTCTTAAAGGAGGGAATAATTCATTTAGCGTCTTTTTCTCCTCCCTCCACATGATGTTTCTGTCATGTTTCATGCAAAATCTGAGCACAGGTCACCACCAGGCCACCTGAAAAACATAAGGTTCCACATGCTTTCCTTTTAAGCCCACAGGTAGTAGCTCTTCTCAGTAACTTGAAATTGGCAATTTTACAATTTCCAAGACAGGAGTAGCCACTTTCCCCTAAAACTAGGAAGAGAACTGTTAATGGTTCAAGAAAGTGCCTCTGATTGCAGGTGCCAGCTCTTGCTGGGTGACAACTGCTTGATGGCTTTCCCAGTGCAGGGGTACCTGTAGGGGCTGGGCAGCTCCTCTTGGGGCCATCACCACAGCTCGGCCCCATCACCTCCCACTTAGAACAGCAACTTCCGTCTTAGCCCAAGTCTCTCCCCTTCCTACGTCTGCTCCTCTGCACAGCTGCCGGTGATGCATCCTAACGGCAATAGTGGCTCGGTCGCTTCCAGTTCTGCCCTGTTGCCTTTAGGGTGTGGGATCAGAAAAGCTTCTCTGACATGAAGGGCCTGTACAGGCCGCCTCCATCTTGGCTTTGCAGCCTCATTACATCGCTTCCCTTCACATACGCTACAGTCCAGCCAAACTGGGCTTCCTGTTGCTTCTGTGCGGCACAATATCTCATCCCAAACAAGAATTAAGTGCCTGCTGTTTGCCAGGTGCTGTGCTAGACCAGGAAGAGAGAGGGGAAGGAAATAAACTTTGATATAGCACCTCTAATGTGACAGGTATTTTACAAATATCTCATCCTCTTAACCCTGCGAGGTACCCGCTTGTTATTATCCCCATCTTAACAGATGAAGAAACTGATGCAAACATGCTAAGCAACTTGCCCAGGGTCACACATCTAATAACCATCTGAGGTTGGATTTGAATTCAGCTTCCTGACTCTAGGCCCAGTGCTATCCGCTTTTTAGAGATAAAAACAAAGAATAAAACTGCCCCTATTCACAGTGAACTTACATTCTTTTGGAGGAGATAAGTACATATAAAAATGCTTGCAGCACAAATATAGCATTAATGACAGATGTGTGCTAAGTGTCCAGGCACACAATGAGGGAAGGCACTAGTAGTCAGGGAGATCGAAGGCAATACATTGTTCTTTAAGGTGAAAAGGAAGCAGTGCTAAGGAGGGAGTACATTTCAGGCTTGGGGGATGAGCACCACAAAGGCACAGAGTCAAGGAATTGAGTGTTTATAAGGAGCAGAGAAGGCCATTTGGACCAGATAACAGTGTGGGAGTCAGCATCTACCGCCTCGGAAAAGATGGATTGTCACCATGTTATCTAGGGCTTTAAAAGCTAAAGAGAAGATTGTGTCTTATTCCAGAGGCAGGAATCCACTGGGGTTGGTTGAGTAACAAAACAATGGTCTGCTTAATGAAAATTACTTTGGCAATAGAGTGCAGAATACACTGGAGGTAGGTAGGGGAAGAGGGGAGACCTGAAGCAAGGAAACCAGTCATCTAGGTAACCTCTGGAGAGAGCCTGAACCAATTTGGAAGCTGGGGGAGGACCAAGAAGCGGTAGGCAAATGATATGTGAAGGTTGAAGATTTGACAACTAATTGGTTTTTGGGGAGTGAGGGAAAGTCAGGAGACCAGGATGATGCTGAGATTACAAGCCTGAGGCACTAGAAGGCTGCAGGAGGGAAGTTTGGAGAAGGAAAGGGCTTTGAGGACAAGATAATTAGTTCACTTATGAACATGTTGAGGTTGAGATGTTTCCAGGACATTTGATTTGAAATATGTGATGGGCAATTGGTGATGTGGGACTAAAGCTCAGGGGAGAGATTGGGGGACCTACGTATCTCTGTCTTCTGTATAGAGATAGTTAAATTCATGGGAACTGGTTTACCAAGAGCAGGAGTAGAGAGGGCAAAGAGAAGAGAGCGCAGGGCAGTGCCTCAGAGAAAACCCAAGTTTAGGGGTGCAAGGTGGATAATGAGCAAGTGAAAGAGATGGCAGAGTGGTCAGATAGGTAGGAGATGAACCAAGAGAGTATTAACACAAAACCCAGAGAAGGGAGTGGATCCAAGAGGAGGGGGTGGTTAACAGGGCTGCCTCCAGCACATTGGTCAGGGAAGATTAGGACTGAGGAAAACCTGAGACCCAACAGTTGAGAGACGCATGGTGACTTGAAAGAGCTATTCCAAAGGGGGGGCTGAGGAACGCAGCCAGGTGGGAAAGGGCCGAAGAGTGAGCGAGAGGTGAGGACAAGCAGTGCTTGTAGACCACTTTTTTAGAGTTTGGCTGAGAAAAGGAGAAATAGAGAATGCTAGTTTGAGAAAGGGCACAGTCTGGTGAAGAGTTTAAGAAGTTTTTTCAGTGAACAATTATTTATTTTCTTTATTTCACACCCTCTACCCCAACTGATGAAAAAGCAAGTAGCCTGAGTTGTCAAAGCAAATTCCATTATTGATCATGTCAAAATATGTGTCTCATTCTGCATGTTGAGTCTATGGCAGGTAGGTGATGCAATGGACCTGAGCCACCTGAGGAAAGGCTCGGACACTCGCTAGCTGTGTGACTGTGGGCGAGTCACTTACCCTGTGCATGCCTTTGAGAATAATAGCAATAGGACTGTTGTGAGGATCATGTGAGATAATATTTGTAAAGCCTTCCCTGTCAGTTTTCTGGAATCATGGTTGAATATGGCATTGACCAGAGTTCTGAAGTCTTCCAGAGCTGTTTGTTTTTATGTTGCTGTTTAGAGTATACATTGTTCTCCTGGTACATCTCACTTCCACCTGCATGCCTCCCAAGTTTTTCCTGAAGCCATCCCCTTCCCTTGTTTCTTATGGCACAGTAGTGTTCTGTCCTGTTCATGCCATAATTTGGTTAGCCATTCCCCAGTTGATGAGCATTATCTTAGACCAATGGTTCTCAACCTTCCTAATGCTGCGACCCTTTAATATGCATATGTGGACGTATTTGCATGTGGGTAGGCCAGAGGAGCAGTGTCTCACCTCACAATTTCCAATGGTCTTAGGCGACCTCTGTGAAAAGGTCATTCAACCCCCAAAGGGATCGTGACCCACAGGTTGAAAACGGCTGCCTTAGACTCTAATTCTTTGCTGCCACAAAAAGGGCTGCTATAAATATTTCTGTACTCTCCGTCTTTGATCTCTTTTGGGCATAGGCCCAGCACTGGTATTGTTAGATCAAAGGGTATGCACAACTTAGTAATTTTTTTTTCTCAAAGATAGGGTTGGGCTACTAGGTCTATACCCCAAAAGATCAGCAAAAAAGGAAAAGGACCCATATTTACAAAAATATTTCTAAACAGCCCTTTGTGATAACCAAGAATTGGAAACCAAGGAGATGCCTGTCAGTTGGGAAATGTATGAACAAGTGGCATATGAGTGTGATGTAATACTACTGGGCTGTAAGAAATGATGAAGGGGGTGGTTTTACAAAGACCTGGGAAGACGTCTGCAGACTGACTCAGAGTGAGGGAGCAGAACCAGAACAACTCACACAGAACCAGCCATGTTGCAAAGATCTATGTAAGTCTTAGTTAGCAGTTGCCTCACTGACCCACCACATTTCAGAAGACCCATGGTGAAAACCCACCTCCCCAGAGAAAACTTAAGAACTCAGAATCCACATGGAAGCATTTTTTTCTGTCTTTTTCCAGAACATGGCTAATGCAGACATTTGTTTTGCATAACTTCATATTTGTAATACCTTTTTTTATTTCTTGCCTTCTCAATAGGCATAGGGAAGGGGAGGGAGGGAGGGAGAGAGAGAGACACAGAGAGAGAGAGAGAGAGAGAGAGAGAGAGAGAGAGAGAGAGAAAGTGGGGTATGGAGAGCTGACCCAGCAGTCAGGAAGACCTGGGTTCAAGTCCTACTACCTCTGACTCATGCTGACTATAAGACCTTGGGCGAGTCGCTTTATTTTCACCCTCAAAGAAACTCTTATTACTTTAAATTGAGAAGAGGTGCCAGCCTTCATTGGTAAAAGGGGCTTCCTCAACCAGGAGTTCCCTACATCTTTGAAATCACAGATCCACTTCCCTATCCCTGTTAGGATCAATCAATCTCTCTCTCTCTCTCTCTCTCTCTCTCTCTCTCTCTCTCTCTCTCTCTCTCTCTCTCTCTCTCTCTTTCTCTTTGTCTCTGGTTTTTTCTCTTTCTTTGTCTCCCCACTTCCCCTCCCTCTGTACTTACATATACACACACATATATATACATGTATATTTTGTATATTTCTTGTACATATAAAACTGTTTGTATACATATTATCTCCACCATACACATGTAAGATCCAGAAGAGCAGAAACTATTTTGACCTTTCCTTGTGGCCCAGAACACTCCATCACCAGCCTGACATATAGTAAACTTCCATTGAAGATCTGTTTGTCTATGTGTATAGATCTGTACATATACACATTATACATATACATAAAAATATGTTCTATATATCCATATAAATAAACGTATGTAGATAGATGCACAATTCTAAGGGTAAAATATTGCCCATATTCCTATGTATGAGGGGATGCTTAGCACACAGAGAGATACCATTTTGCCCATAAAATTGTGTCTTTGATTTTATCAGGGAGAGGATTTCCTTCAGATCATAATCCCTCTATTCCTTCGCATCCTATGTGATTCTTGTTGAGGTTTTCTAGTCTTTCATAGAACATCCATCCAATGCTCTGAAGGCTTTTCTCCCTCTGAGTCTTCTGACATTTTAGGGAAGCAGTATAGGACTTAAGTGTCCTTTTCTTACTATGTGATGTGCCTTCTGTCCTTTTTCTGATCACGTTTCCTTAGGAATCTCTTATGCCCTTTCTCAAGCATCATACAGTAATCAAAAAACATTTTTCAGACACCAACTTAGGCTAGTCATTGGGAATGCACAGACAAAGATGAAATAATCCCAGCCCTCAAGGACAAACAGCATACAAAAATAAACATTGTACAATATATACAAAATAAATGCAAGACAGTTTAGGAAGGAAGGTGCCCATCATAGTTGATAATATACTTAAATCTCCCCACTATGTACCTCTTTAGTATCCAATGAGATTATATGTGTAAAGAGCTTCACAAACCTTGAAGTGTTATAGAAATATATGAGCTGGTTTTTTCTTTGTAACGATTCTAAATGTGTTGTGTACCAAGACTTGTGGCTACAGTGTATCATTAAGAGAATTTCATTAATTCAGTATAACTAATATTAAGTACTTTCCCTGTATTTAATTCCTGTAGAGGACAAAGTAGTATGTGACAGGTAGGTTAATTTCCTCAGATAATTAGGGCAAATATAATTCTCTTGCATTTATTCAACTGAATTTCCGAGTGTTTGCTGAATGTTTCATTTTGTTCTGGTTTCTGGTTTGCTTGAAAATCAAGTCTGAGCACCCTTGAGAAGTATTACTGCCTGTGGTGATATCCAAATGCCCAGGATTAAGTTACCTGACTATATTTTTAAAATGAAACAGGCAAATCCTTCTTTAGAAGTTGCCTGTGAGGGGTGGCTAGGTGGCGCAGTGAATAGAGCACTGGCCCTGGAGTCAGGAGGACCTGAGTTCAAATCTGGCCTCAGACACTTAACATAAAAACTAGCTGTGTGACCTTGGGCAAGTCACTTAACCCCAACTGCCCTCCAAAAAAAAAGCAAAAAAAAAAAGTTCCCTGTGATTGTTTACCTGGAACAAATAGTTACTGAGATAAACTGCAAGGGGATTAGGTCTCTGGGCATGTATTGGGCTTGTTGGGTGGCATGCCTGCAGTAGGTAATCTGTCAGAATTGCCAGGCTAAAAAGGGAGCCTGATGCTTCAAGGAATCCAAGTATTTTCCCAAGAATAACACACATCTACTTTCTAATATAATTTCTGGCAAGTCTGGCATTTTTGCCTGCTTTATATTTTGAGTTTGATGCTATTACCAAACAGAATCAATTTTTCTTCTTTAATGTTTCCACAGACATCAGGATAATAAGGATAGAGTTTGTAGGAAAATATTAATCTGGACCTGATTAACTTCTGCCTCTGTAGAAATAGTTGGCAACGTCCCTCATTGGAAAGATTGCTGAAATCTTCACATTGAACTTTGAGTCGTGGGACCTCAGTCTGATTCCTGGCTCAGCAACTTCCAGTTTACAGTACACTGGGTAAATCATGTAAGTTCTCTAAGCCCTGGTTTTCTCACCTAAAAAATGAGGGTGAGGGGGCTGCCAGGCTCTGGATCTGTAAAGCCTTTTGTAAATGAGCCTGTTCAAATGCCATCAGCCTCCCCACTGAAGGTGTAGTCAAATCCATTGTAAACCTAGAGGCCATTAAAAATGGAAAAACTGAGGAACAGAGAGGTGAAAAGCTTGCTATAGGTCACAGTGGATAAGAAGATGAGTCCAGATTAGAATCTGGATCTTCTGCTCCAAAGCTACAACATTGCCTTTACATGAAGTTCCAAGCTGTCAGGGAATTATGATCTTTGAGCAGCAGGTATGCTCTGAAATGTAGTATTTGATGGAGGAATTTCTAAACCCTGGAAGTACTGTTTTACAAGTGGCTTTCATCGCAGCATGTGCGTACTTTGAGGGACAATGCGGCAACTGGCCTCAAGACAAGGAAGAATTGGGTTCAAATCCCACCTCTGACACATACTCTGTGACCCAGGAATTGTCAAGTAACCTTAGGGCTCTAAGCAATTTTCTGCAAGTTACTAAGAAACTATTGACCTGCACAAAGAGACTTCCCTGTGCCAACGAAATCACAGAATTGGTCCAGACAAACAATACCCGAGAAATCACCAACCTGAGCATACACTTTCAGTAATACCATTACTAGGCCTAAAACCCCCAAAGGATCAAAGAGGAAGGGACCCAGATTTATAAAAACATAATAGCTCTTGAGTTGTTTGTTTTTACTTTATTCCAGCATAATTGACTTATTCCTGCTCTTTATGTCTATGGAGAATCCTTCTAACTGCCCTAATAATGATGAAGTTCTTGCAAGTTACATGTATCATCTTCCCCTATATAAAGGTAAACAGTTTAACCTTACTAAATCCTTTATGATTTCTCTTTCATATTTACCTTTTGTACTTCTCTTGAGTCTTATATTTGAAAGTCATGGTGGATCATAGGAATGAATTACACAATATAGGTACACAGTATAGGCTCATAAATGACCAATCTTTTCTACCTTCAGTGATTTAGATATTAAGAAGACATTTTCATATAAGTAAATTAGAGGAGCATAGAAAATTTTATCTGTTGAATATGTTCATAAAGGAAGAATTTATGACCAAGCAAGAAATAGAAATGATCACAGAAGTATAGATAATCTTGATCACATAAAATTTTAAAGATTTGGCACAAACAAACCCAATGCAACCAAAATTAGGTGAAAAACAGGAAACTGGAGGAGGTAGGATTTTTTATATCAAATTACTCCAATTAAGGCCTCATTTCTCAAATATATAAGTGATTCAAATTTATTTTTTAAATAGCCTTAAGTGATCAAAGGATATAACCAGATGGTTTTCAGAAGAAGAAATCAATGCTATTAATTTTCATATGAAAAAATGTTCAAAATCTCGACTAGAGAAATGCAAATTAAAACAACTCTAAGGTAATATCTTACACCTATCAGATTGACTAACATGACAAAAAATGGATGAATGCTGGAGACAATGTGAAAAAATTGATACACTAATGGTTGGTCGTTGGCCTTTATTCTTGAGAAGGACCAAAATGCCATTTCTTTGTTAAGGTCGAAGTACAGTGTCTGACTATGGCTGATCACATCAATTTGAGCTCAAAAGGCTCTACCATGGATTGGGCACACATAGTTCATGTGAACATTTATTTGGCATAGAGATGTCTAAATTGCGCATCCCATGTTTCTTTGAGCTACTGCAGTTCTGCTTTGTTCATAGAGCATGGCACCTTCATTGACACAAGCATACCATCCTGGGTGGTCCTGTGTCAGTATCTCCCAATTAATTCCAAAATTCTTCAGAGATATGTTAAGAGTGTCTTTGTGTCACATCTACTGACCTCACTGCTGAACTTCAGGATCTTCCCAAGATAATCCAAATGGAAGCTTTTCGGTTTCCTGGCATGGCACTGGCAGACTGTCCAGGTTTCACAAGCATACACAATGGCTCTGGAGACATTCATTTTGGTAGGCATACTCTCCCATACTTTCCTTCAGAGCCTTCCAGCACTGAATTAGCTCTGGCAATTTGTATGTCAACTTCATCATCTATGTGTACATCCCTGGAAAATATATTGCCAAGGTAAGTGGACTTAAATCCACAGCATTCAAAATTTCTCCATTTGCGATATAGCTGGTGGTTCCATGTTTGGATGCTGTGGTGCTGGCTGGTGGAGAACCTCTATTTTATTGGTGTTAATTATTAGGTCAAAATTAACACAACCAGCAAAGAATCAATCCCTATTTTGTTGCCTCTTAGCTTCAGAGGGTGCATTGAGTACACAATCATCTGTGAATAGAAAGTCTCACCCTAACTCTCCTTCCACTTTAGTCTTGACATACAGACTTTTCAAATTAAATAATTTACCATCAGCAGGCAGCTGACCTTGATGATGTTTTTATTGTCAGTGAAGGCATCTGACAACATCACAGAAAATACACTAAAGAGCATGGTAGCAAGCACACAGCCCTGCTTCACTCCACTGGTGACTGGGGAAGCATAAGAGCATTGTCCATTATCCAGAACACAGGCAAGCATACGATCGTGGAGCTGCTGTACAATACTGATGAACTTCTCCAGGCAACCAGGTTTTATAATCTATCTCTCCCAGAGTCATTGGAATCCAGTGGCAAGACAAAAGTTAAGATGACTGGTGGTGGCTCAGGATGCAGTGGGTGACCTTGGTATCTTCGATGTCTAACGAAGCTCTAAGTGCTCCACAGCACCTGCTTCAGCCACCTTCATGTCCACTGAAACAAATTGTTGATTTTCCCATTCTGCCAGAGGAAATCTTCACATGTTTGGGGTAGATACTTCCTAACTCATCAATGGATTTGAGACCTTCTCAGTTACCCTCAACTTGGGTTAGCCCATCTGCCAAAAGAGTTTACTGGGGTATGGCCACTGCACATGCTACAGCTCCTTGGAGCAGCAAGTGAGAGTTGGGTTAATCAGGTGGACACCAAAGGTGGAAGGAAGTCCTTATACCAGAGATATTAGTCTTTCCGAACACTCTAAACCCTAAGTACATTAATACACTTGGTGCAGTTGTGAGCTGTTCCCAACCATTCTGGAGAGCAATTTTGAACTATGACCAAAGGGCTATAGAACTGCATACTCTGACCCAGCAATACCACTACTAGGTTTGTATCCCCAAGAGATAAAAGAAAAGGGAAAGGAAGATACATACATACATACACATATGTATGTATTTATAGTTGTAACAGTTCTTTTTGTGGTGGCAAAGAATTGGAAACTGAGAGGAATCAACTGGAGAATGACTTAACAGCTTGTGGTATATGATTGTGAAAGAATTTTATAGTGCTATGATAAACAGTAAGGGGTATGGTTTCAGAAAATCATGGGAAGGACTATATGAATTGATGTGAAGTGAGCAGAACTAGGAGAACATTGTATACATTAGCAGCAATATATCAAGAATGATAAACTTTGAAATATTTAGCTTCTCTAATCAATACAATAACCCAGGATAATTCCAAAGGACTGGCAATGAAAAACGTTACCTTCATCCAGATAGAAAACTGATGAACTCTGAGTGCAGATTGAAGTATACATTTAACAATTTTTCTTGCATTTTTGCAGCATTACTAATAGGGAAATATGTTTTGCATGATTTCACATTTTTAATAATTGCTTACCTATTCAATGGATGGGGGAAGGGTTGGAGGGAGGGAAGGGAAGATTTTGAAAATTAAATGTTTTGAATTAATATTACAATAAACTATAATCATATAAAACAAGTACTACACACGTATATATACATATATATATATATATATATTCATCAAATTGCAAAGCATCTAAATTCATAAAGGAAATCTCATGACCTGTAGGAAGAAATGGATATAAACATGTTGGGAAATTTTAATTTACCCCCCTCAGACCTATATAAATCTGACCAAAAAGTAAATTTTGAAAAATGAAGGGCTTGAATTTAAGAAAAGTCAGATTGTTGTAGTCCTCTGGAGAATGTTGAGTGGGAATAGAAAGGAGTATACATATTTATCAGCTGTGCATGCAATCTTCACAAACTGTGACTGTGAGAGCATAGAAGCCTCACAAAACATGCAAAAAAAAAGGAAGAAAAGTTAAGTCCATATTTTACTGACAGCTCTGAAGTAAAATTTCTTCAAATAAAAGGACTGAAGAAAAAATGAAAAATTACTTTAAAACTAAGCATCCTTAGTAAAGGGTGTGCCAAAAAATACGGAAACAATAATCTTATTTTAAAAAAATAACGACAATGAGAGAACACACAAATCAGAACAGAGCAGAAAGTACATAGAGTGAAAATACTAGAATCGATACCTTAGAATCTTTGATTGAATGAAAAACACTGAGGAAAGAGAGAGAGAAAAGAGAAGTGATTATAGGGGTCATAAATTGGAAAATAAAGATCTAGAGTAAAAGGAGGAAGGAAGAGAAAGAGATAATTGAGTGAGATAATTTAGTTTTAGAAAGGGGTGCAAAAATTAAATTTTAAAAGTTAATGAATAGGACTAGCTGAACAGGGAAAATGGAAGGAGAAGCTACTTGACTAACTGAAAGGGAAAAAAAAGAACCAGATTTAAAAAAAAACAGGAGAGAAGAGATATTAAAATGCTAAAGGGAAAGGGGGTAACAAACAAAAAGAGGGGTTCAAGGATGAGAAGAGAACCAGTGGGGGGGGAGATTAAAGTAACTGAAGGAACTTAATACTGTGTCTACAACAGAAGGAGGAGGGAGAATCATAGCTCAAAAACATTTTTAGACACAGATGGAGGAAAATATAAACCTAACTCATAACTTTAAATGTGAATATATTAAACAATCCAATAAAATGAAAAAGAGACAGATTGGATAAGAAAACAAAATCTGTTGCTTACAAGAGACACATTTTTTAAAAAAGACATACACAAAATAAAACTGAGGGAATAGAAAAAAAATTTTTGCTATGTATCAAGTGAATCCAAAAAACTGAAGTTTCAATCATACTATCAGATAAAATGTATGCATAATAAAACCAGACACAAGAAGCAATAATAAAAAGGGGAAACTCATTCCACATGAATACAGAATGCATTAAATCTCTGCAGCTCAACTTTCTAAAGCACACAAAGACTTAGAACTAAGTGTAGATGGTGTGAGGTAGCCGAGAGCACAGCTGCCAAGACAGACCCAGGAGCTACACGAGCATAATTATAACACATTTTATGCAAATCAAATCAGCCTTAAATAATGGGAAATATATTAATTGTTCATGAGTCTGCAGAGCCAATATAATGAAAATGACAACCATACCTAGACTTACCTACTTATTCAATGTCATCACAATTAAATTACCAAAAAAAAATCTTGAGCTAGAAAAAAAGCAAAAAATATCGAATTTGGAAGAATAAAAGGTCAAGAATCTCAAAGGAATTAATTTTTTTAAGGTAAAGAAAGGAGGTTTGGCAGCACCGAATCTTAAGCCATACTCCAAAGCAGTAACCATCAAAACTATGTGGTTCTGGCTAAGAAAGGAAAAGATGAATCAGTGGAACAGTGTAGACGTACAATACACAGTAGTAAACGATTATAGTAAATGATATTCACAGTAGTAAATGATATATTATGTTGGAGAAGTGTACAGATTTAAACTTGGGATAAGAGTTCTCTATTTGATAAAAAAAAAAAAGTTGGGAATGCTGTAATTGGGTATAGACCATTATCTTACACTCTTTACTAAGATAAGGTCAAAATGGATACATGGCCTAGATATAAAGGGAGATATAAGTAAATTAAAAGAACATGCAACATATTACCTATCACACTTGTGAATAGGAGAATTTATGAATAAGCATGAGATAGAGTGAATTGTGAAATGTAAAATGGATAATTTTCATTACGCTACATTAAATTAAAAAGGGTTTGTACAAAGAAAACCAATGTAGCCAAGATTAAAAGGAAAGAAGAAAATATGGGGAGGGGGAAATTTATAGACAATCTCTCATATAAAGGTCTTGTATCTCAAATACAGAGAAGTTTGTCAAATTTATAAAACTAGGAACGATTCCCCAATTGATAAATGATCAAAAGATATGAAATGTTCTAAATCATTACTGATCAGAGAAATGCAAATTAAAACATCTTTGAGATACCATTTCACACCTAACAGATTGATGAAAATGATAGGGAAAATGAAAAATGTTCTCTTGGTTCCACTCATTTCACTCTTTGTTATTTCATTCAAGTCTTTTCATGTTTTTCTAAAAATCAACTTGTTTTTCATTATCATTTCTTACAGCACGGTAGTTTTCCATCACAATCATATTCCCCAATTGGTGGGCATCTGTTCAATGTTTAGTTCTTTGCCACCACAAAGAGAGCCGCTATAAATATTTTAGAATATATAGGCTACTTTCCTTTTTCTTTTATCACCTTAGGAAACATACCTAATAGTGTCATTGCTGGGCCAAAGGGTACACGCAATTTTATAACTCTTTGGGCATATTTCCAGATTGCTCTCCAAAATAGTTGGATCAGTTCATAGGTCCACCAACATTGTATTAGTATCCCAGCCTTTCCATATCCCTTCCAATATTTGTCACTTTCCCCTTCTATCATATTAGCTTAATCTTCATTAAAAAAAAAAAGCCTGGTCATATCTCTTGACTATCAATATCCCTTTGTAAATTCTACCCAATGTTCAACTACCTGATGAACAATAACAGGTTATTAATTTCTGGTGTTTAACATTAGACAGAATACACTGGAATGTGTATTAGAATCAATGACATTAGAGAAGACATCCTAACTGTCCATAAGAACCATTACAACTCCAAGAACTTAGTGGGTAGTAACAAAGCTGTATGGTGCTGCTGCATGAAAGGTAACAGCAGTCAACTATGTTCTGGAAACCCAAGCTGCCAATGTGCATGAATCCTGGCAAAAAAAAAAGTTCAAAATCTCTCTACATTTATTTACCCTAAAATACATAATTCTGTATGTACAATAATGGACTTCATAGAAATAGGTAAGTCCAACAAAATCAGGGTAAAGGCAAATATGAATTAAAATACAATAATCTTTGATACTGGATAAAACTTTCATGTTTTAGAACATTCTTCTGTCCATTCTTGAGTTAGGCTGGTGCCAAGGAAAGCGTATCAGCTTTGAGAACTGAGTTCTAGTCTTCATTCCTCCATTGACCACCTCTATTCATGGGAGATGCTGAGATCACCAATAGTATATAGAGTAGTATAGAGAGAGAAGAGAAGAGGACCTAGGATAGAATACTAAGGAACAAGCGTAGTAAGAGAGCATGACTTGAAAGAGGATCCAACAAAGGAGACAGGGAAGGAGGGATCAGATAGGCATGAGGAGGACCAGGAGAGAGCAGCATCCCAAAAAATCTAGAAGAGAATCAAGGAGGAAGAGTGGTCAGTGATCTAACTTTGCTTCCTATTAATTTTAATCTAAATTTCCGCAGCCCCTTATTGAATATAACTTTCATTGCATTATGTTATGAAAAAGGTGCACTGAACATTTCTGCTTTTCTGAGTTTCTTTGTGAAGTTTTTATACATTGTCAGTTTTGTGAAGGCGCCATATAAAGCTGAAAAAAAGATACAGTTCTTTCTGTTCCCATTCAAGTTTCTCTGGAGGTCTATTACATTTAACTTTTCTAAAATCCTATCCCAAAAGTGAATCACAAGATGAAGTCAGTGTGGCTCCCTCAATTCCCACATCTCCTAATTGCCCTCCTTTCTTCCAATCTCTTCCTTATCCCACATTTATTAATTGCCTACCACGTGTAAAACAGTCTTATAGGCACAGGGGACACAAATACCAAAGACAAGAATTGAGTAAGTTTGTAAGGAGATTCCTTCAGGTTGCTTGATGAATTTAATTTCTCCCTGTCTTCCTTTTCACCAACCCATCAACATATGAAATGAACATACCCATTAGAGTATAGATGGATCACTTAAAGAGTCTGAAGGAGGTGAACCTTTACATTTCATTTTCTATGTTACCTTATCCTTTGGTGTTTAACCAACTGGGTTGAGAGCATCTTCTACAAATGCATTTCATGTTGGAACCAGAAGTACAGTTAATG
>CM053593.1:376570119-376582713 GCA_028646575.1 Pseudocheirus occidentalis
CGGGCATCCCCGGCTCCCAGTCCACTCCGGGAGAAACAGCTGCACAGAGAAACTCAGGACACAGGACTTGTTCTAGCTTTTATTGAGAGTTCATCCTCTATCTTAGTGTGGCTGGGCTGGACTGGCCTGGACTGGACTCGACTGGCCTGGCTCCACTGAACTGCCCCTGCCTCCGAGTAGCCTCTATTTAAGTCCTTTCTCCAGGACCCCTTAGGGCCCCTCCCCTGGCCATGCCCTTGCCACAGCGAGCCAATGTGCCACAGTGAGCCAATGTGTCTCACCCCGAAGGCAGAGAGATTATCCTGCTTATTGTAAGCAGGTGCAGCTGCCTCCAGGTGATCGACCACGTGCACTCCTGTTAGCTGAGGACCGGTTCAACCCGTCCATCTCACGTGGAGTATCAACGACCCTCTTTAGGAGTCTCCTCCCCACGTGAGGTATCAGAGACCTAACACACACGTCCGTAATTCTTGTTACTTGATGAATGGCTTTCACCTCTGCGTGTCATAGCTCTGTAACTCCCAGAATATGCTCATTACTTTTCTCCACTATAGTTATTCTTTTTTAGTTTGTTTTTTTAAGTTTTTATTTATCTCTTTATTTGTTTAAGCATTTATTTATCTCTATTCTATTGTCTCCCAACAATAAAAATAAAAAATCTCCTCATGACAAATATTCATAGTGCAGAAAAGCAAATCCCCACATTGACCAAGTCTAAAAATACATTTCATTTTACTTTTGAAGTCAGTCACTTCTCTTGCAAAAGGTGGGTAGCAATGATCAGACATGTAAAATCTTTCCAAGTTGCCTTTCTCTGTAATGCACAATAGAAATGGACATTTTTCTTCTAGTTCTGCTTGCTTCACTCTATTTTGGTTCAGATATGTCTTCCTAGTTCCCTGGGGAACTGTCCATTTCTTCAGTTCTTATGGCACAATACTATTCCATTACCTTCATATACCATAATACCTTTATCCATTTGCCAATAAGAGGGAGCATTTGACTTATTTGTGTTGATTGCTTTCCTAATGTCAAATCATTCTTGCCTCCTTCGGATGAATCTATTTGGTCATAATGAAGCATTTCTTGCCTTGTAGTCTGACAAGATTGTAACATTTTTTATCATTATATGAATGATATTATTTATATACTTATATATATAAAATATATAATATATAAATAAATATAAATTATATAATTATATTATAATTATAATTAATAATCAGTATTCATTAATGATATTAGTCTATAAGTTTCCTTCTTTGTTTCTTCCTTCTCAGGTTTGGGTATTAAGGCTATATTTGTCTCATAAAAGGAGGCTGTTGGAGTGCTTTCTTTTTCAGTTTTAGAGTATTTTTTTTTGTAGTATTGCTATTAACTATTCCTTAAAAGTCTCATAGAATTCTCCTCTGAATTCATCAGAACCAGTAGGGTTCTCTCCCCTCCCCCCCCATTTCATAGCTGTCTAGCTCTGATTCCTTCTATGAGAGTAGAATACTGAAAATCTCTGTTTGATATTCTATTCATTTGGGTATTTTCAGTATTAAAGGTTTTCTGTATTTCTTTTGTGTTTTATTAGCATTGAAATCTTTATGTTATGTTTTGATAATTATTTTTCTTTCTTCTGCCTTTATTGTGACTTCTCCTTGTTCATTTCTATTTTGTTGATTTGATTTTCCACCCTATTTTTTAACATCCTTTCCCTCCCCATTTATTAAATTACTTATTTTAAGTTTTGAACATTCACTTCCATGAGTTTTAAATGTTCTCCGCCTCCCTCCCTAAGATGGCTTGCAATTTGATATAGGCTCTACACATACATTCCTATTAAACACATTTTCATATTAGTCATGTTTTCTGCCTCATTTTTAATCAGCTTGGTTGAAAGCTTATAGGTTTTCTTAGTCTTTTTTTATAAGACAGCTTTTACTTTTGTCTGTAATCTCTATAGTTGTCTTGGTTTTCTTTTACTCTTCTAATTCTTAATAATTTTAATATTTCCCCTTATTTGCTTATTTCGGGTTTGTTTATTGTCTTTCTAAATTTCAAAAATGTATATCAATCCTCTAATTTTCTATTTTGTTAACATGTTTTTCAAGATATGATTTTTCCCTCAGGACTACTTTATTTACATCCCAGAAATTTCGACATCTTGTTTTATCACCATCATATATTGTTCATTGTTTTTATGATTTGTTCTGTGGCCTGCTCATTAGTTAGGATTTCATTGCTAAATCTCCAATTGTGTTTGTGTCTTTTGTTTCTGTTCTCTGAACTGATTACTATTTTATTATACTATCGTCAATAAAGGATGTGTTTACTATTTCTGTCTTTTAATATATATTTGTACTATATTTATGCCCTAATACATGGGAGTTTTTTGCAAAAGTTCCAAGTGGTGCTGAAAAATACTCATATTCTTTCACAGTTAGAAGATCCCATTAATCTTTAGCTCTAGATGCTACAGTAATTTGTTCAAGTCTCTTTTTCCTTTTGTTTCTCTTTCTGCTAAATTTGTTTAAAACAAAAAGAGAAATTAAAATCTTTTTACTATTATTACATTGCTATGTATGTCTTTGTGAAATTAAATTAATTTGTCCTTTATGAATTTAGATGTTAGGTATTTGGAGCAAATAAGTTGAATATTGACATTGGTATGTTGTCTACGGCTCCTCTCAGTATAATACAGTTTCCTTGTTTCTTTCTGTTTACGTTGTGAATGTTTAGTTCTGATTTATCCGATAGCATGATTGCAATTCTTGCTGTTTTATTACCAGTGATTTTCAAAATTTTTTTGGTCTCAGGACCCCTTTATGATCTTAAAATTACTGAAGACTTCCTGAAGAGTTTTTGTTTATAAGGGTTCTGATATTCAGCATATTTAAAATGTCTTGAAATTACTATGGAAATAGTTTAGACCATGTGAACCCTCTCTTAAAGGATCTCAGAATCCTTTAGGGGTCCCTGGACACACTTTGAGAGCTTCTGTTTTAGATTCACCTACTGCTCACCAATTTTCCTCCCCTCCATTTTTATTCTGTATATCTTTGCTTTTCAGCTGCATTTCTTCTAAGCCACATTTTTGGCATTCATGATCATTTTCATTATCTCATTCAACTCTGTAATGCTGAGTAACCAGTGCCTGCCTAGCCATGCCAACTGCTCTATAGCGCCTGAGAAGTAACCCAAGGTTTTGGAAACACTGAAGGCTGTTGCTGACTCCTGCCCTGGATTCCTGTCAACACAGAAAGAGTTCTGTCCGCTCTTTTACTTTCCTTCCATGCAAAAAGTTTGCAGCCATGCTAGACTCCTGGGAAGGTTTGTAAGCGCATCAGATAGCCATTGATATGTAGAAGGAAGGGTTGTCTTCTCGTCATGTCAGACACATAGGGCACGCATTTGTTATTTATTGTTAACTCATCTTCAGTTGTGTCTGCCTGACTCTTCATGACCCCATTTGGGGTTTTCTCTTGACAAAGACACCAGAGCGGTTTGTCATTTCCTTCTCCAACTCATTTTACAAATGCAGAGACAGAGGCCAACAGGGTGAAGTGACTTGCCCAGGATCACACAGCTAGTAAGTGTCTGTGTCCTGAATTGAACTCAGCTCTTCCTGATTCCAGGCCCAGAGCTACAAATTAGAGCTGCATCCTGTAGGCCATATAACTGACTCCTCTGCAGAAACCCCAGACGTAGCATCATATGACAAGCAACATTGTACATTGGGATTATTTATAAAACATGCTTTACACATCTTCTGCTAGTGAGCACTGTTTGGTGAGCATGCGCCTCTTCTTTATCCTTCTCTCCTTTCTAATCCATTTTCCTTGCAGCACCCCAGGTCTGACTGTGCCATCCCCTGCTCAGGAAGCTTCAGGGGATTCCTACTCTCATGAGAATAAAGTGTGAGCTCCTGTCTTGTCTTCAAAGTCTGTCTCAGTCTGGTTCCCACCTGTATTTCTAGACTGATTTAGTATGACCAACATTTATTCGTGCCATGTTCCACACACACTGACCTAACGTGTGTGTGTGTCTGTGTCTGTGTCTGGGTCTGTGTGTGTGTCTGTGTCTGTGCCAGGAATTTAAGTCAGACTGATTGGCCTATAGTTTGAAGATTCCACATACTCCCATTTGCATGAACATGTGGAGTGCCTTTGCTGGATCCCTCACAACAGTTTTGTTAGCACAGATGCTCGTTCTTTCATTATCCTGGAACGTAGTTTATGTGGGCATGATGCCTTGGGCAGTTACGTGTGGTGGGGAATAAAGCACTGAACTTGAGGACAAGGAGATCAGAGTTCAAATCCTGCCTTGGAGACTTACCAGTCCTATGATCTTGGGTGATCTCTTCCTCTACAGCAGTGGTTCTCAATCTGTGGGTTATGTTCAATTTGTAACAATGAAAATACATCCTGCATATCAGATAGATTCATAACAGTAGCAAAATTACAGTTATGAAGTAGCAACGAAAATCATTTTCTGGTTGGGGGTCACCACAACATAAGGAGCTATATTACAGGGTCGCGGCATTAGGAAGGTTGAGAACCACTAGTCTTCAGAATGCAGGTGCTAGTTAGATCTACCTCATCAAGTTGTTCTCCCTCCTCCTTGAGAAGGCAAGCACTTTGATATAGATTATACACGTGCAGTCATATAAAACATGCTTCCATATTAGCCATGTTACAAAATAGAACACAGATCAAAAAGAAAAAAAAAGTCTGCTTCAGTCTGTATTCAAGCTCCGTCAGTTCCCTTTCTGGAGAGGGATAACAATTTTCACCGTGAGTCCTTTGGAATTGTCCTGGATCATTGTATTGCTGAGAAGAGCTAAGTCACTCAGTTGATCATGATACAATGTTGCTGTCACTGTGTACCCTGTTCTGGTTCTGCATAGCAAACTTTCTGGCTCCGGACGTTGCTTCCCTTATAAAAAACTTATATGAAAGACCATCCTCATTGATAAAAAGTAATAATTAGCCACTTTGTTACTAATTGTAACTAAATAGCCTTCTCAGGGATAGTATCCATTTAAATATTGGGGTTTTTAATGTTTTGGGGCTTTTTGACAAGGGGATGTCTTTCTTCCCTCCCAGAAACAAGAGCAGAGTTAAGAAGAAGGGTGTTCATACCAAGAGTCACGGTGCTTTAGGATAAAGGACACAACACCCAGAGTCAGGAGACCTGAGGTCACACTCCAGTTCATACATTTTACTAGCTATGTGACCCTGGAAGAATGCTTTCTGAGACTTATTTTCTAAGAGGATGATAATCCTCCCTTTGCCTGCCTCAGACTCGTTGTGGGGCCTACACACATCAATGAATGCAAAGCACTCGGTAATCGATTTTATTATTAAATTTCTTTTATTCAATAGTTTTTTAATCAACAGCAATTTTGTAGGTTTATATGCAAGTGAATATAGTTCGCTTATGCACTTAGTCCATTTCAGACTAAGGAAACCCACTGGAAAGGTCCTTATCAGTCATGAGTTCAGAGACTAGCAGAGCTAGAAGTAGCATCACATACCACCCTGCCACTCATTTTGTAGATGAAGAAAACTGAAGGCCAGAATTCTAAAATGAGCCACCCAACGTTCTATAGTGGGTTGGTTCCAATCCAAGCCCTGACGTTCCTGTCAAATATGGGACAGATGTCCTTTATTTTAGAACACAACACCAGTAGCCTCCTAGACTCATTTGTTATCTATGAGTAAGGAAATAGGTGAAAATATGAATGCAAGTGACTCTATATGGGGTCAAGATAATCTTAGATTCTATATCATCTCTGTCTGTATTTGTGCCCTTGGATAGTCCCCTTTTCTCTCACTGCCTGCAAAACTGACAATCCCTTCCCCAAGAGGCTGGGCCACAAGCCTGAATATCCAGGGCATCTGGCCTCTCTTGTTGCTACCTCCCATGAGGATCCAGAAGACCCCTCCATACAATTTACTCACCAAAAGGTCAATGAGTCCACTCACCCACAGCTGCCACTTCGGGGGGGGGGGGGTGGATTTAGAAGGTTTTGGAAGAAGAAGGAACTAAGAACTCATACATGAAAGAAATATTCTCTATAAGGTACCTAACAATTGGTCATCCTGTTTGAAGACATCCAAGAAGGGGAAACCAACCATTTCTCAAGGCAGCCAAATCCATTTCTTTTTAGCTCTAACTGGTGAGGGAGGGTTGTAATTTTTTTTTCTGATATCAAGACTTAATTTGCCTTTTTGACATAACCACCTAATGTCAATACCCTCTTCTTAAATGTGCCATGACTACATGGAGTGGGATTTACCTTTGGAAAGTGGGATTATGGGAAGAACAGAAGGAGAGAGAACCTATGAAGGGCTTGATGAACCACTATGGTCATCAAAGGCCTCACACACAGGACTCCTAGTAGAGTTTATAATTCCCTTCGGCAGTCCTTAAACGCCTCAGCTTCTCTTAGTGCTGGGTTCTCTTCTCACTCTTTTGCCAGAGTCTCAACCCTTTTGGGAAAACAATTCTTATTTATTTCTAGGGAGGAATGTTTCTAAAGTTTCAGTTTTTGCTACTGAAAAGGAGACTTTAAAAAGATTATTCATTAAAAAAATGAGGTATAACCACATCCCTGGGGTCCCATTGTATAATTAGATTTCATCCTTACAAATTAAATCCTCTCTTTACCTCTTAGTTAATCCTACCACTAGGTATTTAATTCTAATATCTCTGACAACAATTGTAGTGAAAATGAAGACATTAGGGTAAGGGATGGGGAGGGTACCCATATGGTTTGGTAGAAGACTGTGAACCCCAGCCCCCCTCTATCTGCAAGCCAGTCTGGAGGGAGAGCTTATCAGCATGACATGCAGCATGGAGTGGAAGCCAAAGCCTGTTTGAGGCTTTGTGCCACGTTCAGAAAATTTCAGCAAGAGAATCAAAGGAAAAATAGCTTCTGAGGAAGTCAACTTTTGGAGCTGGGCCAGAGTCTCATTACAAGGAACTGGCATCTAGGGAATTGTTCTACCAAAAGCTGACCAAGAAAAAGGCTCAATTCAATTCAACCCTTTTTTTCTGAGTCTGCTGCCATGCTAGAAGGAAAATGGCAGAAAACATGGCTTCCGGCCTAGCTTGGGAAACATGATGAACTCATGGAAAACCAGTCCAGTAGTGGCTGACTACTCGGGTCCCACAAACTCTGGGACAAGAATGCCTGATAGAATAAGGGAAAAGGTCGCAGGTACTGCAAGGACTCAGCTATGATCAGTCTTGTGAAACAAATCCATCACTTCACAAACCTTGGTGTATTCAGTACCCAAGACTTCAGACGTCTGGTCACATCACCCGAAGCGTGACACTTTCCCTGGGGACACATCTATCACAGGGAAACATAAACAGACTCACATGGAAATACACCCAGGTAAACAGATTCTCAAAACTTCACTGCTTTTCCACAGCAAATCTAGGTTTCTTGTGATCCTTCCTATCAATGAACACAGGCCTATGGTCCCTGTATAAGAGTCAGTTTAGGAAAACCATCCAAAAGGCCTTTGATTTTCATGTGCTTATATGCAAGGAAGAAGCTATGTCAGGTACTGTCTTCCTGTTCCTCCAGCTTCACTGCCTTCCTTTCCAGATTGTGGTAATGAATCCAAGACAGAGGGTACAGTACTGGTTCTGGCATTAAAAGCCTTGAATTCAAATCTTGCCTGTGACACTTACTACCTGTCTTATCTTGGGCAAAATCTTTAACCTCTTGGGACTTCTTTATCTTTAGAATGAGGGTGTTAGAATAGATAACCCCACATGTTTCTCCTAGCTTATTAGGCCTGTGATTAAGAGCCAAGAATTTTTGACCCCTAAAACTGCTTATCTCTTCAGGGATTCACCAAGAATATCTCCAATATGATGGAAGAATAATTTAGAACACCCACAACCCATAAATAAAAGAAAAAGGTTGATTGATCTTCTATTAAGTGCTGAGCACTACCCTCAGTATTGTACATGATCCAATGATGTACAAAATAAAGTTACCCCTGAGGAGCTTAATGTCTAAGTCAGGCAGCCAGGAAATATACACTAGCTAATAACACAGGACAGTCAATGCCAAATGAGATTGTTGTTGTCCATCCATCTCAAAGAGGCCCCGTGACACCGTGAGGTGACGTCTTGACTCATATGTGAATTGGATTTAAATGAGGCTAAGTTGTGCAGAGTCATCAACATCTCTCTCCCACATTCATCGAAATCCAGTGGCAAGACCAAAGTTATGACAAATGGTGATGACCCAGAATGCAGTGGGTGATCTTGGCGTCTTCAACATCTAACTAAGCTGTAAGTAATCAAGCCTCCTGCTTCAGCCTCCTTCGTGGCTGTTGGAACAAGTTGTTCACAGTCAGCCATTCCACCCGGGGAAGACTTCACACGTGAAAGTGGGTATAGAGAGCCCAGCGCTGTAGGAAACCAGAGAAGAAAGTGAATGGTATGGACTGGAAGTATGATCAGGAATCAATTTAGAAATGAAGTGGGGTTTCAACAGGGTCTAAAACTACGGATAGGATTTATATTAGTGCAGCATAACGCTGTTCAGACCAACAAAACAGAATAAACGTAGCCCCTGGGTGTCCCCCCCTTGCAAGTAGCCTGCAGAAAGCCGCTCTCCATCTGAAGGATTTTGTGGATTAGAGTGCACATAAAACTACAGCTCACAAGGTCCCACCAAGGTTTGCTCTTTTTTTTCTAGGCCACCGCAGGACAGTAGGTCAAATGAAAAGATTTTTAATAGAAAAACATCATGTAATAAAGAAAAAGAAAAATTCACCCTTTACACCCAAGGGTATATACCCCACAGGTTATCATAGCAGCAGTAGCAAACACCTATGAGCAAAGATGACACATAGTCAAAGCAATCTAAGGCCCTGGTGCTGCAGACCTGCCAGTCATCAAAGCGTGCTGATGCTGTGGCTCAGCATCTCTGCTGGCCGACTCCTCTAAGATGCTCCACTCAGCAGACGTTGTCTACTGAACTTCTCCTTCTCTCTGCTGCCCTCGGCTGGCGCACTGTTGAGATAACATGTCTTTGTAGGGTCTCTGCTTCTGGTTCCTGCTGCCACCTACTGGTTGTCAGATGCAAGCAACGTATTTATTCTAGGACAGGAATTTTCCTGTATCTTCTCTCCTTTGATGTCTGACCACAGTCAACTTCACCTAGCCAGCTAGAGACTTTCTCAGACATTTGTGTGCTCTAAATTCCACCCCTCCATCCTGCAAAATTCCTGAGTTGTGGTTTGAAATTCCTTTTAACAACTATCATCTCTGGTTAACAATAGTTAGTAATAGTTACTAGTTTAGTCACTATCATCCTCAGGATTAATAGCCTAAGTTCCCTTTAGTTCATCGTTAGGACTTCCACTTAGCAAAATTCCAAGCCAACTGAAGTGTGGAGATTCCTTCGGAACCCCAATAACGCCCCTGGTTACCATGCAAATCTGTTCAGGAAAGAAACTGGAAAGGGCAGGGAAAGATCATGAAGGTGGGGGACCTTTGCCTTCCTGCCAGGAACTACGATTGCCATAATCTCTACAGAAACTGAAGCATGCACCTGGAAACGTGTGGATATTCGGGGGACATTAATTAATAGATTTCTTTGCCAGAAGCCTAGGAGGAGAGTATGTGTAGATGCATGTGTAGATCCAGCAGTTTGCTAAGACAATGCCAACCGCAGGGAGGATGGTAGGGAGAACTAAAGAACGGTGGCATGCATGGACATTCTGGAAGTAGATTCAGTTTTCTTGCCGCCACATTGAAAAGAACCTTTTCCCACTGGCTATGTGTCTTCAAAAGGCCTTGAACCAGTGCCAGCAATGGTTTTACTGCAAAGGGATGATTCCTTCCCTAACTACTTCCAATGAGAGAAGTGTTGTAAAGGGAAGCCCTTTACAGCCTCTCCCCACTCTCAATGTCATGCAACCTCCAAGCAACTGGCCAGAATTCCCTGATCTTTTCATCTATTTCATTTCATTTTGGTTTGGTTAGGTTTAGGTATTTTTCTGTTTTAGATATAAAAAATGGAGTCCCAGGATCTAGTCTGGGAATGTGAACCCCAAATCCAGGAACCCAGGCTCTCTGTTGCAGACATTTCAACACTGAGACTTTGTGGAGTAAAGATCCAGGACTCCTGCCCAGCAGAACTCAGTGGCGATGCAAGGTTTGGACATGAATCCGGTGGGACTAAATTGTGAGCCTAATCCCCACCCCCAAAAGATATACATACATACATACACACACACATGCATGCATGCACACACATATGCACATGTGTATATATGTATATATACATAAATACATATATATATATAATGTTCTGAGGTGTTGGGGAAAAGGTTTGCATGTTAGTTCTTGCTATATAGCGAGCTGGAGCTTGGTACAATAATCCAAGCATGGTCTGCCCAGAGTACAGGACAGAAATGGGGATTTGATCTTTGCTCTACTTTTGAGAGAATGGTAAAAGTTAGGGATGTGGACTGGAGCAGTTTGTTGCTGTTCAATTGTTTTTGGTTATTCTGACTCTTCATGACCCTAGTTGGGGTTTTCTTGGCAAAGATCCTGGAATAGTTTGCCGTTTCCTTCTCCAGCTCATTTGACAGATGAGGAAACTGAGGCAAACAGGGTGAAGTGACTTTCCCAGGGTTGTGTTTGTCCTTTGTTTTCAAAGAGGACCAAGACGTCAGGGAAATGATGACGTGACTTGTAGTTGACTTGGATTTAAGTGAGGCAGGGCTGTGCAAGGTCACCAGTCTCACTTTCTCCTCCAGAACCATCTGGATCCAGTGGCCAGATATTCATCAGGATGACTGGAGATGACCGAGGGTGCAATGGGAGACTCTGACCCTTTTAGGCTAAGGCCTTTTCATGTACTCACTTAGAGTGAGGTCACGTCCATTCAGGGAATAGGCCTCTTTAAGAAGTGAGTTAAGGGGAAAAAAAAAAGAAGTGAGTCAAGGGATGGCCCCTTTAATTAGAAAAAAAAATAAGCTGGGAGGGGAAGACCCTCAGGGTAGCTATTCCAGAGAGAAACAGACTAGGGTCACACAGCTAATGAGGGGGGCTGGATTTGAGTTCAGGAAGATGGTACCACCTAGCTGCTCTTGCTTCCCATTAACAGTGTGTGTGTGTGTGTGTGTGTGTGTGTGTGTGTGTGTGTGTGATACTATGGAAGTATATTTTAAAGCCTCCTTTTTATTAAAATCAAAAATGTTATGAAATAATATTTTCTCAAAGCCACTTTCATACTGGACAAAAGGCTTTTCTTAGGGGGATGAGTTGAGAGTAGTAACCAAAATTGAATAAAGACTATCTCATCTTGTTAAAATACTTCCCTTCCTCACCATAGACATGATTGGGCTATGCTGGTAACTCATCAGACTGTAGAAGGGCCTGCTTTGTCCACTCCTGTCCTTTAAGGAGCTAATCACAAGCAGGAGGTCTCTTTGTTAATTCTGGGAAAGTATCTGAGGGGAGAGATCAACCGAGTAGTGACTATTACTAACCCCAAACTGTATTTTAATGGTTAATAATATGTTCCTTATTCAAGACTCCTGTAACTGTTACATCAAATCCTCTTGGGGCTAGAGAGGGCACAAAGAAGAGGAGAGACTGTGCCAGGTTAAACATCTAAGTTAGGTATTTTGGGATATTGGATCCATGTGAGATAGAACTGTCTGTCAAATGTGCCTAAGATGCGGAGTACAGCATTAATAGTTTTCTTTGACAGGGCATAGCTGTTTACACGTTGTCTCCCCAGCTAAATTGGGAGCTTCTTGAGGCAGGGGCTGTGTTTTTACCTTTCTTTGGATCCCCAGCACTTAACACAGAACAGAACCTCACACATGGTAGGCATTTAATACATTTAATACATGCCTGTTGACTTGACTTCTAGAATGTAAGTGTCTTGAGGGCAGGGACTCTCTTTTTTTGTATCTTCAGTGCTTATGCTATATGCTGGGCCTGGCATATAACTAAGGGATTAATCAGTGCCTGTTGATTAACTGACTGCAACCCGGCTGTATTATGAATGAAACTGCCTATGTCCTATTCTCATCATCTAGAAGATACGAGAGGAAGGGACATGCAATCTCCTGACCCCAGAGCTTGTGACGTGGTTGTGAGAGGGAAATGGGAGATGAGTGTGCTTGCTGCTTGATGTAACACCTTGCTTTTGATCTTGTAGTCTACTTTAAGTAAATTTCCTTTGATCTCCTATGACATCATGTGATTTATTCTGGTTAATTTGGGGAAAACTCAGTGGTAATGAAGGCTACACGTGTTGTGATTTGAAATAGACAATCACCCTTTGAGGACCATGGATGGCCAAGATACCAAAGGAGGCAGCAGAGTTTGATTCCTCAGGCACCATGTAAGTTATTACTAGAAATATTATTATTATTAGACAGATTTGTCTAAAAGACTTTACTGAGAGGGGCGGCTAGGTGGCGCAGTGAATAGAGCACCGGCCCTGGAGTCAGGAGTACCTGAGTTCAAATCCGGCCTCAGACACTTAATACAAAAAACTAGCCGTGTGACCTTGGGCAAGTCACTTAACCCCAACTGCCCTCCAAAAAG
>CM053593.1:376582813-376596326 GCA_028646575.1 Pseudocheirus occidentalis
GAGATAAAAGACTTGAGGGATGAACCTGTATTCATACTTCTGGTAGAGAGGGAAGGTGGTGGTATTAGCTAATTTTGCCTAAGGCACACAAAGGCCTTGTCCGGACTTTGCCAGGCAACAATTTCTTTCTCTGGGTTGTTACTCCAGTCTTCCTCTGTCCTTGGCAAACTGCCTCCTTAGGCCACCCAGCAGTTTAATGAGGAAAGCATTAAAACAGCCTCCAAATATTGAACCAACCCTGCATTCCTGGTATAAATCCCACCTGGTCATGGTATATAATCCTTGTGATATATTGCTGTAATTACCTTACTAGCATTTTGTTCAAAATTTTTTCATCAATATTCATTAAGGGAAATCGGTCTAATCTTTTCTTTCTCTGTTTTAGCTCTTCCTGATTTAGGTATCAGCACCATATTTGTGTCATAAAAGGAGTTTGTTATGACTTCCATGTAGTTTATATAGCATTGGAATTCATTATTCTTTAAATATTTGGTAGATTTTACTTGTGAACCCATCTGACCCTGTGGATTTTTTATTAGGGAGTTCATTAACGGCTTGTTCAATTTCTTTTCCTAAAATGGGGTTATTTAGGTATTCTATTTCCTGGTCTGTTAATCTAGGTAATATATATTTCTGTAAATATTCATTGATTTTGCTCAGATTGTCAGATTTATTGGCATACAATTGGGCAAAATATTTCCTAGTGATTGCTTTAATTTCTAATTCATGGATAGTGATCTCACCCTTTTCATTTTTGATATTTGGTTTCCTTCTTTCTTTTTTTTAAGCAAATTAACCAATGATTTATCTAACTTACTGGTTTTTTACTAAAATTATCTCCTAGTTTTATTTAATCGCTCAATAGTTTTTTTTCTTTGCTTTCAATTTTATTAATCTCCCCTTTTATTTTCAGGATTTCTTGTTTGGTGCTTAATTGGAGATTTTTAATCTGTTCTTTTTCTAGGTTGCTTTTTTTAGTTGCATCCCAATTCATTAATCTGCTCTTTCTCTATTTTGTTGACATTGGAATTTAGAGAAATAAGTTCTCTCCTAAGTACTGCTTTGGCTCCATCCCATGAATTTTGGGATGTTGTCTCATTGCTGTCATTCTCTTTAATGAAATTATTGATTGTTTCTATTATTTGTTCTTTGACCCACTTATTCTTTAAGAGTAGATTATTTAGTTTCCAACTAATTTTAATCTGTCTTCCACCTTTCTATGTTTGATTTTGATATTTTTATGCCCCAATACATGGTTCATAGGTGCTATGTGCTGCTGAGAAAAAGGTATATTCTTTTCTGTTCTAATTCTGTTTTCTACAAAGGTATATTATATCTACATTTTGGTATGATATCATATCTAACTTTTCTAATATTCTATTAATCTCCTTAGTTTCTTTCTTATTTATTTTTTGTTTGGATTTATCAAGTTCTGAGAGAGGACCGTTGAGGTCCACCACTAGTATAGTTATGCTGTCTATTTCTTCCTGTAATTCACTTAATTTCATTAAGAATTTGCATGCTATACCATTTGGTGCATATGTGTTTAGTATTTAGTATTCATTGCCCATTATCACCACAATTATCCAATAAAGTACTAGAAATGTTAGCCAAAGCAATCAGGGAAGAAAAAGAAATAGAAAAAATTAGGATAGGCAATGACAAAACAAAACTATCACTCTTTGCAGATGATATGATGTAAACTACATCAAATAATTAACAACTTTAGCAAAGTTATAGGATACAAGATAAACCCACCTAAATCATGAACATCTCTTTATATGACCAACAAAGCCCAGCAGTAAGAGATAGAAAGAGAAATTTCATTTAAAATAACTGTAGACAATATAATACTTGGGATTCTATCTACCAAGACAAACCCAGGAACTATATAAATACAATTAAAAAAACACTTTACACAAATAAAGTCAGATTTAAACAACTGGAAGAATATCAATTGGTCAAGGATAGGCTAAGCCAATATAATAAAAATAACAATTCTATCTAGTTAATTTACTTATTCAGTGCCTTACTAATCAAACTACCAAAAATATTTTATAGAGCTAAAAAAATAATAACAAAATTAATCTGGAAGAACAAAAGGTCAAGATTATCAAGGGAATTAATGGGGTAAAAAATAGAAAGGAAAGTGGTCTAGCAATACCAGATTTCAAACAACATCATAAAACAGTAATTATCAAAACTATCTGATACTAAGAAATAGAGTGGTGAATCAGTAGAATAGATTAGGTACACAAGACACAGTAGTAAATGACCACAGTAATAATAACTCGCTATCTGACCAAAAAAATCACTGGGAAAACTGGAAAATAATAGGACACAAACTAGGTATAGATCAATATCTCACACCATATACCAAGGTAAGGTCAAAATGGGAACAGAATTTAGACATAAAGGGTGATACCATAAGCAAATCAGAAGAGCAAGGAATAGTCTACCTGTCAGATCAATGGAGAAAGGAAGAATGCATGACCAAATAAGAGATAGAGAACATTACAATAATTTTTATTTTATTAAATTTAAAAGGTTTTGCATAAACAATGCAACAAAGATTAAAAGGAAAGCAGAAAGCTGGGAAATAATCTTTACAAGAGTCTCAGATAAAAGCCTCATTTCTCAGATATATAGAGAACTGAGTCACATTTATAAGAATACAAACCATTTCCCAATTGATAAATAGTCAAAGGGTATGAACAGTCAGTTTTTAGATGAATAAATCAAAGCTATCTATAGACATATGAAGAAGAGCTCTAAATCACTTTTGATTAAAGAAATGCAAATTAAAAACAACTCTGAAGTACCAACTCACATCTATCAGATTGGCTAATATGACAAAAAAAAAAAGGAAATGAAAAATGTTGGAGAGGATGTGGGAAAATCGGGACACTTATGCACTGTTGGTGAAGCTGTGAACTGATCCAACCATTCTGGAGAGCAATTTGGAATGATGTCCAAAGGGGAACCAAGCTGTGTATACCCTTTGATGAAGCAATATCACGACTATGTCTGTATCTCAAAGAGATAATTTTAAAAAGGGAAAAGGACCTACATGTGCAAAAACATTTATAGCAGCCCTTTTGTGGTGGCAAAACATTGGACACTGGGGTGATGTCCATCAATTGGGAAATGGCTGTACAAGCTCTGGTATAGGAATGTAATGGAATAGTATTGTGCAATCAGAAATGATGAACAAGCAGATTTCAGAAATAACCTGGAAAGACTTGTACAAGCTGATGCAAAATAAAATTAGCAGAACCAGGAAAACATTGTACACAGTATCAGTAACATTGTATGATGATCAACTATGAATGACTCAGCTCTTCTCAGCAATACAATGATCCGAGACAAGTTAAAAGGACTCACAAAGGAAAACACCATCCACATCCAGATAAAGAACTGATGGATTCTGAATGGGGACTGAAACATACTTTGCCACTCACTTTGTTCTTTTTTTTCCCTTTTGATCTGTTTCTTCTTTCACAACTGTGACTAAAATGGAAATATGTTTTACATGATAGCACATGTACAACCTATACCCAATCGCCTACCATTTAGAGAAAAGGAGAGGGAGGGAGAAAAATTTGGAACTCAAAATCTTGTAAAAGAAATGGATGCTGAAAAATGACATGTAATTGGGGAAAATAGATAAAATATTATTTAATAAAACAACCTCCACCCCACCTCTCCATATTCACCCCAGACAAGGCATCATCCCTGATTCAGTCAATTACACACACCCCTCTTTAGACCCATTCAACAGAGGGACCTGCTCTCCATTTTCTGGGCATCCCACCCAGGGAACATTTATTCCTGATGATATCTAGTCAATTCATGGTATTTTCTATTCAAATTAACTTCAGGGCCAGAAGCTGGGAGTGAGAAAGATTAAAACTGAAAATCTTATTTCATACTATCACACCTTAGAAGGTGAAACCAAATAAAGACCAATTCTGTCCTTCACAGTTAACAACCTTAGATATTAATATTTGGGGTTTTCATGGTTCTGGAGTGCCCAAACCTCTTTTTCCCCATAATCTTCATTCTTCTGATTGACAAGGAAATCCTTCTTCAAATGTTCCCCAGAACACCAAAGTCTACAATGACCACCTTCAGCATAGAGGTCTTGGGTCATTGGAAGGCCTAGCATGGTACCCTCTCTCTCTCCGCAAGGGAGGGAACTAGGGGAAAGGATGGGCCTGTGATTTCATTGGTATAGGGAACCATGCTTGTCAATGCAGATTGACACCTGCATTGTCAGTGATATTCTTAGAGAAATACCTACAACGTGGAGACTTACCCAGGATCACACAGAGAGCATCTATAAGTTATGGAACTTTAACCTATGGTTTTCTGGCTCTATCCAGCATCTCATACCATGCTTCTTCTCAAATGGAAATGAGATATTTTGCAAGAGGTCTACATCTGGTTACTTCATGCTCTGTGGACCCACACTAATAGAAGATCCCAGTGCCAAATTTTAATTATTAAAGAGAGCTGGGCAGGCTGCCATAACTTACTCAAGTATTTTTCTTGGTCTTTTTTTCTTTCTTATTCTCTTGTTTTTCCAAGACTATATACAATTTTTTAAAAAGTAATTCCAATTTCTCCCACTTCCTGGCTATCTATGGATATCAGTTTCCTATTAAAGACTACTAGTGAATCCTAATTGAGGTAGTCCATGAGTCCATTCTTATTATCATAAATGTAATGTGTTTTCTTTTTATTCTTTGCTTGTGGCAAGTAATTATTAAGGATGAGACAACTGGAGTGAAGCAATTGATCTTTCAGTAGATGTGGGGTATCCCTACAGTGAATGCCTTCTTCTTTTCCCACTAGAAAGGTCTGTACTTGCTCATGTGCTCCCCCTGAGCATTAGACACATTAACTATTTATTGGAATATTCAGGTAACTTATTCAGTCATTTTCCAGGCATATCCAACTGACCCCATTTGGGGTTTTCTTGACAAGATACTGGAGAGGTTTGCCATTTATTTCTCCAGTTTACTTGACAGATGAGGAAACTGAGGCAAACAGGGTGAAGTGCCTTACCCAGGGTCACACAGTGTGTCTGAGGTCAGATTTGAACTCAAGAATATTAGTCTTCATGACTCCAGTCCAGAAACTCTGTGCACCATGGGTGCCACCATAAATTTAACTTTTGTGGAAAAAGCCATCACACCAGAATGAGGAAAAAAACTCATTCTTTTACAGGTATGTGGTTAATCAGCATCCATTTAAAAGATTTTGCCAATATTCAGCAAGTCACAATCATCAGATGCCTGTACAAGCTCTGAGTCAGGGAGGGCGGCAGCTCCTCTGCTCCTCACCAAGTGTCCATGTGGTCTGATCTCAGGTAGAGCATGTTTTGTGTGCATTAAGGGCAGATGAAGAAACTAAGGCACAGAGGGGCTCACATGACTTGCCCAGAGACACAGCTAGTAAGTGTCTGAGGTAGGATTTGAATCCAGATTTTCCTGACTCTAAGCCACGCTTGTCCCTCTCTTCCATTTTCTTGTCTTGTGTAGTTTGGTCTTTCTGGGGAGCTCACTGACAGCATACAGTTAATTGTGTGCATATACCTTGTCCTTTTATCTGAAGTTTATTGTTAGAACCTTCTGGCTCAGGGCTACAATCAGTAACTGGAAAATACCACCAGACCCTGGACTGCCAGTAGTAAATCTCCTGTCCCCCTCCCTCTCTACTCCCTCTAAACTCTCCCTTAAAATTCCTTCTCTCCTCCCTCAAATTCACCTTGGTTATTGCTGTCTTCAGTTACAATCTTGGCCTTGGCTTTCTATTTTCAGTTTGGTTGTTTAAAGTGTATTCAGTCATGTCCAGCTTTTCATGATCCCTTTTTGGGGTTTTCTTGGCAGAGATATTGGAGTGGTTTGCTATTTCCTTCTCCAGTTTGTTTGGAAACTGAGGCAAACAGGGTTTAGTGACTTACCTAGGCTCACACATCTAGTAAATATCTAAGGCTGGATTTGAATTCAGGTCTTCCTGACTCCAGGCCCGGTACTCTATCCACTGTGTCACCTAGCTGCCCCCATTTTCATTCTGGTTCATGTTAATTAAATAATTAATCCACCTAGCACCAAATTAGGTAAGCATTAATATCCACATTCTTAAAGGTTTACAGAGGCGAGAAATCCCAAGGGCAGATAGACATTGGTAGGGCAGAATTCTTCATCTACACTGTCCCCTAATGTAGATTTAGCAGGCTATCCCTAAGCCTTGGTGCTTAAGCAATGCAAGGACTTTCTGACCTTCCTCTTCCCCGGTGCCCACTTTTGCTCATGCCCCTTCTCTATCCACTCCCTTTCTCCCTCTCCCCATCTATCCCAGTGGCAGCCACCTTTCAAGGCCCAGCACAAATTTATCTGCCATTAAGCCCTCCCATAGTCCAGACCACAAGATATCAGAGCAGAAAGACACTTAGAAAAACCACCCGGTCAATGTCCTCATTCTCCAGAGGAAGAGAGGGCCAGTCAACAAGCATTTATTCTGTGTTTACTGTGTGCCAGATACGCTGACTGGGAGACTGAGCAGCAAAGAGAAATGTGTTGTCCAAGGTCATATAGGGAACAAGTCATAGAACCAAGATCCAAACACCTCTGGGTCCAAATCCAGCACCGTTGCTTTCTTTGTTGTTCTCCAGTAGACCCACTGGGTCCATGACAAAGTTCATATTTTCCACAGTATCTGCATGATCCAAGCAGTGACATTTCTGCTTAAATCCATCAGAAGAAACACTGGGTCAGGGAAGACTTGAGGTCATGTTTTTATCTCTTTTCGGCTGTCATTGAGTCACTGTGTGATCTTCATCATGTCACTTCATCACTCCATACCTCACTTTCTCCATCTTTAAAATGGGGAAGTTGATCTAGTGGGTGTGTAAGGTCTCTCCCAGATCTAACACTGTGGCTCTGTGATCTCAGAATGGCTGATCCAATGGCCAGACTGCCAGTCGGCATCCGCTAGCATCACATGTAGCCCTTGTACTCTCTGTCATCTCTAGGGTTTACCTCTCAGAGCTCTGGCCCATTTCTAGAAGGAGCATTTAGAGATCAGAGATGTTAGGAGACTTCCCAAGGTTACAGAGCAAATCAGAAACAGGAAATGGAATGTTTCATTTTTCTAAACTTCAGAGTGTGAAAAATTGGGATAAATTCAACAGTTTCAGGTTTTACATGGGGAAATAAACATTTTCCTCATAAGCCACAGAGAAATGACTTTGCTGATTCTACCCATGACCAAGGCAGGGGCTGAATTTGGGTTCTCTGCTTCAAAATTCAGCACTCTTGCTTCTGTACTAAACTATTCCTTTAAAAAGTTTTATTAACATGTTTTTTTTTACATTACAAACATTTGTGGAGTGCGCACACCCTGTGTGAGCTCCCCTATAACAAAATAAACAAAACTAATACTACAGGAGGCTCAGAGTGTGCAAGCAGTATTTCACTCTTGTAAGCCCCCCGCCCCACCTTTCTATTTTAAAGTATTTTTATTAACAAGAATCTGTTTTTCTCTCTGTCCCATCTCCCTATTCCCTGTTATTGAAAAAATAAAAATAAAAACAATTTGCTTGTAACATGGTTAATTCCTTGAATGCACGGACAAGCAAGACAAATATGTTTACTGACTATATAAAACTATATATCAACACACATATATTACATATGTGTATTACATATAAATTTTATGTTACTACATGTACATATGATATATATGTATGTATGTGTGTGTGTGTTGAATTCTGTACCCTAAAGGCATCATCCCCTTTCTGACAGGGAACATCCTTCCCTCCACTTGGAACTTATCTTCTAACAGGAGAGACACATTTTACCTCATTTGTGAAATCAGCAGCATGTAAAAGGCTCCCCATCCACAGGGAATCCCTCTTCTCTCTTTCCTCTGGGTTGTACATCCTCCAAGATGGTGAGTGCCAGGCACCTTCTCAGGCGTCTATCCCTTTGGTTTATGCATCATTCGATATTAATCACAAGTCGGCACTGAATAATGTTACCCCTCTTGTTGTGTGTTTCATGGAAGCATTTGTGATGTAACAGCACAAGCTGTCCCTGTGCCGAGTGGGGGCACTTCACCAGTGTGAGCAGCACAGATCCTTTCAAATCCTGGTTTTCAGATGCTTACAGAAAATAGGTTATCACTTAATTAGCCTGCAAGGGGGTGTGATATAGAGTTTTGTCCACCAAGTGGCAGTATACTCAAGCCAAGCAGTATTATCACAGTCCCGCTAGGTTCTTCCTGTATCTGCAGGAGCCTTCCTATAGGCTGTGGTATCTCTGCTGACCACCAGAGGACCCTCAGCCTCCAAACTCTGATTGCTGCTTTTGCTTTCCTTGTTGAAAGGTGGACACCAGCCCCAGATTCAGTATTAGTCTAGGGCACAGAATAAAATGTGACTTGGAATTATTAAAATATGGCCATCCCACAACTCTAACCTCTACTTTGACTCTGGCAAATTTCCTTTTCTCTGTCAATGTTCTGTATTAAGGATTCAGAAGTAATCAGTTTTGGTGTAACTCATGTAGTCAAATAGAAAAGTGGCTGTCTGGAAACACGAAAGAAGCTGTCAAGCTTTCACCCAATCTTGCCCAAACCCCACCATGCTCTCCCTCCTTCCCACTTCTTTGGGATATCTAGGGAACAATGTGGAATCAACCACTTCCAGAGGTCACAAAAGGGAGTACAGTGTGGGCTTACATGTCTGGGATCCTTCTGAGAGTCAGAAATTGGAGAGTCATCAGATGAGTGCTGAGTTTGGGGTGGTCTCCTGGTCATCTGACATTCATCATCGATGTTTTGGGGTGCTGCTCTGGCTCCCCCCTGTCCAGACTGGGCTCTTTGCAGACTGGTTCCTGACTGAATCTTTTGGGTCTTGGTCTAATGTAGCTCTCTTGAAATCCCACTCCAAGTCTCTGGAGGTAGGAGGTACCAGAAAAATCTCAATAGTTGGATGGAAACTGTCAACCTGGCTGGGTGACTTTGAGAAAGTTGAGTCATCTCTGTGTCCCAAGAAACTCTCTAAAAGGAGAAATGTACAAGAGTTACCAGTATGTGTTAGGAGAGGGAGCTTCTTTATCAAGCATTCCCTGTACTAACGACACCACAGGTCCAGCACATTCTTTTTTTAGAGAAAAGAAATGTTAATAGACTTTTTTACTTTTTCATCCTCTTCCCCCCTTCCCTTTCCCCTGACAAAATATGTCAGAGATTAGAGAATTTCTTGGAAGTTTATGCTACTCAGGCTCAGGCCCAGAACAGGGTTGGCCCTGGTCTATTCATTCAGTCCCCTTTGATAACTTCTGTGCAATGTCCCCCCTTTGTCCCCCTACCAGCTTCATGGATTATGAGAAGAGAATTAAATATATATTTTCCTGTGATTTTCAATTAATGGAATTCTGGGGAGATTTATTTTCAATCCTATTAATAAATCCTAATACTGCCTATAAATTTCCGTTGATATTTAATTAACTTCCAATAGCTACATTGTAAAAATGTAAATTAAATGCCTTTTCAGGCATATAATGTTAAATCAAGTGTAACATCTCACGCTACCAACAAAGCTGATGAATGGAGTGGAGTGAATCGCAATTCTGCCCCTAACAAGCTGTGCAGCCTCCAATGATTCACCTTCCCTTTCTGGACCTGTTTCTTTCTTGGTAAATTCATCAAGATCAAGAATTTTAGCCTGGAGTGCACGAACTCCAAATATCAGGGGACCCTGGTACTAGGATGAGAAAAAAATTCATCTTTGTTTTCACCAAACTTGACCTGAAATTGGGCATTTCCATCTAGCCTTGACTTTCTCTCATTCAGAAAAATTGAGGGGATAAATATTCCCACATCATTCCTGGGGTGAGCTTTACCATTGGCCCTTCCCTTGATTTAGCATTTCACTCAACTTTTAGCCAAATCCTAAGGTAGTTATTTTTGAAAACAGGATTCTAAAGGGCTCCAGGAAGACAGTATTGATAAAGTGGATTAAGAACCTGCTTCCAGTCAGGAAAATCTAGGACTAAATCCTGCTTCTAACACGTATTACTGTGTGAGCCTGGATAAGTCCTGTACTCTCCCAGTGCCACTGGAAGCTTTCTAAACTTCTAACCCTCTAAGTTATAGAGTTAGGTGTCAGTATCCTTTGGTAGAGGGAGATTCCTCAGGGGAGTTCCAAGCACCAGTCACAGACCTTTTCATTAAAAATTGGAGGGAGGCCCAGATAACTTCTGTGCCTTCACACCCCCTTTTTATTACTGAAACTCTTGCCTGAGTCTAGAATGAACTTTGGATAATGAGGATTTGGGACAAGGAGAATGGGATATCGGCCATTTGGAAAGATGAATCTGGGGTCCAGATCCTGGGGAACCTTGAATAAGACCAACAGTAGTTCCTGTGTCTGCATATACAAAGAGCTTTCCTCACCATTCCTCCAGGAGGTAGGTAATAGTGTTAGCTCGAAGGAGAGCTCATACTTACCTTGGCCCTTAGGGTTATCTAGGCAGCTGGGTGGCACAGTAGATAGAATGCTGTGCCTGGAGTCAGGAAAATTCATCTTCCCGAGTTCTAATCTGGCCCCAGACTCTTACTATCGGTAAGATCCTGGGCAAGTCACCTAATCCTTTTTGCCTCAGTTTCCTTGTCTGCAAAAAGAGCGAGAGAAGGAAATGGTAAACCACCCCAGTATCTTTGCCAAGAAACCCCCCCATGAGGTCATAAAGGGTGGGACATAACTGAACTACCATAATAATTTAGGATTATCTAATCTGAGCTTCAGGACATTTTGAAGTACAGAGTCAGAGTCGAGTCATGTTAACAAGCATTTATTTTTACCAGACATCGAGCTAAGTACGAGGGATACAAAGTAAGCTGGGACTCAATGCCATTTGAGTAAGACTCTTCTCAGTGTAGGAGACGAATTCCTCAGTATTCTGAGCCTGGGTGAGGTGCAGAGCCAGCGAGAACATGGGAAGGGAGGGATCCTTGTTTTGGGAATGTTCAAATGCTAGAGAAGACACTTGGATCTAGGTTCTTTCCAGGGAGAGAGATCACAGAAGGGAGAGAAAGACTCTACGAAGAAGCTAACGAGTTGAAGAGCTAATACCTCCATCACATCTGTACCCTTAACTGGCCACACTAGAGACTCCAGGGAATTTCTTTTTGAATGGATCTCTCCCCCCCCTCTCCCTCCCTCCCCCCATCTCTCTCCCTCCCCCCCAACACTGGATGAGTTCATTCACTCTGAGTATTGCCTGGCATATTCTCTTCTATAAAAGTTCTCTGATTTCCATCAGCTCTTGCCTTGGATAAATGGGTTTACTAGCTACTCACTGTGTGAGGCATTCATGAATATGGAGTTTGGTGGGTGGGAAGCCTTGGATATATAGCTTGGGGCCCTCCTCTGTCAAGGGATAGCAATCTGGAGTTTCCAAAACTTATTTTAGGACTTAAAAAGTTATTTTAGAACCTAAAAACCATTTCCCTTAGGCTGACAAAATGTAGGGAGGATGCACAGATACCATTCTAGCCTGACATGTCCTCTCTGAGGAGAGCAGAGTAACCAACCTTCTGTTCCCAATCTCTGCTCCCTTTCTGGCAGAAAAGAAAGTCTTCCTTAGAGAAGTGGGTGGAGGCGACTCTAGAGATTTTTCTCTATGCTCCTTTTGAGTCCCATCTAGATTAACCCATGGGGACACAGAGAGCCTCCATGATCAACACATACACTCACACACACCAAGAAAAAAGACAAAAAGTGTCCCTGCCCTCAAGAACTCACAATATTGTGAGGCAGAAAGGAGACAAATGCAAGAATTCTATACAAACAAGATAGATATGAGATAATTCAAAATAACCAACAGAGATGGGGAACTGGCAAAAATTTCTTGCAGGAAGCCAGGAGAGGGAGGTGAGGGTGAAGAGAACTGCAGAGATGAAGAACAGCCAGAGAAGATACCCAAGACTAGAAATGGAGAGTCTGAGGGGATAGGGGAGCCGTAAGGAGGTCCCTGCCCTGACTTCTGGAACATAGCAAGGCCTGGACTCAAATCCAAGGCCCCTGACTCCAGATCCTCGCCTCCCTCCACTACCAGAGTTTCCTATACACCAGGCAAAGCCTCAGTTACCTTCTCCAACATCTAAAGGCTGACACAAGATTTGTTTAATAATTTTTTTACTGGTTTGAACACAACCTACCTACCTCAGCAAGGTATTGTGAGGACAAGAATGGTTTTAGCCTCAGGGCACACTGGGAAGAATTTTAAAATTGTGAGGATAGAATCAAATGTCAAGTGAACAAAATTCCCTCCCAAGATTCTCAAGGCAAAAGGATGTTCTTAGCCTGGGGTTGGAAGAGATAAGAGTCATCTTGAAAGCCTGTGAATTGACTGAAAGCACGGCTACCCAACCACGTGCCAACTACCCCAGCCCCAACCTACAGGGCAAAGAATGGAGCTGTCCCCACTGAAGTAAGAAAATAAGAACATGAGAGCAGAACGAACACATAGAGTAATGGGGAAAGTGGGCACATACCACGGAATGCCTAGCCTGGCCCAACCAAGGATGCCCAATGCTTCCTCTTGTAAGTCTGGTTGGGTAAATGGGACCATGTGAAGCTTTGGCCAGTGTGGTCACAGGTGTAGATTTAGATCCTGGGGGTGTGGGGAAGGGCTGGACAATAGTTTTAAAAAAATAATCTAGAACTGTGACTCTATTGTGAGCAGTTTAGAGACCCTGAACACCACCTATTCCAGTGCCTTTTATAGATGAGAAAACTGAGGCCTAGGGAGGTTAAGCACACTGCCCAAGGTCATAAGGGTCAGATGCAGGATTTCACTAAGGTCCTCTAATGCCAAAGTCAACACTGGCTTCATTATGGCAACTTCTATATGGCCTTTTGTTTTGTGTCTCGGTGTAAGAAAGATGTAGGACCACACACAAACACACAAATACACACACATACATGCACACACTTTGTTTTTAAAAAAAAGACACTTTTTTAAAAGAAAAAGCAATTTTTCTAGTGATTCCTTCTGCCAACGTTACAAAGTTCTGGGCAAAACTTCAGATTCTAATTGCAGGAATTAAAGAAATTACAAGCTCTTTCAGGTGAGCGTGGGGACAGGGGAAATAGAGCTGCTATCTGGGCTGGGGGATGGAGGGGATGACTAAGAAGAGGGAGATTGAGTTCAGGAGCAAAGAAGGAACATTCCAGCTTGAGAAGAGGATTTCCTATTTTGCTGGGAACAAAGACTGTTTCAGCCTTTATTACTCACAAAGTAAAATCTTGGGGCTTTTCATTCCCTATCTTTCCTTTTTAAAATAAAGAAAATGGAACCTTGAGATGGCTCACCCTGGATGAGAGGCGTGTGTGTGTGTGTGTGTGTGTGTGTGTGTGTGAAAGAGAGGCACAGAGAGAGAGAAGGAGAGAGAGAGAGAAAGAGAGAGAGGGAGGGAGGGAGGGAAGGAGGGAGAG
>CM053593.1:376604065-376619566 GCA_028646575.1 Pseudocheirus occidentalis
TAGATAGATAGATAGATAGATAGATAGATAGATAGATAGATAGATAGATAGATAGTTGGCAGAAATGGTCCTTTCTGGTTTCTCTTGTTCCTTTCCATGTCTACATTTCCTTTAGTGAGGTGAAGTGAACCTTTGTTTATGTACTCCTCATTCAGATTGTTTATCTCAGAAGTTCCTTGTCATCTGATTCCACAGCCTGACCTGAGTGGCTCCTGTGGGTGGCATGAATGAAGCTGCTTTCTTTAGAAAGGCAAAAGGATAAGGCAGAGAAACGTCACTTACTCAGAAGACCAATATGAATTTTTCATTCACTAAAGAATCAAACTGCAGTTCACCAGCCTTACTTGGGGCAAAATGCGTGCACGCACACACACACAGACACACCCCAGCAATACACACAACACATATATGTATATACAACCCATCCCAGAAACACACACACATGCAATACACATTCAACACATAAAACTCAACATAAAATGGGCAGATACACAACCTTGTGCATGCATCTATGAATACACACACATGCACAAAATGCACCACAGAAACGGACACATACATAGACATGTACAGGCATGCACATGCATGTTTACAGCATGATACATCAATAATGCTCAGCATAATACAGTACATGCATGTATACACAAATACCAACTTTCTCCAGGATTCTGTATGTACTGAGGGAAAGTATGTCACAGACATTTGTGGCGACTGTTTTTCTTTTACTGCCCTGGTAGAGCCATCTTTCTCAAGGCTGCTTTCAGCCACCTGACTACAATGATTCTCAGTGAACAGCCTTGAGGTCAGAGCTCAATCTGGTGGCACAGGAGAGTCACCCCAGCGCCTCAGGGAGGACCCTGAAGAGGAGCCATAGCCTTGCTTTGGGCCCCGAGCCTCATCAGTGAGAGTGAACTTTGGCCTAAGATGGCTTGGAGATGGCCCAGAGCAGAGAGAAGTCAAGAGAGCCATTGGAAAGCTCCCTTAGTGAGACGGAACTGCTCCAGTAAGTGGGGCGTGGGCCCAAGATAATTGTAGAAATTAATATATTTGAAAATATTTTTCATCCCCTACATTAAGACCAGGGAAGGAAATAGTAGCTGTGGGATAAGTACTACTTTGCCTGCCAAAAATAAATGTGAAAACTAGCATTGTCTCTTCAGAGGGGACTAACCCGGTCTTTGAGTTCCCCCTGGTGGCCAGAGGAGACACCGCATGCTCCGAGTTCCTCCAAACCTTAGCACTGATTTTTAATCTGTGTCAACAGCTGCATGTTACTGCTTGTATGAAGGAGGCAGGATTAAGTCACACCAGACACAAATGCGTCTGTGAAAGGCCCAGTTCTTTTTAATAATGGCATTGTCTCTCCCCACCCTCTTCTTCTTTTCCTTGGAAAAGGAAGCCTGGTAAGCTATCATCAGTTGTTAATTAACAAATTAGTTTATGAAGACCTTTTGAAGAGCTTCACGCACAGTTCTCAGTACATAGGAGGCACTTAATAAATGCTGATTGATAGAAGCCCGACTGAAGGACGGGAGATATAATATGTAATAATGCAATATAATTCACAAGGTGGGGGAAAGATGGGTTCAGAGCCCCGGGGTATGTCTGGGAGAGTGAAAGCCAGGTGAGTGGATAAAGTGTTGAACCTGGAGTCAGGAAATCTTGAATTCAAATCTGGGCTCAGCTACTTACCAGTTGTGTGACCTTGGACAAATCTCTTAGTCTCTATTTGCCTCACTTTCTTCACCTGTAAAGTGAAAATAATAGTAGCATCTATTTTGCAGGGTTGTTATGAGAATGAAGATTTGTTTTAAAAGACTCCTGGCACATAGGTGGTGCTATATGTATATATATAAAATATAAAATATATAATTATATGTATAATACATAATTCTATATAATACACAATACATAATTCTATATAATATACATTACATAATTATATATATATATATATACATGTATATAGCTTTTGCCCCCTTCCTCCTATTCCAAAGGACTATTCTGAGCGCATTACACAGACTGCATTGTTTGGAGGGAAACAGAGTACTTTGTTAGGCACTTGTGGCCCCGCTGTGAAGTGCATCAGTTATCACCATCTGTGAGTTAGTGTATCTTGAGTTTAAAATGGCTTTTCCCTTAGTCTGGTGCTTTCCAGATAAAGCTTGAAGTGTGATTTGGTTTCGAAAGCAAAATAATTCATTGCCAACTCATTGACATTTATGGAGAGAAAGTTTCCAGTTGGTAAAACACATCCAAGTAGGTTGCAAGGTTTTGGGAAGATGATAAAAGCCTCAGTGAGTCCTTGAGGAGAGGTAGAGAAGCAATTGAAACCTCAGTGCCCTTAGTTTTACTTGACTCTCAAAGAAAAGCTTGTCCTAGGGCATGCCAAATACTTTTGATGCTTAGGCATTTATGTGAAAAGTAGTAGTGTGATCTTGAAATAGTCTTCTTTCTCTAAAGTAGTATAAAGGAAAGAGCATTGGACTTGGAGTGAGGCAGCCTGTGTTCAAATCTGACCTCCAGACATTGCTGTCTACCTGACTCTGGATGCCTTGGTTTCTCCATTTGTGAAATGAAGGAAGAAATGTATGTGTTGTGCCTACCTCACAGCTTATGAGGAAAGCATTTTGCAAACCTTGATGTTATTGTTAGTACTTAGATAATTTGTTGTTGTTCAGTCATGTCCAACTGTTTGTGACCCCATTTGGAGTTTTCTTGGCAAAGATACTGGAGAGGTTTGCCATTTCCTTCTCCAACTCACTTTACCGGTGAGGAAACTGAGGCAAACAGGGCAAAGTGACTTATACAAGGTCACAACAGCTTCTAAGTTTCTGAAGCTGGATTTGAATTCAGGTTTTCTTACCCCAGGCCTGGTACTCTATCCACTGCAGACACCTAGTGGCCTTTACTTATGTAATACACAGGGATATTGCCCCCTAGGGAGCTTGGGGTGGGGTTGGGGTGAACCATCTTTTGCTAGACAGTTTACCCAGTATACTTCAAGTGCTAGGGTCTTACTCTTGATTTAGAACTTCATTGGGCTTCTGGAAAGAAAAATGAGGAGATCACAAGATACTATTCCAACAGACCATTGCAGAAGTCATTGATTCTGGGAGGCAAGAGCACTTGTGTTGATCAAACTGCAGCACGGTGGTCCTAAACATGATCAGGGAAGACGTGATGGTGACTTGGTTTGGGCCCCGAGACTCATGTATAAGAGCAGAAATGGGAATAAGATGACTCAGAGCTTCTCTGGGCTACCAGTGGGTAGAGAGGACAGAGAAATAAAGAGGGCTTTTGGAGCAAAACTATTCCTGTGTGTGTGTGTGTGTGTGTGTGTGTGTGTGTGCACGTGTGCATGCATACACACACGCACATGCATGTGCACACAAGATAATTGTTGAAATTAATATTTTTGTTTTGCCTTTTGGAGGGCAGTTGGGGTTAAGTGACTTGCCCAAGGTCACATGGCTAGTTTTTTGTGTTAAGTGTCTGAGGCCGGATTTGAACTCAGGTACTCCTGGCTCCAGGGCCGGTGCTCTATTCACTGCGCCACCTAGCTGCCCCTGAAATTAATATTTTAAAAAACATTTTTCGTCTCCTGTATTAAGACCAAGGAAGCCTTAGGTTACTGACCAAAGCATGAAGAGAAATAATAAGGTAGCCAGCTCCTCCCTTCTCTTTCTAGGAAGATGATTCTCCTGCTGCCAGTACAGAACCCTTTAAATTCTGTTTCTCCCTCCTCCCTATACAAGGCTATACAAGCCCCAGCTGTCAGAGAAAAGGGGGTTTGATTTCTCTAATTGTTTTATTTTAATTGTCTTTATTGTCTTAAAGGCGTATCTAAATGTTTTTTATGATTTTATTTTAGACTCAAACACCAGAACACAAATACAAAATAAAGAAAAGAAAAAAAATAACATAAACTTAAATATTGAAACTTAAATACAAAGCAGGAAAAGAACACAAACATGTACATAATAGAACATAAGAGAGGATTCAAAATATGTAGGGATAAATTTCCATCTCAAGAAAGCCCGTATGATAAAATCTTCATGTTGTGTTGAAAACGGTCCGTCTTTTCTTCGCTGCCTCGTAACCCATCTTTTCTTCGCTGCCTCGTAACCCGTCTTTTCTTCGCTGCCTCGTAACCCGTCTTTTCTTCGCTGTGCACTTTTTGCTTCATTCTTTTTTCCCTTCCTCCCCCCACCAGGCTACGATGAAGTGCTGATATATTTATCTATACAGACATATACATACACACATGCATATATAGACATATACTTTCGCTAACAAATTCTACTCTTGATCTTGTTGTGATTGTGTATCTCTCATTTCCTATCCCTCCTGATTCCTCTACTTTACGTCTACCCACTACCTTGCCCTCCTGTTACTCAGCCTACTCCCCCCAAGATCTCACCCTATCCTCCCATTCCCATAAATCTAAATACTCTTCTACACCCCCCTTTAACCTATTCTCTCACTCTCCTGTCTAGAGATCCCTCCCTTCTCCTCTCTTCCCTCCTTATTCCCTTATCGTTTTATTTCTTCTGAATTTAGAAGACCAAATCTAGACTACTCTTCTAGATATATGTATTGTTCCCTCTTAAACCCAGTCCCAATGAAAGCAGGTTTACCAGAACTACCAGCCCTCCTCCCCTGTCTAATTCCTCTGTGTTGATTTTTCCTCTTGCACCTCATTTGTATAAAATAATTACTCATTTTAGGTGTTCCTAAATAGTTTTACTTTTTAAAATCATATTGTACTCAGGTCTATCGCAATCTTTCTTACAACCTACTAATGATGATCTTAGATATAAGTTTTGCATTATATACACACATACATACATATGTGTATATATATGTGTGTGTATATGTGTGTGTGTGTGTGTGTGTGTGTGTGTGTGTGTGTAGTAAATGATCTGTCCTTATTGAATCCCTTGTAATCAGTCTTTGGTATGTACCTTATGTTTCTCTTGGCTCTTTTATGTCAAATCTTCTATTAAGTTCAGTTTTTTTTTTTAACAAAGTCCTGAAAGTCTGACAGTTGATCAAATGTTCATTTTTTTTTTTGTTCACGATTATGCTTAACTTTGCTGGGTATGATATTTACAGCCAGAGCCCCAGTTTTTTTGCTCTGATATATAGTGTTCCAAGACCTGTTGTCCTTTACTGTCTCTGCTCCTAGATCTTGTGTTATTCTAATTGTGGCACCATCATATTTAATTTTGTTTCTTTTTGCTCTTAATATTTTCTCCTTTAGCTGGGGATTTCAGAATTTGACTATAATATTCCTTATAGGATCTCTTTCAAATGGTAATTGATGGATTTTTTCTATTTGCATATGTAAATCTCGATGGCCACAAATACTTATTTCAGCTGGAAATGAGTATTATTTTGTGTGCACATTTTTAAAAGAGAGAGAAAGGATTTCTACTTTTAGGGGTGGGGGATAGTCATTTGCTTAGCAGAGCTAGAGCCACACACAGACACAGACACAGACACACACACACTGTGGACTGGTGATATATTTTGTAAGCTATGTAAATTACCCAAGACCAAATGTAGACCCTAGACTTATTTCTGCTCTTTCTGTAAAATTAGCTAAATAAATCATAAACTCAGAAAGAAATGGATTATGAGAGTCACTCCCCCCCCAAAAAACCATAAAAAAAACCCAAAAATAGCCCCTGCCTTGTTTCAGTAGAAAGTTTAGAGCAGGTCCCATCCACATGTTAAAAACCAAGCTTCCAGAAGGGAACTAGGGATATGGCAGCCCTAGGCAACTGCACACATGGAGCAACCACAGTGATGCTACTGGACCTGACCTGATTCACCAGGTTCTTCCTGGTGGTTAGACTTGTAATAATTATCCTCAGCATAGTGGAAATAATCTATCAGTAAGCACTCATGAAATACCTACTATGTGCCAGGCAAGTGTTGGGCACTGCTGATAGAAAGACAAAAATGAAAGACTTTGCCCTCAAGGGGCTTATATTCCTTCAGGAGAAGGAACATGTATATATGTATATATGTGCAAAATATATAGGAAATAAAAATGTAATTTTTTAAGTGGAGAAGAACTAGTGGCTGGGAGAGAAGGGAAGCTTAGGAAAAGAGGTTTCAGGCAGAAGCTTGTATTTGAACTGTCTTTTGAGGGAAATGAAAGATTATAAGAGACAAAAGTAAGGAATGATGGCATTGCAGAGATGGGGGCAGTCAGTGCAAAGGAACAGAGAGGGGGAATGGATGGTCTTGTATGAAATTCAGTAAAAAGCTCAGTTTGTCTAGCCTGAAGAGAATACAGAAAAGAGCAGTGGGTAATGAGGCTGGAATGGTAGTTTGGGGTCACGTTGGTTTTGAATGCCAAACAACTTAACATTTTCTAAACCATTCTCTCTGAGCAATTGTAATATGTAAGAAACCTTTGACTGGACCAGCACCACTTCAGTGTCTGGTTCATAAACCTCTTACTCTGTTTGTTGATGTTTCACAGTACCCCTGCTGTGCCAGGGGGAGAAGGAAAAGATCTTTCTCTACACATTATTTCATTGTGAAGGCAAGAAACTAGAAAAATATCAGACTATGCTAAGTGGCCAAAGAGACAGGATTCACAGGAGTTTTGAGATAGCAGATGTCACAGCACAAGGAAGAATGACCACTGAACACTTATAGCTCTGTCCCTGGCATAAGATTCTTCCTGAACTTCTCTCTGATACAATGATACATATCCACAGGTGCCAAGAAGAGAGGGGGTAATCTAGTAACGATCAGAGGAAGAAGAGACAAATTGCTGCATTGCTGACTCCCTGCTGAGTATCCCTGAGCCATTTATCAACCTGACATGAGCAGAGATCTACCATCTTCCTGGGACAACAATCAGGGACAAGATGGAGATTCTCCTGAGACATTCCATGTCTGTAGACCAGTATGACCTCCTTTTAATGACCCAGGAGAAGACAAATGACGCCACAGATAAGGATGGTGAAATCTTGAATAAGGAATGAAGGTTTCATGGGTGCAGGTGGTTATTTTAATTATTTATGCTGATGGAAGGTAAGGATTTCAGAAGAGAAAGGCACATTTGGAAAATGAATAGCTAAGACTTTCTGGGATTGAGTTTTGATTTCAGAATTATCGTAGAAAATATAGAAATGATTGGTGCTTGCCTAGGGATAGAATGCACGTAATGAGGTCTAGGAAAAGTACATGTTTTCTGAATTCTTGTGAATTTGATTGAAAAGTCTTTAAACTATACATAGAAGAAGGAAAAGGATAAAGCCACAAAGCCAGAAACCACTGAGAGGAGCTGGTGCAACAGATTCTTATAGGAAGGAAAGAGGAAAAGTAATACCAGTAACTAATTCCCAGGAGTTTATTTCTGAGAAAAATCCCAGAAGTAATATCCCTTGCCTCAGCTGGCCATATACAAATGAACAAAGTCAAGACAAAACAAAAAAAAGTAAACGTGGTATCCTGATGGAAGGAAGCAAGTTTGACTCCGTATACATCTCAGACTTGACGAGATGGAATTCTTGCCTGAACTATAACTCTAGATGGCTATGCCTCATTCAAAAGGAGCTAAACAGAGACAAGAAGTGGTGGAGAAGTGTTGTTTTGTAAGCCGATAATCTCAGGTGGGAAAATCAAGGAAGCAGAGAGGAGACAATTTGAGGGAAGAATAATAGAAGGAGAAATGGAAGCCATGTTTTTATGCTTGTATATAGAGATCTTTTGGATGGAAGGGGAAAATAGGGAGGTTAGGAAACAAGAAATCTGACATAGAAGCCTAATATTGTATTTGTGGAGAGCTAGTGGTGTTACAGCACTTCTGGATGTCACATTTACTGGAATTCTTATCTGTGCCCAAAACAGAACAGCTGCTAAATTATTATTTTTTAGAAAGAAATGTATTAGATTACTTGTTAGATGAGAAATCCAGAAAGAAGGGAAGACTCCCTCCCTCCAGGCTCTGAAAGATTTCTATTATACAGGATTTTTATAAAGTTATTTACTCGTTGTTCAGCCATTTCAGTCATGTCTGTCTCTTCATGACCCTATTTGGGGTTTTCTTGACAGAGTTATTGGACTGATTTGCCATTTCCTTCTCCAGTTCATTTTACAGATGAGGAAACTGAGGCAGACAGGATGATGTGACTTGCTTGGGGTTATGTAGCTAGTAAGTGTCTGAAGCCAGATTTGGACTCATGCAGATAGATGAGTTTTCCTGACTCCATGCTTGATATTCCATCCACTGAGACACCTTGCTGCCCTGGAATTATCCACAATCACACACATATCATTTGACAAAGATACTGAACTCGAGTCACAGAAATCACAAGAAGGTAATCTAAAACACAAGCTGGGGTGGACCCTGAACATGTCCTAGGTGTGGTAGTCTAAAACAAGCCTGTCTTGGGTGCATCTAGGCCTGAGAAAGCCCAAAACGCCTTGTGGCCATTCCTAGAGAGTTACTTGGTTCAGGTGATAATCTGGATGCAAATCACTTAACGGTGGATGTAAACGGTATGCTCATTTTCCAAACAACACAATAAATGTCCTCCCCCCCCCCCTCCCCGGGGCTTCCTGAAGCCTTGCATTCTTATATTAGCAAAAGCATAATTTACAGACGCCGAAAAGCTGGGTTGTGATTTCTAAGAGAGTTCATTACAATAGCCTGAAATCAATGGAGGCATCTTCCCCTTTATCCATCTTGTCTGAAGCTTAATATAATTCATTTAAGGAAGGGTACGGTCAGACTGGTGACAGACTTTCCCCACTATCTCATAGTCAGAGAGATCAATTTGAATAGGTCTCAGAGCCTGTAAGTCAGGAGACTTACGCTCACACTAGTAAACAAGTATACTGTGGCCATGAGCATCACACACACACACACACACACACACAAATCATAATCTCATATTTCCCTCAAAGTTAAAAAAGTTAAACTTAGCTAAGCAGAATCATAATCTCATGTATCACTTAAAGTGACAAACCTTGCAAAGCAGACTCTATAGATAAACTAAGTCAGGTTACCAATTAAAGTAGATTGAAAGAATTCAGTCTTTTTTTGGGGGGGAGATTTGCATATCACAAATTAACTAGGAAAATTCAGTGTCAAGGAATTCTTCCCTTATACAAGTAGTTAGAGTAGCTAACAAAATAACTAAATCACTTTAGGAAGCTGAGAGTTCCTTTTGTCTTTTAGCTGAGGAATGTCAAACAGTTAACATTATTATTAAAGAAATCAAGTTTTGGTAAAGTGAGGTTAATTAAAAAAAAAGAGAGAGAGAGAGAGAGAGAGAGAGAGAGAGAGAGAGAGAGAGAGAGAGAGAGAGAGAGAGAGAGAGAGAGAGAGAGAGAGAGACAAGCAGAGTATGTCCAAGGAATCTGGGTTTACTTCTCTTGCATGCAAATATAAACACCATGAAACATTAAAGCCACAGTAATGCAATAATGATGATCAGTATTAAGGAACATCAAGTGTCCTTGTAACCCACTCCTGATGTTCATTTCATCGGTACATTTCATCTTGAGCCCCTGATGCCACATGTTGTCTGATCCCTAGAAATATCTTCCCTTGAAGATTCTGGGATAGGCTTCACTCTCATGGCAGTTCTACCATAAGAATAAGAAAGATACTGTCCTCAAAGAGTCCAAGTAAAGAGGTATGGATGAACTGTACCTCAACTGTATTTAAGATTAAAGGAGAGGAACTACAGGACTGAAAAAAAAAAGATGCCAAATGTCAGAGGTAAAGAGAGACAGAGAGAAGGGGGAGGGAGGAGTTGGGTAACTATAGTCTTGAGAGCTTGACCATGTCCCTGGAAAAAATTCTTGAATCTAGTATTAAAGGGATGGTTTGTGCAAGTTTATAATGGAAAACTGACCACAACATGGATTCTTCAAGATGAAGTCATGACAAAGTAACATAATTTTATTTCTTGATAATGGGTTTTTTTTTTGTTTTTTTGTTTATTGTTTTCTTAATTGGTATTGGTAGGTCAGGGAAATATCTAATTTCAGCAAAGTATTTGACAAAATCTGTCTTGCTCTCTTTTGGGACAGGATGAGAGGTGTAAGCTAGAAGAGACCCCTGGTGAGTAGATTCAAACTGGGTTGAATACCCAGAACCAAAGTTGGATCATTCATAGATCAATGTCATCTTCAAGGGTGGTCAGTCTCTGAATGTTCAAGGAATCTGCTCATTGATTTGGACAAAGTCACATATATAGACACAGGTTCTAAGTATCACTTTTCCAACCCACACTTGAACTGGTAGGTCAGATCTCCAGAGGTTGACTGAATTTCAAGGGAACGTGAGAAATTGGGATAATGTTGTAGCCTACAAGTCTGGTATGTTTCCTACCAATATTAACTACCTGTTCCAGGTAGTCTCCCCCTCAATTATATCACCAGTGATTACCACCCCAATATAATTTTGATTCGTTGATATCTCTTTGGTAACATTGATAACCAATTAATATGAGTTGGTTTTGACAAAAATGATGTTTACTGAGAAGATGTAGCAAAAGTAAAGTACAGGGGGCTGTAAGTGGTGCAGTGAATAGAGCGCCGGCCCTGGAGTCAGGAGGACCTGAGTTCAAATCTGACCTCAGACACTTAACACTTACTAGCCCAGTGACCTTGGGCAAGTCACCTAACTTCAATTGCCCTGCCTTTCCCCCCTACTCCCTCCAAAAAAAAGAGTGAAGCAGGAAAACATCCCCTTTATCTGGGGCATGTTTGTCTCTCTCTGCTCAAATCCCTAAGAAAGTGGATTCAATCTCTACATAGCTGCTCTTAGAACATTTACCTCAACAAAGTCACTTCTGGTAGAGACATATTCTATGGACAAATCCCTCCCTGGCTTGGCGGACTTGTTGCCTCCTCTGCCTGGTGGAGTTACTGCTGGGCTGGGTCAAGCAGGTCTTTTCTCAGGGCTGGCTCCTGTAGTAAGTAAAATTACCACCAAGGCAAGTTTCCTAGGGAAGATAACAGTTTAGTAACAGTAACATGTTAGTAAACTGTTAATAAAGTGGCTCACCCTGGCCACTTCAGCAAAGCCAGGAGTCCCATGGGCTGGAATGGACCATTTTATTGACACTGGAAAAAAGAGGAGCTTGGGGGTGTTTGGAAAACATTATGGTTAGCTGCAGCTGGGGGAAAGTGGTTCGGTCTTTAGTGCAGCTGGTCTCACTCCTCTCTGATAATTAAGGAGCTGATTGCTTCAAAGTGATCTTGGCTAGAAAATCAGAACCACCCCAGTCAGGATCACCCAGGTTAACTGCCCTGTTAGCCGTCCCCTTGGGGATACCAAACCAAGCCTAAATTTAAGGAGACAAGGATGGGAGAGCTAGCCCTCGGGGTGGGGCCTAGCCTAAGCTCTTTCTTTGTTTAGAGGAGTCCCAGGTTAAACTGGTTAGCAAGTGAATGTCCCCAGACTCTAGTAGAAAGTTATTATCATACCATTTCCTTTCAGCCACACCTTTAAGATAATTCAGACTGGGACAGACAGCAATTTTAAGGCAGATACTTACAATTAAAAAAATAATGCAGCATAAATATTAATTACATTATAAAATCAATATAGTAGAAATCAGATCTAATATTAATTTTTTCTCTAATACTTCCCATGAGACTCACCTACTACAGGCAGCTCCAGAAGACTCTGTTATGGACTGTGTTTGGAGGACCCCTGATGGCTCCTTAAACCTTCAAAGGTCACAAGGTCATCTGGGAAGATAAACAATGGGGACAGAAGAAACAAAATGGCCAGAGTTCATCCCCCCTCTCCCGGCCCCCCCCCCCCCAATCTGGAAGCTTCCAGCATCACTTTTTGTGAACTAGGAAGTTGCCTGGGAAAGAGAATGATTTTGCTTGCTTATGATTTCTATGTGCACACCCAGTTCTAGTTCAGAAGCCAATTAAAAAGGCTTTTTATCCCCAAGCAATAAGTGATCAGAAAATTTTCATAAATACCAGTGAATGCTCAGAACTGGGGGCAGAGTCCCTCCATTAAATCTCATCATGCAGCCTTTAGGCAGATAACAACTGTGCATGCTCCAGGAACTGGGGCCAGTCCCAGCACCGCCTCTCCCCCTCCCATCCCCCATTCTGCACATTTGCTTGTCATATTTGCAGATGAAGCAAAGCTAGAAGCCATAATTAGTAGGTGGGATAACAGAGAGGATGAGAATTCCAAACAGAAACTTGCTGAATCTACTAGGACTAATAGGAATACATGTAAAGCCTTGGGTTTAAAAACAAATTGTACAAGTACAAGATGGAGGAGATAGGGCTAGGGATCATCAGCTTGTGTGAAAAAAGATCTGAGAGTTTTAGTGGCCCACAAGGTCAATGTGAGTTGATGAGACAACGCATCTGGAGAGTCTTGTTTTCAGTTCTGGGGACTGGCTTTTTAGGAAGGCTATTTGATGGGCTGGATAACATTCAGAGGAGGGACCTGGGATAGTGGGAAACCCCAAGAACATACCATATAAGGATAATGGAGGAGCTGGGGATGTTGATCCTGGAGGAGAGAGAAGTTGGGGGAGGCATCACATCATTTTCAAATATTTGAATGACTGCCATGTGGAAGAGGGGTGAGAGGTTTGGGGGAACTTTGGCAATGGAAGGAACTGAAGAGAGGAAGATTTCAGTCTGATATAAGGGTGACCTGAAACTTGGCTGTGCCCCAAAGTGGGTCCAAGCTGCTCTGGGAGGCAGTGGATTCCCTTTGCTTTGTAATCAGAGGTGGGATGACCATTTGTCATGGATCCCAGAATCTTCAGGCTGGACTGGGCCTAAGAGACCAGCTGCTGTAATTCCTGCCAGAATAAGAATCTCCTCTACACCATTCCCAACAAAGTCCCCTGGCCTCTGCTTAAATTCCTTTGGGAAAGGGAATTCACTAATTCTCCAAGGCAATGAGCCTACTTTAGGTGGCTTTTATTGTCAGGAAATTTTTCTTTGCATAAAGATGAAATGTACTGAGGATTTTCATTCCTGCATAGGTTGGACTAAATCACTTGGAAGGTCATGTACGACTTTCTCTCTGCGATTCTGTGAATCTCAGTTGTTGAGAAGAATTCATAGCATCAGAGAGAACGAACATAACTCATGCAACAAGCCATATTCGGTGACACCCTGTCACCCAACTCTGTGGGTAATAGTGAAGCAAACAAAAAGAGAAAGAATTTGCAGTTCCCAGTCACAAATTTCCGGACCCGAGGCAAGGAAAGGCGGTAGAACAGCTGTGACCAACTGGCTCTGGACTGGGTTACTTTGAATCTGTGAGTTCTTCTAGGGCCAGCAGAGGTCAGCAGAGGACTGGTCTTGCGGCTGACTGGCTCTTGGCTCATAGGATGCTGAAGACTGCCATCCCCAACTTAATATAAAAAGTCGGGGGGGGGGTGTTCTGCTACATGGGGAAGAGAAAGTCTAGCAAAATCAGGGCAAGAGTACAGAAACAGAGGTACAGAACTGCCTACCATACGGAACAAAAGGAAGACAGCGCTAACCAGTGCAGGGAGAGAGGAGGGAGTAACCAAAGGTGTCCAAGGAGTTGGTGTGGGAGACGACCTTAAAGAAAGTTGGCATGTTCCCAGTACATGCTCTGCAAAGGCACCAAGGAAGGCAGTGGAATGTTGGAGTCAGGGAATGAGGAGTAAGTGTGGGAATGGGGAGGCAGATCAATAAGAAATAAGATCGGAAAGGTAGGTAAGAGTCAGATTGAGGAAGGCACTGAGTGCCAAGCTCAGCAAAGGGTGTTTGTTCCTAGAGACAATAAGGAGCCATAAAGGATCTTTAAGCTCAGGAATGACAAGCTCATACCTATGTTTTAGGAATATTGGCCTGACAGCTCTACAAAGCATGGCCTGGAAGTCAGGAATACTTGGATTCATGGTCTGCCTCAACATGCTGGGTGTATGACCACAGGCAAGTCCCATCATGTCTCAGAATCCCACAGAAGGTGCCATCTGGGGGCAGCTAGGTGGTGCAGTGGATAGAGCATCGGCCCTGGAGTCAGGAGGACCTGAGTTCAAATGTAGATTTAGGCATCTGACGCTTACTAGCTGGTTGACCCTGGGCAAATTACTCCCAATTACAGAGAGAGAGACAGAGAGAGAGAGAGAGAGAGAGAGAGAGAGAGAGAGAGAGAGAGAGAGAGAGAAGGTGTCACCTGCATCTGTAGAGGAAGTTTGTCACAGATGAACTCCTTATGCCAAGGAAGTAACAGGTTTGGTAAGAAAAAAAAATGAAGGTTGGATTGGGGATGGAAGAGACTAGATGAAGATAAATTCATTATGATGTTGTTGCCATGGTTCACATGAAAAGTGATGAGAGCCTTCATGAGATAGTTGCTTATGAAAGAAGGATATGAAAACATTCATGCTTGTGAATATTTGCTAATTTGATAATGATTTTTTTGGTATCTTAGATGTTTTTATTTGCATTTCTCAAATCAATAGTGATACAGAGTATTTTTCATATATCTATAGATAGCTTTGAATTCTTCATCTGGTAATTGCCCATTCATATCCTTTGACCATATATCAATTGGGAAATGATTTGTGTTCTTATACATTATACTCAGTTCCCTATATATTTGAGAAATGAGACCTTTACAACAGACATTTGCTATAAATTCTTTCCCCAGCCTTCTGCTTTCCTTCTGATCTTGGAGCATTGGTTTGGTTTGTGCAAATCCTTTTTTTTTTTTTAATTTATTAAGCACTTACTGTGCTTAAGGCATTAGGAATACAAAGACAATAACAAATCATGTTCCTATCTTGGTCCTGGTAGCTAACTTGCTCTACTGTAATCTTGGGAAGAAGATTTACATACGTAACAGCTCATTTGATCCTCACAGCAACCCTGTGAAGTAGGTGTTTTCATTACTTTTATCTTTTAAAAGAATTAATTAATTAATTAAATTTAAAAATATTTTAAAATTTGTTTTCTTGTTTACATCATTCATTTTCATTACATTTTTGAATTACAAATTTTCTCCCTGTCTTGCCCCTGCCCCAACCCTAAAACAGCAATCCCACTGTAAAGCCTCTCCCCTGCTCTGCTCTCTTACTTTCTGCTAGGGCAGGGAGGGTCTCCCTATCCCAGCCCCTGTATATCTTAATTCCTAGTTGCAGGTATTGCAGAACTTTAAATTCTAGATGCTTTCCATTCCTCCCTTGTCCCCCACCCTTGTCAATTCAAAACAGGCTGTGGATGTGTGATTATACAGGACATCTTCATAGTGGACGTATTGTGACAGTGATCATCTGTCTCTCCTTCCTATCCTCCCCCCTCCTTGTTCTGTTCTCTACCCTGTCCCTGTCCCTTTAATGAAGTGTGTACTTCCAGCATCCGTCCCCCAGACCCTGCCCTCACCTCTGTTATCTCCCCTCTCATCCCTATGCCCCCTACTCTCCTGTGTGGCATGATGCCCAGTTTAGAGTTTATGCCATTTCTTCCCTAAGCCAAATTCAATGAGAG
>CM053593.1:376620066-376651776 GCA_028646575.1 Pseudocheirus occidentalis
CACACAGCAAGTGTTTAATGAATGTTTGTCCTTTGCTCTTTCCACCATGCCACACCAATTACTTAAATGGAGCAAGTGGCTTTTAATGGAGTGATTTCCCTCAAAATACGTGATTTTTGATCCTAGAATATATTTTGTTTTACTATGAATGTCAGGCAGAGTCTCTAGGGAGAGGACTTGGGGACTTACTTAGAATGATGTGGGTGAGGGGTTACTGATGTGTTGTGTCTTGTAATACAAGCTGGTCCACAGCAGTGTCAGAAGTCAACAGGAACCTCAATTTAGGTGGGGAAATCTAGCCCAAGTCTTTACCGACGAGAAGAGATCCAGGGAAGGGAAATTAAGAAACTCACCCAAGGTCACACAGGTGAACAAATGGCAGAGCCGAGATTCCAACCAAGTCATTTGACTCCAAATTCAGTCATTTTTTCCACTCCATTTTGCTACCTTCACAAAATTATCAGAGGAGCTGGATTTGTACAGAGTGAGGTGCTTTGTTAGAAAAATAGGTTTATTGAACTGTACATTTGGCTATACTGTGGTAAAGTCCTGGGAAGACACTGGGCTCACCCTCAGGGAGTTCCCAGTAGCTCTACGGACAAGATTCACACACGTCACTGTGCCTCAGTTTCCTTACCTGGAAAATGAGGGAGTAGTACATGATGATTTTTTTCAACTCCTAACTCTTGTGATTCACATTCTAGAGCATCTGGTGTTCCTGACAGCGACAGCAGGTGGCATCCCGAGACAGCCTAGGAATATGACAGCCACCATCAATCTTGGGAAAGAGTTGGCAAGAGAGAATTAGCAGTGGCTCCAGAGACACAGAGAAGTGCCTACAGCCCATGGGTGAATTAAGCAGAAGGAAAGTAAATTTCATATTCCCTGGACTGTAGCTTCTCTGCTCTGTGAGAAGGGAAGAGACATATATACACACACATTTGCATTTATAGGTATATATACATGCATCCATGTGTATGTATATACACGTGTACATACATGCACACATACACATGTATAATCTGAAAGGAGACGTTTATCATGCTTAGGACATTCCTAGAACCATGTTCAGCGGTAATTGTGCATGTGTGTTTGTGTGTGAGATTTCCTCTTTCAGCTCACATTCTCTTGAATAGTGCCATAAATTGAGGCTTTGTACACAGCCGTTTCCTCTTCTCTTTTGTCATACCCTGGGGCTTGGCAGGAATCTTCATTTTCAGGCCAGTACCCTCAGAAATTCAAATCTGGCCTCAGATGCTTCCTAGCTGTGTGATCCTGGGCAAGTCACTTCACCCTGTTTTCCTCATCTGTAAAATGAGCTGGAGAAGGAAATGGCAAAGCACTCCAGGATCTCTGCCAAGAATCCTCACAGGGAGTCACAGAGAGTCAGACATGGCTGGAATGATTGAGCAACAACCCCCTTCCAAAGGAGCCTTGCTTAGAGACTACAGGGGTCACACAAAGAGAGGACCTTTTGGTTTTTAATTCCTGCTGAGGGAGACAGTGAAACAATGGACAGAATGCCAGATTGAGAGTCAGGTTCTGCCTCTGATGTTTAATGTCACGTCTGGTCTAAGTTTTTTGATCTGTAAAATGAAGGGCTGGGCTACATCACTTCTCAGGTCTCATCATGCTCTACTTCAGCCCTGTGACACTGTCCATGAGTCATCAGACCAATAGGAAGAGACTATCTCCTGAATTCCATTGGATCAAGTCAGTAGGAACAGAGCCCCTACTATGTCCCAGCCCTACAATCTGTTGGAAACAAGAGGAAGTGGATACGTAGAAGCTGCTTACAGGAAGTCCACAATCCAGTGGTTCAAGATGAGAAATATATAGAAATGACAAATCAAAACTCTATGCTGAGGATGAATGGTAAAGACAGGAAATTTTTAAAAAGAATTTAGAGGCAAGGGGTGTGGCTAGATGACTCTGGCCCTGGAGTCAGGAGGACCTGAGTTTGAATCCAGCCTCAGACTTGACACACTTGCTACGTGACCTTGGGCAAGTCACTTAACCCTAATTGGCTTGCCAAAAAAATAAAAAAGTAATTTATTGGCAGAAAAAAATTGTCATGGGCTGGACTGGGAAGGCTTGTGCTGTTAGATCATGAAAGATCCAAGTGGATTCATCCAGCATTATCAGAGTTGCCATTTATCTGACTGACTTCTTAACTGAGGCTAGATTAACTTTCTGAGGTTGGTTGGCAAGGATTGATTGACTTTCATCAATGTAAGTAGAGGGGGGCAACATTCTCAGTGAAGCCCAGTCAGGAGTAATGACTGTAGCTGCTGAGAGACAGGAGAGATCCTTGTGGATTGAAGTAAAGGGAGAGCCTTCACAGTGGAACCAGGCTGTGTACTAGACTTTGAAGGATCCCAGCACTTTGCCTTCTACTCATATTCATATCCAGGCAGCTTTCAAGTCCTCCTCACTCCCACAACATTTCCATCATCTGACACGGCTACCACCCCTTTGGTAGACCTTATCACATCTCTGTGTTATTGTTATAGCTGCCTGAGTGAGTAGTCTCTGCTCTCTTCTCCCCTTCCAATCTATGCTTAATACACCTTACAAATTACACCTTGTTAAGGCTAAGGTCTGGCCACAAAACGCCCTTAGTGAAGAACCTTCGGTGGATCCTTTTTGACTTTACAAAGAAAATAAAAACCCTTCACCTGACATCTAAGGCCATTTATCATCTGATACCAGCTTGCCTTTAAGAAAATATAACATTTCACTCATTTCTGCTGAAATTTCTGCAAAGCAAAGAAGTCTTTCTTGAAATGACAAAAAGTTTATATTGGAAACTAAGGGCTAGCATCATATGTGATGAGGAAACACAAGATGTTTTTCCAGTAAATACTGGAGGAAAGCATGGATGTCCCCTTTTCCTTGCTATTATTTGACACAGTTTTGGCATCACTTGGTATAGAAATGACAACCTTACTTTTCTTAACTTTACTAAAATTGAACAATTAGTTTTTCCAACTACATATCTGTGAAGCTGGATTTTCTTCTCATACTTCAACAAAACAATGTATCATAATGGTTGAATGCAGAAACAAACATGAGAGTCCATTTTCTATTATGCCAGATATTAAAGAGATTTGCAAAAAATATTTGAAACAATTCCACTTTTGTTCTTTTTTATTAAAATGTGTTCATTTTTTCATAAAATGTTATTTGTGTTAGTATATAAAGGGTTTATAAGTATTTTAAAATGAATATTATATATTGTGTATGTGTGTACACAATATATAATAATATATACACACAAAATAATATATACACATATAATATATATAATACACACACACACACACACACACACACACACACACACACATATATATATTATCCCGTTTAATTTCTAGTTAAGTAAATGTTGATAGATGTTACCCACACAAAAAGCAAAGTTCTTTGGAGTCCTCAAACATTTTTAAGAGTCTAAAGGGATCCAGAGATCAAAACATCTGAAAACTGTGATTCCAGCTGTTTGTAATAGTAGAAGGGAGCAGAAAATCTTACCCTCCCCCAACTCAATTCCATTTGGATTAAGTGGGCCCTAAAGAGTCCATTGTGATTGAATTGAAGATTTGTATTCATGAGCAGGGCAGGGCAAATTAAAAACTGAATGATCTGTACTAAAGGGAAACCACTTCCACCACCCTTCTGGAAGAAAGGGAAATCAGTTCCACGTTTGTTCTGTAGGAAAGGGAATCCACATCCACCAAGTTCAGAATCAGAGGAAGGTGGTAGATAGAGTGTTGCCTCCAAAGTACAAAGAGACGGAGCTGGACCAACCTTGTTCCTAATGGGCTGTATGCTGAGCAAGAACAAGCCAATTGAGTAGAATGGAAAGATGTGGGGCTTTGAGATATTAGTCTTCAGAGGCCACATTCTTTTGACCTTGCTGCCATTTCTCCTTGTTGACCTAAGCACCATTCCATACCCAAGGGACTCCAAGTGTCTTACTTTTTCTCCTTTCTACCCAGAGGTCCAGAGAGTCAGAGTTGTTGTTTTCTTGCTCCCAGTTTTGGTTCTCTTCTAAAAGATAGCACAGGATCATCATGGCTCTTCTCTTTTTGCTTGGAGCAATGAGTCAAAAAGCTAGTTTCTTTATCCAGTAGAAGAGTTGCTAGCAGTCTTTTGCTACATTTGTCTCTGTCCATCTCTCTGGTCTTATATTTTTAGGGCCATTACTAAAGTTTCTAATTTTACTGTATAGAAGCAATTCTAGTGTATTTATACCCCCAAGCTTAGTATAATCCCCTGGCACATGGTAGTCACTTATTAAATGCTTGCTTTTTTGAATTGACTCTATGTTTATATCAAGCTAGGAATTTTCCCTGATCATCCATGCTAATATACTTGATAGCCCCCATTAAGTTAATTTTCGTCTCACTAGAAAAATTGTGTTTTAATTTAATTAGGTTCCTCCTTCTAGGCATTCTATTAGCAGTTGACAACAATCCCTAGGTGAAAAGAATCAAGGCAGGTTTAGGGTATTGCAGCCTTGGCAGCAGTTTCTGGTAGAAGGATGTGGGTAGTAAGAAAACTGGTCAGCAAGCATTTATGAAGGGCTTTCTATGTGCCAGGCACTGTGTGTGCTAAGCTGGGAATGCAAAAAGAAATAAAAAGAAAGACAATACTTGCCTTCAAGGAGCTTACCTTCTAATGGGGAAGACAATGCAGTTAAAGAGAGTTGAAAACTGGGCAACCTTAACAGGTTGGTGAGAGCTTATGCAAGTTGAGCATATTAATAATTTCCCCCTATTCTAGTCTCTGTAGCAAGGACTAAATTTTAAGTTCCACCTTTTTTTTTATATCTACAAGTTTGCAGCTTTGGGCAAATTGCTTTACCTATGGGACCCATTTTTCTAATTTGTAAAGGTAGGGTTAGAGGTGTCAAGAGACAGCGTGGTGTATTGGGTAGAGTCTTGGAGTCAAGAAAATCTAGATTCAAGGTCTGTCTCTGATACATACGGGTTTTGTGACCCTGGGCAAGTCCTTTCCTTCCTCCCATGCTCAGGCACCCACCTAGGGCTATCAATGGCATAACAGTTATTAGTCTGCATTGGTAGGAAAAATTTCCAAACCAATGAAATCATGAATTTGGCATAAAAACAAAATGAGCTGGTAGGAGTAGATAATCTCTAAGGACCTTTGTAATTCTAAATTATATAATTCTAAACTCTTGAAAATCCTTAAACTACCTTTTGGATGTAACCATGGCCATCCATGGCAGGCAAGATTTCATCTTTGCAATGGTCAATCAGCACAGCCAGTGACAAATGGGCTCTGGATGCCAGCACACATAGCCTGAGTTACATGTGCACGGAGGTCCCATCAGATTCCTAGGGATTAGCTGCTGGCAGTTTGGAGTGCAATGTGGCAGCGTCATTACCTGAGGTTACCTTTGAAACTCAGCAGCTGTTCCCAGCCAGTGAGGCTAATGATTTCCACCTTTGCTCCAAGGTGACACTTGCTTCTTTTTGTGCTGCTGAGGAAAAGGATACAGGAGTGAACTGCTGCTATTCCCCAGTGTCCTGCTGCAGAAGGGGAGTTGTCCAAGGTCACAGGAAGGATAGGACCCTAAATCTTCTCATGAGGGTGGGGATGGTAGCATGAGCTACAAGGATCCTGGACCCTGGAAAGGGGATTAAAATGAAATGAAACCAAATCAAGTAGTCTCTCAGTGAGCCAGTAGTTATAGAGTACCTGCTCTGAGCAAGGCATAGATGCTAAGGGTAGGGAGATGTCCAGGTGAGGCAGTCACCTACCTTTCCTGATTGCTTAGAGTCCAGATGGGGAGAGAAGAGTATTTTCCATTCCATTTAAGTCAGTTCAATTCACAGACATTTAATAAATCTGGTTGTATATAGACCTCCATGCTAGCTACTGGGGGAGATACTTTCTCTGCCCTCATGGAACCTAGTGGCTAATGGGGGTAGTGGTAGGAAAAAGATACAGATAACTAGAATGCACAATTAATACATGATACAATCTGGCACAGTAGATAGAAAGATGGTCTTAGAGTCAGGAAGACATGGGTTCGAGTCCCATTTCTAACATATATTGGCTATGTGACATGAAACAAGTTACTTAATAACCTCTCAATGTTCCCAGGAAACTCAAAATGTTCTCCCTCTGCCCTTCATCATCATTTCCACAGATAGAACCTAAACGCTATCAGTAAGGAACAGGAAACAAAACAAAACAATAAATGACTTTTTTGTAGGACTGGAACCAAAATATATATCCATCATTGGGGAATGGTTGAACAAAGTGGGGTACATGATTACAATGGAATATTATTGAGCTATAAAAACAACTAGGAAGAACCCAGAGAAATATAGGAAGAGTTATATGAACTGATACAGAGTGAAGTAAGAACCAGGACACAATGTAACAATGACTATAACAACATAATTGCAAAGAAAAAAAATCCAGAAAATTAATATGATGTCATTATAATGACAAGAAGCTCAGTCCTGGAGAAAATTTGAGAAACTGAATTTCACTCTCTTTATTGCAGAGGTAGGGGACTGTGGGTATGGAATATTGCATATGTTATTAGACTTGGCTTGTTTATTGGTTGGTTTTACTGAATTTTATTCTTTAAATCTTTGTTAAGAGGTTGGTGGGTAAGAGAGGAGGGAAAAAAAAGGGAATATAAAAGCCAAAGACATCTGTTAAAAAAAAAAGTAGGACTTTGTTACAAGCTTCTTTTCCCTCAGGCTCAAAGTAATCTTGTGTATTAAATGACTTGCTTAGTCATATTGCCAATAATTGCCCGAGGCAGGGCTTTAATTCAGAGGCCTGAGGAGCAAGACAGAGGAGGCAGGGATACAGACAGTGCTCACTCTACATAAATTTGCATTATTCAAATTTGACTATGTAAAGAATTCTGAAAGGCATAAGAAGATGTGACAGAAACATGTATGAAGAGAATTTGGGAAAAAGGGTGCCCTCACTTTATTCCTGATTTTCATAGATTTGACAAAGATGAAATGTTGGCAGAAGTGAGTAACAAGATTGTAAAATCTGCATGAGAATGATATGGGGGTTTTGATTGAGTTTCTTGGAGAAGAACTGTTGACCAAGGTTATGGTTGCACTGCTATCTACAAAGACTGCAGAAGAAAGGGAAGCTTCAGAATCAGAAGCCTAACCACAAAAATCCACAAGCAAACAATTGGCAGAAGCATTGTATCCTTTGAGTGAATTTTTGTCTTATATTGAAAAGATGGATCCAAATACTTCAGGATTTTTAAAAACTCAAAGCCTAGTGGAGGATAATATCTTTATGAAATAAAGAAGAGAGTCTAAATGTTTCTAGATAATTTCATTTAAAAAGCTGCACAGCCACCCACCCACCAGGGATGAAGGCTAGGTGCAGTGGGGGTGTGGGGGTCGGAGGGAAAGGGCAACAGAGAGCCTACCTATGCTAACTTTATTGTACAATACTGTGCATTCTTCATCATTAACTTTACCTTTCATTTTGTAATTCTGTTTATTGTCATGATACAGTACCCGAGATGTCTGCATTTTAATGTAATTTATGACTTGCATGAAGATATTTTGTGCATACCTTTGTTATATACGCTAAGTGAAGTGGATGGAGAGGGCAAACTTGCATTATGTAAAAATCATTTTATGCAGTGGTCTGCATAATGGCTCACTTAACATAAAGTCAGAACTTTCAGTACACCTGTATCACAAGCACAATGGAGAAAAGGATGACTTTGTATAATCTTATTACTGGAGGAGACTTCAGCCTGCAGAGGGGTGACACTGCCTTGGGTGGGAACATCTTCATGCCAAGGCAAGAAGATGGAGGGACCAAGAACCTTCCTTGACACTGAGGGAGGGTCATTCTAGAAGAAGCACCTTCTGACCTGACATTACATCCCGTCATTTTTCCTAGTTCAGAGCAAGGAAATTGGAGTTTGCTCATGTAATATGCAACACGTCAATGTGGTCCATGGCCAGCAGTATCTTACTCAGGTACATTTGATTGGTTTCATACCTCTGGGATCACAGGCAGGGAGACCTGCCCTAACCTTAACCCATTTAGTGAGGTGGAATGGAAGTTTTCACTATGGAAGTTTCTAAGCATAGAATAGTCTAGAAAAAGGAGGGTGCTGGGTAGAGAAAGGAATATTTAGAACATAGGTGACTTGTTTCAAGAAAGATTAGTCTCAGAGTACTATACGGGTTTTCTCTGCATAATTTACTTGTCAGCAGAATGGGTATTGTGCCCTTGAGGCAACCAGACCCAATATAATTGAGTATGCAGGTACACCTCACCAAGGGCAATAAGTTACACCTAACTGCAGAGAAAGTTACACTGGTCAGGAAGGGTCAGGAAGCAGATCTCACAGTCAGGATGAGTTTCCAACATTCTACCTTGGTGTTCATCAGTTATAATCCTATTTACTTAATTAGTTGCATAGGTATGAGGGTGGGATAGCCTTTGAAGAGAAAGGCTGCTTGCTATCAGCTACCCTGCCCTTCCTCCACCACACATTGTTAGAGAGAGGTATTCCCAAAGGGCCGCTGGAGGAGGGCTTCCCATCCTAACTACACTTTGAGACCTCATCAGTGGGCAGCAGCATTCCACACTGTTGGGACCTTTACCACTTCTGGACTGGAGCTTCCCGTTTCAGACATCAGTGGGCTTCATTTCCCTGTCTTGATCCCAGGTAAAGTTGAAGGTCAGAATTGCCAGTTATGTAGGCTGCTTAAGGCTTGGTCTTCTATGTGGAGGGAGAAGCCTACAATAGCACATCACCCCTCTTCCCCCAACTATACGGGAGCATAAACATGGCAGAATCACTGAACATGCCTTTTTCCAGGATGGTATGAGATCTAATTGAGGATGCCTGTGCCAACCAGAATGGTGCCTCAGGCTCTGTGCCAGCTTCTTGATCTCAATAAAAGTTCACAGCTCCTACCATCCTAGGATGACCAAAGACCCACAGTCAGGCAGCAGCCTGAACTGAGCTAGTTTCCTGGGTTCTAGCTCTTTACAGCCTCTGACTCTATTTCCCCACATGAGACCAAAGTGGGAACCTAGAGGATAAAGGTGGTAAAAACAAACAAAGCTCCTTTACTTCTCTTTCTTGGCCATCAGCTATTGCCAGTACAGGAATGTCCCCAGTGGGCCACAGATTGAGGGGGCAGTTATGCATTTGTAGTGGGGACAAATTGTCTCCCACTTGGACATCCCCCAAAACAATAGATTGTTGATGTGTTTACACATTGATGCATTAATTCATATAGTGAAAAGATATGTCTATTTCATGTTGGCCCTTTATAAACCAAAAAGTTGATCCAATGGAACTGAAGGGCAGTTTGCCGTTAACTAGCCAAAATTTGACCACATCCTTAATAGTTTTAAAAAGCTAAGTTTACCAGTTCCAGAGACAGGAAAGTCTATCCAGGCAGGAGGCAGCTTTGTGGGGGTATAGCTCCCAAACCTCTACTGGAGGGTGGGGACTGGGGGAGGAGGATGGCATTTCTTCTCCCCCCCCCACCATGGTGTCTTCCATTGTAGTACTTTGTTGGAGTGCTCAGTTGCAGATACCACATTCAGAAAAGGATGGGGGTGAGGGAAAGAGAGAGAGAGAGAGAGAGAGAGAGAGAGAGAGAGAGAGAGAGAGAGAGAGAGAGAGAGAGAGAGAACTTTTCTTTCTATTTCCTCTTACTAAATGCCGTTGCTTTGAACTAATTATTTCTTGGCTGACTGTTAATGATAAGATTACTGATGAGGGCTGGTGAACTGAAGCCCTAGAGTTTACTGAGGCAGATCCATTGAGTACCTTGAAGCCAGGGGTCATTACCCCCCTGAATACGCAACATGCAAACCTATGAGTGTAGTTGGGGAAAAGACCTGAGGTGGGGGAGTTCCATGTTATAGCTATGGGGGTTGATATTCTTACTTCAATACTGGGGACCCTGAAGAGGGGAGGTGGAGTTCTTTCCCTTTAAGAGCAGTCAGACTCCCTTTCAAACTTCTGGTGGTAAAGCTTCATTTCTGATATGGGCAGCCACTGCATCCCTTCTAAGGAGTTTAAAGCTAAGAGGGGACACAGGACTGAGCATGGGACCTAACTGATGTGAAATCATCAGGGCTTCCAGAGTTTCAGCACTTGATCTGTCTTCCTGCCATTGTCACTGGCTGCAAAGGAAGTCAGACCCTGCGGGTTCTACTCACACTTTTCTCCCAAAGTTTGCTTCTGGGTCTCCTTTTCAGCTTTGCTCAATGACTTTTCCTACTCTGAGTAGAGCTGAGTCGAGTAGAGCTGAGTCAAGTAGCGGAGACCAGGTTTTCCTTTTTCTTTTTCTCTTTACTTGTTCTGTCTCTTCCTTCTTCTCCCTGAACCAGCCATTGAAAAGAAGCCTTCCTCCCAGTTGGGCCTTGGAGAGCTAACATAATACCCTTCTTAGGATGATTATCAAGGATTGCATTTTTATTCTATGGGATTAAGGGTAGATAGCCTTTTATGCTGAGATAAGGAGTCCCCGGATGGTCCATGGACCTGGTACTTAGTAGTTTGATTTATACCAGATTAGTGTTCATTACAGAGCTAAAGATTCCCATAGTCTACTCATGGTCCCCCACTAAGTACCTTCCTCTCTAGAGCGCTTTTTCAGTATTTTTTAAGTTCAGCATAATCTAAGACAATTATGTGTTCATGATTACTTTTATCCACCATGGTAAGCACTCTGGGGAGGGCTCATGAGCCATAGTTTTGGGAATACAAACTTATAGAGCATCTTGAATCTGGGAAGAATTCAATAGACTATGAGCTGGTAGGGGTTAAAGAAAGCTATTTCCCCAATACAGCAGGGTCTCAAGTGGGGGCCATGACATCTTTTTAGAAGAGCCCTAATATCCCTTTTATGAGGCTTTCCCTCCATTCCTTTTCACTGCTTCCATATCATTCACTTAGGATTTATCAAATGTGCCACTTGGGGTCTTGGTTTTATTAGACATGGGCACCCTTTAAGCAGCCTGATGACTTCTCATTGTTGTTGTTACTGTATGTGCAGTTTTGTTTGTGTGTATATATTGGGGGTGGGAACCCCAACCCAGGAAGTAGAGGAAAGTCTAGTTCTTGTAGGACTATTCAACCCATTGAGCGAGTGAACTTCTTGTTGATACCTAATATAAAACTGTATATGAAAAATAAATCTACTTCCCTATTCTAAGTGGGTTTTATATATTAGAAGTTGAAACTGCTTTAGATAAAGGACATTTGTTATAGGTCAAATGCCTTGTCAATGATAATAAGTCTTCCCATTTCTTCAGTCACTGTGACATTGTCAAAGAATTATCTTCTGAGAAATATGATCAAAAGTTCATTTTTGTAGGAAAAAAAATTAAACAAAGACTTTCTTGAGAAAAATCTAAGAGCAGGAAATTAAGAAAATGAAAAGCCCAGGAAAGAGAAGAAACTAAGTCTGAATCCTGACGTCAGTTTCAGGACAAATTACTAGAAAGTTTATAAGATGGAAAGCCATGTGCTGTCCATTATCCAGGCTTGTCATAGAAATGGATCAAATACTATTGTAATTGTCACAGTCATCTGAACTCTGGTGTGACCTGCCTTTGAAGGGAATTAGTAACACTGGCCAGAGACCCTGGAGAGTTTCAGATCTCTCCTAAAAGACTGAATCTTGTTTGGGGAGATGGATAAAGGAATCTTTCCCTAAACTGAGGCCATTAAGCTCTAAGCCAGTTTCCTGGGATTATTTTAAGGAGTAGGAGTGAAGGCATCCATTCATTCTTATTGGAACTTGTAGCACCAATGCAATATTCACAGTGCCTACAGTGACTGTGAATATCCTGGTGCAATTCTGAATCACAAAATATAACAGGCTCTTTATATAGAAGACAGAACCAAAACACTTATTCAAACACCAGAAAGCTGATTCCTAACACCAGAAAGGCAAATTCATACCGACAAAGAAATCTATATACAATAGCAATGCAGGGGGCACCGCCATCCCCAAGCCTTCCCCCTAACAGGGCCTTCCCACAAATGAATGCTCACAACTCATTGCCCTCTTCTCTCTCCCTCAGCTCTAACTGCTCTCTCACCAATTTTTTTTTCATCTTTGCTCCACCCTTCCTGCTCTAACTGTTTGGCAAATTCCTCCCACCACAGTCATGTGACTCAGGCTTCCGTGTGAGTCAAGCAGGTCAAATGGGCCTATTAAGGGATGGAGAAGATCTTCCCATTAAGCAAAAATACATTAAAAATACAGAACCCAATGGCATAGAAGTGAAAATGGTAAGCCATTGGTTTCAGTTGTTAACCAGATAAGAAAAAAATATTTTGCCTGAAGGATGAAGGAGAGATTTAGTCATCTATGATGAAGGAGATAAGTGTAGAGAAATCATGTTGAGTACTTTCCCCTTGTCCTTGAGGAAAAAGGGGAAGGTGCCCCCTGTGCCAGGTACCTTCCCACCACTAGCCTCTTTTCAATTCTCTTTGAAGTATTTTCCTCTACCATTAGAATGTAAGCTGCGTGAGGACAGGCCTGTCTTGCTTTTTGCTTGCAGTGGTATCCTCAGCACTTAGTATAGTTCCTGACTCCATAGTAGGTACTTAATAAGTTCTTCTTGGCTTGACAAGATTCATCAACCTTTTCAGTCTCACACACCAAGTCTGTCCCTTTGGAAGAGACAGTGGGACATAGAGGGCTTTGAAAATAATTTCTTTTCCACAATGGCATTCAGTTCTTCTTCCATTTAAGGAAGTAGAATCCTGGGAATCCTTGCTATGGCAGGCAGTAGGGGATATTTAGTCAGTCAACAACCTTTACTAAGCTCCTACTATGTTCCAGGCACTGGGCTAAGTGCTGGGACTACAAAGAAAGGCAGAAAAGGAGCTCAAAGTATATTGCAGCAGACAGACCACATGTAAATAGCTATGTACGAATAAGATGTGTACATGATTAATTGGAGACAATTTCAGAGGGAAGGTTCAAAGATTTAGGAGAATGGTGAAGACTTCTTTGCCAGAAGTGGGACTTCAGTGGAGACATGAAGGAAGTCATGGAAGCCAGGAGGCAGAGATGAGGGGGGAGAGTGCTCCAGGGATGGGGGGCAGACTGTGCAAAGATTTGGAGTCTGGAGATGGTGATGCCATTTTAGCCACTGTTCTGAAGAGATTCCACAAGGGTATTTTCCTCATTTACTTCTCATCCAGAGAAATTCTTTCCTATTTTAGTTAATAAGTACTAAAGAGAGAAATTGGAAGGCTTAGTCTACTCCTTCGTGGGCACAGAGTTTGGTTCTCAGCTTTTCAGATTCAAAAGCTTGATTTTAATCAGTTTAGGTGAACTGCTGTAGGAAACCAATTCACATTAATCAGATTCATGAGACTGATTTATCCGAAGAATACCAATGTATTAATTTATGATGGAAGATCATTCTGGGCATAATAACAGTGATATATGTAAAATGTTTTGCAAATCTTAAGGCACTATATAAATATAGAATGAGCTATTATTTACTTATTTGGGGTATAATTTTATTTATAAAATAGCTCTCTGGGGATGAAACTCCCTCTGTCAGGGGATTGGTACCTTCCTCTACAACTTATAGTATTTAAAAAAAAATTTTTTGCAAAGGCAATTGGGGCTAAGTGACTTGCCCAAGGTCACACGAGTGTTAAGTGTCTGAGGCCAGATTTGAACTCAGGTCCTCCTGACTCCATGGCTGGTGCTCTATTCTATGACACTCTATGGTGTCACCTAGCCGACCCTACAACTTATAGTCTTATTGAATGGACTGGAACATTTTGAAGTTAGGAATTTGCCCAGGGTACAAAACCAGAGTCAGGACCTATATCTCTATCTTTTTCTTACTCTTCCCCTCCCTGCCCCCAAAATAAAAGCTTTTATTCATGAATGCAGGGACCATGTCTTTTTTGTCTTTGTATCTCAGTGCCTGGTAGTATCCGGAACATAGTGAGTCTTTTATTTTTTTTTAAATAATTGTTTATTTAAAAATTTGTTTATTGATTTTTCTTTCTTTCTTCCATCACCATAGTATTCCGTGTATCTCTTTCCCTCTCCCTCCATGAGAGCCATCACATATGACAAATAATGTGGGGATTTTTAGAGAGGAAAAAACATTGGCAGAACTGATGGCTACGTAGAGAAAGTCTGAAAACCCACTAAGGGGTGGGCAGGAGCATCTCCTCATTTCTCATCCTTTGAGTCCTGCTTGACTTTACAATTTTGTTCCACTTTTATTTATTTTTTGGGGTGTCTTTTTTACATTTACATGGTTGTTGTTATTGTGTACATTGTTTTCCTGGCTCTGCTGACTTCCCTCTGCATCAGTTCATGTAGCTCTTTCCAGGCTTCTCTGTATCCATCACAGACATAATTTCTTGTAGCACAGAGATATTCCATTACATGAATGAACTGCAATTTGTTTAACCATTCCCTGTTTGAGGGACATCTACTTTGTTTACAATTCTAAGCTATCATAAAAAAATGCTGCTCTAAATATTTTGGAGTTTATAGGACTTTTTATAGTTGGGGGTTTTTATAAAGACTCTTTGGTTCCTGAAGCCAGCCCTCTAGCACTGCGGTTCTCAACCTGTGGGTCATGACCCCTTTAGTGGTCGAATGACCCTTTCACAGGGATTATAGGGATGGCCTAAGACCATCAGAAAACACATATTTCCAATGGTTTTAGGAACCGAGACACCGCTCCTCCATGGGTCTCCAGGTGGATCCTCCCACATGCAGATACGCCCACGTACAAGTATTAAAGGGTCACAGCATTAGGAAGGTTGAGAACCACTGATTTAGCAGTTAGGTCTGGTTTCCTTTCCTGGCTGTTATTTTGACAACTGTTATTCATGTATGTATATATGTACACATATAATAATGATAATGATAATGACAATAATAATAATAATAATAATAATAATAATAATAATAATCTTCCTGTGCTGAAATTGTCTTCTTTTATCCATCACATCCCAGTCCCTTGGCCAATTTAGAAGAAAGACTATGCTTTAGGAAGGTTAAAGACACGGTCAGACCAGGGGCTTAGGACCAATGTAGGTAAGTGACACCTTGGGGTCATTAACTCACACTGAGAACACTTCTTTCCCATCTCCCCACCTATAGTTTTTGGATAGGAAACTGATGGGATCACACCTTTCCAGATTGGACACTGACTTTTCCTGACATATGGAGCTTATTGAAATTCATAATTAAGCAAAAGGAGGGACAGAAAGAAGAAAGAGGAGTGCCGTGGAATAAGAACGACTCACTCAGTTTAGCAGAGTTTTATTCAGCAGTTGGCCAACTGGGGAAAACAGTTTTCTTTATGAATTGGTTTCCAAGTCCCTTAATCAATAAAAAAGCATTCATTAAGTGTTTACTATATGCAAAGCCCCTTTAAACTTAACTTTTTTCTTTTGATTTTTGGAGGGGGAAAGGCAGGGCAATTGGAGTTGACTTGCCCAAGGTCACATGGCTAGTAAGTGTTAAATGTCTGAGGTTGGATTTAACTCAGGTCCTCCTGACTCCAGGGCCAGTGCTTTACTCAGAATGCTACCTAGCCACCCCCTATATGCAAAGCACTTTACCAAGCCCTGGGAAGACCGATAGAAAAACAACAGTCCCTGACCTCAGGGAGCTTCTGTTTTAAAGGGGGGAGACACAGATAGGGAGTTTCAGCTACAAATTGGAGAGAAAGACCCTTTGATCCTTAGGGTGCAACAGCCAAGTCAGTGGGAATATATCTTTTAAGTGATTTCTCTTGTTAAAATAAATTTGTATCATGATGTTGAACTTTTTCATAGTGCTAAAAACTTTCTTTTCTGGGTCTTCAATAGCTGTGACTCCAGAGGCAGTTGCCAGGTGGTATTTCCACATAGAGTACTCTCTTACACGATGGCTTTGGGGACTGGACTGGTGGTTAGGCATCTGAGAGGCACTGAAGTGCCCAGCTTTCTTGGTTCTTGACAATCTCCATTGAGGTCCATGAGGAGGTAGTGATTTGACCTACTTGGCACATGCCATCTCTTCTCTCTCCCTCAGGATGCCTTGATGTAGGTGGTGGTGAAAGGCATGGGAGGCCACTTTATATGTTTGCCTGGATGACAGCTGTAGGACTGGTGATCTTGGGATGAAGGGAAGAGCTGTTATTCTTAGGAATTCTTGGGCTTATTTGTACAGATGAATGAATGACTCAAAGAATTATATATATATGTATATATATATAATTATATATATGTATAATTATATATGTATATATAACATGTATATGTTATCTCTCCCCCATCTATTAAATAAACAGGAAAAGAAAGCTTGGTTCAGATATTTCTCTAATGTCTGAACTGAAACATCCTGCTATACAGAGTGAGGAAGGGCATAAATGTAAAGTTTATTTGGGAGACACTTAGAATAGTGTCTATTTCCAGTTTCTAAGCTCATCACCCAACTTGTGGGAAAAGGGGAGAGAGCAAGGGTACTAATGTAACAGAAAAAGGGTGATTTCAAAGTAGATGGCCAATGCAAGAATCCAAGGGCCATTCCACCCTCCTAGTTCCTAGCATCATGGGATTTACAGTGTGTGTGTGTGTGTGTGTGTGTGTGTGTGTGTGTGTGTGTGTGTGTGTGTTTGCAAGTACATGGGGGGAACACCTTAGATATCCCTGAAAGTGGGAAGTCCTGCCTGTGTTCTTTCAAGTTTTATAGCATCTTAAATCTCTCCCCCTCCTCTCTACCCCATAATGTCTTCTGACTTGATGACAAATCTTATAGCCATTAGTATATCTGTTGGCAGGCAACCTGGATGTGTGTGTGTGTGTGTGTGTGTGTATACACATGACAAATCATGCTATTTGCCTGGAGAAGATAAAGTTTAGTGGGGGAAGAGAATATGATTACCATTTTGAATTATTTAAAAGTCTGCTACATAGAAGAAGAATGCTCCTGTTTGCCCCAGAAGGTAGATGTTGCGAAGAAGCATATTTCTTCCCCATATAAATGTAACAAGCTGTTTACAGGGCTGATTCCTCACTGAGAATCCTGGAATTTGTTGTCTCTGACACCTATCCAAATAGCCTGTTGCATAAGAATAAGCTTCTTAACTATATGAACTATCCCAAAGAGTAACACACTACTTCAAGAGGCAATGAATTCTCCACGACTGAAGGTTTCAGGTGGTGGGTCATACCAGAAAACCTCCAAGATTCAGTCCAACTTTGAGATTCTGTGATTTTTAATTTGTACCCCAAAGGTTTTCCACCTGAATCATTTAATCCCCTCATCACCAACTGCCTTCTTTCTTCCCTGGTGCTCTCTAGGGCTCAAGATCCCTGGAAGCCCTGACCCATTTTTTTTCTGACCTGGTCTTTTGTTTGTTTGTGTAAGTCTGATTCATTGCTAGCCAGTTACTAACTTACGATTTATCCTTAAGTAAAAATCAACTCTTCCTTGACTTATTCTTCTAAGCTTGTATCTGAGATACCTCTCTGGTGTCTTTCCGGACAGGTGCTCTTTCCTAGAAACCTCTTGTTAGCACGTCTCCTTTCCCCAACCCAGACGGAATCAGACTCTTCCTGTCTCTAATTTCTAAACTCAAATTCCCAGTTGCCTTCCTCAATGTATTCTAATTTCTTGTCTGAGGGAAGCCTCCAGCTCTCACCTTATTGACAGAATAGATGCGCCTGTACACTTTGATTCCAATGATTGAACATCCCTTTCCTGGTTCAGCTTAACAACTCTACATACTTTTCTGTTACATTTGATGAAACATAATTAAGGTATCTGCAGGAACTGTTCATCCAAGAGCTCTGATTTCAGCTTTGCAATAGCCAAAACACAAAAATGCTTTGCCTGGGAAGTAACAGTATTAGGAAGAGTATCTACTGTCTCCTATGCCCTGGAAACTGGGGTGAGAGGAGATGCTTTTCTTGTACTGAACTGTTCTGAACTCACGTGGATTGACTTCACTCCTACAGGACCCTGACCCCAAAAAGGTAGAGAATAGATCTTTTCTTGAATTCTTGGGCTCATTATGACTCATGAAATCCTGTGCAAAATCTCTTACAGAAAACCTAGGTATAACTTGTGTCTAGAGTCTTCCCAAAAGGGATAACAGATTCACTTCCAGAGAAATGATTGTTTGATACACAAAGTGGTAGATGCTAGCTATGGGACAGCTATTTATTTCATCTACCACAAAAGAAAATGCTTAAGACACAAAAGCTTAAAAGCAGCATGAACACATGCTTAAAATATAACTAAAACCTTCTGCTTCTCAGATAATCTTCTGGTTAGTAGGAAAGGGCTGGGGCTGCTTAAACAGATTTCATTTCACCTCAGTCTGTACTGTCTAAGCAACAACTCAAGGGCTAGGCATAGCTCAAGCTTTTGAATACTTCCAGCTTCAGGAAGATCCGGTAATGGTCATCTCTTCTTCAATGAACTTTGTGATTGCAGGGATTACCTCCCATTGGGAAACCAGCTTCCAACTCTGAAGCTCCCTCTGCTCCTTGATCCCACATCTCAGGATTTCTGTTTAGTTACTTGTGTTCAGAGAAGAAAATGCAAAACTGAAAGAGGTAGCCAGGGACTTGAGGTCCAGAACTCTGGCCTGTTTAGCCAAGAACATGTTTTTATTGCTACATGCTCCTACCTATCACAGTTGCTATTGGAGAAGGGAAGGAGAGAAAAATCTTCCTCCCTTGATGGGAAGTTCAAGGGAGAACTGGCCATTTTGAGGAATAAACTCAAAAGAGAAGAACAGAGAGAGGTAGAAATTTTGATGTCTTTTTTTGATGGATGGTTCTTTCTGACTTGGGAGGCAATACTCCTTGGCACAGACCTCCATCATGGGACGAGGAGACTTTCCGGGAGCCTCTGGTCATGCCATGGTCTTTAGCAAAAGGGCAAGAGTTTATGTGTCTTTCCACATGGAGCCAAAGTGCATGGCTAGCTAGCTCCAAGTAACTAGTTAAATGCTCATTGAATGACTGACTAATCCAATTCCCTTTCCCGCTCTATTGAGCTAAAGGAAGAAAAAGGGTAATTCCCTCTCATTGCCCCCCTTTGTAGCGTCTGTCACCACACAGACAAAAGAATTGATTGAGTGAATTACAGACCCCTCTGGGAATTGTCTGGGGCTTGTTCATTGCATCCATCCCTTAACAAGCATTTGTTGAATAGCAATTAAGTGCCCAACATATGCGCTCTGGGTCAGCAGCCCACCTAGTGGAGAGGACTCTAAAATGCACCCATGAATTAACTTGGCAATGCATTTTCTTTGCAGCACAATATAAACCTTTTTTTTTTTTTTTCTGAAAGCCTGGAATTTCTCGGAGGCAAATTACCTAGGTCTTGGGAATAATAAAACAGCTGTCTATTTGAATCCAGAACAAATGAAATGCAGTGGCATGTATGAGTCATGTCATTTCCAGTTAATCATCTTTCTCTTCATTGCCAGAATACAAAGTAGCCACCTTCCTGGAGTCAAGGGGCAGAAACTGGGTGACAGAGAGCACCAGCAGGTTAGCAACACAACTGAGATTCTCCAGGACCCTCGGCAACCCTCTGCCTTCTTCTACTTATTTATTTAAAAATATTAACATGGGATTCTATTCTCCAAAAAATTCTTATGGAAATCATTGACAGACTCTCACTCTCCACTTCAGCCCATCTCTGTCCCTTCTCATGTCTCCCTCTCCACTTTGCTCCAAGAGCCACCAAGAGCACTGTGTTGGCTCCTACCCTTTCTTTAAAAGGGCGTTATGCTTATGTAACAGGGGCAATCTCATTGGGGCATGTCCTTTGGTTCAGTGAGGGCTGGGACAAGGGCTTTGGCCTCTTGAAAAAGGTCCTAGCTCCTTATATTACTACACAAGAAGAGAACTCTGGGGAAAATTTCTTAAAGCTTAAATAAAGCTTAGGGTTTGGCTCATGTCTAGGATCTTCCTGAAAGAGATTAACAATATCCCTTCTGGAAAGGTGTTCAATATACAAAGTATTTCCTTTGTATTTACCTCTTTTGCTACAAAAGAAATACTTAAACACAGAAGTCTCATAATCCCACATTTACAATACTTAAAACATAAAACAACAACCCATAAATCCTGTTGTACTCTACTGATTTTCATTCCCTCTTCCCTTCTGGGTCAAAGATGATTAGTTCCTGAGCATGAAGAGCTGGCCTTTATATATAGAAAGAACATTCACTTTCTAGATCTTCTTTCTGTCTTCTGAGCTGATGGCTTGGGACTGTGACAGCTCTCCTCCTTGGGGGAAGGAGTTTTGCTGTTTACGCACACGTGTCATCAAAGGAATGTGCTTGGGCAGGTGAGCCTGAAGTTGGTTCTCAAGCCTCTAGTAGTATCCTCTTTGGGCACAGGCGACTAAACAGTGATCCTGAGAGAGGAACTTTTCAAGTAGAGCATCTCCTTTGGGAGTTCCTGGGCTTCTCAATCAGTGCCAGCTACTCTGCAGGAAAGGCTTCCTGCTTCTTAGAGGAGATAACCACCATTTAGGATAAACCCAAATGTCCTGGCTTGCCTCAAGATAGGGACTTAGAGTGAATTGGTTAGACAGTGCAGAGCCAAGGTGAGGGTGAAATGTCTGTTCAGTAATTCCTGAAAATTCCTGAATAAAGTGTTTCATGCTTTTGTGTTTTAAGTATCATTCTCCTGGTAGAGTATAATGGATTTAGGGATTAGTCTTTCATGTTTTCAGCATTTGATGTTGTGAGTTCGAATGTGAACTAGGGGCACATTAAGCCAGAGAAAATAAGAAAAAAAACCAAACCCCTCTCTTTTGAGGTCAGGCTCCCACAGAACCAAGGATGGTCTGTGTTACCCTAGGGCTGGGGACTTATGGGATGAGTCCCCTGAGCTGGATCTTTTTATGTCTAAGACAAATGTGTTTTCATAAGTCAGCCAGTATTAATCAATTGCTTGCCATTATGAGCACCAGCCAGTTATGTGCTGGAGCCAGATTGAACTGACTCCAGAGAGCAGATTGTTAAATTTTCAGTGTGAACATTTGGAAACAGGTAAGTGTTTTCACATTGGAAATAGGTAAGTGTTACAATCAGAGCTTAATTAGTTGTTTTGCTGAGTGTCTAGACTTGAGAAAATGATAGTGAAAATGTTAAAAATGCAGGTTAAACTTAAAATTTTGCCCTTTGTCTTATTTTTTCCTTTAGAGAGCTGGTTGTTAAACATTTACCATCAAACTCCTGGTACTTGGCCATAATGGAGAAAAAAGAAAAAAAATTTTAGAATGTATATATTTATAATCTTTTATAATGTTGGACAGGTAGTGATGATGGAAGGGTATGGACACGAATCATATGGGTTTAGAAGGGATGAAAAGATTGCAATCTATACTGTTGGAAGAGTCTGTTTTGAGGTGATCATGGAGGACATTGAAATTCCCATATATATGAAGGCATATCTAGATATGTCTAGATATAAAAGAATAAATAGATACATATTCCTATATTTATATCTGGATATATACACATGTGTGTATGTATATATGTGCATGTGTGTATATATGTGAGTGTGTGTATAATATTTTTTTTGTGGTAAGTAATTCTACTTAGAAACCTCTTGACTACATTCTCCTTGTCTGTAGTACATGAGAAATTTTGACCTTGTGGCTAACCACCAAAAATGTATTCTGTTTTTTTTTCTTAATCTTGGGAAATTTAGCTCTTAGAATATAAAGTTTTTTTCCTTGAGGGAGAAATTTTTGATGAAACAAATCAGAGAAAAGCTCTATAGATCAACAGAACACTTGGGGGAAGGCCTCATTAAACAAATATTTGCTTTCAATGCCATTATTATGGTGGAGACAATTAGAATACTTCCAAAATAAGTGGTCTGGTTGCCATCTCCGGGTGAGCGTACTACTGCCAAGCTCCATGAGGCTTCACTGGCTCTCAGGTTTGGAGAGGAAGGTGCTTTGGGGAAAGGATAGGAGGATGTGACATGGCATCATTTGATTTTTTGCAGAATACTTGCCTGCCATCTGTCCACCATGTAATCCCGAATAATGACTCACCTCAACCTCACACAATTATTTTTAGGGCAGAATGTGGGCACACTCCACGCCAAAATACGAGAATCTGACTCACATACATATAGAGACCAATTTTTTTAAATCTATTTTTTTCGCTTTTTTTTTTCAGAGTGGGGAAGGTAGGGCAATTGGGGTTAAGTGACTTGCCCAAGGTCACATGGCTAGTAAGTGTTAAGTGTCTGAGGTCAGATTTGAACTCAGGTCCTCCTGACTCCAGGGCCTGTACTCTATTCACTGCACCACCTAGCTGCCCCAAGATCAATTTTTCAAGTTCATTTCTCCACTAAGACAGGAACAGAATGGGTTTCATCTTTTTCTGCTTGCATGCAAACATGCAAAGGCTATGAGGTAGTACTGTGGATAGAGCCCTGGGCTTGGACTCAGGAAGACTCATCTTCCTGAGACTCGGACACTTTTTCTGACTGTGTGACCTTGGACAAGTCACTTAACCCTAGTTGGCTCAGTTTCCTCATCTGTAAAATAAACTGGAGAAGGAAACAGCAAATCACTCCAGTGTCTTTGCCAAGAAAACCCAAAAGGGGATCCCAAAGAGTCGGACATGACTGAAATGACTGAAGAACAACACCATAATGCAGATAAATTAATACCTATGGGTTAGTTGTAGGACTTCTTACACCTGCCTTCTGGGAGTCTCCTCTTTTATTGAACCCATGATGTTGCTGGGTCTAAAACCTGAGAATATGAAGGCAAATTAGTTGTGTAGTCAAGAGAATTCTACCCTTCTCACATGTCAGCCCAGCCAGGCACCTTTAAAGCATTTACTAAATGCCTGAACACTAGAGATCCAAATGCAAACAAAGAAGTTAGACTCTGCCCTCAAGGAACTTACAGTCTAGAGGGGGGAGAAAAGGAAATACAAAATATATACAGAGTAGAGGGAAGGAAATCTTTTAAAAAATACATATTTACTTAACATTTTATTTCCCCCCACTTACATGTAAAAGCAAATTTTAACATTTAAAAAAATTTTGAGTTTCAAATTTGAAATAAAGTGCCTGCTTCACATGTAATGTCCCATTTCTGCAGGAAGCCTTTTCCATCTCTGGGTCAGATCAACCACAGTCTAAATTTGGTTTGTATCACTGGACTATTTTTGGTACCCTATACAGCCTGTTACCTTTTAACTACAGAAAAGAGCTCCTCTGACTTTCAGATGCATCTTTGACAACTGAGGGCTCTTGGATCCTTTTTCTTGGTATCTGCTAGCCATAGTAATAAATTGCTCAGACCCTTGTGCCTCAGTTTCTCTTTATCATAGATTTTATCATGACAAGAGTAAGTGATTTTTCACCGAAGTACTACTTTTAAGTTTCATCATGATTTAGAATTAACTTTGGGTTCTCAAAAACCATGAGAGCAGAGGGTCAGGTCTGGAGGTTCCTTCCAAGATAGAAGTGTTCATTGTCTGATGACTAGATGTAATGTTAATGGGATATAAGATCTTCCCTACCCATTAATAGGCCTCACTTGGAGCCAATTAAGGGAAGCTTGCTTAGGGGAGGCTTGCTTGTGTAACAGCAATGCAATATTCACAATGGCTACAGTGATTATAAATATGGTGCCATAGTTATTAATCACAAAATGTAATAGTCCCTCTACATGGGAGATATAGCCAGAACATTTATTCAAATACCAGAAAGCTGAGCCCCCAAACCAGAAATTCAAAGCCATCACAGTAGCCATGGAGTTGGTGCACATAGTTAATGCAGTAAAAACCCACATTCTCAAGCCCTCAAAACAAAACAGGCTCCCCCACGCAAAGATCCTCCTCTCCTCACTCAAGGTAACTGCTCAGCCTTCACTTGCAGCAGCTCCAGGGGCCTGCTGCTTTCCCCTCCTCCCCACAGTTCTGATCCCCAGTAATCCTCAGCAGGAGTCCTCAGCAGAAGTTCTGGCTGCCTCAAAGAATAAGTTCAAGCTGTTGCTGTCTCCATCCAGCCCCTATTCGGCTCTGGCTCCTTGCTGCCCCACCCCTTCCTGCTACATCACCAAGTTCAAGGGGCATAGAAGATCTTCAAATCCTATTACCATTGCAGCTTGTAGGAAGGCTTTCACACCTTTTGTTAATTTTAATTAGACACTGAGTCATGGGGGTTGTGATGCCCTCTGCCTCTAAGAAGGGTATACATACTCTGAGGTTGGCAGTTTGCTTTGGGGCTCACTCATTGGAAGAGTGCTCTTGTGATTTGACCAGATGAGACTCTGGTTAGCTGTTAAAGAGCACCCTGGCTTTGAAAAACCCAGATGTTGTTGTTTCTCCCCCTGGTAACCATGTATATATTGCATTGGGCAGAGAGTTGGATCTGTCTGTTGGTCTGTGCTAATTTCTCAGACAGTTAGAAGCCCCGTCTGTTGGTCTTAATTTCTCTGCTTGTATTTTCTCTATTTTCTTTGTTTGGATTTTCTCTGAAGTTCAGGGTGCTGACTTTTTCCCTGAAGTAATGAATGTAATTAAAAAAAAAGTCTGTTGACTCCTTGAACAGCTATCTTTCCTAGTAAAGCAGATCTAAGAACTTGTATTAGCAGCCATCCTGGGTATGCCAGCTATACTAGCCCTGATCATTCTGGAGTTAACGTTGGAGGAAAGCATCGCCAGAAATCTGGCCATCAGGTAATGATCTTCACCCTCCCCCCCTTGGTTATAACAGCTCATAAGATAAACTTGTATTATTCTCTACTTACATATGTAATTATCTGTTAGAATGTAAATGCGTTGAGCTTATCCATTTTTTTTATTTTTATAACCCAGTGCTTAAGGAAATGCCTAACCCATATGCATAATCAATATCTGTTGAAGGACTGAAATCTCAATTCATATATTCTTAATTTTTTTTTCAGAATGGCCCTCTGACATTTATTGCTATAAGGGATTCCCAGTTTAAAAAAAATCCTTTCTAGTAAGAGGAGGAACTTGAACCCTGGTCTCCCTGCCTCCTAGACTGACTTTTATTCACTATGACTCTCAACAGCAGAAATAACAAAATAAAGCCTGCCACTGGCAGGGTGATAGTGAAGATAATAGGAAATTGTGGTTGTAAAAGTACTTGATAAAAGTGCTGTTATATAGATGCAAAGTGTTCCCATGTATATACATGTAGAGAAGATTCCTGTTCAGGCAGGGATAGAATTATAGAATTCCCTGGTCTCTGAGGGCTCTTCCATCTCTAAAAGTCTCGAATGCTAATTCTGTGTAACGGTTAAATGCCATTGTCTTCCCCTGCCTCTGCTGCAGCCCACACTTCAGGCGGTGCCCTTCACTAGCCATTGTGGGAGGGATGGCCTTAGGTAGTATGATGCCCCTTGGCTGCTAGCAGAATCTCCTCTTCAAAGCAGAGGTATAAGGAATTTACTGAACCAGCCCAGGAACTGAATTGGCTTGCCTACATTTAGTAAGCACCTATTGTGTGCCAGGGATGATGCTAAGCCCAGGGGATTCAAAGAAAGGCAAAAAATAGTCCTTGACCTCAAGGAGCTCATATTCTATTAAGGGCAACAAATATGAAAAAGACTAGGTATCTATATGTATCTATCGATCATATATATATTGGTAGCTAGGCATAGATATTGTATATCTATGGGTAGCTAAGATAGATCCTCTGGTTTCTTCAATTATATATGACTAACATATAGAGAGTAGATGGAAGGTACTATCCTTTGCCAATAAAAATGAGGTGCTTAAAACTGACCAACTGCACTGTGGTTCTAATGTCGTTTGAGCAGAACCTCTCCCTCCTTTCCTGTCTCCTCTCTCCCTCCTTCTCCCCCTCCTCCCCTTAATTTTCTGCAGGCTTGGGAACGGCTCCTAAGAGCCTGCTCTTGATTCTGCTTCTGCCTCAGCAAAGGCAATATGTCTGCCAGGCCAGGCAGAGCTGGAACCAGGGTTTCCTTCCCCCTCCTTTCCCCTCCTTCCTCTTACTTCTCCTCCTTCCATCATTTTCCATCTCCCCCTCCTTCCACCTTCTCACCCTTTCTCCTCCTCCCTTCTTCCCCCTCCCCCTGTCTCTCCATACATATAAACATACAAATATATACATACATACATGCACACATACATTTATATATAATTATTGAAGAGACCAGAGGCAAGAGATGCATGTTTACTAATAGAATAATTGAACTATAGAAGTCGGAATGATGGCATCTAGTCCAGCCTCTACCAAATGTAAGAATTCAATTAACAATATCCTGATTAAATGGTCATCTGCCCTCTATTTGAAGATCTCCAGTCACGGGAGGAACTTGCTCTGTCTCCAGGCAGCCCATCCCATGGTTGTGACAGCTCTCTTTTTACAGTATTGTATTTTCACCTCATATTAAATTGAAATATACTTTCCTTTGATTTCCACCCCTTGGTAATAGTCAGAGCTGGCTCTCTAGATGAATGAGTCTATCCCAGTTCTTCAGGACAGCTCTGCAAATACTTCAAGGCGGCCTCCATGTTCTCTCAGAGTTCATTTTATTGGGGATTAAGTATGCTCAGCTCATTCAACTTGATTTTGCTATGTATAATTTAGAGTCATCTCACACTCCTGAACTCCATACAGCTGGGCAATGCTTCTCTGAGATGTGGCATGGGTTCCAGACACAAGGAAGAGAAGGTCTGATCTGGGAGAACAACAGGTAAGTCACCTTCTTTTCTCTCTGGATAGCTCACCTTTTGATGAATCTGGGATCTCATCAATGTGGGTATTCCCTCCAAATGTATAGATTTCAATCCAGCCATATCTTTTCATCCTCTACTATTTGTGTATGTGTCCTCAAATAAATTATCCACAGGATATGTGTCAAATATATTGGATTCTTTCCTCCTTAGGTCTTTTAAAAAAATTATGTTTGGGGTTTACTAGTTCCTTCCTTCCTTCCTTCCTTCCTTCCTTCCTTCCTTCCTTCCTTCCTTCCTTCCTTCCTTCCTTCCTTCCTTCCTCCCTGTTATCATTCTATCCCTCTATCTCTTCATCTATGTGTCCTCAAGTTTAGTAGCTATTCACAGCCTTGATCCCACTGCCTATCAGCATGGGGGGCTTTGTCCTGCTCCATTTCTGATGTAGGCTAATTCACTTCTCCTTAGGCAAGCTCTTGTGTTCCCTCACTTTTCTCATCTCACATTGCTCCCCCGGGTTCACCATACTGATTGGCAATCACTGCATCACTGGTCCACTGCAGCTCAGAACTCCTTAGAAGAAATCTACCAACCTCAGTGTCCCTGGCATCTGGGATTATGAGCATGCACCACTATCACTATGGCTGGGGATGCCAGTACCTTCTTTATGGACTTGCCATTCTAATAGAATGTAGAATAATGGGGAGGAAATAGAAGAAAGGTATGGGAAGGGGAAGGGGCAGCGTGAGGAATAGTGAGGAAAAGGCAGAGTGGGTTGCGATAAGAACAACAGCTTCTGAAAAGAGGAAAATGCCCACTTGGCAGTCAGCGAGTGGGCTGTATTTCTTCTTCTGGCCTTGCTAGAGTTGCAGGTTTTACCCACTTCTTCAATCACAGAGTTGGAAATAGAGATTTTAGTACCAGAGGTTTGTTGGTTGATCTGAAAGGACCTTAGAGGCCATCAAATCCAACTCTAGTTTTGTTGATGAAGCTGAAGCAGAGAGGTTAAGAGATTTATTGAGGTCACACAGCTGGTAAGCAGAAGCTGGTTTAATCTCTCTTCCTGGGTTTGGAATCGTTCTTCCCTCCAGGCATCCTTCTACACTCAGTTCCAATAGCACCTTCTACTGGAGGCCTTTCTGGCCCCCACCCCCATTTCCAGCTGTGAATGCCTTCTCTTAGAGGCAGCTCTCTTCTACTTCGTACTATTAATGTATATGTTGCTTCTCCCATTAAAACATAAGTTCCGTGAGAGTAAGGACTGTTCTTGCTTTTTCTTTCTATCCTCAGGACCTAGTATAGCTCTTAGCACTTAGTAGGCATTTAATAAGTGGTTGTTCATTGACTAAGTCTCAGAGCAGGATTAAAAGCCAGGACCTCTCCTGCCCTGTACCCTATCCTCTTATTCTAGTTTTACTGATGAGAACCTGGGGCTCCCAGAGGAGTTCAGGGACCGGGTTCCACAAGTACTAGAGCCCATTTAGAACCTAGATCCTTGGACTCCAAGTCAGTACTCCTTCCACCTCATCTAGCTGCTGTCATACCAACTTTGCAAAATCAAGGACTCAGGACTGGGGACAATAGTGCCAAAGGTCTGACAATTTAACAGATTGAAAATTGGCTTTTAATCTTGCACTGGCTTGGGATACCCCGATAAATTAAGGGCAGGGGAGAGGAAGGATTGCGTTCAAGGGCACTCTTGGTGCTCCTCTGGTAGTAAGTGTCTCGGCTTCACCACAAGCCCTAACCCCAGGAAGATCTGTTGTCAGACAATAATGCATTCTGCCCTCAGATCACTTTAATTAAGGATTCAGTTGTTTTCTTTATCTCCCTACTCTAGGGTTTACTGGGTCTTTTCTTCCTTTTTGGTTTTTAATAGCAGGTATCTAAGTGCAATCGGAAGCTTGCATTCCCTTTAGATGGATTTGATCTGTCCTGCGGTCAGCATGTATTTTGTACAATATAAATTGTGTGCGTGTACGTGTGTGTGATGTGCTGGCGTGGCCCATAAAAGGAAAGAGAGCTTACTCCGGATCCCGCGGAAGCCTTGGGTTCGAGTCTCACCACTGCCATCCTGGCTCTGGGATCCTGGGCATGCCCCTTACCTTCCCACTCCATGCAGCTCTTCTCATTGGAAGAGAACGTGCCCCCTCTGCGTGGGCTGAGGGAGATTCTGCATTGAGGTTTTCTATCCCGGCGAAATCACAAGTCCAGTCCTTACTCTTACGCTTGGTGTGTTTGGAGTCACTCTTTTTAATTCACCCACTGGCCATTTTTACGAACTGTTGGTACAAAACCTTGTTGTGAGCAGAGTCCTGGGCCTCTCTTACCAGCCGTGAGCTCTCTGATCCCTCTTCAGGCAGGGGTCGCTATGGGGAAAGAGCTCAGCTCTTCATCAGTGTACAAAGGGGAGGTCTCTGTGGTCATCTGTGGTGTCTAGACCGGAATTGGAGGCAAAGTTGGATGACTCATGCTGAATGTCGCCTTGGGGGTCTCCCGCGAGGGAAGGCAGCAGAAGCCTAGGATATATGGTCATTTCATTTGGCTTTTCAGGCCCAGACTCTTCTTGTCTCTTAAATGCTGAAGCACTGCAATGGGTTGGTGCAGCGACCCACTATGCGGTTCGCAATGCTTTCCAGTTACCTCCTCCCACACCTGCCGGCGCCGTCTCCTCCCGGATTTAGCTTTTCCCCTATGTGCGTGCTCCTCTGTAGGCCCCCAAAGAACTTAGTGCACTTTGAAGCTGTATGTTTGCAGATCGCCTCCCTTGGCTAGATGATCAGCTCCTTGAAGGGACTGTTCCCAGCACTTGGCACAGTGGTGCCCCACGTGGGAGGTTTACTTCAGTGGTTTTGTGACTTTCAGGTTGCTTGGCAAAAGGATAAATAATCACGATCAGCAAGCCCTTGTTAAGTACCTACTGTGTGCTAGGCTCTGTGCTAAGTGCTGGGGTTGTAGAGGAAGGTAAACACACAGGGCCAGCCTACTAGGAGCTCCCATTCTAATTGTGGAGACAGGTCGTGCCGGCAACTCTGTCATACAAGATATACAAAGGCACATGGTTGTTGTTGTTGTCCATTTGTCTCTTTTTACTCCATTTGGCGTCTTCTTGGCAGAAATACTGGAGTGGTTTCCCATTCCAGTCTCCAGGTCATTTTACAGATGAGGAAACTGAGGCAAACAGGGTTAAGCAACTTGCCCAGGGTCACACAGCTAGTAAGTGTCTGAGGTCAGATTTGAACTTAGGAAGAAGAATCTTCCTGATTCCCAGCCCAGTGCTTCATCCCCTGTGCCACCTGGCTGTCCCCTAAAATGTCCCTCTGGTGCTGTTAAGAAAGGACGAAAGACCGCTGGTTTCTATAGTCACACCTTCCTTTTGACCATGGATAGTTATCACCTAGTATCTGCAATATGAGGGGCTGGACTGGATTCTCTATAGATCCAACTCCAAGTACAGGATCCTAGCGGGATGGCTGACATCATGATTGTTTTACAGTGCTCACAATAGTTACAAATGGTCTTAAAGAGCTTTCTAATAAACTTAATATTCAACACTACTGCAGTCAACCTGACTTTGCAGATCTTTACTTTGAAGTGAATAAACTTCCCTGCATAGAGTGTCATTTTAATTTGAGATTCCGTTTAAAGTACATAGAACTCACTCCATCGGAGTCTTCATCAGGACGGTTTTGTTTTTTTGTTGTCTGAATTGCGCCCTGCATCCCTCTCTGCCCTCTTCAGAGAGCCATCCCTCAGAAGGAAGAATCTTAGCAGCATTTACTTCTCCTCTTACTGGTTTATAACTTGTATATGTCTTTTTCTTCACTGAGTCAACAAGCATGTATTTAGCAGTTAATGTGCAATGAAAGCTCCTTATGGGGAAACTCCCAACCCTTCATGGAAAGAGTGCAATCCTGGCCGTGCTATCCTGGGGCTTTCCTGCCCTTCCCCCTACCCTATTTCCTGTTTTTAGTTTCCTTTTGTACTGTCTTCCAGATAAGAGAGTGAGCTCCTTGAATGCAGGAACTGGGGTGTGTGTGTGTGTGTGTGTGTGTGTGTGTGTGTGTGTGTGTGTGTGTTTGTGTGTGTGTGTGTGTGTGTGTGTGGTGTTACTGGTTTTTTTTTTTTGCTTCTTTGTAGCCATAGTGTTTACCACAGTGCCTAGCACATAGTAGGAACTTAAATGCTGGTTAACTAAATACCTACTATCTATCAGTACATTCCCCCAAGATCTATGCAGATCCTGCTAATTCGAATTAACTAAATAACCCATCGTGCCCTTCCCTCTTCCCGCTACCCTATTTGGGTAAGATTGTTGAGCTCTTACAGGGATGTGACATGGTGCAAGGATGCTGGAGCAGATGGTAAAACTCCAGGTTCTCCTGTTAGACCAGCTAATGTCCTGTGTCACCTCGGACAAGTCAGGTTCCCTCTCTGGACCTAATTTTTCTCTCTTTGTAAAATCCAGGGGGCCCTACTGGAGGGTCTTAAGGGGTCCTTTCCAGCTCTGGTTTTATGATTTGCCATTATATGTCTTTTAGGGAGTCTAATGTACTTAGGCTGGTCTAGAAGAAAGAGAAGATTTATCTCCATGTTTAAGTGGTTGTGATATCTATGAGATATTAGAGTGTGTGATGTTCCACAATAGATGTAACCCAACCCAGAGAGGACTTCTAAGTGAGGAAGACACAAAGCAGGCATTCATTATGCTGGAGCCGTTTATCTGCTTAGAACAGATTAAATAAATAAATATGTGGGAAAGTGCATTTTAGAGGATCAGAATTAACTTCCTGTCAATTGAAGAAAGGCTTGCCCAATGAAAATTTGGGTTGGTGCATTTATTCTGTCTGCATGGACTTGATGCATTAAATTAATGTGAGCAAGAGACACTCTAACTACAGGCTCATTTTCTTTCCTTGCAATATCTCCTTTGGGATCATGTGTGCCGTCATAGAATTGAGTGGGCCATGCTGACTT
>CM053593.1:376652276-376672910 GCA_028646575.1 Pseudocheirus occidentalis
TGGGAGCAGTTTGGCCGGACCCGCTCTTCTCCTCCCCAGTTGGCAAAATCCACTGACCTTTCTCTTAGCCTTTTTGTCTTCTGGCCTGAGAGATGTGGTTACTGTGCCTCCAGTGCAGCCGATCTGCTCTCCTATAGCCGTGGTTCCCTGCCCGATGCCCCAGGGCCTGAGCCCGCAGGGTTTCCGCCTCAGGTCCCAGACTGCTGGGAAGAGCCCCGCCTGTTGCACTGCCTGTAGCAACAGATGTGCTTTCTGTCTTGTGGAAAGTTTTGGAGCTTGAGAATCTGTTTAGCGTCCCATTTTATGGGTTTTTTAGCGTGTTTGTGTGGGATCTGTGGTCCTTTGCTGCTTCTACGTGCCATCTTGGCTCCGCCCCCCCCCATTCTAGACTTTTCAAAAATGATATCTCCTCTCATTTTTTCCATATAATGGATCATAGATTAAGATCTATGAAGAAGTGACCATAAAGGCTAATTTAATAGAGGAGGAAACAGAAGCACAGAGACAGATTGTGTGACTTGCCCACGGTCACACTGCTAGTAAATGTCTGAGGTAGAGTCTGAACCCAGGTCATTCTGGCTCCAAGTAAGTGGCTTTGAGCCATTCACCTTCTAATCAATGTGGCTACTTTCTCCACCAGTGTAGACCAAAATACATCAATATGTTTTCATGTGTGAATTTTGGCCATATCCTTCCAACAGTCTTCTAGAGGAGGGTCTGTCCAACATTTTAAGAGGCTTGACATTGAGTTAATGTCAATGCAGCATGTGAGTTATACATCAGTAACCTTCAACTCTTACTATTATGACCTGTCCATCTCCTTTCTTGTTCATATATCTCTCCAATCACACTTGTTTTTTACTTTTTTGGTGGGGAGGGGGAAAGGAAGGGCAATTGGGGTTAAGTGACTTGCCCAAGGTCACACGGCTAGTTTTGTGTTAAGTATCTAAGGCCAGATTTTAAAAGGAGCTAATTTTTTGCAATTTTTTGTAATTTTTTTGCTTGGCAATTGGGGTTAAGTGACTTGCCCAAGGTCATATGGCTAGTTTTTGTGTTAAGTATCTGAGGCCGGATTTGAACTCAGTTCCTCTTGACTCCAGGGCTGGTGCTCTATTCTCTGCACCAACTAGCTGCCCTCATACTTGTTTTTTAAAGTGCTGTTAACTGGAGGGAAAGGCCCAACGCACCTAATTATCGCCAGGCATATCTCGGGATTCTTTTTTATTCTAAGGAGTAAAAGGTAAAGACATGAAAGGACTAGCTGCATTAGTATGTTCAGACCATCACGTAACACTCATCAAAACCCCCAGAAGGAATATCTGAGGTTAACTGAGCAGAGAAAAAGAAAGAGAAGGCAACTCTGCTTGATGCTTCCAGGAGCAGAAATAGTCACCAAGCTCATCTGGTTTCCTGGTGTGGTCTGAAATAGGACCAGACCACAGCTGGAAGCACATGAATCCCAGAATTTTCAGAATCATGCAGTAATCTCTGTTCTCACCAAATGCATACAGCCTTAGTCAGAGGATAAGAGGCAGAGATGTCTTTTTCGTGTTTAGAAAGTCCACTCTGAAATCCAGAAGGGGGAGAATTCAGAAAAAGAATGATGATGATGAGCAGTAAATAAAGATTTGGCCTTAAAAACCAGAAAATTTGGGGTCAAGACCCACCTCTACCATCCTGGCTGTGTGACACTGGTCAAGTGTCTCAAACTCTCAGTGTTGCAGACAGTTCTCTAAGGCTATAAGTTGCGTAGAAAGTAGTGATCTGCACCAGTAGAAGGAATTTCCTCTCTGGGACTTCCCTATCCTGGTGAAATTATTGGCCTGAAGAACTATTTTTTAAGAGAAAATTGATGGAAGAAGCAAGCTATTCATATGTAAATTCCTGGGACTCTTTAATTAATGCATTAACTTTTAATTTCATTTTAACAAAAAGAGCTAGACACTACAGATTAGATTCTACTAGATACAGGTAAAAGCCTCAATTCATTGAATAATTTAAGTCAATTTGCTTAGTCTGATTCGATGAAAAGAGAGACATAGTTCATTTTCATCTTGGTTTTCCATTCTTTATAAAATCTATAAATAATAACATCTGTCAAAATTTGGTATAGAAATAGTTCTTTGTTGGTCCCAGCAATGTTTTCAAAAAAACCCTCAAGATACAAATCTCTCTTAAGAGACTAGTGTCTCAGACATGAAGGGGTTCATACTTTCCTGTATTGAACGATGCGAAGAGGGATAAGCTTGTGATCATAGGACCTGAATTCAAATACTGGATCTTTAACTACCTGTGTGGTCTTGACCAAATAAATCATTTTATTCTTGATTTGCAAACTGGTGGGGGGAGAGGGGGGAGAAGGAGGATGAGAGTAAATCTGAAGTGACTTGCCCAGAGTCACACAGCTAGTGTTTGAGGTAAGGTTGGAATACATTTATCCCTGGCCCTAATTCAGTACCCATAATGCTTCATTTCTTCATCCACAAAATGACGAGTAAATGGCCTCTCACGACCCTTCTAGAACCATAGAGCACCACAAACCCTCACCTTCCAAGCACCATTTATGACTTGTTAAGAATTTGCATTTACTTAAAAGAGCAGGAGAGAGGAACTCTGTGGCTCAGAAAACAGTCCATTTGCCATACTAGTGTCTTGGTAAAATAGGGACTTATCAGATGACATTGGACTAGATGTTAATTTGACACTGTTCAAGCAAACATGTATTTATTGAATAACTGTGTGCCCAGCCCTGTAATAGGCTCTGTGGAAGTAGAAGAAAGATTTCAATCTGCTTAGAGGCATAAGACTCCCTCATGGAAAATAAAGAAACAGACAAAAGAGCAGGAATCACATAATCTTACTTGTGATCCTGCCTAACACAGTGCTTGGCACACAGTGGCTGTTTAATAAATTTGAATTGACTGAATTAGGGAGGTGTCTACCCCAAGTACATGAAGATTCCCCCCACACACACACTCACTCCTCAGAATGAGTGGATGAAAACAATTTGTTCAAAAGGCCATGAAAGGGACTGAAGTGGGAGCTGTGGAGCACCTAGAACTTGGTCATACATTGAAGACAAGGTCATCTGCTGCATCCTGGGTCATCACTAGTAGCCTTGACGTTTGTCTTGCCACCAGACTCTGGAAGAGAGAGTGAGGCTGCTAACTTTGTGCAAGTGGGCCTCACTTCAATCCAGTTCACATGCTAGTCAAGGCAATACCTGGTGATGCCATTGGTCCTCTTCAAAAGCAAAGGATGAACAATGACATCTTCTGAGTGTTTATTGGCCGTACAAACTGTTTAAGGAGTTCAGACAAGAGAGGAAGCAGGTCTAGAGCAGTTCCTCTTGTCAAAGAGAAGGGCCACTTCTTCTCATGAGATAAGTAGAAGAAGACACATGAGTAATGGGAGATGAGGAGGAAGGGAAGACATCATCCAATCTACTTTCCATTTGTAGCTCTGCTTGGTTTCAATTCCATGCAACAAGATGCTCTATGTGGTATCCCCAGTCCTTCCTGTTTCAACTTTTGTTTGCATGTTTTCTTCTCTCGTTAGACTATAAACTCCTTGAGAGCAGGACTGTCTCTCTTTTTCTTATTTCTTTTTCTTATTTTTCTTATTCCCATTTATTAGCCTGGAACATAATAAGTACTTAATAAACGTTTACTGAAATGGTCTCTTTTTTAAGTCAAGTGCGAGGCAAAGTTCTTAGTTGAGAGGATGGAGGGGAAGGAGAGCCAAGAGAGACCTGAGGAGAGATGAAAAGATCCTGAAAAGACACTATGGTGCGTGAGACAGTGAGTCAATTAGGGATGTGTAAAAGAATTGCCATGCTGCAGTGAGAGCCCAATTGAGGCTGCAGAACATAAATGTGTAGACCTAAGTAGCATGATTTCATGACTTTTCTCCCACTTAGTTCAACAAGATATGAAAAGGAATGAAGGCAGCAGAGAAAATGGAAACTGAGCTAGAATTTGAAAACTGATGCTCAACACATCCTAGGGGTCTTCTAGTCATGGTGATATGATGCTATGTAGTGAGGACAGTAGTAGTAATAACAATAACTGACATTTGTAGAGGGTTTTGAGCTTTGAAAACACTTTATGATATTGTTGCATTCAAACAGTCCTGTAAGGCAGGTGCTAGAGAGGTTAGTAAACATCAGAGTTGAGATCAGAAAGCCCCAGTTTTCCCGATGCTAAGTCCAGAGCTCCAGAAGCAGGAAATTAGAGCATTAGATGCTGAATTCAGCTTCATTATACAACTGCAGAAATTCAAGGCAGCACTTGCAATAGGGAGGAGTGAGGATTAGAAGTCAAAAGACCTGGAGAGCTTTGGGAAACAAGAAAGAAGAGGATGCTGGGAGAAATATCAACAGTCTCAGACACACAGAAAGTAAGAGGAATTAAGAAGCCTCTTGATGAGGGTGAAAGAGGAGAATGTAAAAGCCAGCTAGAAGCTTAACATCAAAAAAACTAAGATCTTGGCAACTTGTCTCATCACTTCACAGCATATAGAGGGAGAAAAAATGGACACAGGTCAGAGTTTATATTCCTGGGCTCAAAGATCATGGCAGATGGCAACTGCAGTCATGAAATGAAGAAGTGCTTGCTCCTTGGAAGGACAGCTGTGGCAAATCTGGACAGCACACTAAAAGGCAGCACACTAAAAATCACCTTGCAACAAAGTTCTATATAGTCAAGTCTAGGAAGCACAGTGACAGAGCCTCAGCCCTGTAGTCAGGAAGAGGTCAACTGGTCCAACCCTCTCTTTTTGCAAGAGAAGACTGAAGCCCAGAAAGGTTGTGAGTTACCCAAGTTCCCATAGGTAGTAAATGACAGGGGGTGCCACTGACATCAGACCCTCCATGGCCAGTGTTCTCTCCACTACAATAATTCACATGTTGGGGAGTACTGGGAAGCAAAGTTAGATAGTGGAAGATCAGGTTGTAAAGGGATTTGAATACCAGTGGCATTTAAATGAGATGATTTGGAAAACAGAATCACTGATAATTACTGAACTAAGGAGGGATGTGATGAAAGTGGGGTTTTAAGGAAAGTTAATCTAGCAGTGATTTGTAGAATAAATTGTTCAGTCATTTTGCAGTCCTATCTGACTTTCTGTGACCCCATTTGGGGTTTTCTTGGCAGAGATACTGGAATGGTTTACCATTTTCTTCTCCAGCCCATTTTACAGATGAGGAAACTGAGGCAGATGGAATGAAGTGACTTGCCCAGGGTCACACAGCTAGTAAGTGTCTGAGGCTGGATTTGAACTTAGGAAGATGATTCTGTCCACTGCACCACCTTGCTGCTCTCGCAGGATAGATTAGAGAGAAGAAATGCTAGGTCATCGATAATATAGTTCTCCTAGGCCTAGACAATATAATATTTCAAGATTTTTAAATGTTGTCTTTGGGCTGTTTTTTTGTATCCCCAGCCCTTAGCTCTGTGCTTAGCACATAGTAAGCCCCTAGTAAATGATTACTGACTGATTTCTCCTTAATGTCTCAACCTAAACAGACACTGAATCCCATGCTTCTTCAGGGGGCACATTTAATCAACAGGGCTCCCAGAAACATCACCTATAGAGCACACAAGGTTCATGAAAGCTAAGAAGAGTAGCTGCTTTCGTTTTCCATCAGCCCCTTTGTTCCCCTACATGCCGGGGAATAGCCCCAGAATGGTCCATTAACCAGAAAAACCAGTTGGGATCAGGGTTGTCTTCACTCACCTCCTCTGGGCTGTTACTAATTAAAACACTCTGAGGCCGGATCTCTCCTGTCTGATATTTATCATCATTCTGGTCACCTTTAGCCCGTCCCAGCAGGCACTGAGGTAAGTGATGGAGATGACCCGGGACCCCATCTCATGTTACACAACCTTCTCTCAGTCACACTCATGACCAGTGAAATGGCATTTTGCAACTTCCCACAAGAGTCTCCAGAAATTGAGCAGTATCTTAAAAAAAAAAATCAGCCACACATTCAAATATCCTCTGGTCACATATTTTCAGCTACTCTAGAATCTCCTTGGGGGAGATAAATGCATTCTATACAAACCTCTCTATAATCCAAAGATTTCAGTGACTCAAAAACTAGCTACTATGCCCTCAACAAGTACTTTTAAAAATTCCTCCCTTCACTGTTATTTACTATCATGACTCGTTTTTCTGTTGGTTCTGGTTGAAAGATAGCTTGGTTTCGTTTACTAACAAGAGTTGTATTTTCATGCATACTCTCAATTCTGGTGCAGATCAGCTCCTGGTCTACACAGCTAACATCTAGAAAGAGTTATAAGGTTTGTAGAGTGCTTTAAAAAGATTTGACATATCCTCAGAACACTCCTACTACGTGGGTGCTATTGTTGCTCCCTTTTGACAGATGAGGATATTGAAGCAGGAAGAGGTTAAGTAACTTGCCCAGGGTCCTATAGTCAATATGTATCAAAAACTGTAACATCCTCACTGTGAGATTGGCTTTCTATCCATTACACATAAAAGTTCCCACTCTTTTTTTCTGGTGGTCATACTCCTTTGCTTTCAGTGAAACTTTCCCTCCTTCCTATCAGTATGAAAAGAGATCAGTTCTAAAGTTTACCAGACATACTCCCATTTAAAGAGAGTAATTAATTTTGATGGATCCATAAAGTTATTTATCAAAGATTTGTTTTCTCCCTCCCAGAAAGGCTTCTTGAAGCTCCTGTGAGCCACATACCCTAGGCTAGAAAGCCCTGCATTGCACCAGTTACCTCCAAAGAGAGGTTACATATTTTTAATGATGAAAAACATCATTTATTTTTACCGTTAAGCTATAAAAACTATTTGTTTTACTGAGTTATGGTCTCCTCTGAAGCCCTGTGTTTTCATCACAGGCATCTGTTTTCTATCTGTCTCCTTCCAGATCACATAATAGCAACAGCAGAAACAATAACAGTGGCTCCCATCAACATGGTGCCTTCAGGTTTATCGAGTGCTTTCCTCACAAAAACCTTGGCGGGAAGATCATGTAAATATTAATATTGCCATTTTACAGATGAAGAAACTGAGGCTCACAAACTCTAGACCAACTCACACCTGAGCTCAGCAGAAGGCAGTGCTGTCCAGTGAGAATAGTGCTGATGCTCAAGGCAGAACACCCACATTCAGATCCCTCCTCTGGTGCTTCTGACCAATGAAAATTCACTTAATTTCCATGGGCCTCAGTTTCTTCAAATGTAAAAATGGAAGAATTGGACTGTCTGGCCTCATGAAGGTTAGATTTAGGGCTAGAATTGTTGGTCTAATCATAACCTTCAAGCTCTTTCTACCAAGAATCGCTGTCTTTGAACACAGTACTTTGTAACTTTCATATTTTCACTTCCATGTTACGTCTATGCCAATATTCTTGTATTGGTGTCTCCATTGTCTATGGGGCAGCTGGGTGGTGCTGTGAATGGAGTGCCTGGAGTCAGGAAGACTCATCTTCATGAGTTCAAATGCAGCCTCCAGCACTTACTAGCTGTGTGACCCCGGGGGCAAGTCACATCACCCTGTTTGTCTCAGTTTCTTCATCTGCAAAAAAATCAGTTCAAAAAGGAAATGGGAAACCACCCCAATATCTCTGTCAAGAAAACCCAAAATGGGGGCACAGAGAGTTGGACATGACTCAAAACAACTGAAATGAACTCCATTGTCTATCACAGTGTAAGTGTTTAATAAATGCTGATTTATTGACAGATCTACGGTGCTATCATTTTAAATCTCTTTACCTCCTTGTACCTGTTTTCTTATCTATAATATGGAGGGGATGGGACCAGTTGGCTTTTGAGACTCCTTCTAGCTCTGGAGCTGGGATCCTATGATTTTATGTCATACAATCTCTCTGAGCTTCCGTTTCTTCATCTATAAAATAGCACAGTAAAACTACAAGATGGAAAGGGTGGACTAGCTGTGGGACTGAAAAGTCATCAGAAATGAAGAGCAATGACTAAGCTGGGATGTTGTAGGGGATTCTAAATCAGACATGAACTGGACTTATCTAAGGTCCATTCTGATTCTATTATTCCTGAAGGTATTTGTTGTTTTCTGTTTCACAAGCATAGCTGGGTTTCAACACAGATCGGTTTCTACTCTAATTTTAGGCATTAGTAAATAGAGTTATTTTGTGTTGCTAATACAAAGGGCTGAATTGTATGTTGTATCAAAGATTTTGTGCTGAAATGTTTTACATTTTCTATGAAAGGCTCAGTTACACCAGGACAACATATAGAAGCACTGAGTCCTTGGAGCTACAACAATGGTATTGGAGGGTTAGACCCTCAGAAATACAGAGGAACCCAAACAGTCCCTTGTGAAGGACCTTGGTTCTATCTCAACAAGACTGCAAGTGTCTGATGCCACTGCATGCTGAGTGTGAAGCAATAGCTCCTGGTGACAAAGACAAGGAATCAGTTTCCAAAGGGGAGACTTAGAGAGAAAAGGAGAGGGAGATGTCTGCCATGGGTCCCATAATGGGTTCATGTATAGCTGATCTTCCTGTTCCTGGTCAGAGAACTGAACTCATTCTACAAAAACTTTGGTAAAATGGTTGAAAACTGAGGAATGACTAACTCACTTTGGTGAAAGGGAAAATAAAACTGATCCCAAAAAAGTCCAATGGGGGATTTTATTATACTACTTTGATGGGTCAAGAGGGCATAGGAGACATTTTTTCATGGCCTTAATTGTTCCTTGCTGTTCCTCGCTTACATGATATTCCATGTCCACCCTCTGTATCTTTCCATTGGCTCTCCACCATGTCTGGAATGTAGTCCCTCCTCAAGACTGTCTCTTCAAATCCCTAATATTCTTCAAAGTTCAGCTCATCTGATGCCTTCTATAAAATCTAGCCCAATCTCACAGCTATTAGTGTTCCCTATTTACTTGAATGTATCTGTATATATTTTACATCTATCTGAGTACATGTTGCCTTCCCCTATAAAATGGAAACTCCCTGAGGCAAGGAATGTTTTATTTTTGTCTTTAATCCTCTTCCCCTAGCAAAGTGCCTAACACATAGCACTTAATAAAGGATTGAGGTGATTGGTGGAGCAATTCATCTCTTTGAAGAGGGTATATATGTATCTGTATATATACAGACCTATATGTGTGTCTACATACATGTACATATATATGTCCTGATGACTTGATCATTTTTAGAATAATAAAAAATAGGATTTAGAGTTTGGAAAAGACATTTAAAGGTATTGAGTCCAACCCCTTCCCCCTTGTTTTACAAATGGAGAAACTGAGGCACAAAGACTTTGATCAGTCATACTCTGCCCTCAGAAAGCTCACACTCTGTTGAGGGAGACAATGTCATGGAGAAGGTGGGCTGTGATCTGAGGCTGGGAGGAAGCCAGAGGCCCCAGAAATGAAAGTGATGGGCAGGGAGGGTATTCCAGCCAATGGAGATATACGCAATAGCAAGGAATCCCAGTCATTAGATTTCAGAAGACACTGGTGGAGTGAAGTCTAAGAAGACTGTAATGATAGCAAAGGGCTAGCTTGCTTAGAAATAGCTTAGATAGCTTAGAAAGCTAAGCAGAAGATTTTATATTTGATCCCAGAGGTCACAGGAAGCTTCTGGATTTTACAAAATGGGAACTGTAATGACTATGCTACCAACTTGGAGGCTTCAGAGGAAAGTTCTCTCCATTTTGTTGGTGGTGGTCCTTCATTCTCCAAGAGGACCAATGATGTCACGAGGGTAATGTCTCAACTTGCAAAGGGAATTGGATTTAAGTGAGGCAGAGCAGGGCAGAGTCACCAGTCTTACTCTCTCCTCCAGAGTCATCAGAGTCCAGTGGCAAGACATAGGTCAGGACCACTGACGATGGCCCACTCTGCTTGGAGGGAGTGCCATGGTCAACCTTGTGCTTTGATTTCTGCCAGCCACATCTACAGGCAGCACAAGGTAGCAAAAAGAAGGAACCAAGAGGCCTACCCTCTAATCCCAAATTCATCTACTAACTGTATAATGTTGAACAAGTCTTCTCTCTGTGTCTCAAGATCCTTATCTTTAAAATTGATGGTGTCAAGAACTACGGTTACTATTTTTATGTAAAAGTCTTTGAGAGGACCAAATGAGTTCATAGATATAAAACACTTAGATGAAAAGAATACGTAAGTCAGGCAGCATGGTGGAATGAATGGAGAGCTGGCTGCAGACCCTGAAAGACACAGAATCCAGCCTGCTCCTGCACCATCCTGACTGTGGGACTCTGGACAGATTATGTAACCACTCAGTGCCATTCTCTATACATTGCAGAGACAGCATGTGGCCCAGGTTGCTAGAGGGAGTTTCTTCACTTGGGAATTCCCTGAATCTATGAAATCACAGGCCTGGTCTCTATCCCAATTTACTTCAGCATCTATCAATAGCCATCATTTATAAAGGCTCTAAGGTTCACAAAGCACTTCACAAATACCATCTCATTTGAGATTCACAAGAGTACTACTATCATCCCTTTTTTACAAATGAGGAAACTGAGGCAGGCAGAGGCCGAGTGACTTGCCCAGAGTCACATAACTAGCAAGTGTCTGGGTTCATATCTGAACCCACTCCTTCCTGACTCCAAGGCTAGAGCTCTCTGCACTGAGCCACCTATCTACCTTAGAGAGAGAGAGAGAGAGAGAGAGAGAGAGAGAGAGAGAAAAGAGAGAGAGAGAGAGAGAGAGAGAGAGAGAGAGAGAGAGAGAGAGAGAATAAATAGACAAAGAGAGAGAGAGAGACAGGCAGACAGACAGAGATAGACAGACAGACAGATAGATGATAGATTAGATAGAGAGATGATAGAGAAATAGAGACAGAGAGCTATACATACATACATGTGTATGTATGTATATGTTATATGCATGTGTGTATACATATATAACATACTTATTGTATCCCTAGTTCTGTACTATAGATGGATGAAGTCATAGAATCACAGAATGCTGGGAGTTATGATTGATCCTAGAGATTATTTGGTTAAGCCTCATTTTATAAAGAGAGCAGCAGAGGCGAAAAAAGGTTGCCCAAAAAAGGTCCAAGGTGACACATCTAGTAGAGACAGGTTTTAGCACACTGGATAGAATGCTGTTCTCAGGAAGATCTGAGTTCAAATGCTGCCTAAGAAATTGCCTAGTTATGTGACCCTGGGCAATTGAACCACTTCTGTTTGCTCATCAGTAAAATGGGAATAGTCATTGCACCTACCTCACAGGGGAACCAGGAAGAGCCAATGAAATAATAAATGTAAAGCGATTTACAGATTTTCGAATCTGCTGTAAAAATGAGAGCTACTGTTGTTGCTGTTATTAAGCAGAAGAGAAGGTCCATGGCCTGGAGAAGCTTGGGGTACAGTGGAAGGAGACAAGGCTTAGCCACATGGAACAAATTATGAATAACTTGAGAAGAATTACAAGGCAACCTATCAACAAGTTTCAAATCATACTGTACAGACTGAATTAATAAACTCTGCAATTGTATTTTTGTTCCCAGATCAAACTCTGAATTCCAAATGTTTAACGATTATAATTTCATCTGTGATATAAATGCCACTGCTAATTGGTAAATGTCTTCATTCCCAAGGTACTTTATCAATCTCTATGATCCTTGGGCACCTCTTTTCAATTTGATTTATGCTCAAGAATGTTCTTTATAAGACAATGATTAATAGTGAGGTCTGGAGCAAAACATTCCCATTAGGATTTCATGAGGTTCCATTACCTGGAGTTGCTTTTCAGAATTCTCAGAACAACTCATAAGCTCGTAGATCAGAGCTGGAAGGGACCTCATAATCCTGCCACTCCCCTTCGCCTTCCCCTGGGATCCATTGACAAACTACAGACATTGGGATACAAGACATTGGTCAAAGCGGGTGCTTGGAAAAGAAAATTTCCCCTGGAAGAAGAGAATGTGTCCTTCAGACATAGAAAGCACTGAAAGACAGAGGCATTTCATGGAAGCTGAGGAAACTCTTCTTATGAACGAAGAAACTTTTCTAGAAAAGTCATACCTATAGCATTGGGGAAATCTGCTTTCTTGGGAAAGTGATTGGTGCAATACAGTTATGGGCCACAGATGTTCTGCTGGCAAAATTAACTTCTTTCAGCACATCATCTGGAGCAAGGGCTGTTTCATGGAAACCAGATGGCTGGGGCCCAGCTGAAGACTTGAAGATGGAAGCATTTGCTTTGGTTTTAAGGAGACCCTGTAACTGCTCACAGCAACACATACTTGAAATGAAAACCATTTCAGTTTGTGGGAATGTCTGGGTCTGAATACAAGGCTCTTAGAGCCATAGGCTTTGTAGAAATATAGAGATGAGAGGGATCAAATAATAGGACACGTAATGCAACCACTTCATTTACATAAAAGCAAACTAAAGGTCGGACAGGTTTAATGCATCGCCAATTGTCGCTCAGCTGGGGAGGGATGGAGGCAAGTGTAAGCCTCCTCACCCTAAACCCAGTATTCCTCCCAATCAATCAGACTATCTCTCTGGAGGAAACTCAGCCCTTCTCAACAAAATGGGAGCAAAATAGCTGATACAAATTATTAAGCCCGTGTAACTATTATTGATCCGAATCCAAAACGATGTAACTGACCAGGCATAGCACATGGACTGGGGACATAAGCTACGGTCTCATTCTCTTCTATACGTTTGTGGTTTTACCTTATATTCCTTCTTTCTTTCTTTTATAAGAACCAGATCAGATACCTTTCACAATGATGGCTAAATAGAGAGTTCTTAATCAAATAAAAAAGAGATGCTCAGAAAATATTTTTTAAAAGGTCATTTGGATTATATGAAATGGAAAAGGTTTTGCAGAAACAAAATCAGTGCAGAAAGGGTAAGAGAAGCAGCTGAATGGAGGGAAAAAAATCTGCACCAAAAATCTCTCTGGTAAGGATATGGTATCCAAGATGGCCGGAGAATTATTACAAACCATTCACCAATGGATTAAGTGGGAAAGGATAGCAACAATTCTCAAAAGAAATGCAAACTATTAAGCACCACGTGAACATGCATAAATTCTTCAAGTCAAAAATAATACAAGAAATGCAAGTCAAAACTACTCAAGATTTTTACCTTACGCCAAGAAAATTGACAAAGATGACAAAATATGGGAACAGTTGATATTGAAGGGGATGTGGGAAAACAGGCATGCTAATACGCTTGACAGTTATGGGTCCTTCCAACCATTCTGGAAAGCAATTTGGAATTATGCAAAAAAAAAAGTGACTAAAATGTCCAAACCCTTTCATCCAGAAACATTAAAGCTAAGCACATTCCTCAAGGATGTAAAAGACAGGAGGAAAGCCCATATATACAAAAATACTCAGAACATTAATTTTTTGTGGTAGCCAGCAAAAGGAAACAAAATAAATACTCATCAACTGGGAAATAGCTAAATCAATTGTAGTGTAAGAATATTACTGGGCTGTAAGAAACTTTGGTGATGATGAAGAGTTCTTAGAGGCATGGCATGACATATAGACTGACACAAAGAGGTGAGCCAAAATCAGGAAAATAATACCCATCACTAGAACAACATAAATGGAAAGACTTAAAAAAAAAAGCTGAAACTGAAGGCTTTGTAATTATAACGACCATGTTTTGCCCTAGAAAAAGCTGAAAAAATAAACCTCCCTCCCTTCTTTGTAGTGGTGAGGGACTATGGCTGTGGCATCTTGATTATACTGTCACACTCAACTGTTGTGTCAATTGGTTCTGTTGAAGTGGGTTTTTTCTCTTTTTTATTCATTTTTTAATTATTTATTTTATTATTTATTATTATTACAAAGAATGGTTGGGTAGAAGAGGAAGGGTTGAATTCTAAAAACGAAAGTAATGGCAAAGAAATATCAATACAAAATAAGAGAAAGATGAGTAAAGGAAAATCAAGGAGAGGACAGCAAAAGGAGAGGGGAATGGCAAAGGAAAGAGAATGGGAAAGGAGAAAGGAAAGGGAAAGAGAAAGGGGAAGAGGAAGGGGAAAGCAGAGGAGAGGAAAAGGGGAAAGGGAAGGAAAGAAATGGGAAGGTCTATTAGAGACTCATAAGGATGCAGATAAAATCAGAAGGTAACACAGAACAAATATATTGAGTGGTTTTATAGGGGTGGGAACCTTCAGCCCTGAGGTCACATGTGGTCTTCTAGGTCCTTGGGTGCGGCCTTTTAACTAAATCCAAGTTTTATAAAACTAATCCTTTTACTAAGGAGATTTGTTCTGTGAAGTTCAGATTCAGTCAAATGGCTGTAATTGAGGACCTTGAGGGCTACATGTAACCTTGAGGTCACAGGTGCCACACCCCTGGTTAAAATAATTGTCTATTTGTTGATTTCTTTAAATTTTGTTTTCCCAAATGGATGGTCTAATATTGCTTTGAGGACGAAGATACATCTATTCAATTAAGATGAAAATGACTCAGTTTAGGGGAAGGGGTGGCTAGAGACTTGCATGTATGTTTTAAATGTCAACTTTTCTTTTTCTGTAAATATTGCATTCATGATCATTTGTATTTTACAGTGATTTGGGGATTTTAGTTAGTTAACTCCTCAATGAATCAGCAATGTGGTATGGCAGCCAAAAAGATTGATGTAATCTTAGACTGTTAATAGAAATACAGTGTTGAAACTAATAGAGGTAATAATCTCACCACATTTTGTCCTGGTCAAATCACATCTGGGAGTGTTCTGTTCAATTATAGTCATCATATTTTAAAAGGATATTGACAAACTGGAGTGGGTCCAGAGAAGGGTGAACAGGATGGGAATGGGACTTAAACCTCTGTTCTGTAGAGAAAGATTGAAGGAATTAGCAATCTTTAGTCAGAAGATGGCACAGGAGGTACGTAATATCTACCTTCAACTATGTTGTGTGGAAGAAGGACTGGACCACATTTATGTTTCTCCAAAGGACAATATTAGAACTAATGTCAGCTATGGGAAAGCAAATTTCAGCTCAACCTAACAGAGTATCCCAACAAACAAAGCTAATGTAATGGTAATGATATGTATCACTTCCAAGAGATAGTGTGTTCCCTAGTATGAGAGGAATCCCTGGTTGGGGAGGGGGGAGGGAGGAGGGAGGGACTAGATGATGTTTTCCAAGATGCTTCATTGGTGTTTGATCTTTTTAGTAAGATTATGCTTGATGTCTAAGGTCACCTTCCACTTCTGGAGTTCTGTGATACCACAGTTGATACATAAAAGGATAAAGATTAGAATTCTAGCTCTTCTGCTTCCCATCTGGGGAATCTTGGGCAATTCAATTAGCTTCTATGAACCTCAGTTTCCTTATCTGTAAGTGAGGATGGTATTCTAGACTTAAGTGCTAAATCTACAAAGCTAGTAAAGAGTGGCGAGAAAGGTTGGGGAACTCTGGAGAAGAAATGTGCCATGATTTGAATGCTTTATGAAATTCCTGATTCTTCAGTCCTTCCTTGAGTTGAACTACACATTCTTTTCTTCCTTCCTTCCTTCCTTCCTTCCTTCCTTCCTTCCTTCCTTCCTGCCTTCCTTCCTGCCTTCCTTCCTTCCTTCCTTCCTTCTTTTAAATCACAAGTAGAATTCTGAAATGCTATTTCTTGAAAATTCAGACTTTTAAAACTATTGACTTATAACTTGCTACGAACTCCAGTGGAAGCATTTCTGCTACGGTCCCGATAAGGTGACATAGTGGACAGAAAACCCAATTCCGTCAAGTAGATCAGAGTTCAAATCCTACCTCAGACACTTAGTAGCCATGTAAGTACTTAAACCCTCTCGGACTGTTTCCTAACCTACCAAAGACTGATAATAATAGTACTTATCTCACTGCCTTATTGTGAAGATTAAATAATACGAAATACAGAAAGTACTAGGCAAATACCACAGTGTTATAAAAATGTTCAATATCATTTTGTTTTCACAATTTGATGGAATTTTTTTAGAAATTATGCTGGGATAGGCTCCTATCATAGTATCCTCCTTTTATAGTTAATATTCTAAGAGTTATTGCCCAAATGGAAAGAATGTTTTTGTAATTAAGTATCGAGATATAAACTCTCTTTCTGTAGGCTCATTGAAAGCTTCTGTGAGACAGTTCCAGTAGCAGACAGGATGATGAGAGGCAGCATTTAAATCATCTTGTTTCCGCATTATTTTAATGTCGTTTGCCCGGTCTCTATAATTTGAACGGTTTTTGTTCCATGGAACTTAAAGATGGTAAAATATGGTATGATAAAATATATTTTTGAGATGATTTTTGTAGCACTCTCTTTTGTTTTTTAATGGATCAATATTCTATCCCAGCAATTGTGGGGCAACAGTTTGGTCTGTGACAATGCTACAATTTTGGTTGAGTCCTAAAGCATATTTTGGATACTATTGTTGTACAGGGATCTGTTGTCTCTCAATTTGTGAAAGATGGCAAGCTTCTAACAGTTAATTCTAGCCCATAGATCATGTCTTGCTAGGTATTCAGTAGGTGATAAATTTTTACAGCCTGCAGTGATGCATTACACAGTTCCTATCATTTCCTTGCATAATTTACAGTGATCCTTAAGTCTGGGATCTTTAATGATAAGTCATTTTAATTTCTGGTGATGCCCTGGTCATGAATTCCCATCATAAACCCTAAGCATTTTTATAAACAAATCCACATGACTCAACTATTTATTCAATGCTTCTTTATTGGCATATTATTGGTTGAGCACATGTGTATGTTGCCCAGGGAGTGCCTTTTAATTCTACTTGGATTATGGCCATTTCGTGGGTTCCATCTGAAGGCAAAGGACTTTCAGTTGCATTAGAAAAACCCAATGGCATGTGCCTGTCTTCAGATTTTACTGTTGCCTAATAAAGTCATATCTGCTTTTCCAAGAAGTATTTCTAGAATTTTTTCCCGTCTGTGGCATGCTTTGAGAAAGCCTCTCAATCCTGTCCCTCTCTTTTCAATGAAGTGTTAATCATCTCATAACAGTCTTGTGGTGACAAGTCCCACATTTCATAAATATTTTATAAGTTTTAGTCGTTACACTTTTTGAGTCTGCTGCTGTCCATTTTACAGTTTCAAAAACTCATGGTAAGACTGGTAATTTCTAGGTGCCACTTGCTTTAAACCATGATACCTTGGGTGTACCTTCATCCACATTTTTGACCCCCTCCCTCTGTTGTCTCCTCCATTAGAATGCAAACGCCTTGAAGGCAAAGATAGTTTTGATTGCTTATATGTGTATCCTCAGAACTTATCACAGTGTCTGGAACATAGTAAGCACTTGGGTTTTTTGTTGGGGTTTTTTTTTTTCATTAATTTATCCATTCATCTCACACTCCCCAAGCACAGGTGTTTCCCATAACTTTCTTGGACCTTCTCCCCTTCTTTTGCAACACTCTTTCCTTTGTTGATCTCACCCATCTTGACAGAAACAAGGTGGACTCAGGGTGAACAATGAGACACATTTGGGGGGGACATAGCTAATGCAGAAATTTGTTGATTGAATATTCAGCACAAGTTTTCTATTTCTTTTTTCCCCCCAAAGGGGAAGTGGTGAGAAGGGGAAATATTTTTATTAATTAAAAAGTATACTTCATTTTTAAAATATCTCACCTGCTCAAATGGCTTTAATAATCACTTCTATAGAAATAATAATAACGAATATTTATGTGTTGAAATGACTCACAAATAGAAATACGCACTAATGCTGGTAGAATCTATGATCTTCCTCCAACAAGGCAGATTATAGCCCATAACAGGGTTTGATAGAATAAGTCCGAAGGAACTGCCTGAGGCACATAGGGATTAAGTGTCCATGATCAGAAGCAAGCAAATATCCAAACAAGGATTGTAATCCAGGTTGTCGGGGACTCCAAGTCCAGTTGAATCATTTATGTATCTATATGGGTGAACTTGTAATGCCAACATTGCTAACTGCCTGGTAGACACTTCCATCATATATCCCATTGACATCTCAACCTTAATCTATTCAAAATGCAATTCATTATCTGCTCACCACCACCACCACACCCAAACCAAACTACCTAATTTATGTTGAAGGTACCACCACTCTTCCAGACACTCAGGTTCATAATCTTGAAGTGATCTAGATGTCTTCTCTCACCTTCATTTCCCCCATATCCATTCAGTGGCTAAGTGATAACATGTCTACCTCCCTGAAATGCATGGTGTTTGTGCAAAACTAATTTATCATTATGTATGCTTATTAGAATAAATTGTACACTGCCCCTCTCTGATTCCTAAAGGTCTTGGTAAACATGTCTTGTACGGTGCTTATGGCAAAGTTCCTCCTCTTCCCAGCCAGAAGCTATGTGTCCCCTCCAACGTGGCAATGTAATAAGTTTTTACCAATCAGCAATGGTCTTAAACATGACCTGCTAGAATAAACAAGTGCAGTACTGTGTAATTGTGAGCCAGGAGCAGGTTTATGGGTCTTCCAATGGTTTTAAGGTTTTGCCCAAGGATATTTATTATATGTAAGCTCTGATTGGAGCTGAATTATATAAGTTTATGATGAAAGGAAATCATAGATAAAAGGCTAGCATCACTGCCAAGCATTTATTACTTTTTAACCAAATTTGGGAGACATACATCATTGCCAAACTATAGCATTCAGGTCAAGCAATTTGTCCAAGATCACACTAAGTCTTGGACTTGAGACCCAAAACAAAATTTTGTGATTCCCAGAGTCAAACAATTTCAACCAGACAATGCTAGACTATATTCTATTTCCAACCATTTTACTAAACTATATTATTTCTGAAATTGTATTTTCTTGCTTTTGTTTTAATTAAATGCTTAATTTAATTAAACAACACATTCAAATAAAAAACGGTGACTTGTATATTGAATAAATTTAATAAAAGTCTATTGAATTGCATTTTACATTATGTGAAGTAAAGACAGAGGAGAAAAGATACAAAGAGCCAGTGGATGCTAGGAAAGGATACCCAGAGATGGTGGAAATATCAGAGGAAGCCATCCAGCTGCCTAGAATCAAAGCATAATAGGTAGATGAACTCAATGAACCAGGCAGGTCTAAAGGTTCAGTATTTTGAGATAAGAATTCAGGACTAAATTTAGAGTTAGAGGACCAGTGTCTGCCACTATCCTGGCATCAAGCTAACAGTGTGACCACTGCAAATAACCTTAGCTTCCACATTTGTAAAATTAAATGGCCAGGGTCCCTTTTAGCTCTAAACCTATGAACTGTTGATTCAGAGATCATCTTAATAAGGAGAGGAAGGTAAAAGTCTTGAGGGGTAAAGTCAGTTGTCCTGGACAGGTTCCAAGCAGAGAAGGTCCATATATATAAACATAAGCTATTATTATATAAACAACCAGCCACCTCTCTGCAGCAAGTCTTTATAATTCACTAGCACTTCAAAAAAATTTAAGATCAATGGGGAAAAATAATATTCCCAACCTAAGAATTACCATGGTAAGAAATTAACTTAAAGTACTCAATTAAGGCAAGGTAATTTAATTTAATTAAATATGCGTCTTTGAAATGAAAAACACAGTCAAGTTGAAAAATGATGTCCTACATAAAATAGAAGGAAGAAAGAGAATGTTCTGCTAGAAAGTGATTGAATTTCTCTTCTCTATCAGAAAAATCAATTTCCATCTCCACCAACACTGCACCAGTGTGCCTGTCTTTCCACAAACCCTCCAACATCGATTCTTCTCATTTTTTGTCATCTTTGCCAATTGGTTCAATGTAAGGCTAACCCTCAGAATTCTTTTGATTTATATTTTTTCTCATGTTTAGTGATTTGGAGCAATGCTTCATGTAGTTTTGCTAGTTTGACATTTTTCTTTTGAGAATTGTCCTTTGGCTTCCGGAAGTGGAGCCAAGATGGCAGTGTAGAAGCAGCAAGTTCCCGCAGCTCCCACACAGTCACCCTACACACCCATAAAATATGACCCCAGACAAAATCTAGGACTCTCAGACTCACAAAAATACAGAAAACACATCTCTCGCTGAAGGCAGCTCTGCAGCAGGGGCTCTTTGCAGCGGGACAGGAGCCAAGGCCAGCCCAGCCCGAAACCGTGGCCTGGCCCCAGAGCCGAGCCAAGCCGAGCCATGCCGCAGCCAGTCTACAAGAGAGAAGATCTACAGTCTCCAGTAACTCCACATCTACCAAGGTGTGAAAAATAGGGATTAGAGAGAGGCAGCTCGGCAGGAGGGGCTCATTGCACAGGCCTGCAGGCCCGGAGCCGAGACCAGCCCAGCCTGAAACCGACATGCGGACAGGCTCCAGGGCGGTCAGGAGGAGCCGAGCCTCCCGAGCCACAGTGTGAGTCTACTTCAGAGAAGATCTAAAGCACCTGGAGAAATCTTCACATCTACTAAGCCAGGATTAGAGGTCAGTGAAGGTGAGTGAAGCTTTCAAGCTAAATTTAGGGGAGGAAAAGCAGTTTGTCCAATCTACCCCCAGGGCAAGAAAGCAGTGGGGGAAGGGCAGGAACTGCTTCAGAAACCCTGGCCTGTGGATTGCACAGTGGGGCTGAGTCGATTGATCAGGGCCAAGTGCTCCTGCGTTGAGCAGCCTGGATCTAGATCATGGTCTTGGTTGGTGGTCCTGGGGAGCACTTTCAGCAAGCCAAAGCTGGGGGGGG